>OX401929.1:6096905-6758691 GCA_947859195.1 Drymonia ruficornis | reverse complement strand
ATTGCAAGCATCCATAAGCTACTGTGGCTGCTTAACATCAGGCGGGCCGTACACTTGTTTTTCACTTTAGTAACATAAAAAAACCTTTTTAACCGACTGCAACTTTTAACAAGTCTTAGGGTGATCTTGCCTATAATAGGCAATACTCCTATAATAGCGGACCGCGGGCCGCGGACCGCGAATGGTCGAACCTCGGACCGCCAAATATTGTAATGTATTGTATACCAAGTATAAATTAATACGTAACTATAAAAAAAAAACTGGCTCACGACAGTTTCTCACATTAATTTTAGGTCTTGTGTTTTATAATTCAGAATGATGAAGCCATACAATAAATAGGTAGCACTTAATTATTATCAGTTGTTTTTTTCTGGACCTCGTTAAAATTTTCCCACAATATCCGAACCCCACCTAAAACTACTTGCCGACCCCTGCTGTAGACTATAGAGCTTACAATGAACCACTCTTTTGCACACTTTTGGGTGATAGAGTCTTATAAGACCAGCTATAACTAGTCCTATAATATTGGCACGTTTCAAAATATCGCATCGGACTATGAATACGACCCATCTTATAAATAAACCTTATCATTTGCACTACCAAGTAGAGTAGTGTGTGTACTCATAGAGTGTCTTTGTGCTGGTCTAGATAAAGAACTATAAGTCCTATACTAACTATAGCATAGTTGATAATAATATATTATAGTGTAGTGTAGAGACGCCCGACTGACACGCAGTAAGAACTCTATATTACTATTTTATTAAAACTATTACAAGGTCCCAGGTTCGATCCCCGGTGGGGCATGCACCAATGGATGAATTTTCATCTATGTGCATAATTTACAGTTCGCTGACGGTGAGGGAAAACATCGTGAGGAAACCTACCTATCCCTCGGGATTAGGTAATAGTCAGTTCCTGTATACACGGCGACACGGTTCACCACCTGTCACGTTGGGTTCTGACTATCTAGTGAAACGTGGGCTTTGAGTTGGTTAATACCTCCACAATGTGGTGGTGTATGGCCACTCAAGCCTCTGACTACCCCCGAACGGGGATAAAAGTCGTGACGTTACATTACATTACATTAAAACTATTAAATAAGTTGCTTTGTTTTAGGAAATAATATTAATCTATTGCCACCAACCCGCCAACCCGCACTGGGCCAGCGTGGTGGATTATGGCCTGAATCCCCCTCGCATCAAGGGGAGGCCCGTGCCCAGCAGTGCGACGTTAAAAGGGCTAATATTATTATTATCTTTGTTAATCTATTGCAGTCAATCAATTTGGTATTTCTGTAAAATATAGAGAGAAATAGAAACATGTTTTCTTATGTGACTAAGGTGACAAAGCGTACGTCCCGCCTGATGTTAAGCAGTTACCGTAGCCTATAGATGCTTGCTACACTAAATGCATCGCTCGAACGTTGCCAACCTGAAGGTAAGTGGGACAGAGGGAGCTACTTTAAACTATAATAATAATAATAATATCCTGGGACATTTTTGTACACACGGTTACCTGATCCCAAACTAAGCAGAGAACTTCTTGGCTATTTAGATCTCTTCCTGTACTGGGCACAGATTTCCTCTCAATACAACGAGAAGTCAGGCTATTCGTACTATGGCTACCATACAATGAACTGGGAGCGATCCCAGCGACACCCAGACCAGGGCAAATAACGAAAAGGTCTTTTCCGAAATTTGGCTCTGTCGGAAATCGAACCTGCAACCGCATGATGCCGAGAGCCGCGTGAGTTAAACTCAAAACACTGTGCCAAGCAGTTGCCAAGTAAGTGAGTACTATAATACTAGAGCTCCAAAGGTACTACTCCACCAAGCCAACTAGGAACCCGTCAAATGTGACGTCATCCGCACAAGGTGGGGGTGGCGGTGTGCGGGCGGTGTGGCGGGCGGGGGAGCCGCATTCTATCCGAGTTCCTACTTGGCTTGGTTGAGTAGTAGAGACTAAAAGCACTCTACCGTAGCATGTGGTTGTGTAAAATCATCATATTTAATGTTTTAACAGTGTACAATTAACATTTTTCAGGATGCACCCTTTTGAAGATGCTGCAACTTTGGCAAGTCTTCAAATAACAAGGTAACATAAGTGATTACGCAAAATAAATGTTAAGAACAATGGATCTGTAAACGACGTATCCTCAGGTTACGGGTTCGATTCCCGCCGGGGCAAATTTCAGTAACCCTTTCATAATTCGCCCTAGGCTGGAAGTAACTGAAATCGCCTCCAATTCATTCCAAGATAGCTATAGCAGGTACAAGCGTTGCTTAGTTTGGGACCATACAGCTGGTATATTAGTCTGACGATATTTATAAATAAAATAAATATAACGTCACGACTTTTATCCCCATTCGGGGGTAGTCAGAGGCTTGAGTGGCCATACACCACCACATTGTGGAGGTATTAAGTCAACTCAAAGCCCACGTTTCACCAGATAGTCAGAACCCAACGTGACAGGTGGTGAACCTTGTCGCCGTGTATACAGGAACTGACTATTACCTAATCCCGAGGGATAGGTAGGTTTCCTCACGATGTTTTCCCTCATCTGGTGATATTTATTTATGTATATTTACACTGGGTAACTGGTAGTTACGGTTGTAGACTCTAGCTGTAGCCAATTGATTGCAGCTCATATACGAGCTGGTTCGACCGGGGTAATACCACCATCTCACAGGAGATCGGCGTAAAGTACGATGGATGAGAGAGCCGGAAGCCCAACCTTCCTCCTCCTTTTCCTTTCACTATCTCCGTCCCACTCCCCTTCAGGTCAGCAACGTGCGAGCGAAGCCTTTAGTATTGCAAGCATCTATAAGCTACAGTAACTGCTTAACATCAGGCGGGCCGTACGCTTATTTACCACTTTAGTTATATATAAAAATAAATAACGGGCATTCCTTAAGTTTACCGGTGACCCACTGGGTACAAAATACAGTTAATCATACCCTTGACCCTAGACCCATGATCCTTTTACGACCCATCTTAATAATGGATGGGGAGCCGTAGAAGGACTTTCTGGATTTAAACGAGCGCGTCAGATTAAGATAAGGGAGATAGCTTACATATTGATAAGAACCTCAAAAAATTATGAGCCCTTAAATTGGTGGGTTCGGTCAGGGGAACCAAAAAAAAATAGACCATCTTAAAATACTCGAACTCGTCAGATTAAGATAAGGGGGATTCATTACTAACTAAGAAGTGTCAAAAGTGTCAATTTTGCTAATTTGATCGTCAGTCTAAGAAATGGGAGCATCTGGAAGTTTCACTTTTTCACCCCCTCAGTTTTTTTTTTTTAATATAGGACTGCGGTGGCAAAAAAGCGTACGGCCCGCCTGATTTTAAGCAGTTACCGTAGCCTGTAGATGTTTACAAAATCTGGCGCGCTCGAGTATTTTTTTATTTTTAATTTTTCATGTTGGAGCATGAAAAGTATCAATATCTGACACACTTGAGTATTTTTATGTCATTGCTTTTTATACAAAAAAAATATTTTTTTTTCATGCATACGCTTCCCCCACCGCTGAAAGTGGAAACATCTAGAACAATGTATTCTTCCTATCATCTCATCTACCGAATCTACTAGGTTTGGACGGCGCTCGTTCAAATCCACGAATTGCACGCTGGGCTCCCGGTCCATAATAAGTATTACTAAAATACTAGTATCCAATTAGACTAAACTGAAACTGATAAGTGTATCGATACTCCATTCCCGCTCCCCCTCTCCTCCCCTTTGAGCCGCAAGGCTTGTACTGCGCCAGCGCTGAAGATAAATCTTTTTACTACGTCGTTTGATTAGAAAATTCCTATATTAATTGACTGGCTTAATTAAAGCAATTCTGAGGCCCTTCCTTTACAAAATTATTGTTTGATGGTGTATTTAATGTGGGTGTAGTTTTGAAATCTTCTTTGTTACATTTTAATGATCTCGATAGGTAATAGGTCTTGTCGACCACAGACGACATAGTATATACCAACTTTTTGTTTGTTTTTCTATAGTTTTGGGTACGAGCCCTTTTAGTTTTAATAAAATTTTAGTTTTAATTTAATTATATTTTTAACGGTTTGCGTCCGTGAAATCGCCAATCGGACCCAATGGAAGACCAGCGCTGGTTCTTGCTGACCAGCACATGCTGAATTGGGTCCGTTTGCGGCTAGCATAGTCGATAATTGTTTTTCTTTATTTTTATATTTATTATTGTTTTGTCTTGCTAGTCGTAATAAAGTTTTTCTTTCTTTCTTTTTCTTTCTAATAAATACCAGAGTAAATTAAAAACGTCTCTTAATATTCGCGCACGTGCAAATTACGGAGTTAGGTTTAATGGTCCGATGGAGCAATCAGAAGGTCCCAGGTTCGATCCCCGGTGGGGCATGCACCAATGGATGAATTTTCATCTATGTGCATGATTTACAGTTCGCTGACGGTGAGGGAAAACATCGTGAGGAAACCTACCTATCCCTCGGGATTAGGTAATAGTCAGTCCCTGTATACACGGCGACAAGGTTCACCACTTGTCACGTTGGGTTCTCACTATCTGGTGAAACGTGGGCTTTGAGTTGGTTAATACCTCCACAATGTGGTGGTGTATGGCCACTCAAGCCTCTGACTACCCCCGAATGGGGATAAAAGTCGTGACGTTACATTCCATAGATAGGTGATCAATACCAGAGTAATTTAAAAACTTAAAGTCACTTAATAAAATCCGCGCGCGTGCAAGTTACGGAGTTACGTTTAACGGTGGTAGAGCCAAGCTGTAGCCAATTGACTGCAGCTCATATACGGGCTGGCTCGACCGGGGTACTACCACCCTCTCACCGAAAATCAGCGTAACGCAGCTACTACAGCTGCGTTTTGTACGATGAGTGAGAGAGTGGGAAGTTCAACCCCCCCTTCCCCTCCCTCCATCCCACACCCCTTCAGGTCGACAACGTGTAAGCAATGCTTTTGGTATTGCAAGCCATCTATAGGCTACGGTAACTGCTTAACCTCAGGCGGGCCGTACGCTTTGCCGCCTTAGTGCTATAAACAAAAAGGAATGATCTTCTGAAGTCTAAAAGGGCATGTTTACAGGTCCCCAAAAGGTCGGCACTGCGTTTGCTCCCCTGTTGCATGTCCTGGGCGGCGGCTTCCACTTACCATCAGGTGGACCATCTGCCAGTATGCCATCCTTGGCGATAAAAAAAAAACAACGCCATCTTTTAGCAGTCACCGGCCGACAACATGCCGAACGCCAAGAATGAACGAGAACGAGGCAACCATGGTTGCGCCACCAGCGGGTGATTCGATAGCCGACACCGAATTGGTTGCGCTACCAAGCGGACATCAGGTGCGATACCCTCCATACAGCTCTATATATTTTGTTGGTGGAGCGACTGGTTGCGCTACCACTGGTGTCCTCGATAAATCACTAACAATGAAGGATTCACGAAGATAATTTAGAGACTTGGGTGCCGAGTCGCTTAGCCATTGAACTGCCACTGTAGCATTTTGCTATTTTTACCGGCCCTCTGATTGGTAGGTCACAATCAACCGACCAATCGGAAGGTCGGTCAGAATAGCAAAACCCTACAGTAGCATTTCAATGGTTAAGTGACTCAGCGCCGAGTCCTTTTGCAATTGACAATTGTTAAGAGATTTAAGACCCAGTTGTAAAAAAGGTACTTAGTAATCACCAAGAAATCCAATCCAGTATTAGAATCTAAAATAAGGCTATAAACAGCGAATAGTATTAGAAACCGAACAAGATAAACTAAGAAAAATAAATCTGCGCCCACGCAACCTAGCCCAACGGACACACACGGAGGGAAAGGGACGAAAAAAGACGGAGCGGGACAAAAAAATCGCAAAACCGACGCGAATATATCCGAGGGTAACGACCTGCGAAAAATAAGACGAAAACGTACTCTCGCGCACATGTGCGTTCCTCCATTTTTTTCTGTCTGTCCCGCTCTAGCGCCAAAAACGGTGCGCGTAGCGGCGAGTGCGAGTGAGATGGGGGATAAAAGAAAGCGCGCGGAAAGAGTTTGCGGTCGTTCGCGCTCCGGTTTAGTTCCGAGCGTTGCCGCTAGGTGCGCGCGCGCTGCCGGGAAAATTTCTTCCTGTTTTGACTTTATGCGTTCCTTTTATAGAACGTTAGTTTGCGCGCGCTTTTGTTTTTTTTTTTAATTTTAAGGCGAATGACTCATTTTGATTTTCATTGTGACAAATCAGTAATGAACTTGTATTACGCCTTATTTAATGTTAGAGCGTATTAAGATTGTGTACTGAAATATTTTGTTTCTAATATCAGATACGAAAATTGTAAAAGTGTGAATTTCTTACAAAATACCCCTCTGACCCTCCCCCCTATCCTCAAATCAATACGTCACTCTTCCCGTTCGGAAGCCCTTGAGAGAGACGTCAGAGAATGCGCGTGCGTTGAATGACACGAGACTTTGAATAGCATTCTTAATTCAAAACGACACTACTTTAATAATTATAGACGTCATATTCTACTACACACACACTCTTAAAAGTCCGTACATACACACTTTTGTATTGACTATTCCTGAAAATGATAAAAGATGGTTTCGATGTTAATAAGAAAAGTCTTAATAGGTAGTTACTTTAATATGATTATCACTTGCGAAAAGGTGAAGGAAAACATCGTGAGCAATCCTGCATGTCTTAGAAATTTTTCGAAAGACGTAAAATCCACCAACCACTGGGCCAGAGTAGTGGATTATGGCCTGAATCCCCCTCACATTGAGAAGCCCGTGACAAGGACTGGGACATTAAAAAGGCTAATATTATTATTATAAGTACAGTACCTTATCTTGATCAAATTAGGTATAGCTAACTAATTTCTGCTTTCTCATTTTCAGATTACACGTAAACCAAGGCGCTTAAAAAGCTGACGAAAGCATATTTTTAAATAGAATCAGTGTTGTAATAAAATCCTTACGTAAGATAGGTGCGTGTAGGCTTAGAACTCAGGCTTAGAAACACAATAACATTGTGGAGACCGGCCCAGCGCGGGCGCAACCAGTTTTTTACAAGTATCACGTTACTGCTGCATAGATGCTAACTTTATTATTAAACTATGTTTATGTGCGTTACTTCGTTCTTTATAAGATCTTAATTTTAATAGTGCACAGTATTTTCCATGGCACCTCAGCCCCCCTAGGCAAGTGGAATGAACGCTAATCGAATAGAATAGAATAGACTTCACAATGTATGGAAATGACATTACAAGTCGCTATGCAGATCACGTGACTTATGTCATTTCCATACATGAAGCGTAGCGATTTGAAGGAACGCTTGTAGACGTTAGCCACTTGTCTAGGGGGGCAGTGAATGCTAATGTCGACATACCACAAAAAAAAAAACCTACTAGTTATTTCTCTTGAAGAAAGTAAAAAAGTTATGTTTTTGAGATTATGTAACATAATAATCTTCAGCATTTACTGATCGCCATGCAAAATAGAATATAATAATTTTATTTTAAATTAAACTTTGTCATCCTACTTCCTACTAATATTACACTGAGAAAAAAAATTACGACAGCAAAATGGTTTTTGTAGTTCCTAGTAGTCTTTTTAGTATGTTTTACTATAAGTTTTGTATTTACAGCAAATGTTGTATAAATGCGAGACATTACATAAAATATTTGCTGTCAATACAAAACGTTTAGTTAAAAAATATTAAAAACACTACTAAGAATTACAAAATCCATTTTGTTCGTGATTATGGATGTAGGGATATATGAATGGATGTTTGTTACTCTTTCACGCAAAAACTACTGCACGGATTTGGATGAAATTTGGAAGACAGATAGTTTATAACCTGGATTAACACATAGGATACTTTTTGTACCAATAGAATGTTTATTATTTTAAATTATGCACGGACGAAGTCGCGGGCAAAAGGTAGTAAGAAATATCTGAGAACACAGAGAGTCTTGGAGTTACAATACAATTAAAAGTGTTGTATTGTATAACATGAATTAATTATAACTTAAAATATACAAATGTCCATGTCATATAAAAATCATAAGGAAATAAGAGCAGGTAATTTTCTTTATGTGAAAATATAGACAGAGTAAACGGAAGGTACCTGTTTTTTTAATTAAATAGGTATCTAGTGTGCAGACAAGTTTTAAAACATGTTTTGTTAAAGGAAAACGGTAATAGGAGACCTTAACTAAACCATTTTTAAAAGGCCTGTCTGTCCGAGTTGCTAAACTCGTGTGAAAACTGAAACATTGTTTGAAAAATCTATTTACTTTATTATATTTCTGTAAGATTTTTTTTGTGGGATTTAAAACCTGAAACTTTGTTAATTTAATTGCTTACCTATCTATATCAAGGGTTTTCAGTGAAATACTAACGTAGGTAGGTATATGATAGGTTTTCAGGTGTCCAGTAACCCTGTTGATAGGAAAATAATCGATTAAAGGACTTTTTAAGTGAAGTAATCTTTATTAATGTTGTTTATTTTAATAGCCGTACTCTTTCCCCAAATTAATAGAACGTTATAATAGACTTACACTGGCGTTACAATTCACTTTTGTTCCACTAAGTGCTATGTAAAACTGGCAAAAAATCTCTATAATTCTTGCGGTTAATTCTTTCAAACACCTTCTTAACAATTTTTAATACTAACATTAATATACACTGGACCGCAAAGAAAAAGGTTCGTTTAGAAAAAAATATTGGAAAAACAACGCATTTTTATGTATTTTACATTTATTAGAAATAAAAAGGTCAAATTCATATATATTTTTTTATGTTTCATTTCATAAAGCTAGGTCAGGTACTTTTGAAGATATTGAAGATTTTCTAACCGACACTTTTTCTTTGCGGTCCAGTGTATAGTTATTTCTAAAGACCGTGTGACAATACATACTAAATTTATGATCATCAAATCCAAACATTTTTTCTAATGCCTCATACCGTTCACCGCTTTATAAATATTCAACCAACTATAGCCTGCGATCTATGAGCCAGCCTACTATCCCCCTGCCCCGTGCCCCTCCCCCCTCCCACCACGCCGTGAGTCAGCGGTGCGCGCACGCAAGTTTTGCAACCAAAATTCTACTGGTTCGAGACAATGGCATTATTAGACCGCCATTTTGTTTTTAAGTAAGCTGTTTCGTTAGGTTTCGTGAATAATTTGAGAATGGAGGTTGTGATTTTTGGGTGCAAATTAGTTTTTTTTTTGAGACAATACCTACGTATAAGTATAAAAATTTTAGTCTGTTTATGGCGACGAGGATTAAATCTCGTCTTTGGGGACGCTACTGTATTTTTTTTAAATATGTTTTACAGCAAAGATTTATTTGTTGTCTAGTATTTATAAAACGTTTTGTAAAAAAAAATACTGAAAACGATTGGGTCATTTCTTGTCATTATTTTGGTAAAACTTAAAAAAAAAACATAGTTCTTGTAGTTTATTATTATTATTATTTTTTGTAGGTATTCTTAACATTTTTATGTTTAGGCACTGTTAAATAGTACTTTTAACAAATCACAAAATTAAATCATTTTTGTCTCCTACAGCACACGTATTTCGCTAAAGGCTAGAAGGCTAGCCGCGCTGCTGCTAACGCGAAATGCAAACGGTAACTTGCGCCCACGCACATGAAAGACGAACGCCCGCGTCTCACGGAATACTTGCATATGGTTAGACATTTAGAATTTAGATGCCAGAAAGAATGAAACCTCACAAAAATCCCGTATTTTTTCAATATGATTATTATTAAGAGATATGTTAATAGATGTTTTCCGCACTGGGTTAAATGGGACTCGCCTTGGGGGCGGGATTGTACCTTTTATCTGAGTGTCACTTAAATCGGCAAATATAGTACTCAAAGCATATAAATGTTGCTTATTTTAGGAGAAAAATAATACTTTAGGAACATCAAAATACGTATAGATGTACACCGTCAATTTGATCCTGTGTCAATTCTTACATAAAAATCAGTTCTCTAATTTTTTTTAATAAAAATTTCTGGTTGATCCCAAAATAATTTGAAGTTCGGTCCAATCTCTTGCAATATTTAACTTCAATAAAGGAGGAGGTTCAGAAATCGGACTGTATATTTTTTTTATTAAGATAATCTGGTCTAATCCCCTGTTTTTTTTTTAAAGTACTTACATAACATCTAGCTGAATCATCATCATCATCATCATCACCACTATCATATCCCTCATCCTTCCAACAGTTTGTTTAATAGCATTCCTAGATATAACTAAAAATCAAAGCAATCTAATCAGTAACTTGTTCAACCATTATACGCGCAACTAATCTTTTTCGAACATCAGGCAGAAACTTGCTCAACTTTTTGCGCAACTGACTAACTGCGCAAGATCAAAAGCGTCATGCAAACATACGTATACATTACAGGTTATACATACACGCTATAAAACGCACACACCACTAGCGCGCCGATGTATAGCGTTCTAAAGCGCTGGGAAATCTCGCGCATGTTTATTTTAACTGGTTGAAAGAAGGCAATCTGGTGTTCGTTAGGGCAGGAGTAGAAGCGCGAGATTGCAGCAAGATCTTGAAGTTGCAGTTAATTGCAATTATGTCAAATGTTATTTAAAAAAAGTTTAAAGCATGAATGCTAAAATAAGTAGTACTTAAATACTTTTCAGAAAACACAAGGGATGAGTTTCGACCTCTACATTTTTGAAACAGTTTTTTAAATCTTAATTATTTGATTGACTTGACACGTCTTGGAAATAAAGAATCAAATTGCATTTTAGTCGTATAAAACTAAATTAATTTTAATTTAATTTGATACATTGAAGTTTAAGATCACGCAATTCCAGATCTGAAAAAGGGCTACTTGGCGTAAAGAGATTGAAGAATGATGTTGTCAATTCTATTTTCTTATGTTTTTTTCTTTTTATAATAGCATATTTTTTGTTAAAAAAGTTTATTATGTACGTATTTTAATATATTCATTCAAACTTTATTTTTATTGCAATAAAAATAAAGTTTGAATGAATGTAAGGAACAAAATGTTCCCGGAAATCAAAGTTGCACCCAAGCCTATTAATATTACCAGCCAGTGTACCCCACACCCAACGCTAGCGAATTCTATTTTTAAATGTTTAGATCGGTTAATGCGCGATGCAGTTTTATGCACAAAATATCGGGCCGTGCGCCGGCAGCCATTTTTAAATATAATTTTAGAACCGAATCGCAGGAAGCTCATTCTATATTTGAATTTTATTTATTCTCTAGGCGTGGTTTTGGCCACTCCTACGAAAGAATTTGATTTAATGGACGCGTGGATTAGAATTAGAATTACAAGTAGGTACGTTGCGTGTATGTATGTTGTATGTATGGAACTGGAAATATGTATGTTATAATGATTATGTGGAGGTTGTTTCCACTACACTTGTCCTTTAATTTCCCGGTATCAATAAGCTAAAGTAGCTAAATAAATTACTGATGCAGACTCAAAATTATATCAAATAATATTTAGGGGTAATTCTCCCAATGAGCACTGACATTTCAGGCTATAATATTCACTTATCATTTTTTTTTTCAGATATCACACTACGGGTTTTCAATATTTGCTGCAAGGCCGATACAATCAGATCAGAAGCTATTTAAGATGGCAATGAAGCAATCCTAAAGAAAAGAACTGGGTTCCTACTAAAAAGTGATCTTGACTCCCATAGATCATAGAAAATGGGAGAAGAGACCAATTGTCTATGGGACTAGGTCCGCCACACACTCCCACCACTGTTACTCCTGTAAGCCAGGATCGACAATGTCCAAAGATGACGCCAAGGTTTGACTCTCGACAAGTCCCGGGGAAAAGCTAAGTTGTCTTGGAACCCGCACGAATTTAATCAGAAGAAAAGATAGGAGGAGTTGGAAAAAGATTATCCACTTTCTTCTATGGCAAAGCGGGAGGCAAAACTACGAGAAATCTACGATCTGATATGAATACTGATAGTCAGGCTAGTATCTATCACAAGTATCACGATTCATATCACAGTGGCATCCATATCGCTAAGAAAGTTTATGGGCTAGGATGAACCACTGATTTGTTGCAATGGATCTTATATTCTTTCCAACTCATTATTTTCTTCTGATTAAAGACTTCTTGAGACCATTTTTCTTTTAATATGGACTTTTGTAGGGACAAATTTCAGTGGTTTTATAATACGGTACCGCAAGTCATGGCTTATATGAGTATCAGTGATATGATTGGTCCTTTTAAAATAAGAACGGATATAAAATGATACTATGCGGTATGCTTTCCACACGGAAGCTCCAAGATAACCCGGATGGATAAATTTTGACAGGACACTTATATTGATGTGGCAAGCTTACGGCGCGCCTGACCTTAAGCAGCGTAGCCTATCGATGCTTGCAATACCAAAGACATCACTCGCACGTTGCTGACCTGATGAAGAATAGGACAGTATGAGGGGAAGGGGCGAGGTTTGGTCTTCCGGTTCTTTCAATAGTACGGAACGCAGCTGTAATTGCTACTTTACGCCGATCTACTGAGAGCGGGTGGTACTACCCCAGCCAGCCCATTTATGAAGTGCAGTCAATTGGCTACAGCTTGACTCTACCATCAATATGTGTGGTTATATGTCTTATAACCACACATATTGTCTTGGTGTAATTATGTATAAGTATGTATTTACAAACAAAAAGTAGTATATGTAGTTATCTGGTTTCCATAGTACAAGCTCTGCTTAGTTTGAAATCAGGTAGCCGTGTGTAAAAAATGTCCCAGGATATTTATTTATATGTGGTTTTCGAATGAAGTGTATTCTATATTTGTAAAATGTAATGTAATGTAACGTCACGACTTTTATCCCCGTTCGGGGGTAGTCAGAGGTTTGAGTGGCCATACACCACCACATTGTGGAGGTATTAACCAACTCAAAGCCCACGTTTCACCAGATAGTCAGAACCCAACGTGACAGGTGGTGAACCGTGTCGCCGTGTGTACAGGAACTGACTATTACCTAATCCCGAGGGATAGGTAGGTTTCCTCACGATGTTTTCCCTCACCGTCAGCGAACTGTAAATTATGCACATAGATGAAAATTCATCCATTGGTGCATGCCCCACCGGGGATCGAGCCTGGGGCCTTCGGATTGTTAGCCCAACCTGTTCACCCCTAGGCTACAGTCGCTCAGTCAGTCGCAGTCGCATTATATATTTCTCTCAATATATTATGTTGTGTGTGCGAGATGCATCGAGAATGCACCGGCGTTATTTTTACCAGACTCCAACCTTGAATTTTGTCGGTATTTTTGTAATGCACTTAGTGCTTTTGGCTCGGATAACGTGTATGACCGATTTCGATTCGAGAAAAATGAATTTTGCGTTGTGAAGGGCGTTTTTGTTTGATTCTGCTTTTAAAAGGACATAAATTGAAGTAACCTCACATTAAACTTTGTTTGTAAAGATGGAAATTTTATTATTTCTTTCACGTAGGTAGGAATTTGACAAGATTTTGATACGAATTTAAAACAAATTTAACTTTTACTTAATAACACCTTTAGTAGTAGTACATATTTAAATTTGTCATAATATATATTATATAAGTACCTACTCAATGTCTAAGTATCTCCAACGTGTGCCTAGCTACCAATTGGTTTCCAAAATAAAATTTCTAGTAGTTTCTTTTATGAACGTATTTATTATTATAAATTATAATTTTACATGTAGATTTTGATTTTAAAACAAGGTATACCATATTAAAAATCATTTTTTACACTAAATCATACTTATTAGGAGTGCAAAGCACGCGTCATTTTACCTCTTAAAACACAAAAAGCAATTTTACCAAAAAAACATTGTACATACAAAAATTCTACGTAAAAAGACCCTCATAAAACGAACGATTCGCCACTAATACCTAAAATATATTCACCAATAAAAATAGCTAATCTTATACATAAGTACACAAGCCGCTATATACTAAACATATTAGACAAACACATAAAAAAAATCGCCTAAGGCCACGCACACACGCACGGGCGACTCGTGATTGGCAGTTGGCAGCGGCGCGGGCGCAGCGCAGATTTCAAAATATACGTTAATGCTCATTTTTCGACGTTCTATTTTTGCATTACCAAGTTTTTATCCCTCCTGTAGTGTGCTGGGTAAGTTTTGATACTTTCTAGGTCATAGAATTGAGGCTTCTATTAGGTGATAATAATACTTATGTTTAGTATGATATGATTTTGTGTTACTTTTTATTTATTATTTTTCTTAATAATGTAAGTATTAATTCATAAAATAATATAAGTTTATAAGTTTTATTATTTTTATTAAGTAAGTATTCGGTATATCTCTACAAGGATTTAATTTAATAAAACTACATATAAAACAATATAATAATAACTTTCTGTGTTGATTTAAAATAAATAAGTAGATAATTAAAATACTATCGTTAAAAGCTTTTAATAAAACTAACTAATACACCCAGATAATTAGAACAATATTTACATAATCTTTTGAGTTTTATATCTAAACAGCCTTTACCTACGATGGCAGCAAGTATGTAAAGTACTTGGTGTTAATTTTTAATAGTAAAGAGGACACAGAAAGAAACTGGTTTTCTTATTTCTATTAAGAAACAAGATTTCTAGGAATCTCCGTCACTGATATTACTTGCCACCTGCCATTACTAATCAAATTTAATTACGAGATTATATTCTGACCTTAATTAAAGTGTGAATCGACGACGATGTAGACCTTTTATATTCATAATATTGTTTTTATCTTTATTATTTTAGTTTTTCTTTAGTTTTAGTTTTGTAATATAGTACTTGTATTATGTAGATAATTGATAGACACTACTAAAGAATTTAATTTAGTTGAAACATTGACGATTATTTATCTTTTTTAGACATGATCTAATCTAAAAATATATGACACTTCTATGTGAGAATGAAACCATAAACTATAAAATGAAGAGGAAAAGTTAGTTAGTATTATAAAACAATATTATATAGGTATTGCAAACTAACACAATCTAGGAAAAATATAAGGAAAAAATTAAATGGTCATAAAAGCAGAAATACTTTATAATTTAATATGCATAACTATTGAATTTACTCATACGGGTACAGAATGAACGTATATACTAATAAGATAAATGTTTTATTACCTTTAGTTTTATTATATTTTACATTATTTTAATTGGACAGCACAGTTAAAATTTTTTTTATTAGAAGTCATTTTGACGTGATGACCGTAATCTTTTTAACAATTATTACCTACCAGTTTAATAAAAATAAAGACGAAAACAACTAAAAGAGCGCACTACGTTTGTATTATTAAAAAGTATATTATTGTATTTATCAACATTTTTTTTATAACCTAGTTTGTCCCACTGCTGGGTCAAGGATCCCGTCCGCCTCCATTGATCTCTGTCCTCTGCGACTTTTGCCAGTCCTCGAAAGCGTCAGAGCACAAAAAAATAAAGAATTCAATTAAAAGTATCAAGACCATTCGAATCGCGTACACTCCTTTGTGTTTTTTGGCACCGCGGCCAAACATTGGTTTATGCGATGCATCCCGTAGCGCGCATGTGTGCGCACACGCACACACCGACAACATACACATGTGTACATGGTTGCAGTTTACGTTAAAGAAAACAAAACCGTTTAGGATAATGGCTGATTTGTTTATGAAATTATTGAGTGCGGCATAATACCTACGTTAGTGAATGTCGGTCGATTTGTCTATGTTAGTGAGGACAACATTTTGTAAGGGCCTCCGTAGACTAGCTACTTTTAGCATCGGCGATCAGCGATTTTGATGCTGCGTCTCACTCGTTCGCGCTCGAAGAAACGCGACGCAGCATCGATACGTCACAAAATCGCCGGTCGCCGATGCTAAATGTAGCTAGTCTGCGGAGGCCCTAAGATGAATCTTCATCAGCTGAAGACAATTAAATTATTATAATTGTAATGCAATGCAATTTAAATGTAGAGCAATGATAGCCGATAAGCACGGGGCTTGCGGGCTTAAGTTCCAGGGTTCAAACCCCGGCTCGCATCACTGCATTCGAAATCTATATCAGAGTGTGAATCATCATCATAGCTTTAAATGATAATGATGATTTGACAAGGGCGTAGTTCGAACGTAGGACACTCGCATTAATGTACCAGATGGTAGCAGGTTCCATTCCTAATAGAGCCAGTACTACGGGTACGGTAACGCTTGTACTATAGGCACCGTACAATGGAGTGACACCAGACCAGGGCAAATTACGAAAAGACCGTTTCCGAAATTTGTCTCTGGCAGGAATCCAATGTTTCTTTTTAGAAAAAATGTAGAGGTTTGTAATGTTACATAATATTAGCTCTAGGTAAAGCTTCGTATTTGTGGATATTATAATAATTACCTACACTCTCTATCTTTTATATCACCCGGCAAATTTATAGAGATTTTTTGCCAGTTTACATTGGTTTTTTTCCAAGAATTTCTAGTGAACCAATGTGATTTGTAGAGCTTTTTTATAGTACTAGGCCCGCCACACACTCCCACCACTGTTACTCCTGTAAGCCAGGATCGACAATGTCCAACGATGACGGTTTGACCCTCGGCGAGTCCCGGGGAAAAGCTAAGTTGTCTTGGAACCCGCACGAATTTAATCAGAAGAAAGGATAGAAGGACTTGGAAGAAGATTATCCACTAACTATCCGAATACATGTTACATACATACCTATACATTAAATGAAAATGAAATGTAACGTCACGACTTTTATCCCCATTCGGGGGTAGTCAGAGGCTTGAGTGACCATACACCACCACATTGTGGAGGTATTTTTTTTTTATATTAACCAACTCAAAGCCCACGTTTCACCAGATAGTCAGAACCCAACGTGACAGGTGGTGAACCTTGTCGCCGTGTATACAGGAACTGACTATTACCTAATCCCGAGGGATAGGAAGGTTTCCTCACCTATACATATGTAGGTACATAATAACACATAGCTACCGACACAAAGCTCAAACATAACACATAACAGTAAATTTTCTAACTACCCGCCTTTTATAACGATTGAAAACATGGCGGAGGAACAATGGTGACTGTTTGGATAACACGCGGTTAAAACACGACTATTTACTGGAAAAACGTCACAATAGACGCGTCTAGGCAGACAGGATGATCTAGTTTGTAAACTAGTTAAATCTATCAATTTTACAGTAGTATAACACATTTCAACAATAATTATCACTGGTTGAATGGTATAGGAAAGCTTTGTGAGGTACACTGAGAAAAATTTTACGACAACAAAATGGTTTTTGTAATTTCTAGTAGTGTTTTCAATATTTTTTACTAAACGTTTTGTATTTACAGCAAATGTTTTATGTAATGTCTCACATTTATAAAACATTTGCTGTAAATACAAAACGTTTAGCAAAACATACTAAAAAGACTACTAGGAACTACAAAAACCATTTTGTTGTCGAATATTTTTTTCTCAGTGTATCTTGCGCTTTTTTAGAAAATCTTGTTAAGTTCGCCAGTCCGCTTATTTATTTATCATTGATTTATTTTATGTGACTACGTTGGCAACAAACGTACAGCCCGCCTGATGTTAAGCACCGTAGCCTATAGATGCTTGGCATCGCTCGCACGTTGCCAATCTAAAGGGTAGCGGGACAATGGGAGCGGAAGGGGGTAATTGCTACTTTACGCCGATTGTGTGTGAGAGGGTGGTACTACTCCGGTCGAGCCCGCCCGTATATGAGCTGCAGTCAATTTGGTGGTGAGCCAAGTTGTAGCCAATTGAAATCAATGCTTATAGAATGGGTACCGTACAATGGAACCAGCCAGTAACACCAGTGACACCCAGACCAGTAAATGGATAGCACAAGGAAACATAAATGTTTAATTCCACACCAGTTTTGAGTTGTATCGCCGAGATCGTGTAAATCGTCCTCCATACAGATGTTTTACGTGTAAACCAGCTAACTTGGAGTCCATCCAACCCCCTTTATTACAACTCCAGTGAAGGCTATGCGATGCGACGATATGTGTGAAAGTGTGTTTTCAACCTTCAGCTATTAAAAGTTTAAAATAAGGTGTAATAAGGTACTTGATGCCCTGTAATTAAAATAGTCTGGTTTGATCCTCGCATTTTTTATGTTAGTCTGATCAACAGGCACTATTTATAAAAAAAGTATTGTAATCCTTCTTTCAGAATTTTCTGATCTCAAGGTATTATTTATTAAAAACTGGTCTGAGCCATTTAT
Source organism: Drymonia ruficornis (assembly GCA_947859195.1). Taxonomy (NCBI): domain Eukaryota; kingdom Metazoa; phylum Arthropoda; class Insecta; order Lepidoptera; family Notodontidae; genus Drymonia; species Drymonia ruficornis. The sequence continues at coordinate 6,740,435 of OX401929.1, read as the reverse complement.
TTTTACGGTCCGATCTCCAGTATATGACAAGACTACAGAACTATTAAATGTACATTTTTAGAAAATTAATTTACTTGGTTTAAGATTTTAATCACTAATTGAAGACCTCTAATACTCTATTAACTGTCAAAGAGGTCTATTAAATAGCGCCACTATGCAACATTGCTAATGCAATTCATTTTTTCTAGCTGAATCCTTAGCAATTCCGCAAAATTTCTGTAAAATAGTCACACATTTTATGCCATTCGTGACCATTCCACGGAAATTTAGCGAATTCTGCTAAAAAACAGAAAAATTAATTACATTGGCAATATTGCATAGCGATGCTATTAGACACCCAGATTAGTTTCTTCTTACAGCAAAATTTTCGATCGCACATATCTTCTAATATCGTATCATTAACTGGAAAACACAGTCAAGTTACTTTTTATCTATTCAAAAAGTATCGGAGTAGGTAGTTAACATTCTAGCGATACAGTTACTTGATACCTATCGACACGAGGTGGTTGTACAGTTAGCCTAGAAAAATCTGCGCCCGCGCAACTACGCGGGACTTGGTTTTATGGTCCTTATTTTTAACTATAAGGCACTGATAGATTCAGAATTTTCTAGGAAGCAAATTACTAGTGGAATACTGAATCGCTAATCAAATGTTTAAGGCTCGTTTAAATAAATCTATCTCAAAGTTGAGATCAATCTTAAGACACAGTTTTTGACAGATACATTAAACGTCAAAATTGCATCTTAAGATCGATCTCAACTTTGGGATGCATTTATTAATACGAGCCTAAGTGCCACTTAGCTGTTTGAGTCCTTCTTATATGTCATTTATTGTATGAAGCATCAAAAACCCCTCAAATTTGAGTTCCCCTTTGAGTATTGAGCGTACATTGGCAGAGACCTATGTTCAGCTGTGGACTGTTATTTTCATTGTCATCCACTTTGAGGTTATTCACAAATCGCCGAATTCTCCACCAACCTACTACTCAAATTTGAGAGAAAGAAAGAAAGAAAGAAAAACTTGAATGTAGAGCTGCTTAATTTCGACGCGTCACTTAAATCTGTCGGATAAAATCATCTCTATTTGGTCGAGGACGATGAAAAAAAGGCGCGCACGCGCTGCTCGCCTCTACAAGCTTGTATTTAATAGTTCTTTTAGATGCAGTTGTGTGGCCTATTTGCATGTTAAAAAGTCTAGTGAGCTAGGCTGGTATTTGAAGGGTCTTTTATTAAACTCTATAGTTTGGAATTAACTCGGTAGAGTTGTAGAGCTTTTAGCTTTAGCTTATGTAACTAAAATTATCACAAAAATAGGTATTGTAGGTACATGCTTGAAATTATAACTGACATATGTTTTTAATAATTATTATATATTTTTTATAATTATATGACCTTTTTTAACGTCACACTCCTAGCAACGGGCCCATGGACCAATTACTAAGGGGACTGGGCCTAAGCAACTCGGCCGAGTGGTCGGCCTAGTACTAACATCGACATAAAACGAAGCGAGTAGTTCAACTATTTACCGGTAGATAGAACAATGAAAATGAAAAAAACAATGACCACGTTTTTATTTCATACATATATCTAATAAGGGCACCTCTTTCTTTAGTCTTTACTCTGTGAACGGGCCTCACTTCAATGCGAAGGGGATTCAGGCCATAATCCACCACGCTGGCCCGAGTGGATTTCAGGCTGGTGGATTTCACAGATCCTTCAAATTTTTATTTTTATTTTAAGACATACAAGTTTCCTCACTATGTTTTCGTTCAACGTAAGCAAGTGATAATCATGTTAAAGTTATGATTCGCACATTTATTTCGAAAATTAAATATCCCGAGGTGCGAGCCGGCGTTTGAACCCTGGACCTTAATCCCGCAAGACGCGTGCTTAACCAGTCGACTATTACTGCTATTTAATGAAATGTTAAAATTCTATTTATTTAAGTACAGATTTTTTTCTTAATAGTATATCTTTTTCAGCCAGTGCAGTAGAATTCGATTTCACCTATGAGTAAAGGAGACAGCCATATCTTTTTCCTTTCCCCACACGAGAATCCTTTTCTAAGTAAACACACACATACAACCGATATATTACCCCATCGGATCAGTGATTAAAAGCCGCTATTTTATCGAGAAATCTCTGTTCGATTCCCGGTAGCATTAAGTGCATTTTTCCGACTAACGTCAGTCGGTCGGGTCGTTTTATTGAAATGTATGCAAATTTGTATAAATTGAGCTGGTTGATACTCATTCGACTTGTTTCCATTGATTTACGGGGATTATCACAGATTATGCTAGTACCTATATTCTTTAAAAAAAGTTATTTTTTTCTAAAAAAAAACAACCTAAATGATTCAAAAGACGTGGGTCTCTATTATGTTTCGGTAAAGTTAAAGTTTCATAATTTAAAAAAAAAAAAATCGCCAGACCAAGTTCGAGGCCCCACTTGCGCGTTGCGCTGCGTCGCCGCGTCGTCGCAACGGATCAAAGGGTCGACGGGCGAGAGACAAAGCGGGGGAGGGTGATGCGCCAGTACAAAATCTTGCGACGACGCAACGCAACGCGCTAATGGGGCATAACCCTTACACACCAACTGTACGGTCCCAAACTAAGCAACGCTTGTACTATGCTACCATACAATGAACCGGGGGCGATCCCAGTGACACCCAGACCAGGACAAATTACGAAAAGGCCGTTTCCGAAATTTGCCTCTGGCGGGAATTAAACCTGCAACCACCTGATACCGTGAGCCAAGCGGCCAACGCATAAAACAAAAAAAAAATGTAACGTCACGACTTTTATCCCCATTCGGAGGTAGTCAGAGGCTTGAGTGGCCATACACTACCACATTGTGGAGGTATTAACCAACTCAAAGCCCACGTTTCACCAGATAGTCAGAACCCAACGTGACAGGTGGTGAACCTTGTCGCCGTGTATACAGGAACTGACTATTACCTAATCCCGAGGGATAGGTAGGTTTCCTCACGATAAAACCAAGTAGTCGTCAAATATGATAAATGGTATATGAGAAGAGTCTGCCTTAAGGAGCCCTAAAATTGTTAAGGGTCACAATCTATTTCTTACCAAAACCACAGCCGAGAAAACCAACGTTGAATTGACATGAAATATCACCAGCATGACAATGGAAACGAGATTGAACCCATCCGCGTATGCGCTCGGCGTACACGCAACAGGCAACAACTTATTGCCTTTAAAATAGTGTTACGTAAGGATGTGCGTTTGTGTGTACATGTGTACATACACACATGTGTGTACATGTGTGGGTTTATGCATACATTTTTCATTGCGTTTAGATATTTTCCATTCATATTATAAAAATACCACCTGTCACGTTGGGTTCTGACTATCTGGTGAAACGTGGGCTTTGAGTTGGTTAATACCTCCACAATGTGGTGGTGTATGGCCACTCAAGCCTCTGACTACCCCCGAATGGGGATAAAAGTCGTGACGTTACACACACACACACACACACACACATTATAAAAATAATGAGTGGTGGTAGAGCCAAGCTTTAGCCAATTGACAGCTTATATATATATATGGGCTTGCTCGATCGGGGTAGTACCTCTCTCTCACAGAAGATCGGCAGTAAATAGCTATTACAGCTGCGTTTCGTACGATGAGTGAGAGAGCCGGAGGCCTAAAACCCCTCCCCTTCCTCTGTCCCACTCTAGTTCAGGTCGGAAACGTGCGAGCGATGCTTTTGGTATTGCAAGCATCTATAGGCTACGGTAACTGATTAACATCAGGCGGGCCGTGCGCTTGTTTGCCGCCTTAGTTCTATAAAGGCTACTCAAATGTTTAAGTGCTACTTAGCAGTTTGAGATGGCGTTATCAGTTCTGTCATGTTTTGCCCGTCAAAGTTAAGCAGTTCTCAAATTTAAGTTGCGTACGAGTATTCGGCGGTTAGGTACTTAGATTTTAGGTAATGGAAAAGATCCGGGATTCCGGCTCCGAATCCGGGAAAAGATCAAACCTTAGGGCCACCGCAGACATGCTACTTTTAGCATGCGATCGGCGATATTGCGACTATATCGATGCTGCGTCGCGTTTTGACGACTCTCTACAGTCTCTCTCTCGCTCTGCAGTCGCAAAATCGCCGGTCGCCGATGCTTAAAGTAGCATGTTTGTGGTGGCCCTTATGGCCGTCCTGCAATTTCTTGTAAGCACATCTTTCTTGTATATTTTCTATACAAATAAATAAAATTGAAATGTCTGTTTGTAATGTAAAAATTACTGCTTTTTACTAAATACACATGGAAGTATATACGGTACTAATAACAAAAACACAATTTTTAGATTTTTTGTCTGTCTGCCTGTCACGATGTTTGTTCCGGGTAATCTCCGAAACAACTGAACTGATTTTGACGGGACTTTCACTAGCAGATAGCTGATGTTATACGGAGTAACATAGACTACTTTTATTTTAGAATAAAAAATAGGTTTCCGCGTAAAAAAACAAAAACCCATATAATTCCACGCGGGCTTAAACGCAGGTAATCTTTTTATGTAATTTAGGGGCCCCGCAAACATGCTACTTTTAGTATCGATCGACGATTTAGTCGCTTTTTAGAAGCTAAATGCAGCGACCAGTCGCAAAATCGCCGATCGCCGATGCAAAAAGTAGCATGTCTGTGGTGGCCCTTACACTACGATGTCACGGGCACAGCTAGTACCTACATAAATATAATCTTTATCTTCAAAGATCCGAACACAAAAGAAATGTCCGCTAGAAGTTGTCGTAGTATTATAACGCCTATGTCGTTAGGGACCGGGTGCAGCTTCTAACGAAGCGTATTGTATACCGGCTTTATACTTCCGCCTTTCTATGTAAAAGAATGTGTAGTTTTAAAGTTACATTCAATGTTATAACCTGTCTGTTGAAGTTTTAGGATTGGTGACAACTTTAGAATGTATTCTATCATTATTTTGCTTGTAATGGCTAATGGCCGTGTCAGACTACAGCAGAAATACGAGGAGAATAATATTCAAACATGTTTTAAGATTTTAAAATGTATTAAAAAGCCAAAAGAAGTCACAAAAAAGGATTAAAAGAGTTGCAAAAATATTTCTTTCATAAAATTTTGAAATTCGAATAAATGGAATTAGAATTACGCATAGCAAAAACGCGGTAGGTAAGTATCTAAGGTTTTCGTTCCTTTTTTAAATAGTTTTAGGGCTGGACTTCCTAAAGTTATTTTTTATGAAAGCTAAACTTTATAAAAGCGCTTTAACTTATGTACCTATTAATAATAGCGTTTACCGTGTAATTGATTAAAAAATGTTCTTTAAATACTGAGCGTCGCCATTTGTTATAAAGATATTTTTTATTGTACCTACTTTATAACGTAATATGAATAAATTAATAATAAAGCAGGTTAAATTCAAAAGAAAAATTATTCTCCTGATAGTTGAAATGTTTTCGTATTTTATAAGAACCACATACTTAAGTAGGTACTGATTTAATAAAGACAGTACCAATATAAAATTGTTACTTTATTAAATAAAACGTAGATATTACAGTTATTTTTCTTTAGTAACAAAATGTCATAAAAATGGTAATCACATTAAAGAAGTTAAAAATTCGTTACGTTAATAGTAATTTCTTATCACACAATAATTAAAATAAGTAATAATAATAATATGCGAATAGAAAAAAAGCACACAATAAGTAAAACATGAAAACGTTACTAACCTCCACGCGTGACACACAACACAGTTCAATTAATCTTCACTCACTCATAAAAAGTTCGAAGTTTAAAAATAAAATAATTTTACCAATAAAACTACCTTCCTCGTTCGAATGCGCGCCAAAATCTTTATTGCAACATGACGCACACATTTTATTTCCTAGTTACGCAATAATGCCATTTTTTCTTCAATTTCACGGCACATCGACCGTCGATATTAAATTATAATAGCAAAAAATAAAATAACGAGTCATTTCACGACAATTTAAAAATCACAGCGCCGAAAATAGCGAATCGCCTGTCACATTTTCGAAAATCGAACGCGGGCGCAGCGCCGCGTCGTTTGAAAAAAGAATTTCGAATTTCGCGCGCGCACATCGAAGGTATAATATTAAACGTTACTTTTATGCTGCTTTTTTATTTAATATCGTTTTATTTTCATTGTTTTCTGTGTGCGATGTCGCGCGCGTGTGCTCTTTCAACACATTATGATCTAACACTGGCCGACTCTCGATTGCAGAACATACTTATTCTAAGTCAACTTACATTCGTTCATATTTGCCTGCGGGCCTAGGGCTGTGCTAGGATGTTAGAACCTAGTTCTAGCCTTTGTTGGACATTTCCGTGTTCGGAATTTAAAAAGCTACTTGTTTTATTTGCTGTACTTATTAGTTCAATGTTATTACTTTCACGTTTTAAATTATAATAATTGTTTGAATGTGTTTAGTTTTATCACAAGCTGGTGAAATGGCAATTTGGAAAAATAAAACTTTCTGTAATATTTATAGAACGATGAAGATCTGTACCTACTCCAGAATCCATAATTAATAAAAGCTCATCGATTTACAACTTGAAATATAAAAATATTACCTATTTATCCAAAATTAAAACACTATTCAACTATCTATAGATAACGAATACAGCTAATAAATAACAGATTGCTTTTCGACAAATAAATACTAAATAGACGGACAATAGGACCGATAAATTAGTCTAATCCTCTAATAGATATTAATAGTAAGTTACCAACATTGTATGGACACCAGCAACCCTATATCTTGCGTAGTACAAGAAACTTCTTGCATATAATAATATGTTTTAGCCTATATTGAGCGCTTACAGGCACAGCTTGCTCCGGAGTGTATCTTGAACAACGGTTTTAACAGCTATTTATAACGAAACGTTATTTTGCAGTTATTGAATATTGCTTGGGTATTGCTAGTTAACTTTACAGAAGACAATCGATATAGATTTTGAAGTATTAGCTACTTAAGTACCTACTGGTTTATTTACTATCAATTTATTATTATACTATACTGACGTTTGGCAAAAAATAACCTGAAGTCTGTAAATTATTTGTATAAAGTTGACCTTAGTTTTTGCCATTAAAAACTACAATTTCAATACATAAGAGGATATTGGAGGAATGCAATTTAGCTGAGTTTATACCTAAATTGTATGAATAACGTAGGTATTAATGATGAGCAAAAAAATAACTAAAATTCAATATAAACAAATCTAAAACATATTAATAACCTTACCAAAAATATTATTTATTTCATTTTTAGTTTTTTTTCTTGTAGCCTAATTGATGATTCAAATAATAATAATAATAAGCCTTTATTGCTGTAACTTATTAACATGCATGATATAACATTTTTACTTAAATCTATTTATTTAACACAACTTTAGCTATCTAATTGTATCGGCAACCGGTTTTCCTTTTACAGCTTGTCCTTCGACAAAGGCCTCCTCTAAAGCTTTCCATTTTTTCCCTACCTACCTAATGATTCAAATACCTACATGCAAAAGTTATCAATAATAAAAGTAGTTCATGAATCAAAAAAGCCCGTCCACCCAATATTCCAATAAATAACGACTTCGTTACTAAAAATAACGGTTTCAGACAGCACTAGCAACCGTTATTGGTATAACCACATCACTACTAGTTGTATGCATCGTGCATTGGCCTGCACTGCCGTCATTGGGAACTTAAGAAAAACGACACAAACACCATTAGATTTGCACAGAAATATAAACTTTAAAAATTTTATTGATAAAGTTTAAATTTCTTTGCCAGTTTTGTAGTCGTTTATAGTTATTTTGTGGTACGTTTTTTAGAAGCTAGGTTTGTAAGTATTTCGCTATGAATTTTAGTCGTGTATAGTGTATTAGGTATAGAAAGAAATGCTGGATGTCTGTGGGCGGTATTCGTTTCTGGGACACGGCTAAATGTTAGAAATCTTCTCAGCAAGGATTTGTGGTGTATTTATTATAGTTAGTTTGATTTACTGACTGTTTTGAAGCTATCTACCATATTTTAATAGTTGAACATTGAAAGCTTAAATTTTATATAAAGTTTTTTTAAATAAAAAAAAGTTTTAAGAATATAATCCCATTAATATTATAAATGTGAAAGTTTAGGTGGATGGATGGATGGATGTTTGTTACTCAATCACGCCAGAAGGGCTGAACGGATCTGGATGAAATTTGGCACAGAGATAGATTATAGTTTGGAATAGTCATAGGCTACTTTTTTTTTAAATTACGCGCGGACGAATTCGCGGGCGGAAGCTAGTGATTAATAATGCTAACCTAACACTACGATAGTGTAATAAAAAAAGATTAGGTAAGAACCTAATTTCCTTTTCCTAATTGGCTTTTTATTTCAAGGAAAAAAATATCAACTGCTGAATTTTCGAGTATTAAAAGTTTTTCTGAGATAAATTCATTATTTTCTTATTTCTGCTGAAATGTCCCTTCTGTTGAAATTGATTTGTCTTCTTCAAGATGCTACCTATCTCTATATCAAGATTTATCAAAATTAGTTTAGCGGTATAGTCATGAAAACGCAACAGACAGACAGAGTTACTTTCGCATTTATAATATTATTAATACTTATAGATTTTATGCCGAAGTATATTATCACGATTTAGTACATTGCGTGTTTTCAACACACAAATAAGTGCAAAACAACACGACACACACGATGTGCGGTAATGTAATAAGAAGCATTTTTCTTTACAAAAAGACGAGTCTTAGTAATGGTGTTAGAGAATTGATTTAAGTTATGGCCGGCGCACAGTGAGAACGGCATGGCATGGCATTTTAATTTTTATCAATCGAATTTAATACTTATCCAATCGTAATAAGGTATATATTTCAATGCTCGGTGATTGACCTCGGAGGATCGCGGAGCATTTTCTCGGTGCACCCGCTGGATCACCTTATTTCAATTGGATAAGTATTAAATTCGATTAATAAAAATTATAATGCCATGCCATGCATGCCTTGCAACCTATAGATGCTTGCAATACCAAAGGCAAGGCTCGCATGTTGTTGACCTGATGGGGAGTGCTCCCGGCTCTCATCTTAAGAAACGCAGCTGTAATAGCTACTGTACGCCGATCTTCTGTGAGAGGCTGGTACTACCCCGGTCGAGCCAGCCCGTATTATGAACTGCAGTCAATTGGCTACAGCTTGCCTCTACCAGCAATAAATATTGGTAGTATTCTCTATTGTTTAACCCGTGGAATGTCCCAAAATAAGTCAATAGATTTTATTTTGTTTTGATGCACATGCGTAGAGTTCGCGACAGGTCGAGATGACATTCGGGTTATGAGCTTTTTGCAGAATAAAATCCGAATTAAAATTAGCAGGACCCGATAAACAATTAAAATCGCCCACAAAATTATTAAATTATATTATTCTGTTGCGTTGCGGGTCCTGCTAAATTTGGATTTGGATTTTATTCTGCAAAAACCTCATAACCCGAATGTCATCTCGACCTGTCGCGAACTATAGGTGTAAGGGACACGCGTAGGGTAAGCGCTATAAAAATTAAAGTAGAGCCTCATTCCTCACATTTCGACTCTAGCACAGCAGTTTTTATGAAGACATTCCCTATCGACATCATCGCTAGCATTCCGCAATGATACCAAACCGGGAACGAATCGACTACAGTGGCGTGTATGCTAACACTGTAGGTACTGTAATAAAATGGACTGGGGGTGACACCCAGATCAGAGTAAATGACGAAAAAGCCGTTCCCGAAATTTGCCTCTGGGGGAATCAAACCCGAAACCACACGATGCAGTAAGCCGAGTAGCTTCGAACCACTGCACCAAACGGTAGTCAAAGACGGCAACGAGCTCCCAATATAAAGAATGGACGACGTTATGCAACAAGAGACAAGTCCTATTAAAATTTTAGTAAGAAAATCATGATTGCATATTTGGCACATCATTTTAATTACAGGGTATCTAAAAGCTTGACCATAATTGAATAAACGAATACCCCCTGAAAACCCCTACCATAAATACCGCGTAAGGGGCGTAACCGATAGAATTTAATACGAAATCCGCCATATTGATGTGCATGTACATTTTTTCCACCTCCCCCTCCCTACATAATTGAGCGTTGTGAAAACTATCCTGTTAGTAAATGACGCTCCCCCCACCCCTGTAGTTTTCCAACATGGCCGAAATCAATAATTTGGCTGGGCAATGACTGTGATGACTCGGACATGCGCAGAAGCGCCGACAGAATCATCGGGAAAACCTGAACTTGACTTGGCGAAAACGAAAGTTGGGAGGCGAATGTTTCTGCATTGGTCTTGGCAGTCGATAGTAACATACTATAGAACGCTAGCATGGATGATCTTACGTCAAAATTCTTTGGAGATTTTTTCGCGACGATGATGATTAAATCAATAAGGATAACGGTATTGATGCTAATGATATAGACGCTGATAATAAAGAAGAATCTAACATTGAAGAATTTGAAGATTTTGGTACAACCATTGATTTTGTAGATGAAACTGTAGGATGTAATATTCAGAACGGCGTTGTAAGTGCGAGCGAGACAAAGGAGAATTCTGCTTTAATGGCGACCGACAATTTTGGCGTCGTAATTACATATTCTAATGTTCTGTTGCAGCTTAATTTTGGACATATTTTATAGAAAATGATAGTCCAAAATGTACATTATTCTTACCTTGTTCGATGTCTGACTCTGACAAGACTCTGACAAGAAATGGGTCTTGTCCGAAGAATCTTGTAGTTTGTATATTAGTATTGTCTCTTGTTGATTCTTCTGCTTTCTCTTGTCCTTCTATGTCTTCTTGTTCGTTTGTATTGTCTGTTTTGTTATGTCTAGTCCTTGTAGCCCATTAATTATATATACTCATATAAAACGTTACAGGTATAGAAATAATGTAAACGTAAGTCTTAACGTTAATTTACTTGTAATTTTGTACTATTAAACAAATCTAGAAGTCGTTTCAACAGGTAGGTAAACTCGATAAATTTAGACTTTTTTTGTTAATTTTTTTGAGTAATTTTATCTTACCTTTTTAATTATAATTTAAGGCCAATTTAAGGCACGAGATTTTGGTTTTTGTTTTTAATTTGATTCCACCAGCCATGCAATCAGGAGTGGCTGATGAAATTGGTCGAAATCTTCCCAAATGCTTATTTGCCAAAGTTTTCAAATATCACTTAGCCTTAACGTTTAGGGTCCAGAGTATTTCACTAAATTACTTTTCACTAGATAATATATAGAGAGTTTGTATATAAAAATCAATTTAAATCAATCACAAAAGTTCCAAAATTAACCAGTGTTGTTTAAATGTACTCAAAGAACTGAAACGTTTAAATTCTCTTTTCTATTGATTCCTTGTAATAACGGTTGATATAAACTTAAAACTTGTTCTATTGCGAAAAAACGTGTTTCTTTATCGTCAAATGGCGGCTGTTGTTATATTTGTTGCGCTAGATTCCCTTTGGCTATGAAATCTTGGCTATCTTCGGTTTCTCGCGCATTTAGTTTAGTTTAGTTCGCGTCTAGCGTGCCATGGTCTTCTGCGCGGGCCTCCCATTTAGTTTTTTCTTCTTCTTCTTTATTTTGTTGGTGCGGTCGCTCTTCCCGGATGGTCGTAGATGTTGTTGTAGCCCTGTCACGACGGATCCGAGCAGAGCCTCCTTCAGTTGCCTTAACACTAGTTTTACAGTAAATTAAACCGGTTCTTGAGTCAGTTCAAGTGTTGCTGAATACTAAGATTACAAGTTCACTTAAATACTATTATTATGATTATGGTGTGGGTGGGAAAAAAATTAATGAGAGTCTATTGCATAAAACTATCTCTTGAATGTGTCGGCGGGCGACGGTTATTGACGCATGCGCGCGAGTTTTCGAATTTTGAACCAAATTTTTGGTATATTTTCGATTCGATTTTTGATATTTAGGCCGTTGGGTGTTTTTTTGTGGTATTTTGTTGGTTTTTTTTGGTATTTTTTGCGCGGTGCGTAGGTGGTAACACGCAGCCCGATCAGCCTCGCCGGCCACACTGATGCTGTGGGATGCATCTCCGCTGCATCGCATCGCCTCCACCCCCATCAAGGGGGAGGGGAACCCCCATCCCCATCCCAATGACTCCCGCACCTCGAAATCATCAAATAATGATTTTACGTGTTTATTATAAAACTTGGTATGCTATGCGTGTGGAAACATAATTCTAAGCGTGAACCATATATGTGTGGGCTGTTTGTTTGCTAATTGGATGTTTAGAACTATAAACCGAACAATATATTCATAAAGTGGTTTATGCAAAATGGATCAATAACTTTATATACTTCGTGTCTTGTTATGTACTGTCGCGATGTTACATACCGCGATTCACGCGCGAATACTTATACAATTAATTACTTATACAATGGAAACTGTTCCTCAAATTGGGTTCTATTAAGATGATATTAAGGTTCTAAATCAAAGTAGACATCACACCATCACGCCTGCATTCTGGAAAGGGTAGACAGAGCGCTTCTGTGTGATTCACTTAGGCCAAACATCCTAAGAGGTCACTTTTGTCTACTCTTTTATTTTGTTATTATTTGTTTATGTGAGGTGGCAAACAAGCGTACGGCCCGCCTGATGTTAAGCAGTTACCGTAGCCTATAGATGCTTGCAATACCAAATGCATCGCTCGCACGTTAGCAACCCGAAGGCGGGTAGAAGGTTGATTGGTTCGATGAAGGTTCGATTCCCACCAGAGGCAAATTACGGAAGTGGTCTTTTCGTAATTTGCCCTGGTTTGGGTGTCACTGGGATCGCCTCCAGTCCATTGTATGGTAGCCATAGTACAAGCGTTGCTTAGTTTGGGACCATACAGTTGGTGTCTAAGTCTGGCGATATTTATTTACTTTTGAGGTACGGAACCCAAATAATTGAAAAAAAAATGTAACGTCACGACTTTTATCCCCATTCGGGGGTAGTCAGAGGCTTGAGTGGCCATACACCAACACATTGTGGAGGTATTAACCAACTCAAAGCCCACGTTTCACTAGATAGTCAGAACCCAACGTGACAGGTGGTGAACCTTGTCGCCGTGTATACAGGAACTGACTATTACCTAATCCCGAGGGATAGGTAGGTTTCCTCACGATGTTTTCCCTCACCGTCAAAATAATTATAAAGCCAAAGTCAGCTAGTAGCGATGTCCACTAAGTGCGATATCGCACAAGCCAACCATGGTTGCACCACCAGCGGGTAATTCGATAGCCAACACCGAATTGGTTGCGCTACCAAGCGGACACCAGGTGCGATACCCTCCATACAGCTCTATACATTTTGTTGGTGGAGTGACTGGTTGCGCTACCACTGGTGTCCTCGTGCGATATAGAACTAATAGATAGATATCTATGATGTTCATACAAGCTGTGATGCAGCGACTATATAGTGTGTTGCAAGAATGATGATCATGTACAGGGTGTGGCGGTACGCGTTTGTGCATCACAGTGTAATCCGCGAGATTAAAGGGTGTGTTGAAATTTCTCTATATCATTATTAACTGCACGCGTTGCTGCATCGTAGGGATAGCAAAGAAAACACTAGCGGACGAATACTCAAAGGCTACTCAAATATTTAAGTCCCACTTAGTAGTTTGAGACGTCGCTATTTGTCATTTTAAGTTAAGCAGCTCTCAAATTTGAGTTCTTATTGTATGGTTATTTTTTATTTATTTTTTGGGACTAAGCCTGCCACACTTTCCCACCACTGTTACTCCTGTAAGCCAGGATCGACAATGGTGTCCAACGATGACGCTAAGGTTTGACCCTCAACGAGTCCTGGGGACAAGCTAAGTTGTCTTGGAACCCGCACGAATTTAATCAAAAGAGAGCATAGGAGGAGTTGGAAGAAGATTATCCACTTCCCTCCGTAGCAAAGCGGGAGACAAAAATAACAGTATAGGCTGGTAGCCACAGAAATGAGACTGTTACAACTGGTGGAAGACCAGTTGTAACGCACCACGGACAGTTATTTGACTATTTGGACCTAAAACTCGTGATCTGGTTATACTTGATTCCAATAATATATAATAATACTAGCTTATACTCGCGACTTCGTCCGCGCAGAGCACTAATTTTCATAATTCTAACTTAAAAAATGACGAACTTCCATACAAACTTTCATCCTCTATTTAACGCACTTAGGGGTTGAATTTAAAAAAATCCTTTCTTAGTACACCTGTACCCATTAAGACAAACACGCCCTCCAAATTTCAAGTCCCTACGACCAGCGGCTTAGGCTGTGCGTTGTCTGTCAGTCAATCAGGACTTTGATTCTTATATATTTAGATTATTATTGGCCAATAATATGGTTCAATAATATTATTGCATGGTTAGTGGCCAACCTAGTGTCAGAGTTGTTGAAGCCACCCAAGGCAACTGACGAGGCTTAACGACTGCTGTATAGTTGACAACAACCGGGACCAACTCTTTAAGTGCCAGTAGCACGGAGACGCTCAGTTCAAATGCCACTAAATGATCTCCCATCTCTGATTGACTTTACCAAGTATTGCTGAACCTTCGATCATGTCTTTTCATGGCGTAAACTTTATCATGCTGTCGGTACTTCGCTCGATACACGCTTCGTGAAAATGGCGTCGCATGTAAAAATTATCTGAAATTAATAAATGTATATCGCATGGGTTTAAGCATGACTGTTATATTAAAAGTTACATAAATTATCATCATGTCAGCCAAAACATGTCCACTGTTGGACATAGGCCTCCCCCAAGGTTTTCCACAACGACCGGTCCTGTGCTGCTCGCATCCTGCGGTTTCCCGCGACCTTCACTAGGTCGTCGGTCCACCTGTACCTGGTATTGGTATTGCAAGCATCTATAGGCTACGGTAACTGCACGTGTCATGCGAGCCGGTATGCTTGTTTGTCGCCTTAGTTGTATAAAAAAACTGATAGCCAAATCATGCATTTCCCCAAGTTCCATAGTGTTTATTCCTACAGCCGTCTTTAACAGAACATCGTCGGGTTACACAACAGTGTACTTACTCTGCCTATCTCATCCAGGAATACAGTCATAATCAGAGTTGCAAAAAAACAGGAAATTTAAAATGAAAACTGTTTAAAACGTGTTTAAAACATTGATTTAAATCAGAAGGAATAAATTATCGTGTTTAAAACATGTTTTAAACACGGTGTTTAAAACAAGGTGATTTTTTCGTAACAACCCTGGTCATAATGGCATATTTTTTATTTTGCAAATATAAACATAATATTCATGTTTCTTACCTTAAGTAGACATAATTTTCAAAGGCAATGTTCACCCGGGATTTGAACCCGCAGCTATTCGCAGTAAATCGGCAACCCGATACAACCAGGACACGGTCAGAGGTGCGGGTTCGAGTTCCGAGCGCAACACGTAAGTATTAATATGTTATCATTAGCTACTTTCTATAAGTCCAAAGAAACTGGTATTATTGTTCTTATAGTATAGTTTTTGGTTAGTGGCCTGGTGTCAGAGTTGTTCAAGCTGCCCCAAGGTCTTGCACATGGCTTAACGACTGCTGTCTAAATTACAACAACCGGGACCGAATTTTTACGTGCCCTAAGCACGGAGACGTTCAGTCCGAAATGCCTCTAAATAGTCATCCGTCTCTGACTTTGCCAAGCGTAGCTTAACCTCAGATCGTTGACCAATCAGTAACTGCAGCTGGCTATGAGCGCCTTCGTTTCTGAACTCATAGCTGTTCCTCAGAGCCTGGTCATAGGTTTGATTCTCAGGTCCGGGTTTGTCAGATGTTTTACCATCATCGTTCCTGACTCCGAGTCTACTAAGTATTAAACATTTCGAAACTACTGGGGGCTTACCACGAACTCTTGTTGCGATTCAATTACAGGATCGTTTTAACGTTTCAGCGACTTTTTGTGCAATGACGTACCTTATTGTCATGACAATAAGAAACGTCATTGTCACGTCATTAAAACGTTCCTATAATTGAGTCGCGATAAGAGGTCGTGGTAAGCCCCCTGGTCTCTAATATTGTTAAGTATGTGTGTTGTATGTAGGCTATGTACTCCCTCTGTCCCATTCGCCTGTAGGTCGGCGACATGCGAGCGATGCCTTTGCAAGAATCTATAGGCTACGGTAACTGCTTGTCATCGGGTATTAAGCCGTAATTAGTTGGATATGAGATTCACCCATGAAATCTGAAAATCCCAATGCCATGATTGGAACTTTCAAATCTTTCAGCTTTGGAAACTTGGGTTTGACCTGCTAAAACTGTTATGTATCCTACTAATATTATAAATGCGAATGTTTGTTACCATGTAACTCCATAACTACTAAGCCGATTTTAAAGCAATTTGAAACGTAGATAGTGTAAGCTCTGGAAGCCAATCTTACACATCAAATTCCACGCGGGAGAAGACGCGTGGCACAGCTAGTTTGAAATAATCACCTTCAGGCACCTTTAGGCAACTTCAGGACTCTATCACCAGTAGAGCATAATAACAGACGATTCAACATTAAATCACGAGTGTTAATCATGGCCCGCTGACTACACTCTACCTTGCTCTACCTAGATTTTTGTCTAGCTATCCCGTTCTGGCAACTGCGCAGACTCGCCGTCATCGTCATCATGACCCCCCACCTCCCATAGGGTGACCCCACGACCCCCCTACGTCAATATACACCAAACAGTGTTGGATAAAATAAACCCACACTTGTAAACGATAGTGCATTTACGCACACATTGATATATTTCGAACCATGGACCAGTTACTAAGGGGACTGGCCCTAAGCAAGTCGGCCGAGTGGTCAGCCTAGTACTAACATCGACATAAAACGAAGCGAGTAGTTCAACTATTTACCGGTAAATATTAAAATAAAAAAACAATGACCACGTTTTGTTTCATACAAATATCTAATAAGGGCACCTCTTTCTTTAGTCTTTACTCTGTGTTTCGAACGCACACTACTTTGAATTTATACAAAATTGAACAGTTAATTACATTAAGGATTGTGTGGTGGTGTGGGTATATAACACACTCCGTGTTATATACGAGGCGGGGGTTTGGGCGAAAAAGGAAAATGTTTTTCGGCAATTTTTCGCAGTTTCGATACTTCATAGAGATGTCTAGTGCAATTTTAATGCTTGTCTAAAGGCCTGCGACGCTTTTAGTGATATTGAAATTGTATATTTTATTTTTCAGTGAATCGCGTTTATTGGGCGTATGACAAACTGTCGGAAAACATATTTGAGCTTTTAATGCCTCCGCTTGCTATTTTGAGTGGATTCCTGGGGGCTTACCACAAGCTCTTATTGCGATTCAATTACAGGAACGTATTAACGTTTCAGCGACTTTTTGTGCAATGACGTACCTTATTGTCATGACAATAAGAAACGTCATTAAAACGTCGTTAAAACGTTCCTATAATTGAATCGCAATAAGAGCTTGTGGTAAGCCCCCTGTGTCAAAGGAAATACCTACCTATTTTTGATGTTTAAATATAAATCTGTCTGAGTGACACTGAAATCGCTCCCCAGTCCATTGTACGGTAGCCATAGTACAAGAGTTGCATAGTTTGGGACCATACAGTTGGTGTGAGTCTGGCGATTTATTTATTTTTCATATCGATCTGTTAAAATGTTATAAGAACATCTAAAAACATTTTGTTAAACCAGGTCATATTATCGCGGCGGTAGACAATGGATAAATGTTACGGGTCAAGCGCATTTTGATCCAGCGCAACTCGTCCGGTGTCCAAAATATGACTTAAGCGCATCTCGTCCGATGATTTTTTAGGGTCCCGTACCCAAAGGGTGCCAACGGGACACTATTACTAAGCTTACGCTGTCCGTCTATCTGACCGTCTGTCAGCGGGCTGTATCTGACGAACCGTAATAGGTAGAGTGTTGAAATTTTCACAGAATATGTATTTCTGTTGCCGGTACAAAAAAAAATATTAAAAATAAAATAAAATTTTAAAATAAAGGGGGTCCCCATACAAGAAACTTGATAATAACCATATGTTTGAAGTTTTTTTCTACCATGGGTACGGAACCCTTTATGTGCGAGTCCGATACGCACTTACCGGTTTTTAGTATAGCGTATGATGGATCAACTAAATAAAGAATAACACTTCTACAGCCGACCAGTATATTTATATATCCAACTTTTTATACCAGCATCAGATACGTTGATGTAAACGCCGGGCAGATTCCTTCCACAGCCGAAGCCGAAAGAGGAAATACCGACGAGGTAGCCGAAGGAGACCGCTGCGCCACCGCTGTCACCCTGGTACATGAGGAGTGGAGTAAACTTGTTGACTTGTTGGGGGAAGCTCTCTCACTCATTGGGTAACGTAGATATAATCGCTGCTTTACGTCAATCTTCCGTGAGAGGGTGGTACTACCTGTTGAGCCAGTCCGTATGGGCTGCAGTCAATTTACTACAGTTTGGCTCTATTAGATGTGACAATAATTTCTGTATGTCCATCATCATTAGCGGGACGGGCCCGTTAGCGTGGTTGGCGCAGAGGCGCCTTTCACGCTGCAGGTCGTAGGTTCGATTCCTACCCGGGACATGCATTTGTGTGCATGAACATGTCTGTATTTTCGGAGTCTGGGTGTATGTGTATATTAAGTATGTATTTACAAATAAAAAAGTAGTATATGTAGTAATATCAGTTATCTGGTTTCCATAGTACAAGCTCTGCTTAGTTTGGGATCAGGTAACCGTGTGTACAAAATGTCCCAGGATATTTATTATTATTATTATACAATCTTGATCTGGTTCACGAGGTTGTCGAAATTCGGGACAATGACACTGCTATTATTGTACCGCTGCACAATTTTAGCAAAATAGCCATGCCCAAATGCCCATTTGCAGCTTTTCAACCGAAGCCACGGGAAAAAACACATCTAAATCATTAAATTAATAAACATGTGCGCTTTAAAAAAACAGTTATCATAATTTTGGTCAATATGACCACAAATTTTTATCATTGACTGTACGTTATAAAGAACTAAATAAAAAGTAATAAAAGGATAAGTAATAAATGATCTACGGCTTGTCATCACCAACATGGCCATCAGGTGTATGAACTGATGGACAACCCTACATCTGAGTATTCCTCCTTTTGTTCATCATACCTATCTCTAACCTGTGCTAAGCTTCTTCCAATTCTGAGTTATTTTACGCAATCGTTGACGCAATCTACTGATAACTTCAACTACTCCACCAAGCCAACTAGGAACCTGTCAAATGTGACGTCACCCGCACAAAAAGGCGGTGGCGGTGTGCGGGGGGTGTGGCGGGCGGGAAGCCGCAGGGATAGCGAGTGTGCGGGCGGGGAAGACGCATTCCATCCGAGTGCCTAGTTGGCTTGGTAGTGTAGTATATAATATAGTTGGTTGATGGTTACTCATGAGGTTCTTTTTTTTGTGCCAGCTAAGCAAATAGGTTACTACCAGCTTTTGAGTTATACTATAAAGTCCACGAATCTACTAAACCAGATATTTTTGTCTGAACGCCTTTGAGACCTGGGGGCTTACCACCACCTCTTATAGCAGTTTTGTTTTAACGTTTCAGCTATTTTTTGTGCAATGACGTTTCTTATTGTCATGACAATAAGGTACGTCATTGCACAAAAAGTCGCTGAAACGTTAAAACGTTCCTATAATTGAATCGCGTTAAGAGGTCGTGGTAAGCCCCCTGGTAAGAGTACGGGCAGGTATGGGAACAAGGGCTTACCTGACAAGCGTCCTGTCCCCACCCCCCTGCGCAGAACATTCTGTCAGTGAGGGTATGATTGTACCACTTCTCCTTGACTTGCTGACAATACTTTATGGGAACGATTTGAAGGCACACTTGCTGAAGATTGTCTTGGTAATCGCCCTGAGGATACATCATTATTTGAGGCAAATTTTGGCTTCTTTATACAGAGTGGTGACGACATTACGACAATAATTGAAACCACATATTGGGTATCACGTTAGTAGTTCGTACATAAAATATTATAAAATTATAGTGAAAGATATTGCCACGGGATCGCTTTTTTACTTTTACCATTTAAACTTTACGCCTACAAAGGTACCTCTAAAAACACCGACACTGGATGACTAGTAGGGATCGTGTTTTAATTTATTGTCGTTATCGTCACCACCCTGTATACAAAGTGAGGTCATCATCAAATAATGTTGTTATCATATAATTATTAACATTAACATGAAGCGTGAACTTCAAACCAATAGACGTAAAATGCTTGCGAAAGAACTGGCTGTAGTCAGACTATAACAGATCTCTCCACAAGAAGCTGTCGACTGCCGATGGCCGGTGGACCGTCTGTGCATGTGCCTTTTAAGCTTCAAGCCGGAGTTAGGCATACTCAAAACTTACTTTTTCCACAGGATATCCCCAACCAGCCACATAAATATTATCCCCGCATTCTCCATCACTAAATTTGATCGCTGACACCGTCTTTCCGAAGTGAAGTCTTCGGAACAGCTCCAATAACTGAATATCATAGTCATAGGTATGCTGGATTCCGTACTCTGGGTGGATTGTATGAGTGCGAATCCTCACTTTAATACCTCCGAGTCGATGGCGACTGCCTATTCTTATGTAAGTACTTTCATTTCTGAAAATATGTGGAGATTTTTTTGGATCAATATATTCTCGAGCGTGATGTTGTTTCATCAAATATTCCATATAATTTCATTAAGAGAATAACTGCACTTACATAACATGAACGTTTTTATAAAAAAATACAAAGTAACAATTTTGGTCCTAGAACCGATCCTTGCGGCATCTCATATAAAAATACACGAAAACATCTTACCCACAATGCGCAGTAGTTATCGCCCACTTGTTATGTATAATCACAGCCCCACAGATGTCACCATAGTTCACATGATACGGGGCATCCGAGATGGTGATGTTGTATCCACCAAGAATACTGGTCGAAGCAATCAAAGGCTTTAGTGAAATCCATAGTTTCTAATATACAAAACGTGGCTATAACTTACCAATGAACAAGTGTAAAGTTGATTACTTGGAGTAGAAACGGAAATTTCATTACTATTCCTTGATTATTTTTCTACTCAATTAACTTTTCAATGATTAAAACTAGTATTAATCAAACAATAAAAAATTATGCAGGAATCCGAAGGTGCTTACGTTGTTACTTTTTAAGGGTAAACCTCTCATACTATGTTGCGAATCTGAGAAAAGTTACCTAACATAACCTCGGATGATAAAAACTCTATTATAGAGGCTATTTGAAACATAATGCCACTATTGAAGCGTATTTAAAATCCCATAATGTTTGCAGTGGTCTTATCACAAATCACTATAGGATCGTTAGGATATTGCAAATGAGTAAGCGATTCACTTGGAACTATTATCCCAGCCTATGTTACTTAAAGAGATAGTTAACCAATAAAACAACACAATACTAAAAATATTTCTAAATATTTTATTTAGACTACAAAATCTTTCAATCGAAATTAATTCCCGTCGTGGATTCGATCCAAGATCTCACTTTAGCCACTTTGCTGTAGACCCCATAGGAACCTGGTGTCGCACAGCCGTAGCCGAAGGATACCATGCCGAGGAGACGGTCGTAGGCTACCGCTGGGCCTCCTGAATCACCCTAAGAGGAGTTTAGAAGAGGGTAAGGTCATTAAAGGATCACTACCAAAAAAGTGGCTATAGTATAAGAGTCCATTCAGGCAAACTACTACTCCACCAAGCCAACTAGGCTCTCGGATGGAATGCGGCATCCCCGCCCGCACTCCGCCACCGCCTTTTTGTGCGGGTGACGTCACATTTGACAGGCGCCTAGTTAGCTTGGTGGCGTAGTACGTCTGGACTGGGCAGTCCGTTTGCAATCGGTTGGCAATTTTGGTACAGTTATAATAATATCAAGGTTCTGGAATGTCAACAATAAGCCGAAAGAAAGACGTTGTGCAGAACTGCCTCCCACAAGTCGACGACATTACACGCGTTGCGGAATACTGGTGGATGTGAGCGGCAAAAGACTAGGTTGTGTGGAAGTCATTGAGGGAGGCCTATGTCCACTGGACGTCTTCCAACGGATGGATGGATATTAACTGTACATTGCAATTTTGCAGTCCAAATGCAGCTTTCTTAATAGACCCTAACTGTCGTAGTGTTTTTGCTCTGACGCATTAATGCATCAGTACGCATGAGACCATTCGAGCCGCACCACTTCTCTTGACGTCATTTGCAGCAACTGAGTTCTATTCTACAAGCATACCTTGAGCTCTCGTCACATAACCAGTTAAATAACTAGATGCGTCAATTATTTCCAGATGCGCAATGAATTTGATGTTATTGGTGTAACAGTAGGTGACAAAACTTATTTCGATGCTTTGTCTTTATCCAATGGGAGCTTCCAAAAGACGCAAGCGGCGTGCCCCGCGCGCCCCATCATTAATAATATGACATTACATGTCTACGTAGACTGACGTCAAAACTGATATTAAGACAATAAAACAATCCAGATTAACAGCAGTGTGGTGCTACGTCGCAGTAGTGACATTTACATTTAACAGTTCAAACAGTCACTCTTTCTCTTTCCAACCTTGCGGTATTTAGTATAACACCGGCTCCACACGTTGGCCCAAACGCCACTCGTCCAACGTGTAGATCTCGAAAATAACCAACCCAACGTTGGGGCCAATGCTATTTTCTAGATCCAGATCTAGTGGCGTTCAGGCCAACGTTGGGGCCAACGTGTGGACCCGGCGTAAATGCCAATTATTGAAGTAAGGATACAGATAACGTCACTAATCAAGCTAAATCAGTAGGGCTAACACACGCGCCAAGACAAGACTTTTGTCGCACCGAGTCCCACCGTGCGTCGATCTCTCTCTTTCTTAATGCGTAAGAGAGATGAGACAATATCAATTTATCTCGCGCTTTGTCTTGTCATGGCCGTCTGTGCTACCAATGATGGTCAGCTGAGTAAATTATGCCCTCATTCATATACCCTGAAAATATACCTGGCAAGCATCTTTCTTCCCCTCAGAATAGCCAGCACAGAACATCCTAGCAGTGAGACTACCTCTGAAGTATGGGAATGGCACATTCTGGCAATGCTCCTTCGATATTATAGGCACACGCACAGCTCGAAGCACGTTTGAGTATGGACCCTGAAATGAAAAAATGCTTTCAGAAAAAATGTTCTATTATTATTCTTCTCTACCTTGCTCTGGCTACATATAGGCATTTATAGATGGGGAGCCGTAGAAAGGGTTTCCGGATTTGCACGAGCGCGTCAGATTAAGATAAGGGAGATAGGTTACATATTGATAAGAACCTCAAAAATTTATGAGCCCTTAATATTACTGGATTTGCTCAGGGGAACCAAAAAAAAAATTTGACCATCTTAAAATACTCGAACTCGTCAGATTAAGATAAGGGGGATTCATTACTAGCTAAGCAGTGTCAAAAATGTCAATTTTGCTAATTTGATCGTCAGTCTAAGAAATGGGAGCATCTGAAAGTTTCAATTTTTCACCCCCTCAGTTTTTTTTTTTAAATATAGTACTGCGGTGGCAAAAAAACGTACGGTCCGCCTGATTTTAAGCAGTTACCGTAGCCTATAGATGCTTACAAATTCTGACGCGCTCGAGTAATATTATTTTTTTCAATTTATCATGTTGGAGCATGAAAAGTATCAATATCTGACACGCTTGAGTATTTTTATGTCATTGCTTATTATACAAAAAAAAAAAAAAAAAAAAAAACATGTATACGCTTCCCCCACCGCTAAAAGTGGAAACATCTAGAACAATGTATTCTTCCTATCATCTCATCTACCGAATCTACTAGGTTTGGACGACGCTCGATCTATTACTGCTAATATTTACATAGGTAGTCACTGAAAAAATCATCAGAGCTGTCCCTACTATCCCTCCAAGTAGAGTAACCTTGAAAAGAATGAGATAGAATTTTAAAACTTCTGTCTCGCCGTACCCTACATAAATCTACTTGCTAAGAATGCATGAGAAAGATTAGGAAGAATAGAAGGCTTAACACAAGTTGTGGTAAAGTCATGTAATGTAAAAAAAAATGTAACGTCACGACTTTTATCCCCATTCGGGGGTAGTCAGAGGCTTGAGGGACCATACACCACCACATTGTGGAGGTATTAAGCCAACTCAAAGCCCACGTTTCACCAGATAGTCAGAACCCAACGTGACAGGTGGTGAACCATGTCGCCGTGTATACAGGAACTAACTATTACCTAATCCCGAGGGTTAGGTAGGTTTCCTCACGATGTTTTCCCTCACCGTCAGCGAACTGTAAATTATGCACATAGATGAAAATTCATCCATTGGTGCATGCCCCACCGGGGATCGAGCCTGGGGCCTTCTGATTGCTAGACCAACCTGTTCACCCCTAGGCTACAGTCGCTTCTACAAGTTTTGGTCTTCCTCCATTATAAGAGAAATGTTTGGTCTTTCTCTATTATAAGAGAAATGTCAATACTAAATTTTTGCCGAGATTCTTGAGGGTGAAGAGGAACTGTTTAAAACGTGATCTTGATATCAGCCAATAACAGTTCTTGTAAATATAAAAAATGACGATGAAATAATAAATCAAGACCATTTCCAAGATTTTGCAGCAACAAATCAATGCATGCACCAAACACCATCACGTCTACCCGATTATTTCCAATTTGTTACAATCGAACAGTTAATAGAAGCCTGTAGATAGGCGTAACCAATGAGGTTTAATTAACCGACCGGTTACCGCACACAGTCAGCGCTGGAGCATTATACCTTTTGCGTGTTTATGAAACGAAACCGCTTTTTAATCATAACAACATCTAGTGGTCTTCTTCTTATCGTATGGTTAGTGGCCAACCTGGTGTCAGAGTTGTTCAAGCCGCCCGAAGGCCTCTGACATGGCTAAACGACTGCTGCTTAGATGACAACGTATGGTTAGTGACCAACCTAGTGTCAGAGTTGCTCAAGCCGGCCGAAGGCCTAACAAGGCTTAACGACTGCTGCCTAGATCTCAACGAGAGGACCGCCTTTTTACGTGCCCTCCGAAGCACGGAGACGCTCAGTTCAAATGCCACTAAATGATCACACATCTCTGACTGACCTTTCCAAACGTTTCTAAAAGATAGGAGTTTACAGATCAGTGATTGCAGCTGGCTATAAGCGCCTCATTGTGCCTCAATTAAGTGCTATTTCGAATTGAGCGTCTTCATACTTTCGAGGACACGTAAAAAGTCGATCCTGTCCTGGCTGAAAATGAAAAAACGTCACGACTTTTGTCCCCATTCGGGGGTAGCCAGAGGCTTGAGTGGCCATACACCACCACATTGTAGAGGTATTAAGCCAACTCAAAGCTCATGTTTCACCAGATAGTCAGAACCCAACGTCCGTCAGTCCTGGTTGCTGTCATTCAAATAGCAGTCGCTAAGCCATGTCAGAGCCTGAAGCCTGAAATATCGGACAAAAATTGTTTTACCTTTAGGCTGCCAATAGTCTCACTAGTTGGGTCTTGGATAGCTCGTGTACTCAGCTAAATCAGGGTAGACCACAGAGCACATTGTTGTCCATGGGGTAGACTGAAACCTGACCCCTCATAATTGGATAAGGTTTGAAAATGAAATTCTCATTCCAGGCGCTCATAGCCAGCTATCACTGGTAAACGATCGGAGGTTAAGCAGCGCTTGGCAAATCAGTCAGAGATGGGTGACCATTGGCATTTGAACTGAGCATCTCCGTGCTTCGGAGGGCACGTCAAAAGTCGTTCCCGGGTTTTGTTATCTAGGCAGTAGTCAAGCCTTATCAGAGGCCTTCGGGCAGCTTGAACAACTCTGACACCAGGTTGGCCACTAACCATACAATAAGAAGAAGAAGATGACATTCTTAGCCTATATTACTCACATTCTCCTCTGTATTACCCCATCCAGTAACTGTAATCACTTTACCGATCACCATGTCTTCTATATGAGCTATCTTGATTGCTTGTATATTCTCATCGAACTTCAGATGCTCGGTGAGTTCTAGCAGTTGGAAATCGTAGTCGAAAGGGTGATCCTTCTTATTGGCTGTCCACATGGGATGGACGTGGCCCACCTTCACAAAGACCTTCTTACCCTGGTTCAGGTATTTGGAGCCAACCCTTATGTAAGGCTTCTTGCTTTGGAAAGATTCGTTTTATTAACTCATTTATGGTCTACCTAGGGTCTGTTCCAGGGTCGACAAATTCCTAACTTTTACTTACCAAATAAATTTGAAGTTTTGACAGTATTTTTAAGTTACTGACGTGGAAAACAAGCGTATGGCCCGCCTGATGTTAAGCAGTTACCTTAGCCTATAGATGCTTGGTTAGCTCTCCCACTCATCGTGCGAAATAGCTACTTTACGCTGATCTTCTGTGAGAGGATGGTGCTAGGCCGAGCCAGCCCGTATAAACTGCAGTCCATTGGCTACAGCTGAAGTCCAGGGTCCAGCTAGAACCCCCCTTGCAAGGAGGAGAAACCCAATGATTTTTCTAAAGGACTGAGTTGGCAAACAAGCGTCAGCCTGATGTTAAGCAGTCACCGTAGCACATAGATGCTTGTAATACCAAAGACATTGCTCGCACGTTGCTGACCTGAAGGGGAGTGGGACGGGGGGAGAGGGGGAGGGGACTGGGAGGGCGGGAGGGCTTATTGACAAACCTTACCCACAATGTCCAGCCGTCAAGACCCATTTCTTATCAATGATAGCGCCACCACAATTCGTACCATAAGCGACATGGTAAGGGTACAAATTGATATCAACCTCCACACCACCCACGATCTTATCGTCACCGTAATTAGGTTCATTATCGTTCGCCTCCTCTCTATTGCCCTCTCTATCGTTCCCGTAGTCAAAGTTGTCTACGTCTGGTGTGTCTGTTGGCTCTTCGTAAGACTCTATGTCTAATCTTGGAGCCGTGTCCATTCTCATATCTTCTTTATTATATTTTTTGGAGTGTCGTGGGTATTTCGGTGCGTAGAATACATTTTGTGCTATTATTGGAAGCTGCTTTACGGGTATTAGGATGACGTCGTATTCTGGAAGAGGAGCTAGCGACTTAGAAATCAAACCTTTTGGTCAGTTATACAAAATTGTAATTAAATTAAATAATTAATGAGACAGCCTGCTCGCATAGCGTTGCTGTTTGAAAATGTATACAATTATTCCTTTTCTTTTGAAAAGAGTAACCATTGAGTTTCTTGCCGGCTTTTCTCAATGAAATAAACGTTACGAACCGGTGGTAACGTTAGAATATAGTTTTTTTGACGATTTATAAACGCTACTTACCTATAGCTTACATGAATAAAAAAATGAGTTTAAGTTTGACCGCATAACGACATCATTATTCGTATTTCAAATCAAATTCTAAAACAAACAATTCTTTTCGAAGGATTCAAATTTTTCACGAACGAATTCGCATTTCAAATGTTTATCTTTTTTATAAACAGAAACAAGTGTCACTATTATAAAACATACCTACAGCTTAATAATAATTATGTCTACCAGTTTTAACTTTCCATAATTCAGTTGGGCCGTGGTCGTAAATCGAGGATTCAGTGCTATAAACTGGCCACTCACTAATTGTAAATACCTTTCTAACAAGATCATTTGGCGTTGTGCAATCGCCATCTTGCTCGAAACATTTAAATTTAGAACGATTGAAAACTCTATTTGAATTCAAGACAAAAATGATTCCTTTTTTGAAATTTGAAAAAGGAATCTAGTTCCTAAAATCATAGAAGTATACCTTTTTTACAAACTTGTTAAAAATTATAGTTATGATAGGTAATTAATTTATTAAAAAACTTAAATTAACTTCTATAAAGTAATTAAATAAACACGTACTGTCAAGTTGTGCAGGTATTATAAAATAAAGAAACATTATCGTAATTAAAAAAGTATTACACATGATTTTAAAAAAAACCTATCTTGTGATCTTCATCACGTTGGCACAACACTCTGAACGTATATATTTCATTTAAAAATCAATAATTCTTCGATTGACGAAGTTAATTCGGCATGAAATTAATAAATCAATTGCCAATGTACGTTCTTTGTTAGTTTTCCATGTATGTTTCGTATAATTGGTACACGATTTTGCTATTATTGAATTATGTATTTAAAAATTGAAAAACAGCAAAATGTTATCGGAAATTTTAAATAATAATTGATTTTATAAATTCGCTATGTGATTGTACAAGCAACGACATCTATTGAATTATTTTAAGATTAAGAGCCGGAGTAAGTAAACTGCTGCCATCTTTTTGTCATTTCAAGAACTTCTCTTGGTTGACAATATTAATTTTTTATAGTATCTTTAAATTATATATTTACCATCTATTAATTTATATTCAATTATGATAATTGAGTAGCGAATATATTTTTTATAAAAAATGATTTTTTATGTGCTTCAAGATTTTAGACCCTAGCGCCATCTGTTATTGAATAGCAAATATATATGTTTTTATACTTTTTTCAATTCAATTATTTTCTCAGGTACCTCACATTATACCTCACCTCACATTTTTTAATGTGAGGTACCCTGAGAATAGAATTAAATATGAAAAAAGTTACTCCAATGACAGCTAACGCCATCTAGCGACCTTTACTAGTCTTGTTACAAAATAAACTACGGAACAATGAATGTTAAGTTAAATACTGGATAGCAAAGATAGCATACAGTCTATAAAGAACCCTACCTACCACAAACATCACCTAGAATGAGGGAGACATGAGACTGTCCAAAATAGTATGTCATACTAAACCGAGCCTTTGGACACAGTACGACTGTTGTTTGCGGTAAATATTGTTAAAATCATGCCGGTATTGACAATACGGCATCTTCTGTTGAATTGCGAGTACGATCTGCAGGCCGATTGCATAACTTTTTCGACAATGTTTCAATTGGTTTCGTTCATCCTGTGATGCTTTATCAATTGAAATTGATTGAAATCGGCACGGGTCTGGACTTCACTCTTCCCGATTTCAATCAATTTCAATTGATAAAGCATCAAAGGATGAACGAAACCAATTGAAACATTGTCGAAAAAGTTACGCAATCGGATGTGTGATTTTTTTGTTATAAGTAGGTAGGTGGTACCTACCGTATATACCTACCTACTTCCATAATGCATTTAGAAAAAGCTGTTATTTTGACATTACAAACAGACATTTCAATTTTATTTAGTTGTATTGATTTTTTAAGGTGGTAGAGCCAAGCATTAGTCAGATGACTGCAGCTCATATACGGGCTGGCTCGACCGGGGTAGTACCACCCTCTCACAGAAGATCGGCGTATGCAGCTATTACAGCTGCGTTTCGTATGATGAGAGAGAGCCCAAAGACCAACCCCCCCTTCCCCCCCATTCCCCTTCAGGTCGGCAATGTGCGAGCAATGCCTTTGGTATTGCAAGCATCTATAGGCTATGGTAACTGCTTAACATCAGGCGGGCCGTGCGCTTTTTGCCGCCGCAGTCCTATAAAAAAAAAAACCTAATAATCGTCAATTAATATTACTAATTATCTAAATCATAGACTCTACATTCTAGAGTATATAGGAAATGGGTTGCAACGGATAGCTGGTATACAACGCAACCAAATATTGTTACTACCTATGAGACAGATTCAAGGTAAATGATAAAAAAAAAAAAAAAAAAAAGTTAGAAAAAACAAAAACAAAAAGTAAAAAAAAAAAAACAAAAAAAAAAATACAAAAAAAAAGTTAAAGAAAATAAAAGTTATGATCGGCGAAGGCTAGACGTAAAGTATATACTGTGGTCCGTCAGTATGGTACATAATGATGGATGTCATTCCATCGACGCAGGCTACACGTTCAGTATTTATTCCGTCAGTATCGTGACGTAGTTCGTACAGTGCAGACGTCAAATGAAACACGAAAGCTTGTATGGATATTACCTTAGCGCTTGGTTTAATCCGCAATCTCAGAAGACATGTCCACTCTCTTGCTTACGCGGCGTGTTTACCACAAACTGTCATTTTGGAATTGAAATTCGTGGTAAATACTGTCATCCATCAGTACACTAGCCTACACGATCAGTTTGGGCCACGGTTTTTGGTAAATAATGACGTACCACAGTATTTACTTTACGTCTAGCCTTCGCCATAGACTTACACTGGCATTACAAATCACTATTTACGGCAATGCATGAAAATATTATGAATGTGAATGAAGCAAAAGAGGTGTGTCAAAATCGTAGCATGTGGCAATCAATAGTCTCTGCCTACCCCCGTAGGATACGAAATTTACTTATATTACTGCAATAAAGAAATTTGTATTGGTACCTATTTGTGAGTATGTATGTGTATGCAATACTCGGCAAGGTCAGTCAGAGATGGGTGACCATTAGTGGCATTTGAACTGAGCGTCTCCGTGCTTCTGAGGGCACGTAAAAAGTCGGGCCCGGTTGTTGTCATCTAGGCAGCAGTCGTTGAGGCTTGTCAGAGGCCTTCGGGCGGCTTGAACAACTCTGACACCAGGTTGGCCACTAACCATACGATAAGAAGAAGAAGTATATGTATATGTATTATGTATGTATGTAAACTGCCTAAAAGCCCTATAAATTTGGTGGTTATTCTATGGTATGAAATCGAGATAGCAATAGTACGAAATCACGGTGCTGGGCACTGCGATTTCATACAATTGCGTAGTGCCGCGAACTGCCATGTCTCGCTGCGTAGTGCCGTGCCGCGCCGCGTAGGTAGAGCCGCGTCTCGCTGCCTAGTGTTGTACCGCGCCGCTTTGTACCGATGCCGCGTAGCATAGGTAGATTAATCATCATCATCATCATCATGTCAGCCAAAACACGTCCACTGTTGGACATAGTCCTCCTCGAAGGTTTTCCACAACGACCGATCCTGTGCTGCTTGCGTCCAGCGGTTTCCCGCGACCTTCACTAGGTCGGTCCACCTTGTGGGGGGCCTACCCACGCTGCGTCTTCCGGTACGTGGTCGCTACTCAAGAACCTTTCTGCCTTATCGGCCATCAGTTCTTCGGGCTATGTGCCCCGCCCACTGCCACTTCAGCCTACTAATTCGCAGGGCTATAATAGACAGCGGCAGCTCGTGGCGTCATGCAACATTTTAGCAAAAAACGCTGTCGCCCGTCGCCGTCGCACGAAGTTGTGGCCGGGCCGTTCTGCCTACATAATGTAATCTTACATTTGTTTTTTTTTTTTCAAGGGACTGAGGTGGCAAACAAGCTTACGGCCCGCCTGATTTTAAGCTGTTACGGTAGCCTATAGATTCTTGAAATACCAAAGGCATTGTTCGCACTTTACCGACCTGAAGGGGAGTGAGACAGAGGGAGGGAAAGGGGGGGAATTGGGCTTCCAGCTCTCTCACTCGTACGAAACGCAGCTGTAATAGCCCCTTTACGCCAATCTTCTGTGAGAGGGTATTACTTACTACCCCAGGCGAGTCAGTCCGTATATGAGCTGCAGTCGATTGGCTACAGCTTGGCTCTACCACTTTTAAATACCACAACCACCTATGTATTTTAAAATATAACCTACAATATCCATCCCTATAACCATGGACCAATTACTAAGGGGACTGGCCCTAAGCAACTCGGCCGAGTGGTCGGCCTAGTACTAACATCGACATAAAACGAAGCGAGTAGTTCAACTATTTACCGGTAGATAGAACAATGAAAATGAAAAAACAATGACCACGTTTTGTTTCATACAAATATCTAATAAGGGCACCTCTTTCTTTAGTCTCTGTGCCTATAACCCACCAAAAACGCCAAACCATTGTTCCACCTTACACCAAAAAACTTTTATAATAACATTATTAACCGCACAATAAATAGGGGGGCCTTAGGGGGGGTAGGTTTCAGTAAATAAGCCTTCAAGGGGATGAATACATAATGAAATTTCGCCCCTAGCCGTCCGTTAATCAAAAACTGCCGCGGAGAACGCGAAAGACGTAAGAAAATGGAAATTTTCCAACCCTCCTTTTTCCTGTTAGACTGTGCCACCCCCGAGAGGTTGGACACCCCCCTGGGGGTGAATGCTGTGGAAGTGGCTTGTTTGTTATCAACGTTCAATAACAATAATAACAATGCAGTCAATTGGCTACAGCTCGAATCTACCACATTGGTAGAGTTAAGCTGTAGCCAATTGACTGCAGTTCATATACGGGCTGGCTCGACCGGGGTAGTGCCATCCTCTCACAGAAGATCGGTGTAAAGTAGCTACTACGCTGCGTTTCGTATGATGAGTCTCCCTCTGTCCCACTTCGGCAACGTGCGAGCGATGCCTTTGGTATTGCAAGCATCTGTAAGCTACGGTAACTACTTAACATCAGGCGGGCCGTACGCTTGTTTGACACCTTAGTCACATAAAAAAACATATGGCAGTGGCCGCATCACATAAGTTAAAATTCGCGTCGCACCGGTCGCACCGGTAAGACCTATCGTCTTATCACGGCCTAAAGCTCTGGTTTCCTCGGAAAGCGGTACCGACATATAGCGCCCGTAATATAGCGGTGAATGACGTCACTAGAACGTTTGCTATGTAAACAACGGTGTCAAACTCCACTCTCTAAGAAACCGTTCAATTTAGTTTACATAGCCAACGTTCTAATTCCGTCATTCAACGCTATATTATGGCCGCTATATGACGGCACCGCTATCGGACGAAACCAAAGCTTAACTAACTACCGACTACTAATAGTAGGTAGTCAGTTGTTTCTCTTGACGAAAGTATGTATTTTTTTCTGGTAGGTAATCATCTTTTGCACTTAGGTACAAAGGAGGAATGTTAAACGCCTTATAAATTTATTATTTCCACCCCGGAAGCCGTCTCCACATATGGTAAGCCTCCCACTGCATTACCCTCCCCTCAGCCGAATGCAAATTTTATAACAGCGCCGGTTTCTTATAGGCATTGTCGTAACTCCCTCTCGCTTAGAGCCGGCCGTTTGCTCAGATTGGGTACAGCCCATGCTATGCTGGAATACTGGAGTTTATAAATAAACTTTCCTAGCTAGATACAATCAATAGATAGAAAATTTTGTTGGTGGTAGGGCCAACTGCAGCTCATAATATACGGGCTGGCTTGACCGAGGTAATACCACCCTCTCACAGAAGATCGGCGTGAAGTAGCTTTAACAGCTGCGTTGAGCTCCCTTCCATATCTCTATTCCACTCTCCTTCACGTCGGCCATGTGCGAGCGATGCCTCTGTTATTGCAAGCATCTATAGGCTACGGTTACTGTTTAACATCAGGTCGTAAGCTTCTGTGCCACTTAAGAGATATAAAAAATAGTTACAACAAAAAATGTCTAGCTTGACAGACGGACAACAAGGTGATTTTATAAGGTTTTCTATTTCTCCGTTTTGAGGTACGGAACCCTAAATAAGTAGTACTTATTAACTTTATTGGAGAAGTGAAAAGTAAGAAAAATACTCCCAAAATCGATCTACAATAGCATCGCAAAATACTAGCTGTTTAAACAAATGTAATGTGTATGTTAAAGCCATTTTAAAATAATTAAAATGTCTATAGGTAAAGGAGGTTGGAAAATAATAAAACATTTCAAATTGATTTATCAATATAAATTTATTTTTAGATCAGTTATTTTACATTATTAATTAATTAACTATAATAAGTAGGTACCATTGTAAATGGCTGCGTCTATAAGACGCGAGCGGCGCGCCCGAGCAGTCAGACTCTGAGCACGTGGACAAAATGTCATTACTGATGGTTCGGCCGTAGTGGCTCGGGGGTTATGTATGCCAATAACAATAAGTAGGTGATTACAGTTATAACTGAAATTTATTTACGCAAGTAAAACATTATAATTTACGTTTAAAAATCAGGAAATCCCACAATAACAATACATTATGACATTTTAATATCTTTATGAAACACGCTAAGTTACATTCAAAATTAGAATCACATTTAAAAACGGCGGCTTCCTCAACATGAGAGGTCACGATAGAACACAACTCAAATTTTAAATTCCGAATCGACTTGGAGCACGACATTCGAAATTTAAATATTCTAAAATATCGAACGTTCCATATTCAAATCCACTAAATAAAGCCGCTTAGATAGGTAATAAAATAACTTTAGGACGTAAAATTTCGCATGTCAAAAATAGATTTTTATTAATTCACTAATAATGAGTTGTCTCCTGTCTGACAATGTTAGGCCCGGATTAATAAATGCATCTCAAAATTGAGATCAATGTGTGGTGCAGGTCAAGGTGCAGTTTTGACGTTTAATGTTTGGAACATCTGTCAAAAACGGCATCTCAAGTTCAATCTCAATCTTGAGATCTATTTATTAATATGGGCCTTAGAAACCCATCCAGAAACTAAACTTCGTGACCGAACGACCGCATGCAAAAAACATCTTTAAAAAGATCGTGTTAAGCCATAGATCTAAAAGGTAAAGTAGATTTTTGCTCGCATACGGTACCTGCAAGATAAGTGTAATAAAAGTTTACATAATGTGGAAACTTGGTAATGTTATCGGTATACGTGATCGCGGCTGCTCGGCTCTACTCGCCGGCTTTCGGCCGGAAACTATCGTTATTCGAATTTCGAAATTGGAACGAGTATAAACTGTAATTGTCCGGATGCCTGTAGCTCCTCCACTGAGTTTATTAGTTCTCTAAACGTTGCTAGCAGTAGTTTAGTATGGCCAATTATTAGCTCTTCGGGTGGCCAACAGCTGAAGTATGAAAATGTAAGATTTTCTTTTGTATTGAGTGACTACTTTGCCTACTCATTTTAATTTTATTAAGCGGCTTTGTTATTAATTAAAAACTAATAAGCTATGAAATGGAAAATATGTTTCTCACGCGCCAATGGTTGCAACGAATTCAATTACCTTCACTTGTAACAATCAATCTTCTAATTTAGCAATTAAAAACAAAATGGCGCGCTGGTTATACAACTGGCTTTACGATGCGCGTCACCAGGTTAAAATATAAAATCATAACTTGTTGTCAACCTATCTAATGTAAACTGAGCCATTATTGGTCACTGGGATATATAGAACAATTTTATTCCAAATTCGAAAAAATATTTTCAAATCCAAATTCGTTCGAGAACACTTCGTTACAGCCGATGAACAGCAACCGCTCGGAATTCTTTCGGCCATTATTCCGCCGAGTTATAATCGACTTTCGCGATATTTTCACGCGCTCCCATATTGCTTCTCTACTACTCTACTAATACTACTACTGCTATACTAATACTGCTTGTATTGTAATACTCTTCCTAGCGCATTTTATGCGGTTTACGGATTTAAATTTCGAACTTCTTTTGTTCTGTTTTGAATTTCGAATGCTTCTGCGTGGTTGTGGTTTGTATCGTTTAATCAAAGGTATCATTGGGGTTGTTTTTCCATTTTAGTCTTAACTGTTTATTTGATTTTATTCACATATGAGTCGCCTGTCCTCCGCGACACACTAGTGAGACTACGATAGCTACCCAAATAATTACCTAAATTTGGTAGGTAAAAAATATCAAAACAAATATAGCTCCCATGTCACTCCGGCCCGCAACAAAGCCTACACGCCCGAAAAACTTGGATCGCTACGTGTATCTCAGGCACATCAGTATTTTCATTAAGTTTCCCCGCCGCGATTTGATACCTTCACATCGGCAAAGCTCGTAGATTAAACCCGAACGAAAGCTTCCATTTGCATAGAAATTAAAATTTACCTGGACCGCACCTAGTGGACCCAAGTGGAATTCCTTTGCCGAACCAACTATGGCGTAGAATTTCAAAGCGTCCCGTTCGAATTTCGAATTCGCTACTGTTTATAAAATGGCGGCAATTAACGGCTTATCGCTGGCCATTGCTTAGATAAGTGCATTGGATATTTTGAACGTTATTATAAGTAGAATGATTTTGCATTTTTTTTAAATCTTAATCCTGTCGTATGGTTAGTGTCGGAGTTGTTCAAGCCGCCCAAAAGCCTCTGACAAGGCTTAACGACTGCTGCCTAGATGACGACAACTAGGACCGACTTTTTACGTGCCCTCCGAAGCACGGAGACGCTCAGTTCAAATGCCACTAAATGGTCACCCATCTCTGACTGACCTTACCGAGCGTTGTTTAACCTCCGATCGTTTACTGATCAGTGATTGCAGCTAACTATGGGCACCTAAATATTTTTTTTTAAATAATTTGATAAATAGCTACATTATCAATGATTTCTGTATCGATTTTGCTAACAATAGCTTCATACAAATAACAATAATTAAGTATTATATCTAAGCCGTCAGAAATCCTCGCATATGAAATCACCACATGTCCTATTATTAGAATGTGTTCCCATATTCACGACCAAGAACTCCCAACACCCAAAACGTATAAATATTACCCGAAGAAAATTATATCAGAAGTTCTACTGAGGTATTCACGAAAAGATATTTGGTAGAATTAAAACAACACTTCGCAGGAGAAAAGTGGTTCCCCCTGCTCGTCCCCTCCCCTCCCCCGCGACCGGGCGTCCGGGGGAGCACCCTCAGTACCCAATCCCAAGATGGCTTCTTTTAAATGGGGTGGACGGGCTGGCCCCTTCAAGAATAAAAGTATGCCGGCGTACCTTCCTATATTCAAGGTGGGGGGAAACTGCGGGGAGTTCGCGCGTTCGATTACGTTTTAAATTACGGTTTGATATTCGAACACTGTTGTTATTATCAAAGACAATCGGATATTTTTATTCGTGAGATTCTACGTTCTCGGATACTCGGCTTCTGAGACCTATCAAATAACGTTCTGTTTATTCTGTAAATTCATTATGTTCTTAATTTTATGAGTTTTAAACGTACTGTTACGTAACTTTACTTAACTTTGTAATAATCTAAACTTTAATTGATACGTTAATAGTATAGACTTACAGCTCGGTACACGCTGAAAGGTGTGTTATTGCGTCGGTATATGGGTTATATTAGTTTGTTGGAGCGTTGGAGGTCTTTAACCTTTACATACGTTAGTAGGTCAATGTGTGACGTGTGTGTTTTGATTTTAAAGACCGTATTTAGGTCAGGGCTGCGGGATATAAATATAGACGGTTTATTTCATGAAAGAATCCTTATAAACACTTTCAGTTGGTACTTTTTCTTCTTATCGTATGGTTAGTAGCCAACCTGGTGTCAGAGTTGTTAAAGCCGCCCGAAGGCCTCTGACAAAGGTTAACGACTGCTGTCTAGATGACAACAACCGAGACCGACTTTTTACGTGCCCTTCGAAGCATGGAGACGCTCAGTTCAAACGGTCACCCATCTGACCTTGTCAAGCGTTGCTTAGCCTCCGATCGTTTACTGATCGGTGATTGCAGCTGGCTATGAGCTTAGTTTGTTCTAAAGAATTTGTAGGTACATACTTCAGTGACCATAAATACACATTTTTGTTTTTCTTCCATTTAGGAGCTATTTTGGAGTGATTTAGTTAATTCAACAATTCGGCTACAATTTCTTTCTAATCAAAAATAATTTAAATGTTACTACGTAAAATGAGAGTTCCTATCTAGTTAAAATCTTACGGCTTTAGCGACTGGAGTTGGGTGGGTAACACAATAAACAAAACAAAAAAGGAAATCTATGCTCCAGATTTGTCATAGATTTTTTCCCGCCTTCATCAACCGCCATTTTTTATCTCCAACAATAATACCAAAAGCAAAAGCATAATTAATCGGCCATGCCGCGCCCGCCTTAATTGAATCTCTTACCCCCACCCCCCCTAAAGTCCCCCAGGAAAAACAACCCTTTCTTATTTTTGCACTCTTTCCCCCTTGGAAGACGATAAATCCTTGGCAGAGACAGCGGGGAGATAACTTACCCACATAGCAATGCGGTCCATAAACCTACCCTTCCAGAATTACAGTCCTTAACTCGTTGGGATAAAGGTTAGTTTAGTCGGTAAAGGTATTACGTAAGTGTAACTCAGTGTGGGCGCTTAAAACAAGAAAAAGCCTCTGCGATTCGTCATTGGAATTCCGCGGGCGAGTTTAGGCGCGAGCTTCCATTTTCAAACGTTGGTGTGTATTTTGAATTTGGAATCGATTTTGTTCTATTTCCGCGCGTACTGGGACTTTTAAATAGATTTTTATCTTTGATTCGTTTTTTATTCTTCATTTGAATATAAAGAATTTGTTTACAGCAGCTAGGCTATTCTGTAACGTCATACTCACTTCGCACGCGTGAATTTTTTAGTGAAATGTCAAATTTCAATACAAAATTTGACATATTACCTGCAAATTCACGCGTGCGAAGTGAGTTTGTCGTTACAGAATAGCCTAGCAGGTACCTATGAGTTTTCTTAAACTGAAAATTTACTAAGAAACTAAGAAAATGTTCAGACTATGATAACCTTTTGCTATTTTTATATTTTATGGCGTATTTACCGCGACATAGTGGACTTCTATCCACTGAATACCTAGAGGTAAACCCTATACCTATGTACATATAGGTCAGATCAAGTATTTTTAGTTTTGAAGGATTACTAGTTCAAGTTCAAGGTATATTAATTTCTCAGGTCTTAGGAACTATATAGATCGCTGCCTATATTATATTACAGAAATAATTAGGTATAAAAGCAATAATAAAACAATATTCCTTCGTTCAACCCCAAGGAATAAGGGTAAGTGTATTTTTTGAGGGCGCATCCAATGCTAAGGGTTTACGACTAATCTAGAAAGACCTATAAACTTCTTGGTAATTTGTATCAAAAGTATGAATAATTGTGCGTGCGGTGGGTCCAGTTACGTTGGTCGGCACAGGGGTGTATTTGGGGTGGTTACGGTAAAAGAAGAAGGAATAATGAGCGCCCCTGTTTTAAATTGCTAAGATGCGGGGCCGATGTTGTAATTTCATTTTGTTTTAAAGTTGAAGTCTATACATACGCAGCTGTATCTGTATGTGGAAAAAAATCTCATAGTTTTAAATTAGTTGAGTAGGTAAACAAACAGATACTAAAGCTCTCATAAAACTAACAAAAAAGTTTGTTTACTAAAATGCTTGAATTAAATACTATCATAATTACTACATAAACTCAACGACTTATTTTTTATTATGTCCCAACTTAGTTTAGCGTTGGCTATTGCCATTAAGAAATCTAATTTTTTAAATTAAATTCTACCTATTATTAAGCAAAGATTTTCCAAACTAAAACTAAGCGTCATCTGCATCTGCATATAAAAATCCATAATTAATTCGTAGGTACCCCAAAAATCGCCCCCGTTCATCCCCTCCGATACACATTATGTACAAGGGTGGGAGGGGGTGTAAAAATGCACTCAGACATTACATTAAAAGATATAATTAAGGGGGTGGCGCACCCTTGGGGAATATCGCCTTCTTTTGACATTTTAAAGACCCCTTTTCTTAAACCCCTGGCAACGTGGAGTTACAATTATCTAGATTTTTCATTTTAATTTGGATTTTTAGGTACTTTAATTGTTTGAATAGGTATTATTAATTGTTGTGCTGTTTTTGTTAGGTACTCTACCTACGGAACTTAACCTACTCAATAGAATTATCAAACTAGACAGTGTTGAAAAAAAAAAGCTTTTAAATGAATATTCATCAAGCAAAATACTTAAGCACTGGCACTAAAAATATTGAAAGAAAATTAAACTACAAGCCTACAAATATTCGTTCTGATATGGTGCGGCTATTCCATTTTCTATAAGTCTATGTTTTTTTACCCCAAGACTGTTTAGGACGAATAACCCTTATAATTACGAAACGAACGTTTGAAGAAGTTTTATTGTACTTTAAAAGCTAATAACAGTCGATACGTCCCTGTTTCCTAAAAAAATATATTATAAAAAAATGTTAGTTCAAATATAGAACACGAAAAACATTTGTCTTCGGAAAATTGGCGGTTGAATTTCCCGCGTCACCGCCGAAGAGGGACGTGAAAGCAAAAAAACCGTTCAAAAGGCGGGAAAAATAAGGAAAAAAGTAGCAGAGAACCGTGTATTATCCTTGTTAATTCCCTTGCTAATTTAATTCACGCCTAATTCTATTTGCCGAGTAAAACGGGGAGGCGATAATTGTGGGACGCTTTTTCGTGACGGAGGAAAAAACATTTTTTTTATTCTCGACGTTTTTAACCTTTTTGCGTCGTGGGAAATGAGTCTTTTGCGCCGGTTGTACGGGGACGTTTAAAAACGATACAATATGTATAATTATTACACCCTCACGAGGTGGGAAATGAGAACGGGACATCTGAATGACATGTAATTATTTTTAGGGTCCTGAGTGATTTTTTTCTGGGTTTCAGTCATAAATTTAGAAGTTATAATGTATAATAATCCTCTGCTGGGCCAACTTATTGCGCCTATCATTATCTTGAGCTGTCCACGTTTCAGATATTTGGTCTACGACGTTGAAGATGACACTTATGCTTAGGTATCGATGACCTTAGGAGCTCAAGACCTCTGATGGACAATTGCGCATATCTGGCAGATTAACGAATCTGTTAGGTAGTTACTAAGATATTGTATACAAGGAAACGCCGCTTTAATCATGACGTCACAATGCACATTTAAAACTATTACACTTTCACTTGCATTATCCTAACTGAATTTAAGTAAAGCTAATGACAAACTTAACATCACTACCGTCACGCCAAAAAACTAAAATCAAACTGACCAATACCCCAACTGGACACGTCTCAAATAACTAATAATAATCAAAATTAACCCTTTCGGTAAACAACCGGTTTTGCATAGAAATCGCAAAAATGACCGGTGTCCCCCAAGGGTCAGTCCTAGGGCCCATTGTCTATTTGGTGCATATTGTTAAGGACTGGTCAATCTGGTTCCGCTGACCCTTTCTTATCCTTTTTCATGGTGTTAGCAGCTGCCAGGCTACCGGTTTTGACAATTTGATATTCAGGAATGTGTGGTTGAATATTTTTGTGAAACAATTTTAATATTTTATTGTTATTTTGTTTTATTGTTCGTGGAATACGTTTTGTAGTCGATGTAGGAGATATGGACTTCATAGCATCTACAGCTTTGTTTTATATATCATCATTTTCCTAACACAGATCTTAGATGAACCTATTTAGATAATTTGTAAAACTATAAATATGATTTAAACAAAAAAATACAGGGCCAGATTTAAAAACATACATACATACATATACTCACGCCTGTATCCCAAGGGGGTAGGCAGAGACTATAGATTGCCACATGCTACGATTTAGACACACCTCTTTTGCTTCATCCACATTCATACATCTTCTCATGCACTGCCGTCGGTTGAGGATGCTACGGACTTGACCTTTCTAGAAGAGACCATGTTTTTTTATAAAAGCTCAACATCTTTATTGCGCCTTCCTTATTTAAAAAAATCCACTTCTACCGATCTGCAGTAATAAAAGCGATCTCATCAATACTGCGCAGGCAGGCGGTCGTTACCATCGGTAGTGCATTATAAACAATTTATATGAGCGCTCCGCCCGCTACGGCCCACCATTACCTACATGCCCTTGCGTATTTTCTAATAGTTGCAGAGACGAACTTTACCGGAAAAGGAAAAGATAGTAGACCTAACCATTATAAAATAATAATAATAATTTAGCCCTTTTAACGTCCCATTGCTGGGCACGGGCCTCCCCTCAATGCAAGGGGGATTCAGGCCATAATCCACCACGCTGGCCCAGTGCGGGTTGGTGGATTTCACATGTCTAAAAACACGCAGGTTTCCTCACGATGTTTTCCTTCACCACAAGCAAGTGATAATCATATTAAAGTTATGATTCACACATAGATTTCGAAAAATCCAGAGGTGTGAGCCTAACCATTAAAAAAAACTAAAATTTAACAGTCTATTTTTTTTAAAGTTCCTTCACGTTTTGGATATTGTGTAGATTACTGGCGGTGCGGGCGGGAATTTGTTCGCTTAGTAAGCGACGGCTAAAGCCGTTTGCCGCTCACAATAAATATTATGTGTTAAAAGCATTAATTATATTATTATCTCTATGTTACAATATTGGTAAGCGGTTTATTTAGACAACTACGGATAACGAACTAAATATAAGTGTATGTTTTTAAAACATTACTTTTCATGGATTTCATATTTTATGTTCAAGAAACATTGTCGCAAATATCATCAAGATGTGATCTGTGATCTTAGTAAAGTTGTTTTCTATTGATAAGGCCGCCCATTTTCCACTTTCTGTGTAAATTATGTAATAATTTATAAATGTTTGTTTTCTAGTGGTGGATTAATAAAGAGTTATCTATCTAAGTAGGTAGGTACCTACGTACTTTATTTTTAATTTTAAAAATATTATACACTTGTTTTTTTTGTGATGTTTGCGAATCCACCTCTGTATCGCTTCGCTAAACGGCACTACAGCTACAGCTATCACGCGAATGCTCGATAAAATTTCAATCAAACGAAAGGACGGCGGTTTTTCATCGATTGTCCCGCTATCTAGCTTTTATAGCATACGATACGATTTACGACTGATTAACAGAATAAGAATTAAATTAAAAAATCGCACCGTATTAGAAGGACAATTTATCGAAATTAAGAAACTTTAGGATGTTCGAATTTTAAAATTGAATTTGTGGAAAGAACACTACAAAAGCAAAACCGAGCCACTTGTTTAACGCCTGGGAGCTCTACTTTGTATCGAATAACGTTTGGCCGAACATTCGATGAGTCACTTTCCCGAAAACTCAAAAACTCGAATATTTTACAATACGGCAGCGTGATTAATGATCATTATGAAACTGTGTTTTTTTTTGTGGTAAACAATAAAGTTCTTCTTCTTTTTTCAGTCAATCCAATTTTGGTGAGATGTATAAATGTTGCAATTCTGTTAATTTTTTTTAAACGGAATGGAGACTTATTTTAGTCCTTTGTCTGACTTCGGTTTCCGAATCGACATACAACTTTAATCCACCAAATAAATATGGCTTTTTGACAGTTTAGTCATAATTATTTGGTGGATTACAGTTATTTTGGCGAAGCTAGAACGGTCCTTAGTGTAAAAAATATCGTAGAATCTAAAAGCGACTATACAATACGGCAGTTATTTGCATTACGCGACGGAGAGGGCCGTTTCACTTTATCGTCAGTTTTATTTTCAGTTCTGAGTTATAAAACGTATTGTAGATGGCAAAAATGTTATATGGGACTTAGGAGCTTGGTACTGACGTCGTCGATGAAGCCGGGTCTACACTCACGCCGGGAAAGCTCGAGAATGATGTTCTCGCGGGCCTTCGCGGCGTGGGTGTGGAGCCGCCTTAACCAACACGAGAATGGTAACTGTGATAGTATACTGTCTGTATAAGTAAATAAATCACATCACAGAAGTGCTCATGACTGAGTCCCAATAGCTCATTTCCTGTGTCATATTTTTT
This sequence comes from Drymonia ruficornis, assembly GCA_947859195.1. Lineage (NCBI taxonomy): Eukaryota > Metazoa > Arthropoda > Insecta > Lepidoptera > Notodontidae > Drymonia > Drymonia ruficornis. Next base: position 6,696,992 of record OX401929.1, on the reverse strand, counting down.
TTGCCACGTGACCGCTTAGGACTAACAGTCGATAGCCGACTTTGTGGTTAAAATATACAAGGATTTCTCAAAGAAAGAGGTTATTGTCATACCCAGGGAGTTGTTGACCATTGAGTTGTTCATGCATGCAAAAAAAAAATACGCCAATGAGCCTTTCTGCACTGGCCGAAACGGCCAGGCAACGAAACCAGCCTGGCACAGTTACCAACATCAGTGGACGCATAATAATCCAAAAAGTCACAAAATAATAACTATCGAAACCACTTCGTACATCTCGAGACTCGAACCGATTACCTGCATGACCGTCTACCAAGCATTCATCTACTAAACCGTAGCTCTGTCGTTACTTTCTGAAAAAAGCAACAAAAAATAATTTCACTTTTAATTTTTTTGTCTGCATCCGATCAACCACAAAGCATAGAGCAAACATAACCCTCCAATAACAAATCAATAGATAAGGCGTGACGAGAGTTTTTTAATCATTAACCCTTCCGCTGCATATGGTCATTCGGACCAGGCAAGTACGTGACGGTAACAAAAAGTGGACACACGCGGTCTGTTGGACCGTTGTCCATATGTCCGGGAGGGTTATTGTTGATTTTTTATTGTTGTTAATCGATAGTTTTGTGTTGTAAAGAATGGTCAGTTGAGGTAGGGTGACCAATGTTCGGAAAGCAGTTTTTTTATTTTTTATTTTAACATTAGATACATCACATTTACAAGAGGTACCATGAGTTTGCCCTGGTGAAACATTATTCTATCTTTTTTTTATTTTCACAAAATAAGGATAACATTAAAAATGTGTCATTGTAAAAGATGTCACAGTGGAAGCGTGAAGTTGGTAAAGTTACTCTCAAAATCATTATTATTCTTCATTAAATCAATAACAATAACAAATTTTAATCCAGCAGAGGTAATTAACTTTTAAAATTATATTTAAGTATTTATTGTTGTTAAATTATCCTAAATATCCTCAACACAATATGATCACAGCACTGACCCAAAGCAGTTCTAACCGGTTGGGAGCGGGGCGCGCCGGTAAGATCCGGTTTGACCAGCGAGTGACCCTTCCTTGCTATTGTCTCCTTTAGGGTGAAAGGTTACCTGGCAGATGTTAGTTGCATATTTCATTGTGTGGTCACGTTTTGAAACAGCATAGGTAATGTCCAACTAAAAGATTATTATTAAAAAAAACGTATGCATGCAAAAATAATCGAATTTGGGAATTTGCACGTCGGGACAGACTGAGGCGACGATGGGTAGATGATCTGGTCATTTTTTCCGACATAATGTGTTTACATATGGCTTAGGATAGGCAGTTATAAGAGAGAAAACGAGAGGCCTTTGTCCAGCAGTGGGATATATCAAAAATGGGATGCAATGGTCTTGTAAACTAGCATTAAACTGCTTAAATTTGGCGGTAAGTGTCAAAGTACAAAGAAATGTCACTTCTGTTCTAAATTCAAATACTAACTAGGGCAAAGCTCCAAAGTGCAAGAGTGGTAACACCATAGTTGTTACGGAATGCATCAGATAACTGAACTAAGACTAGTATTCGCGTGTAACTGAGGGTTGCACGAGGTGGTAAGAATTCGCGAAAACACAGAGTTATTGGTCCCTTCCTGTTAGGGTTGTTACCTTTTGATTTAGCGTTAAATTTATACCCGCTTTTGTATGTGAAGATCCGTTTCTAATCCAAAGAATTATCGATATTATGTTTTCTATTTTTGTATTATCGAACAGGCGATATTAAAAAAAAACTGCCATTTTCTTCTATCAACTGCCGACAACTGATGGGTTACACTTGGCTAACGTTTTTATTTTTATAATGGCCTCTTTCCATTGAGTCGGGCCCAATGTGATTATCTATTACTTCACTTCTACCAGTGTCACCAAAAGCACAGAATAGATAAGGAGTACAGAAGTTGCACTCCTTTGATCTTGAAGAAAGCCGACATTTTAAATTATTATTATTACCTAAACTTGCCGCGCCCGACCGCGCGCAATCTAAATTGTGCCTCGACGCAACGCGTTAGCGTATGTAATTCGCCGTCCCGCTGCCGCACGCTGCTGCACGCTACTTAACCTTCAATCGGTAGGGTTGTCACAATTAATAAAAATAAAATAGTACCAACATTTTTGTATTTAAATGTTAATTAAAACTATACATTTTAAAAAATTACAGTTGTTGCACTTTAATGTAATGCCTTCGATATTTTTTGTCTTTAAAATAGCGGTTATTAAATTTAATGGCAGCATAAATGCGAAATCTAACAAATAATTTAAAAATGTAGTCTGAAGGGAAGCATGGACATGGAGTGGTGAAATTAATATGTTTTAGTAAATTAATTAGCGCATATAACAGCACGCAATAGCATGGGAACAATACGCAATAGCATAGCATGGATGCATAGTAGAATATCAAGCAACAGCAAGTGCAAGTCGCTCATTGAGTTATGACCGTTAACCTTGAATTTATAGTTCTCTCACTCGCTTTTTCCGCCGGTGGCCGAGTGCTCATAAAACGCTACGGCAACTAGTATCTACTTATATCGACTTAGGTAAGTGTCTAATACGAATATAGGTAAGTAGAAAATCTGGCAACACGATGGATCTCGTCAACTATGAAAGGAATTAAGGTAGGTAGGTATTCCGTAATCGATGCTAGTAGGTATAACGTGGTATAACCGTAAAAAACTGTCATTTCATTCTGTTCCAAATTACATATTTTCGCTTCAATTCCACTATTCGATCCTACCTCTTGTAAATAACGTCTACTGCACTGAACTATGAGCTTCTTTTTATATCTAAATAACAAAATAAAACTTCAATTAGCTTCAATTACCTTTCACAATCAGCTGGCAAAGAAAAAAAAGTCAATTTGCAGTTTCTATAACTATTTAGACAGCCATATACGCCACAGTTCGTCTTGCTCGTCATTTTTAATTTTAAAATAATAATTCCAACGCGTGCGACCAACCAAAAGCGCGCGAAACGTTATAGCGCGTGTTCACGCCAGGAGCGCGGCGGCCATATTGAATTGCGTACAGACTTTGTACGCGAACCGATCGGAGCTAGTTCGACCGAAACCACAGAGTGACTGAGGCCTGCCAAAAGTCAGAGAGATAGATACTGTTAGAACTGTCAGAACTGTCAGTGTCAATGACAGCCCACTTAAACATGACCCAAAAAAAATATGGATATCGTAATTTTTCCGCCTTCATTACTGTGTCTATAAGAATGATAGCTTAAAGTGTAATTTAAAAGATGAATAAACTTAAGTAGTAAAGTATCTTTCTATTATAAAGCAGGTAACACACTATAATGTCAGGAGCACACATCGCGATACGGAAGCGTGAAGCGCCGCAACGGTAAGAATTTGCGAAAACACCAGCGAATTATTGCCGCCTTCCTGTTGTGTGTACACCTACACGGCAAACTGTCATTTGTGTATTTATTTTGTTTTCTGTTTTACAGATGTTTTTCTATAAATATTTCTTGTTTTGCTAGTCTTTTCAGTTGATAGTGGAATTTTAAAGCAAGATAGTGCCCATGTCAAATAAACCCTGCACGACCTTATGTCGAAACAATACGACATTTTTGTTTAAAATTTTATTATCTACTTCAGGATAGTTAAAATAATTGTATCCCTACTTGTTGCAATACCTTACTTATACTTGTTGTGTTTACTTAATTCTGCATACTATAACCACTTCCACCATGACGTGTACACAGTTCTAATGTAAGATTTACACCGGTTATCCGGGCCGGGAGGAATAGTTAGCTGCGCGACGGATATCCGGCCGTCACACTAAAAATTTCCCTCGGTAATACCGCGCCACCGCGCCACCGCGCCGGAGCCGGGTGTACCGGATGAAAACGTATACCCGGGTATAATGTTGTTTTGAGGGAATTAGAAAGTTTAGGTTTAGAAAGACAAAAAGTCAAAATACGATATTGCGTCAACTAAGTTCAGGGGTGCGAATATATTATTTTTACAATAAAGTCAGGGATGTTTCAACCTTTATTTTTATTTTTTTGTGACGAAGATGGCAAACAAGCGTACGACTCAGCCTGATGTTACGCAGTAACCGTAGCTTATAGATGCTTGCAATACCAATGTCATCGCTCATACGTTTCCGACCTTTAAGGAAGTGAGATAGAGAGGTAGGAGAGGGTTGGGTTTCCGGCTCTCTCACTCATTGGTCGAAACGCAGTTGTAATTGCTAATTTACGCCGATCTTCTGTGAGAGGATGGTACGACCCCGGTCAATCCAGCCCGTACAAGAGCTGCAGTCAATTGGCTACAGCTTGGCTCTACCACCAAGAAACCTTCCGGAAGAGTTTACTAAATAATGAAAACCGTAAATAAATTCGTACCCAAACCTTATCTATATGCAACATTTCATCTAAATTACTCCAGCCACTTTCACTTTAAAACCACATGAACAAACATGTCAGCTTTTATTTAAAACATTAACAAATAAACAAAAAATGTTTCCCATTATCGATATTCAAACACAATAAACCGATCAAAACATTTGGACAAGCAATAAAGTGTTGTAAACAAAAACTTTAACGCCAACAGGTGGGGGGCAGTTGCGGTATAGAACACGCGGCCACATGTTGTGCGGACGGCCGGCGATGTGTGATGACGCCTTTATGAACATAGATTAAAATGTAGAAGTGACAACCTACTTATGTATTTAGATGGATAGAGAGAATCGGTCTTCTCTATTTGAAATAGTACGTCACAACTTTTATGCCCATTCGGGAGTAGTCAGAGGCTTGAGTGGCCATACCCCACCACATTCTGGAGGTATTAACCAACTCAAAGCCCACGATTCACCAGATAGTCAGAACCCAACGTGACAGGTGGTAAACCTTGTCGCCGTGTATACAGAAACTGACTATTACCTAATCCCGATGGATAGGTAGGTTTCCTCACGATGATTTCCCTCACCATAAGCGAACTGTAAATTATGCACATAAATGAAAATTCATCCATTGGTGCATGCCCCACCGGGGATCGAACCTGGGACCGTCCGATTGCTTATGGATTATTTGAAATAGTTTTGCAAACAAATGCAGTTTGAAAAAAAAGTACCTGTAATTTGAACGTGATCGAATATAAACAAATGGGCAAACATTCGAATAATTATCTAAATATTACATTGCTAAATCTTCATCTTTATATATTTATTTACAAATAATGTTTGTTTCAATTAAATATTATTAAGTACATACCCACATACTTACTTAATCTATGACCAAACTTAACAAGGTGTTGATCGTTTATGTATCGAAAGCTAATTTTATTGAATTTTAAAATGCTTTCTTCCGTCATAATACAACAACTATATTACTTCTCAAAAGTAAGAATATATTCAAAATCCAACTCTATTAATCTAACATAAGAACTGCTTAAGATATTCCCGACTGTATTCCCAACAAATATTTGGTAATAGTTTGACAATGTTAGAAATACATTCCCGAAATCATTTACAATGGATTTTATTCTTTATATCCTTGTCCTAAGAGCCGATAGTAACTTTTGCAGCTGTATTTTTTATTGTAGTAAACTATAACAATAATGTGACAACACATGCCGTGAAGAAAATGAAAGTATAAACTCGATATTCAAAACGAAATCATTCGATATTTAAAAATGGAATCATTTTATGGGCTCGTGTCAAAACGCCTTATTTTGTTTAGTAACAGGTGCTTTTAGTGAAAGTGTTTGAGATTTTTTATTAAGATTTATCGATTTGAATTTGGAATGTTACTTTTTTTAAGAACGAATCCAGTAACGTTTTTATTAAGGGTAGATTTTTTAAATCATTGTTTCTTCTTCTTACAGTTACCGGAGTATCGTGTTTGGATACTAGTCTACTCTGATTTGGCTTATTATCGATATTTATACAGACAGATTGCCATCTGCCGTCCTAGATTCGCGTTTTTTTTTAAAATAATTTGACTTCTATGAAGACTGATTGACAACCGGGACCGCTAACTTAAGGTTGGCACTCATCTATCCACTCGGCACCCGACCAGCACCGCCTCGCCGCTCGGCGTCCACTCGTTGTCGACAGGTGGTCCGCGGGCGGACGCTGCTTTTACACCATAAACGTCATGTGATCAACCAGTGGACCGCGCGTGGTCAAAGAGTGAACGCCGCGTGGTCAGCGCGTGGTCCACTTATTTCCGGTTCAGTTAGTGGATGCCGACCGACGAGGCGGTGCTGGTCGGGTGCCGAGTTGATAGATGAGTGCCAACCTTAAATCTGTATTTATCACAGTAGGCACTTAGTTATACGGAACTTTAATCGAAAACGTGAAAGATTTTTCCGCCTTTCACATAAATACAGGATGCTTTAGAAGTTCTCGTCGGCATAATACAGGACGCTACAAAACAGGGCAACTCGCCGCTCAGCTATGTAAGTGCAATTTAAAATGTAAATTAACACAGCAAAGAAGTAGGGGGAGCGCACCAACACTTGGGGGATTTCCACCAACACTGTCTTGGACACCCTGTAATGTTTATTGTTACATCTTGTATATGTACCAAAATCCAACAATCTATTTTCAACTTTAGTAGTAATAAAATAAAGTCGACATTCCAATGGCACATTTTTGAATTGTGACATTCAGAGATGATCAACCTTTGGTGATATAAAACAGTTATATACAGAGTGGTTTCAGTTTTATGTCCCGAGTTATAAGGTTGAATTTTGCATGCTTTTCCAGTGCTGTACATAGGCTTTTCTTGTTATATATTTTTATACTTTCTTCCCGACAGTGGAGATTTGTTACGTGCAAGTTGTAGCGGACTCTCGGTCGCTATGGGGTTGCCTTGGGGTTGGTTGAGATGGCAATTAATTATTACGCGCCTCCCTTGATTGCTTTTTAATTTTTCGCTTTTATTTTTTAATCTTAGCCGAATAACACCTTCTTAAATTATGTTAATGCTCGATGTTATTGTATTTGTGAAAAAGATAATTTTATTATTCACGTAGTTTCTTACATAACGTCATATAATTTTATTATTCACGTAGTTTCTTTCATCTTACGTGTTTAAATAAACTTGTGACTTAATTAATTATCGCAAATAGGTATTACAAAAATAAAGTTTATTTTTGTGATCTTTTTCTACCTTTTAAAGTACCAATTTAAACAATTGCATCTAAGTATCCAAGTAAATATTAAGTCATTGAACTCTTAAGCTAAGAAAACCTCTAAAAACTTGCAATTAAAGAGTTATAATAAGGTTTTATCTAAAGAAGTCTCGTTGCTAAGCAACACAGACCATTTCTTTTTTCTCCTTCTACCCTCCGAAGGTGCCAGCGAGGTGGGCAGGGGGAGGGGGTTGCGAGACGGGGCTGCGGGGGGAGGGTCGCCGAGAAATGGAAAACTCGGGAAAATTGTAGCATTCTTGAGGCGACGCGGCGCTCACACCTTCTTGTGGCAGAGGTTGACCACATTAGGATTTTTTTTATAATATGTTTTTGTTTGGTATTTTTTTCTCAACAGAGAACCAGAATGGACATAGTAGCTCCAGGGATTTACAAGCTGAAGTGGCAGTGGGCTGGTTACGTTTCCCGAAGAACCGACAGCCGTTGGAGTTCTTGAGTGGAGTGACGACCCGCGGAACAGTGGCGAGAATTGGGGGAGGCCTATCTTCAGCAGAGGACGGCAACAGGCTGATGATAATGATATATTCTTTTCAGAGGATTTAGTGATTCTTGTTCTTGAATTCCGCCTGAATAACTGAATAACTACATGCCTTGAAGACAGAAATAATAAATTAAATTATATCGTCATATCCCTTTTTAAATATTAAAAATAATTATAGTTTGAACATCAATTCATTTATGCCAAGTATTGCAAACCTATATGATGATACAACCACATTAATAATGTCTAATCTTATTAATAACTCAATCGTAATACCAGCAAAATCAGAAAATAGTTAAAAAAACACAAAAGTAAGAAAACTTCAACTGAAAAGAAAATGTTGCTTACCCCTGTCTACGGCTTGGAACGTAAAAAGGAGCGCTGCGTCGGACTCTCCCCCGCTCCGCGCCGCACTCACCCCCGCGCCCCCTCGGCCACGGACACCGTCTCGGGGCGCGGACTCGCAACATTTTATTTATAATTAAATTACGATAATTAATACACTGGCAACAATAATATGTCACTGGAGGTTTTTATTTCAAGTACCTATGTTATGAGTATTTTATTATTGTAGTCGACGCATTATAAGTAAACAACCTATGTAATCTTCTTCTTATTGTATGGTTAGTGGCCAATCTCGTGTCAGAGTTGTTCAAACCGCTGGTAGGCCTCTGAAAGGGCTTAACGACTGCTGCCTAGATAACCGGGAGCGAGTTTTACGTGCCCTACGAAGCACGGAATCACTCAGTTCAAAAGCCACGAAATGGTCACCCATCTCTGACTGACATTGCCGAGCGTTGTTTTGCCTCCGGTCGTTTAACGATCAGTGATTGCAGCTGGCTATGGGCGCCTATTATGATTATTAATTTATTATTTATCTCATGGAAAAAAATGGGAGCAGTTTCAAGAAGCAACATACGTTTATACATTCGTACCATACAAGGACAATATGAAAATATTTTAAGATTACTTCCGTGTCAGGTGTTTGAATTGTTTTAGGATGACTGATGCATAATGCATATTTCCAATAACTAAATAAAATTCAAAATACTTGCATCTCTTGTTTGAATTTGTTTTTTTTATTTGTTGACAACACAACAACCTGTATATTCCCAAGTCATTAATTTGTGGAAAAGAAACTAATGTAAAATTGACAGTACCTATATTCGAGTTTCCCATTACATAGCTCCAAGTGCGGCCCTGCCCACCGCGGGCTCCGTAGCGGCGTTTTACATATTCCTCCAACTCGCCGCCATTGTGAGCCGCGTATTGAATCAACTCTTATTGTGTACGCTTTCTTTGTTTCCGTAACGCGAGATAACGGACGAATTATTACAGTAAGCTTTAAAAATAGCGAAAGTTAATAATAACTGAAGTTACCCCACTTAAAGGATATAAGTTACCCGAATCAAGGCATAATAACATCAATAAATTGAAGCCCTTTCCTAGTATGAGCATTTCGCTTAGTCGCAAGGGTTAAAGGGACTAGGTAATAATAGTTATCACATTGCTACTAATATTTAAAAAATGCAGTTATGTTTCTGTTCGGTTAAATTGTTGGATTGTAACGTAATACGTATTTAACAGTTGGTATTAATCAAATTCTTTATTCGTCAAAATGTTACAAACTAGCTACTGCCTGCGACTTCGTCCGCGTTTACTTCCAAATCCCACAGGGACCTGACATTTTTCCAGGATACAAAGCGGCCTATGTTCTGCTCCAAGGTCCTGGCTAATGCCATACCAAAATTCATCAAAATTGGTTCAGCGGTTTGGTCGTGGAAGCGCAACAGATAGACAGAGTTACTTTCGCATTTATAATATGAAGTATGTATAGCATAGATCCCAACACTAAATAATCCGGTAATTTAATTAAAATCTTCTATCTGCAGCTTTCTATAAGTCATTGTTTGTGGTTCTAAAACAACGTCAATTTTTCACCGCATCATAGATAAATAATAATTCTATCTCACCATCCATCTTATTACCCCTACACAATAAACCACCCCCTGTATATAACCGCCATTATAATTTTCTTAAAGCTTTTTGCATCATTTACTCGTTGCCAAACAAAACATTCGCCAGTTTCGGAACCAGCGTAACTTGGGCTGTCATCTTCTTAACTTTAACCTTAATTCGGGGTGTTTTTTTAAGGAGTTTGGGTGGGGAGGTGTCAGGGTATACTGGGCAGATAACTGCTGACACACTGGCGTGTTACGTCATGGTGGGGGAGGGGAGGGGGTTGTTTATCTTGGATTTGGAAAAATGTTAATGGCGGAAGCCTACCTTGGTGAGACTATTTTCTAAAATTGATAGTATAAGAAGATGCTGTCGTTTTTATGTGACTAAGGTGGCCAACTAGCGAACGGCCTGCCTGATGTTAAGGAGTTTAGCAGCTATTTAGTAGTAGTAGCTTATAGATGCTTGCAATACCAAAGGCATCGCTCGCACGTTGCCGACCTGAAGGAGAGTCGGACAGAGGGACAAAGGGAGGTTAGGCTGCCCGAAATACAGCTATAATATCTACTTTACGCCGATCTTCTGTGAGAGGGTGGTACTACCCCGGTCGTGCCAGCCCTATGAGCTGCAGTCAATTGGCTACAGCTTGGCTCTACCACCAATAAGGCCATTTAATCCTGTAGAATTTTCAACGTAGGCCACTTGGCTCACTGCAGAGGGTGGTAAATGGCCTAGCCGTACATTGGATCACCCCTAATAGTAACCCTTAGTATAGCAGCTTAGTTTGGGACCATACAGTTGGTGTAGTCTGACGTTATTCATTAGGTGCATCCAGATGTCTCGCATGTTTCACGTGAGCACACGTGTTATAATATCCTGGGACATTTTTTACACACGGCTACCTGATCCCAAACTAAGCAGAGCTTGTACTATGGAAACCAGATAACTGATATTACTACATATACTACTTTTTTATTTGTAAATACATACTTAATATACATATACACCCAGACTCGGGACATACAGACATGTTCATGCACACAAATGCATGTCTCGGGTAGGAATCGAACCTACGACCTGCAGCGTGAAAGGCGCCACCGCGCCAACCACGCTAACGGGCCCGTCAAAAATAAATAAATAAATATTATGTCAATTATAAATATTATGTCAATTTATAAGCAAACACCACTTGAATGTTGTAGATAACAATCGTCATCTTTATTCTGACATTGTATTTAACTAAGGTTAGTAAGACAGGTTAAAATACAAACTCATATATTATGAAAATTGGATAGGTGGTAGAGCCAAGCTGTTGCTAATTATTGACTGCAGCTCATATACCTATGGGCTCCGCGCCAACCACGCTAACGGGCCCGTCATGACATGATGTCTGCATTCCCATGTCATAACTGAGCGCTCGGGCGCGGCATGCTCTTGATGTAGATGGGGCCATTCATTCATCTTGAGACGCTCATAGCCAGCTGCAATCACTGATCGGCAAACAATCGAAGGTTAAGCAACGCTTGGCAAGGTCAGTCAGAGATGGGTGACCATTTAGTGGCATTTGAACTGAGCGTCTCCGTGCTTCGGAGGGCACGTAAAAAGTCGGTCCCGGTTGATGTCATCTAAGCAGCAGTCGTTAAGCCTTGTCGGCATTCGGGCGGCTAACCATACGATAAGAAGATTAATCTTAGAAAACTGCACCAAGATATAACGATAAATATGTAGTTAACCCTATCCAGCTGGGGGTGGTTTCGACCCGCGCCGTTGCCAGCGTGATGTGCTGCCAAATTTATGTTTTTTGCCAACTAGCAGCTTTATCTCGTTTTAATGCTAGACGCTGCTTTGTTTGCGCCTTTTTACTGTGGTGTTTTTGGCAGGGTAGCGGCGTTTTAGGGTTGGTGCTGGGTATCATATAAAATGTAGTGGGATTATGTTTTTAGTTGCATTATGTATAGCTATAGTTACGTTGTGGAGAACACATATAACAGATATACCATATATGTATCGTTTACGAACATATATCGTGGAATCGTGGTGGTTCGTCATTTTAAAATATAGTCAAAAAGGAACAGATGAAAATAAAGTAGAGAAGTTTAAAGCTTTATGAAGAAAAAAATCAACCTGTATAAAACTTACTTGCATGAAACACGAAGCTGAATTACTTTTTAACTCTACCCCTGTAACATAACTGACACTGACAATGACATGAGAAATTATAATATAATTAACAATAAGTACAAAATATTGCATTTATAAATATTTCTTTTTACGAAAACTAAAGATAATATTTTGTGGTTTTAGTATATAAATTGCTTTTCAATACACATGCTATGTCAATGTATATCTAGCAGGAAATGATGATTATCGAAATCACCCAATTTTTTTTTTTGGGTATTATTATAATTAGGTATAGACAATATTAGGTATAGACAGTAAAACACTAATGTGTTGTGTTGTGTATGTAATCCTATATCACATACTTCTAACAGGTATTTTTTATTCATCCTGTGTCGTCCAACTACTCAGAAAAAGCATATCTTTCCTTCCTTCTCCTATTAAAGTACTTATTAAAAAAAACTTAATTATTCCAGCACAATATTACCCCACAAAAACACCATAAAACACAAACCAGAAAAACAAAAACTAAGCACTTACCGCGCCTAAAAACATTAAGGGTAGAAATTACTCAGCTTAAAAAGCATTAATAACTTTCTTCCCCCAACACCCCCCGACTCCTTGCGCGCCATTTTCGAGTCCTTCGTTCATTAAAACTGTAGAAAAACACCTCCGGGGGGGTGGGGAGGTCCTCCCGGGGTGGTGGGGGCGTACCTCCCTCGCGGGCCAGTCTGAAGAAGAAGAAATATGGATCAATAAAGAAATTGCTCTGTGCCCAATGGAAGCAGCGGCTAGCACGCACACAGATGCAAGTTTTTTGTATTTATAAGGCTGTTTACGCACACAACGGTGGTGGGGTAAGTGTGTGAGTGACCGCAAGGAGACTTTTTATGATTGCGAGTTTTTTTGGGGGAATATAGAATATTTTTGGGGTAAATTAGTGCAAGATGGGAGATCAAGATTTTGAATCTTATGAACATTTATTTAGGTATAGAACTGAGTGTCATTTGGGGTAATTATTATAGACTAAAGAAACTTATAAATACATAGTTTACTTATTTGAGAACAAATTCTAGATTTCTTTGGTCCCTTTTTATTACACAAACTCAGATATATTATTATTACTATATTCATTATGTAATTGGTAAGCTTGTTTTTATATTGTTTCTCAAAAATACACCTAATTTTCAGGGTTTAATACAAAAAACAAAAGAATACACAAACAAAAGATTATGCTGCGAAACAATAATACAACAAAAAATATGAAAAACAAAAATAATCCGTATTCATTGTCAATGTAACACAACACTTTATCTCTCGTGAACAGCGACTGAAACCTTCACGAAAAAAAAGCTTCACAAAAAGCCCTCCCACCCCCAACATTCTCAGTACCCCAATAATTTGCCTCATTACAGAAACGTACGAAAAACATATTCGTTCCCTTAAAACGCTATAAATAAAGGCGACGGGCCGAAGAGGGAAAAATTTTATTATCCTCGCTCCCTCCCCCAAACACCCTAAAGGAGAAATATGAAATAAAATGAAAATGTAATGGGGAAAAAATACGGAGTGCGCGGGAAGACAAAGGGATGGGATCGGTTGGGCTAGTGTGGAGACGGTTTGGGGTAATTTTGGATTTATTTTTTTGTTGTCATTTTTAGTCTTTTTCTTCTTATCGTACGGTTAGTGGCCAACCTGGTGTCAGAGTTGTTCAAGCCGCCCGAAGGCCTCTGACATGGCTTAACGACTGCTACCTAGATGACAACAACCGGAACCGACTTTTTACTTTCCCTCCGAAGCACGGAGACGCTCAGTTAAAATGCCACTATATGGTCACCCATCTCCGCCTAACCTTGCGAAGCGTTGCTTAACCCCCGATCGTTCGATTGCTTCAATTTTGATTTTGTTTGTTTCGATTTTAAGTAATATATTGGATACAGGTCGAACCTGTACTACAAGGCAGATAGATCTATATTTATTAAGGTAGCTTTTCACAGCTTCATATTCTCATCAAAACCATCCAGAAGGAGTTAATCTGGCAGTCATTTTGAGATACTAAACTCAAGACTTGTCTGTTAGTAGTACGCGGTTTTGACGACCACGCTGTGGTTCAAGAGCAGGGGGCTTACCACGAACTCTTGTTGCGATTCAATTACAGGATCGTTTTAACGTTTCAGCGACTTTTTGTGCAATGACGTACCTTATTGTCATGACAATAAGAAACGTCATTGTCACGTCATTAAAACGTTCCTATAATTGAGTCGCGATAAGAGGTCGTGGTAAGCCCCCCGCTCCGGTGGTTGCGCGTTCAATTCCCGTCAGAATCGAAATTTCGGAAATTGACTTTTCACAATTTACCCTGATCTGAGTGTCACTAGGATCGCCCCCAGTCCACTGCATGATAACCACTAGTTGGTTTTATTGTCTGGTGTTATTTATTATCCTTCTTCCCGCCAATATATATTTATTTAAGTAAAGGAAACAAACAGTTGTACATAATTCTTATGAGGTAACTAAGATAATGAATACTTAAACCAATCAAGTTTCCAAAAATAAAGAATATAGAATATTCCGAATTTCACTATGCATATCTGTGGGTAAGACGAAGTTAGTCAGATTTTTTTTATTTTCTAAAGTGCAGTGAAGTCAGTTTTTAGACACACCTCACAAATCTTCTGGTGAAATGTCAAATTTTAATGCAAAATTTGACATTTCACTCGCGATCTCACGCGTGACATACGAGTTCGTCGTTACAGAATAACACATCAGATAAATAAGACGCTTGGTCTTGTCAAATGAAATTCCCCTTTTTAAAAAAAAGTCTCTCTCCTTATAATGTTACCTCGGTAGAGCGGGGGCAGACGCCGCAGGCCTCCGGCGAAGACTCGTTTCTATAAATCTGCCTTATCATAAAAATATACCGCCGAGCGAAGCCACGCACAGATACGCGAATATACACGTATTTATACGCGTATCTACGTATTATACGTGTGAGAAGGTACTTTGATAACTTTTGTATGATATATATGGAGTGGTTTCTTGAAAATCGAATTTCTTTGTGGAGAGATTAAACTGGGAATGTTAGATTAGTTCTCTACTTGGCGTTGAGAATTAAGAAAAGTAACTTAGGTATCTTTTGTTTGTGTAAAATATCGGTCCTAAAGGTAGGTGTCACGCCGTATAAAAAGGTGATAGAGTCTGCTCTACATAGAGTGATAGAGTGGTGGAGAGAGCTACATAAGCTACACCCACAAGGATCTTCAGACACTTGAAATGAGAAGAAGAAGAACGGCTCTATAATATCTTACCTACTGTCTTTCGAAAGAAATGTAGAGTTCGCCAACTAACACTGGGTTTAGTCGACCATCCGAATCCTCGCATTGCGGGGAAATGTGCCCAGTATAATGGCAATAGAAACTAGGTGGTAGAGCCAAGCTGTAGCCAATTGACTGCAGCTCATATACGGGCTGGCTCGACCGGGGTAGTACCACCCTCTCACAGAAGATCGGCGTAAAGTAGCTATTACAGCTGCGTTTCGTGCCATGAGTGAGTGAGCCGGAAGCCCAAACCCCTCCCTCTTCAACCCACTCCCCTTCAGGTCGGCAACGTGTAAGCAATGCCTTGGGTATTGCAAGCATCTATAAGCTACGGTAGCTGCTTAACATCACGCGGGCCGCACGTTTGTTTGCCTAACGGCCGCATACTCAAAGGCTATTCAAATATTTAAGTATCACTTGGCAGTTTGAGACGTCGTTAACTGACACTTTTTGTATGACGCGTCGAAGTTAAGCAGTTCTCAAATTTAAGTAACGTACGAGTATTCGGCCGTTAGTAACATAAAAAATATTCAGCTTTAACAATATAGAATAATATTATTATTTTTTGGTGGTAGAGCCAAGCTGTAGCCAATTGACTGCAGCTCTTAAGCGGGCTGGCTCGACCGGGGTAGTACCACCCTCTCACAGACGATCGGCGTAAAGTAGCTATTACAGCTGCGTTTCGTACGATGAGTGAGAGAGCCGAAATGCCCCCCCCCCTCCCTCCATCCCACTCCCCTTCAGGTCGGAACCGTGCGAGCGGTAGGTTAGGTATTGGAAGCATCTATAAGCTACGGTAACTGCTTTAACTCAGGCGGGCCGTACGCTTGTTTGCCAAACCTAAGAAAATATAAAAAATAGTAAGATTTTGATTAAGCTACCATTGCTCGTAGAACGGATGGCCGATGGGGCCGAAAAGTTCTCGAGTGGCGGCCGCGCACCGGAAAGCGTAGCGTGGGTAGGCCTCCCACAAGGTGGACCGACGACCTGGTGAAGGTCGCGGGAATCCGCTGGATGCGGGCAGCGCAAGACCGGTCATTGTGACGAACCTTGGGGGAGGCCTATGTCCAGCAGTGGACGTCTTTTGGCTGAGATGACCATTTACAATATACACAGAAATACATATAAACCTGTTCATGTTACGAAAAAATCAATTACAACCCCATTTCATAATACACATTCAACCTGGCCAAGTGAAAAATCCGAACCCGGGTATAATCTTGTAAAGGGCCGTAATACCTCCGAGTTCGCAGGTAAAAGAAAACCGCCCTTGCAAAAATTAGCCCTTAGGGTGGATCGTAAGGGATGATGTGAAGGGTGGGGTAAGAGCATTTTTCTCGGAGGGTACCTTCATTGTTTCGACTTTATGGTAAGTGAATTTTGGAGTTTTTTTGGGAGAGTTAACAGAGTTATGTACTGTCAAAAATGTTTTGGGAGTATATATTTAAGAGAAAATTCATGTTTTACTTTTTTATAGCACTGACAAAACAGCGTACGGCCCGCCTGATGTTAAGCAGTTACCGTAGCCTATAGATGCTTGCAATACCAAAGGCATTGCTCACACGTTGCCGACCTGAAGGGGAGTGGAACGGATGGAGGGGAAGGGGGGAGCGGTTGGGCTTCCGGCTCTCTTACTCATAGCTGCTTTACGCCGATCTTCTGTGGGAGGGTGGTACTACCCCGGTCGAGCCAGCCCGTATATGAGTCAATTGGCTACAGCTTGGCTCTACCACCATACTGGTATGGTATTTGCTTAATAAATAAATATCGCCTGACTAACACACCGACTGTATGGTCCCAAACTAAGCAACGCTTGTACTGTGGCTACCATACAATGGACTGGGGGTGATCCCAGTGACACCCAGACCAGGGCAAATGACGAAAAGGCCGTTTCCGAAATTTGCCTCTGGCGGGAATCGATCCCGCTACCACCTGATGCAGTAAGACGAGTGGCCTACCCTCGAACAACTGCGTCAAGTGGTACTTAGGGCCTCCGCAGACTAGCTACTTTTAGCATCGGCGACCTGCGATTTTGTGACGTATCGATGCTGCGTCGCGTTTCTTCGACCGCGAACGAGCGAGACGCAGCATCAAAATCGCCGATCACCGATGCTAAAAGTAGCTAGTCTGCGGAGGCCCTTACATGTGCTGAAAGAATCAGAATATGAATATTTTCAGTGGAACTAATGAATAATTAAGAATGTTTAACTGAAGTTTAATAACATGCCCCTCGCAGGTAATTTCTTTTGATAAGAATTCACAAGAAACATTCTGAATAGGTTGAACAGTACTCAAATTTGAGGATTGTTTAATTTTGACACGCTATACAAATGACAGAATCTGTCATTTATCTGTTAATGACGTTTAAGGCAGGCCGCATATTATCTGAAGTTCACTGACAGAAAAACTCGGGAAGGCGCTCCGTGCATATATTTTGTATTAAGTCCAGCAAACTATCAGAATTGTATTTTTTATGATACTAAGGTGATGAACAAGCGTAAGGACCGCCTGGTGTTAAGTAGTTACCGTAGCCTATAGATGCTTGCAATACCCAACGCATCGCTCATACGTTGATGACTTGAAGGAGAGTGGGACAGAGGGAGACTCTCTCACTCATCGTACAAAAGACAACTGTAATAGCTACGTTACGCCGATCTTCTGTGAGAGGGTACTACCCATAGAATATAGAGAGTCTTGTCTATGCTCCACCAATAAGGTCTACATAAGTTGGTCCTCAAGATTTCTGTGGGAAAGATTCTGATAATATGCGGCCAGCCTAAAATACTAATTTGTTAGTTTTCATCACAAATTTTCTTAAAGCAGGCTCAATAGCGTACGTTCTCAAATACCTATTACACATTAAACATCCCATTTTTTCAGTAGGTATAAAAAAATCTCACCGCCTCACTGCGAGTGGCTCGGAGGGGCTGAGAGGGACTCCCTCCCCCACTTATAATTGGGAGAGAACCCGAAGTTACACCCACAGATTAAAATATTTATTTTTGCGATGGAAAGAAAAAGTACTGGGGTATAGTCAGCGTCGTAAATAAGTGGAGCTTTTTTTAAATAATAAAAGTTTTTTTTTAATGAAAATTACAGGTCCTACTTTTTATGGTACTAAGGTGGCAAACGAACGTATGGGCCGCCTGATGTTATGCAGTTACCGTAGCCTATAGATGCTTGCAATACTAAAGGCATCGCTTGTACCTAAGTTGCCGACCTGAAGGGGAGTGGGACAGAGGGAGGGGAAGTGGGAGGGGTTGTGCTTCCGGATCCTGTAATAGCAACTTTACGTCGATCTTCTATGAAAGGGTGGGATTACACCAGTCGATCCAGCCCATATATGAGCTGCAGTTATTCGACTACATTGGCTCAACTTGCTTATGGCGATGGTGTCTTTAGGTATCGTTACGCTAAGTAATCAAACAGGATCGACAATGGTGTCCAACGATGACGCCAAGGTTTGACCCTCGACGAGTCCCGGGGAAAAGCTAAGTTGTCTTGGAACCCGCTCGAATTTAATCAGAAGAAAGGATAGGAGGAGTTGGAAGAAGATTATCCACTTCCCTCCATAACAAAGCGGGAGACAATAATAACAGTATAGGCTGGAGCGGGAGACAATAATACCATTGACGGGCCCGTTAGCGTAGTTGGCGCGGAGGCGCCTTTCACGCTGCAGGTCGTAGGTTCGATTCCTACCCGTGACATGCATTTGTGTGCATGAACATGTCTGTATGTCCGGAGTCTGGGTGTATATGTATATTAAGTATGTATTTACAAATAAAAAAGTAGTATATGTAGTAATATCAGTTATCTGGTTTCCATAGTACAAGCTCTGCTTAGTTTGGGATCAGGTAGCCGTGTGTAAAAAATGTCCCCGGATATTATTATATTATTATTGTCGATCCTGGCTTACAGGAGTAACAGTGGTGGGAAGGTGTGGCGGGCTTAGTCCCATAAAAAAAGTAATCAAACAGTAGGTACCCAGAGATGGTAACTGCTGATGGTAACTGCTTAACATCAGGCGGGCCGTAAGCTTTTTGCCACCGCAGTCCAATAAAAAAAAAAGATGACCGATCCATTTTTGTGTAAGAAAATAAATATTTACTTACACACCAACTGTATGGTCCCAAACTAAGCAAGGACTGGGGGCGATCCCAGTGACGTCCAGACCAGGGCAAATTACGAAATGTCGGTTTCCGAAATTTTCCTCTGACAGGAATCGAACCTGAAACCACCCGTTGTAGTGAGCTAAGCGTCCTGAGCTCGAACCACTGCGACAAAGGCCGTCAAATCTGAGTCGATTCTCAATAATTGAATAATAATAATTTAATAGAGACTTTGAAATGGAATAATGATTAGGTACGTGAATAGTGTGACAATTGGAATAATTTTCTTATTAGTTATTATTTTGAAATAACTATATTATCCCACTAGTAGTATTATAAATGTGAAAGTTTAGATGGATGGATGGATGGATAAAAAAAAAACGTTATTTCTTCTTTCTAGTACAAAAATCTTATTACTAGTGACCCTTACACTAGGCCTAGCCTGTATCGTGAGGGTCTAATGGGATGGGGATGGATGGATGGATGGATGGATGTTTGTTACTCAATCACGCCAGAACGGCTGAACGGATCTGGATGAAATTTGGCACAGAGATAGATTATAGTCTGGAATAGCACATAGGCTACTTTTTTTTAATTATGCGCGAACGAATCTGCGGGCAAGAGCTCATTTCATTCATTTCTAGCCTGTACTGTCCCACTGCAGGGCAAAGGCCTCCCCTCCCTTTTTCCACTTGCTCCGGTCTATGGTTACCCGGGACCAATCCGTCAAGTAGGAGGGCAAAAGCTAGTTATGAATAATTAAGACCCATTAGTTTTTATTCAATTACGACACGTTACAGTCACGTTTTTATAACGTAGTAATGTAATCTATCTTATACAAATAATAGTACATTACTGCCGCGGTCTCTAATTAGTGTGTTGTTGACCGCGTTGTTGATGGCCGAAAGCGCGGCGCAGCGCAGCTCCAGGCCTCCACAGCGCAGTCAGCATTGCAACTCTTGATGGACAAGCTAAAATAAAAGCCGAGACCAATGGTCGAGGCCTTTATAGCGCGGCCAGCAAGGGTTGCTAATGATGACCAAGCTTGGAGGCCGTGAGCGTAGCGAAGCTTAGCTTGAGGCCAGTATAGCGTGGTCAGCAGTACACTCATTAGAGACCAAGGCTTGTATAGTGCTTTACTCAAAAATGCGACTATTACTTTAAACAAAACTAGCTAAGTGGGTATAACAATTAATACAATTATATTTATATTTTTACGAACAATATCTATAGTTGTATATTTTCTCTGTTTACGTTTCCATGGCAACGGCACGACCTCCTCGTTTTTAACCTTCAATCAGTTTTTTTACGAACCATAAACATACCTGTTTGTTACGTTTCCATGGCAACGGTCAAATAACAAATATAATGACGATAATACCGGGTAATAATACATTGTATGTCTAGTAGCTCTTGCAGTACGTCAAATCCGATTTTGCTCGAAGAAGGTTAGTGAAATAATGACAACATTATAAACTTTTTTGAGTAAATACAATTGAAGTGTCTCTGCATAATGTCAAAATAACAGCCTTTTACTAAATGCATACGAAAGTATATAGGTAAATAACAAAAAAACTATTTAAAATTTTGTCGTCTGTCTGGATATCTGTTCCGTTTAATATCAGATACAGCTGTACCGGTTTTGACTGGACTTCCACTGACAGATAGCTGATGTTATAAGGAGTAACTTATAAGCTTATTTAAGTCACGGGCACAGCTTGTTAGCAATATTATATACCTACCCATGTAAGTGTGATATCGCACGAGGCAACTATGGTTGCGCCACCAGCGGGTGATTCGATAACCGACACCGAATTGGTTTCGCTACCAAGCGGACACCAGAAGGGCTCGACAAATGGCTGACGTCTAGACGCGTTGCTTCAAATCGCTACGTTTCATGTATGGAAATGACATACCTAAGTCACGTGATCTACATAGCAACTTGTTGTTGATCTACATAGCGACGTTTGACATTGCCATACATTGTGAAGTCTATTCTATTCTATTCGATTAGCGTTCATGCCACTTGTCTAGGGGGCAGGTGCGATACCCTCCATATAACTCTATACATTTTGTTGGTGGAGCGTCTGGTTGCGCTACCACTGGTGTCCTCGTGCGATATAGAACTAAGATCTAGTACAATTTGCTTGATACCTAATTACTATCAGCAATTCTTGTCTAAGGTAAGAACAGTCGGTTATTCAAGTTCGTCTATTTGCTTAACAAAATCAAACGCGACGTTTATTTTTTAAGCTGACTGTACCATCACGCGATACGCGCTGTCCTTAAAAGGGTTTGTACCGAAATATAATTTCAGAGTTGACTGTACTTACTTGTGACACAAAAATAATGGAGATGATTTACTATTAAATGTATTGATGTATTCATCATCATCATCATGACAGGCCCGATGGCGTGGTTGGCTTAGATTCCGCCTTTCACGCTGCAGGTCGTAGGTTCGATTCCTACCCGGGACATGCATTTGTGTGCATGAACATGTCTGCATGCCCCGAGTCTGAGTGTAATTATGTATATTAAGTATGTATTTACAAACAAAAAGTAGTATAGGTACTTATGCATTAATGTCAGTTATCTGGTTTCCATAGTACAAGCTCTGCTTAGTTTGGGTTCAGGTAGCCGTGTGTAAAAATAATGTCCCAGGATATTTATTTATTTATCATCATTTCAGCCAAAAGACGTCCACTGTTGGCCTATGCCTCCCCCAAGGTGAGGATGAAATAATGTATTATTTTAGTAGATATTGTACCTTCTAACGCACTCAACGCACCTGTTTTAACAATTTACTTATTAAATAGGTACCTAAGAAGACATTATTCACCACAAGATGAGCCATATTGGCAATACGGCATATTCACAACATTATGTTCCGCGAGCGACTGAGTCGAACTTGGTCCATGTTCTCCGTTTAGTATATAGGTACAAACTATTTAGGACAATCACATTTCTTCAGTATTGGAAAACTACGCCTGCCAATACGCTGATAAAAAAAACAAACAAAAAATGGGTGGGGCCTCCCACCAGAATGTTTAAACCGAAGAAGGTAAAAATAATAAATAAATAATGTTAAGTTGCAAGACCACTCCATCCCTTTCATGTTCCCGAGAATCCGTCTAATGGAAAAAAGGATGAAATTTTAGGGATCCTTTTAATATTTTTTTCATTAAAGTTTTTAATATTAATGCGGAAGTATCGGACGGACGGACGGACGGCGGTAATTATTTTGCGGACTTTTCATTTTCCTGGTTCGACGGAACCGCACCGGGTGCGGGCCACGAAAATGGCGAGATGGCGACGCTATTAGATGTGTCCATATGGCGCGCATGCCTCACCCGAGCACTCATATTATGACATTACATCGGAGTAAGCTATTACAGCTGCGTTTTTTACGATGAGTGAGAGAACCGGAAGCATTTGCATTTTACATGTTTATGATTTTAAACTTGGAAAAATTAACAGCTTACAAAGTTGGTAATAATTGTATTTTTCACACATTTTAAGCTGTTTTCGCATATAACAAGTGAGTAGAATTGGAGTGATAACAAGAATTAAAATCAAGTGAAAGAAAATACGGTAACATATTAAAATCAAATCGCTGTATTCGTGGCCTCTCCAACTGCTTTCTTTTTGTATATAAAAATGTTCAGGTGTATTAAAATTAATTTGTTTTGTGTGGAGTGGAGTGTCTGCCGCGGGGCCTCCCCCCTCTCCCATCCCCCATTCCGTCTCAATGATTTTCATTAGACCGAGTTTTTTGTTCGAGATCTTCCCTGAAGCTTAAAATGTTATTATTTAGAATAAGTATTATTTTAAACGTACATTTTGAAGTTAAAAGTAACATTATAAGTAAGAATGCTTGTTATTAGGTATATCATTCTACGTCGAGTCTTGCTAGGTACGTTTTATTTGAACAGTTTTAAATATTTATTTACGAATGTCCTCCTTATTTTAATTTGAAAGATAAAAACGCGGGAAGTACACTTTACTTAATATGGTGGGTGCGGCTTTTCCATTTTTTATTAGTCTGTTTTTCTGCTTCAAGACTGTTTAGGACGAATAGGCCTTCAGCCGGCAACCCACCGCGGCGCACGGAGCGGCCACGCACACGCTACGCACGTGGGTCAAGCTTCGCTTTGCACGAAAATGTATGTCACCGTGTCCACCGCGGCGCACGGAGAGGCTACGCACGAAATGACGTCATCCATACATTTTCTTGCAAAACGTAGCCGTGGCCGTGTGCGTGGCCTCTCCGTGCACCGCGGTGGGTTTCCGGCTTTACACTCTACTTTCATCCTAACAAGAACTATTTTAGGTTCGGCTACGGCTACTGCCATCTAGTAGCGAGTAGCAAAAATCAAAATATAATTCAGTCTTGTTAGATTATTATAATGTAATGAAAATGGTGTGTGAATAAATATTTTTTTATTAATACACATTCAGTAGGTAATCAATAAATAATTTTGATTAAATTAGTTTAAAATATAATTTACACTACAACTCAATAGTGCCACCTGTTGACGAGTAGCGCAACTATTCTGTTAGAAACAAAAATTATGGTTTTTAGCGATAAAGTGCGCGTGTAGTGTGTGTACTTTGTACATACTATTTTCAAAAGTCTTAAAATTTAAAAAATAACTCCTAAAAACGTAAATAATTACAATAAACTTAAACTTCACACCCTGTTTTTTTGTCTCATAAGTAACAAAAATAAAAAAGCACTTATTCAAAAACAAACATTCTCATAAAACGTAAACAAATACGAATTGAACGTGATCCTTCAATCGACATGCAGCCGACGACGCGGGGACGTGACGACACCGACACGACGACTACACACGTCAGTTGAATGCCGCTTTCATTTCCACTCTGGGGACGAGTTTTCAGTTTCAGGGGTCCGCTTCAGTTAGTAAAATGTAAAAACACAACAGTATTTTAGATACATTTTTTTAAGTAATTTTATTACAACATTAAATTGACCGTATACAAAAAAGTTTTAAATGCGTGTATGCATAGTAAATTTTCTCTTGAAAATTTTGACTAGACACGAGTTCAAAACGAGTTTAACTTTGTTGTAATAACACGGTGAGCGTCCTTATATCTATAGTAAATACCTAATTAAAATAGGTTTAATTAATAGAAATCAACTTCTTAAAAACTAATCCCCAAATTTATAGAACATTTTAGCTAGTTTACAATGGTTTAACAAAGCATTTCTAGGAACAAAAATGATTTGTAACGCCAGTCTAAGATCATCATAACTTTCTAAAAATTTGGGGGTAACAGTTCCATTCACAAAAACATTGGTAAACTAACGTTATTAGAATCACAGAACATTTTATAAATATGTCCTACTTACTATTAAACTAAAACTCGGATAACAAACAAAAAAACACAACAATAAAAAAACAAACAGTCGAATTGATAACCTCCTTTTTTTTTAATTCCGTTAAAAATTAAATGCATACGGAACCATAAAATATCTCGATCAACAAATACCCGATATTTTTTCCCGACCTTTTACAATTACGCCCCGCGCGGCTGAACATCATGAGTGACGCATTTTTCCACTTTTTTCCGATACTTTTATCTTTTATTTTCAATTTATCTTTTTTTCCACAGAGGGTGGATTTTTCGCTTATTCACTCGCTTCATTGGCTTGTAAGTGAGATGGGTTGAGGGGCGAATTTTTTTACTCTTTTGTTTTTAAAATGAAGCCCTCAGTGAGGCTTATTGGATTTGGGTCAAAGAGATTTTGTTCGTGTTGTGAAAATTCTTATCCGAGTTTTTTGTTATAATACTTATTAGATTGCTCTAGCGGAAGGTTTCTGAACTAATTTGCGTAGTGACATCTATTGTGGAGTAGTTGTACTAAATGTTTTAATTATGATTGTGTTATATTAAGATTTATTAAAAATAAAATGTGTTGTATTGAAAATAATAAAGATGGTTTTATTTATTGGTAATGTTCTTTTAAAAGTATTTTTACGAGTTCCAAAAATAGTACAATAAGTACAACTATAGTAGCGCCATCTTGTGTCGAATAGATAGTACTTTACTCATGGCTTATTTGACTTAAAAATACTACTATACGGTTTATCAGAAATCCGAATTACCTTTATTTCATCAAAGTCCAAATTAATAATGTACTTAAATTTTTTTGTTGGCAAACGAGCGTACGGCCCGCCTGATTAAGCAGTTACCGTAACCTGTAGATGCTTGCAATACCAAAGGCATCGCTCGCACGTCGCAGACCCGAAGGTGAGTGGCCACCCTACCACCATAATGGTAGGTACAAATTGTGGCATACTATTCCTGGAGTGTCCCACTTAAGGGGAGTGAGACAGCGGACAGGGGAAGGAGGGGTTTGGGCTTCCGGCACTCGCACTCATCATACGAAACGCAGCTGTAATAGACTTTACGCCGATCTTCTGTGAGAGGGTGGTCGCCGGTCGAGCCAGACCGTTAGGATATGAGCTTATGTTACGTATGCCACTAAATGGTCACCCATCTCTGACTGACCTTGCCAAGCATTGCTTAACCTCCGATCGTTTACCGATCTGAAAGGCTAGACAAGTGGCTGACGTCTACAAGCGTTCCTTCAAATCGCTACGCTTCATCTATGGAAATGACATAAGTCACGTGATCTACATAGCAACTTATTGTTGATCTACATAGCGACGTTTGACATTTCCATACATTGTGAAGTCTATTCTATTCTATTCGATTAGCGTTCATGCCACTTGTCTAGAGGGGCAGTGATTGCAGCTGGCTATGAGCGCCTCCAATCATATTAAAACATGTGTTTAACATCTAAACTCCAAAACATCATTTTCATTTTCATCTAAATATGCACGATCATATAAAAAAATACCCCAAAACCTCCCCTACATTCCCACGGGACAAATTAAGATGCTAATACACTGTCGTGTAAAAAATCGCCGTTTTGCGGCCACCGGTGGCCGTTTACGCCACCACGGAGCGGGGGATGAGCAGGCAATGGATTTTTAAGTGGCGCCTCTGTCCAGATTGTGATTTATTGTAAGAAGTGGAAATGGGGTAAGTCAGAGTGGAGTAGGCTTTTTTTTTAGATAAACTGACAGTTTTGACAGAGTTTCTATTTTTATGTTGTTTTGTTTTTTAATATTGTGTTAATGCCTGTCTGCTCAGACAGCGTTGCTGTTTGAAAATATATATACCTACAATGTTTCTTTTTCAATTAAAATAGTAACCATTGAGTTTCTTGCCGGCTCTTCTCAATGGAAGACACATTTCGAACCGCTAGTAGGTAACGCTAACATATTGACGATAATGATTCATAAGTGCTACATCTAGCTTAATGAATAAAAAAAAAACTTGCACTTTGTGTTGTAGCCTCATTGCAAATAGGTAAATTGCAATAAAATTAAGATAAGAGTAACGCTATAAAAGAGCTCCTTGTATGTGAATATACTTAATTTGAAGCACGCAGCGTTTTGCAAGCTATATTGCACTTTCAAAATTTATTTAAATGTCAGTACTTATGTAAAGAATCCATCTCCATACTAGAGGATCCGACACTTTTTTCACGCTGGCCATACGTCCCGGGCCGGCTCGCTGCGCGGTGATCGCTTACATCGCTTTTTTACCGCGTCAGTTAATTTACCGCTTGTTTGTGCGGTTGCCCGCCAGGGGGCAGTCGATCGCGCTTTATTTGCTTTTTTACCTAATCTGTGATGTTTTTACGCCTTTTTTAAACCGACTTCAAAAGAGGAGGAGGTTTCTCAATTCGACCGTATATTTGTTTTTTTTTTTTTGAGGTCTGCGTTTCAGTTTTTCAGGGTTTGTGAGGATTGATTTCATGATTATAAAATTTAGTTTTGTATGTAGAGATATCTTGATGGCTGTAGTATCAAAAGCGATAGTGCGATTCCTCGGTGGTAAAATGTATTGTACAGATATTCTAGATGTTCTTAAATTCTTTGAGAAATTTCAGATTGATTTTCTAAGAAACATGGACCAATTACTATGGGGCCTGGCCCTAAGCAACTCGGCCGAGTGGTCGGCCTACTAACATCGACATAAAACGAAGCGAGTAGTTCAACTATTTACCGGTAGATAGAACAATGAAAATGAAAAAACAATGACCACGTTTTTTTCATACATATATCTAATAAGGGCACCTCTTTCTTTAGTCTTAACTCTGTGCTAAGGAAGACCTCGATTCTCTAGAAATTCTTAGATTTTCTGGATTTTCTCTGATTTTCCAAAAAAGAATGTATGACTGCAAACATTTCATTATTATTTTTTACTTACCAAAAATACTTCACTGTTCACGCACGTAAAACGTCGGTTCCGTTTGTTGTCACCTAGACAGCAGACGTTAAGCCATGTCCGATTCCTTCATTCCGCTTGAAAATCATGTCAGCGCGGTCGATAATTATGTATTAGTAGAGACCCGTAATTTTCGAGACTTAGGGCCCAGGTTAGCCACGAACCATACAACAAGAAGATGACTCTAAAACTACAGCCCTACAGTACAGCCCTGCCCATCCTTTCCACTAAAACCGTGAAGATAATCCAAGTTTTCAACAAGAACACACGCTCTATATTGAACCGACAGATATTTAAATAATATGTTAATACAATGTTTGTTCTGCCCCCAAAAACTTGGCTGGTCTCCCCCCAGCGATATTTCTTCATCCACCCCCACCCCTAGGTTCGGGGGTGGGATTTTAATTAAATCTCCACGAAGGGGTAAAAGACGTCTTGGTATTTTCTTTGTGGAGGGCAGGTGACTGAGAAATTTTCGGCTCTACGTGAACTCTATGTAATGTTCTCTACATTCTCATGTGGTATTCATATTTCAAGAGTTATGTATGTTTAATAATAATAGTATCATCATATTCATCATTATTTTAATACGATTACCAACCTTTTTTTATTACTCGTAACTTCCTGATTATACTTACTTGCTTACGGTAGAAAATGAGGGTTTTTTCATTGGCCGGCTTGGCCCGGCACCGATACCGACATCAGTGGACGGATAGTCCTATGAAGTTGTACTGCACGCGGTCTCACTGGCCCGGCCCGACATCTACATGTCGGTAACAACAATTCATAGAATTATGCGTTCACTGATGTCAGTATCGGTTTGGGGCCGGACCATAAAACCGGCCAATTTTTGAATAAATTTCTTTTCTCATTAAGTACCTTAATAACTTTAAAAACTTTGTTTTTTTTTTTTTTCTTAAATATAAAATGTACTTTGTTGTTGCTAACTAGTGATCGCTAAAAACTATGTTAACCGGTCCATAACTATCCGTGGAAACCTCTAATTGGCTTCATGTTACCTATACCATAGTATAATTATTTTAAAAAGCTGTTGGTTTTCCTTAAATTAAATAAATAAATAAAAAAACGCCCATTATCGTCTGAAAACGTTTATACCAAAGAAAATTTTACTAGTTTTCGAAAGACATGTGTAATCCCGCTCTGGTCCAGCATAATGGATTATGGCCTGAATCCCCCTCACATTGAGGGGAGGCCCGTGCCCAGCTATGGATTCACTAAGGCCAAACGGAAAAGGCCGTTTCCGAAATTTGCCTCTGGTGGGAATCGAACCCCCAACCACCCGATGCAGTGAGCCGAGCGGCCTACGCTTGAAGCACTGCGCCAAGCGGTTACTTATTGAAGGGTTAAGAAAAACATTCTCAAGAAACAACGTCTAATCTTTCGAAAGATGAGTTAGACAACCGGTAGTAGGCCAGGGTGGAGGACTATGACTTGAATCCCCCTGGCTTTGAGGGGGAGTTCTCATTTGACCCATTCGTTACCAAGAGCTACGTGGCGAGGCAGCGGCTGAACCTAGAGCTCTTTAACTAATATTTTGAGTAGGTTCCTAGTACCTTAAAATCTTTGTTATTTTTTACACGACTGCCCAAAAAAAGGAGTGTATATGTGTTTAGGGTTCATGTAAGTTTGTTTGTTTGTATGTTTGTATGTATGTGAGATTCTTTATTCCACCATAACTTATAAATGCCTGAACGGATTTGGATGTATGGGGTATCGTTAGAATCCTTACATCATTCCGGGTAACACTGGGTATATAATTTTTGAAAAAAAAACAATATGGCGGCATTATGGATCAATTTTCAAATGTGAAAAAAATATTATTTTCTTCAATTATTACAATATGGGTATCAAATTGAAGGCCTTGATGAGCACATTCCAAACTGTAGAATTTATAGGCATCATTTAACATAGGTAGGGTGTACATGCAAAACAAACATTTCATTTTTGGTTACTGTCACTAAAATACATAAAATAAAAAAATAGATAATTTAAAAAATTAAAAACACGACTGCCCTGCCAAAAAACGAACTAAAAAGTATAAAACAAGTGTCAATGCAGTCGGGGGCCCGCTTAGATTAAATATGTTCCACAGAACGGTCCCCCGACTGCAATGACACTGCACTTGTGTTATACTTTTTAGTTCGTTTTTTGGCAGGGCAGTCGTGTTTTTAATTTTTTATTAATTCTTAAGTTTAAAATGTACTCTGTTGTTTGCTACGTAGATATCGCTAAACTCTGTTAACCAGTCCATTGCTATCCTTAGAAACCTCTAATAGGCTTCATGCAATCTATTGTTATTGTTTATCTATAAAAAAAGCTGTTGGTTTTCCTTAATTTTAAATAAATAAATAATGGCAATAGGATGGCATTTTGTGGCATTTCGAACTGAGCGTCTGCGTGCATCAGTCGGTCCCGGTCGTTATCATCTAGACAGCAGCCGTTAAGCCATGTCAGAGGGCAAGCAGATTGACAATTCTGACACTAGCCTACTAACCACACCATAAGAATGGCAATACTTCTTCTTATAGTATGGTAAGTGGCCAACCTGGTATCAGAGTTGTTCAACCTCCCGAAGGCCTCTGACAAGGCCTAACGACTGCTGCCTAGACGACAACCGGGACCGACTTTCACATGCCCTCCGAAGCACGGAGACGCTCAGTTCAATTGCCACTAAGGTCACCCATCTCTGACTGACCTTGCCAAGTGTTGCTTAACCTCCGATCGATTACCGATCAGTAATTGAAGCTCATAAACGGGCTGGCTCGACCGGGGTAGTACCACCCCTCTCACGGAAGATCGGCGTAAAGCAGCTATTACAGCGGCGTTTCGTTCGATGAGTGAGAGAGCCGTAAGCCCACCCCCCCTCCCTCTCCCTCCATCCCACTCCCCTTCAGGTCGGCAATGTGCGAGCAATGCCTTTGGTATTGTAAGCATCTATAGGCTACGGTAACTGCTTAACATCAGGCGGGCCGTACGCTTTTTTGCAACCGCAGTCCAATAAAAAAAAAGCTATTAGCGCCTCAAAATGGCAATACCTAAGCTCTATTACATTGGGACCAAAGTACTACCCCTGCCAGATGGTGGTGCGAACTACCCCTCAGACTACCCCCAGTAAATAACACAAATACATAATTAAACTCCAGTAAACACTTCCTTACGCTCCATAATTAAATCACCCGCCAACTTGGTGGGGAATTTAATAAATTTATAAATTTTCCCTACGAGAGTGCTTTCTTACAAAGCGGGCGTAATTTGGACGAACACACACACACAGACACACACCTTGTGTGTTGTGTGTGAGCTGTACACACATACACACGTGTGCAATTTAAGATGAATAATTATGTGGCAGCGCCGCCTTGGTACGCTAAGGAAATGACGCTAGGAGCTCGTGGACAAGACTGATTAAAGCGCTTCGATACATACCTTCGTAGGTATTAAGCTGCGACCCCACCGCGGTGCACGGAGAGGCCACGCACACGGCCACGGCTACGTTTTGCAAGAAAATGTATGGATGACGTCATTTCGTGCGTAGCCTCTCCGTGCGCCGCGGTGGACACGGTGACATACATTTTCGTGCAAAGCGAAGCTTGACCCACGTGCGTAGCGTGTGCGTGGCCGCTCCGTGCGCCGCGGTGGGTTTCCGGCTTAACTCTCTGATCTCTCACTCATCGTATGAAACACAGCTGAAGTAGCTACTTTACGCCGATCTTCCGTAAGAGGGTAGTACTGCCCCGGTCGAGCTCGCTCGTTTATGAGCTGCAGTCAATTGGCTACAGCTTGGCTCTACCACGAATAAAGCCACCATGCGCCTCTCCTTTAAAAACGTACAATAAATTGAAGTCACATCCACACTATTCCACCTCATATCTCAAGGAGCGTACCTACCCTAAGAAAACACATACTACACTTATTTATCTACGGGGCCCCACTCTTTATGAAAGGAATGATTAATGTCTGCCGGCATTAGGGCTCGCTAACGAACCCCCCGCCCCACCCGAGACCCCCCGAGACCCCCGACCCCCCTTCTAATTATTATTCGCACTTATAAGAGTTTTGGAGATAACCCCCCGAGATAACAGCGAATAGAGATCTCTATTGTTTGTTATTTGTTTAAGATTCTGATGACGTTGGATGCTGGTGTACCTATATAAGTATGTATATAATAAGTAAGTAAGTAATAATAAGTAGTAAGCAGGAAGAATAAGTTTTAATAAGTATAAAATAATTGAAAACAGTTTACAAAAAAAATCTGTCAACAAAAGTGATCTGTAATGCAGGTGTTAGGCCCGTATTAATAAATCGATCTTAAGATTGAGATCGAACTTGAGACGCTGTTTTTGACAGATGTTCTTTACATTAAACGTCAAAACTGCATCTTAAGATCGATCTCAACTTTGAGATAGATTTATTAATACGGGCCATACGGCCGAATATTCGTACGCAACCTTAATTTGAGAGCTGCTTAACTATGAAGCGCCATACAAAAAATGACAGTTCACGACGAATCAAACTGCTAAGTGGAACTTAAATATTTAAGTAGCCTTTGAGTATTCGGCCGTTAGTCAATCATAACTTTATAAAAAAGACAATGGGCAAAATGCTTAGATAAAGAATGTACCTGTAGATTTGACAAGCGCGTACACCCGTAAGGGACAAAAGATGTTTAATCCTGCTAAATTACGCTTAACCATAATGTCTATGGAACGTGATCTGACGTATACTACTTCTAAATTTGGTTGGGTGATGCTTTGTTTGGCTCATCCTGGACCAAAGACCTACCAAAAGTTTGAGCCCAACAAACTTAGGGCGATACGCAGAAAGTGACAAAAGATAGTACGTCTATCTCTTTCTCTCTTTGGATATCGGGCGTAAGCTTGTCTCGCTCAAGCACGGTATTATTATTACCATGTCATCTCTATTGATGCTTTCTCTATGGCAAAATGGGCCCACCTCCATTAAGAATTACTTGTATTATTATACTTACGTTCTACTTTTTTCTAGATCAAATAACTCCAGACACACAGTGAATTCTGGCATGCACCTCTCTTATAATAAACGCATGTAGACCTTTAATTTAATATAAAAGTAATTTTTATTGGAGGTGGGCCCATGTTTCATACTTTTTTGCCCTTCATCCTTTGGTGCTGTATGGTCCCAAACTAAGCAACGCTTGTGGACGGGGGCGATCCCAGTGACACCCAAACCAGAGCAAAATGAAGACCTTCATGACTCTACCAAGGCGAGAATCGAACCCACAACTACCCGATGTAGAGCTAAGCTCTACGCTCTACCTAAAGCCGATCATTATAATGACGGGCCCGTTAGCGTAGTTGGCGCGGAGGCGACATTCACGCTGCAGGTCGTAGGTTCGATTCCTACCCGTGACATGCATTTGTGTGCATGAACATGTCTGTATGTCCGGAGTCTGGGTGTATATGTATATTAAGTATGTATTTACAAATAAAAAGTAGTATATGTAGTAATGTCAGTTATCTGGTTTCCATAGTACAAGCTCTGCTTAGTTTGGGATCAGGTAGCCGTGTGTAAAAAATGTCCCAGGATATTATTATTGTAATCCGTTTGAGACATTCAAATGGCTAATTATCCGTCAATGCTGTGACACACCGAAATCCATTTGACATTTTCCGTTCTCAATCCTTTTGTGGGTATACAATAGGGTGTGTGTGTGGTGTGTGTTGTGTGTGTGTGAGAGTGTGGCGCAGACGTGGTGCGGAGTGCGTGAGTCGGTTTTTTGCGAAAAGGCCTTCTCCGTCGTTAATTACTGACTCGAGAAAATTTGGTACAGGTTGTTGTCGAAACGGTGGAATAGTCTATAAATATTGGTATTGGTATTGGTACTTTATGGTGGTAGAGCCAAGCTGTAGCCAATTGACTGCAGCTCATATATGGGCTGGCTCGAACGGGGTAGTGCTACCCTCTCACAGAAGATCGGCGTAAAGTAGCTACGATGCGTGAGAGAGCCGGAAACCCAATTGAAGCTAGAAGTGTGCATAGCAAAAATGCGTTTGTACCAAAATTGAAAGTAGTACATCAGTGCATTTCTGCTTTCCCTTTTAGACAGTGGATCGTGATATTTATTGACCGTGTATATCTGATGGGTTATGGGCATAAATAAAACTATAGAAATTAGTTAATAAGCAGAGTAAAATTATATTGTGTGTAGTTACAATGGCAGTTAATACGGAGTAACTAAGGTAACCGTAAATCTACATTTGAAAAACATTGACATGTGTTCTTCTTATAAAGTTATTGGTTTACTAAAGAGTTTAAACTCTAACAATATCGAAATATAAACCACAAACTATCATCATCTTCATCACATTACACAGTCAAAATATCGCGACCCAAAAATTTGCCCTTGTCTAGGTGTTATTAGAATCAATATGGTAGCCATAGTACAAGCGTTACTTAGTTTGGGTCTTACATACAGTTGTCTGGCGATATTTATTTATTTATGACGAATCACGCCAGATTAGGTACTATGTGTTTTCTTTCTCATAAATATAAAATATTTAGGTACATTAAACAACAGCCTATACCCAACAACAAAATTCGTCTAAGAAAACGTAGGCCGCGCAAGGTTCTCCAGCAATTTATCACGAGTCAAGTTATATTAATGTGGATAAATGGGGCGTGCGGGGCCCCACCGGCCCCCGACCCCCCGGCCCCCGGCGGGCCCCGCGGGGGGCTGAGCCGTAGCGTCTTGGCGATTGGTTTTTTGCGTAGGTACTTTAAGAGTTATTGGCAGTTGAAGGGTTTATTCGGAGATGGATTTTCGGATGACGGGTTAAGTTTTTTGTGGCCATCGTTTTGTTGGAAATAGTCAATTTATGTTAGCCAACTTATTTTTTTAGGATTACAAATATAAATTTTGCGGCATCTTGGCCTGGATAGATCCTATCTCGTTTCGCCTGAGATGATCTATGTACAAAAATTAATATTGTTGTCATTCTTTCTTTTAGTGCGATATCGCACGCAACCATGGTTGCGCCACCAGCGGGTGATTCGATAGCCGACACCGAATTAGTTGCGCTACCAAGCGGACACCAGGTGCGATACCCTACATACAGCTCTGTACATTTTGTTGGTGGACTGGTTCTGCTACCACTGGTGTCCTCGTGTGATATAGCCGTTAGACGCATTTTTTTCTTAGGTAACCAATTGCTATTCACCTTTCTCACCTCAGTTCTTGTCATGTAACCTACTTATATTTAAGTCCATCATATTAATTTCCAGGGTTGTTACGAAAAAATCACCTAGTTTTAAACACCGTGTTTAAAACATGTTTTAAACATGTTTTTTTTTTTCAAGGTGGTAGTGTCAAGCTGTAGCCAATTGACTGCAGCTCATAAACGGGCTGGCTCGACCGGGGTAGTACCACCCTCTCACAGAAGATCGGCGTAAAGTAGCTATTACAGCTGCGTTTCGTTCGATGAGTGAGAGAGGCGTAAGCCCACCCCCCCTCCCCCTCCCTCCATCCCAGTCCCCTTCAGGTCGGCAATGTGTGAGCAATGCCTTTGGTATTGTAAGCATCTATAGGCTACGGTAACTGCTTAACATCAGGCGGGCCGTACGCTTTTTTGCCACCGCAGTCCTATAAAAAAAAAAAAACATTGGTGCAAACACGGTGATTTATTCCTCCTGTTTTAAACAATGATTTAAACACGTTTTAAACAGTTTTCATTTTAAATTTCCTGTTTTTTTGCAACTCTCTTAATTTCTTAAACAACCAAAAGACTCGGCGCTTTATTCTAATCTCTCTTTAGTATTTAATTCTAAGACAAGACCTCGACTAACTTAGTATTGTCATTAGAGATTTGGTTAATGACGTGTGCAGTGTCTCGTCATCTCCAAAATTCTCATTAGGTCATGACGTCATAACTAAGCAACATTACAACGCATTTTGTATACACCTTATAGATAGACTACCAACTAGGTCATATACTCCTTGTAACTAGTAGCTGTAACAAAAGTGTAAGCTGTAGCCACTTGACTGCAGCACATATACGGGCTGGCTCGACGAGGTAGTACCACCCTCTCACAGACGATCGGCGTAAAGCAGCTATTACAGCTGCGTTTCGTACAAGAGAGAGAGCCGGAAGCCCAACCCTTCTCCCTCCGACCCACTACCCTTCAAGTCGGCAATGTGCGAGCCACTGGTATTGCAAGCATCTATAGGCTACGGTGCTTAACATCAGACGGGCCGTACGCTGGTTTGCCAGCTGTCCTATAAAAACAAGATAATGATCTCATTAATTATGATTATGATTCATTATCATTACACAAAGATAACAATGGGCTTGTAATAAATATGTAAGCTGTCAATACTATATGCGTATGTTCGTATAATATATATAGCTAGGAACTTATCTGCTAGATATTATATAAACGCCTCGGGGTACGGAGGCGGGGAGTGTTAGGGAGACGGTACAATAGGTTGGGAAATGTCTGCGATTATTTCAAAGACCAAACTCTATGTTTTTACAAATGTTTATTTATTTATTTGGTTTGCTAAAAGATGTTACATCAATTCTTTTAATTAATAATAATAATAATAATAATATCCTGGGACATTTTTTACACACGGTTACCTGATTCCTAACTAAGCAGAGCTTGTACTATGGAAACCAGATAACTGATATTACTACGTATACTACTTTTTTATTTGTAAATACATACTTAATATACATATACACCCAGACTCCGGACATACAGACATGTTCATGCACACAAATGTATGTCCCGGGTAGGAATCGAACCTACGACCTGCAGCGTGAAAGGCGCCACCGCGCCAACCACGCTAACGGGCCCGTCAAAAATAAATAAATAAATATTATGTCAATTATAAATATTATGTCAATTTATAAGCAAACACCACTTGAATGTTGTAGATAACAATCGTCATCTTTATTCTGACATTGTATTTAACTAAGGTTAGTAAGACAGGTTAAAATACAAACTCATATATTATGAAAATTGGATAGGTGGTAGAGCCAAGCTGTTGCTAATTATTGACTGCAGCTCATATACCTATGGGCTGGCTCGACCGGGGTATTACCACCCTCTTACAGAGGATCGGCGTAAAGTAGCTATTACAGCAGCGTTTGATACGATATGGTGAGAGAGCCGGAAGCCCAACACCCCACTTCCCCCCCTTACCCCTCTTACTCTCCTCTGTCGGCAATCTTCCACCGAATGGGAATGCTTAATCCACTAACAAGAGCCGGTAAGCAACTCAATGGTAACTCTCTTCAAAATAAAAACAAAAACGTTATATAGGTACATAGCCAGAAACGGCAACATAGCAACTATAGTATTCTCAACAATACAGAATCACATGTAGAGACGTATCAGGTAGACGTTGTCAATTCTAAATAGGTACATACTCTTTTATGTGACGGGAGTAACACGTACCTAAGTCGTTACGTGAATTATAAGTTCCTGTTGCAGTGTTTTAGTCAAAAAGAGTCAGCAGAAACTCAATGGTTCATTTTCAAACAACAACGCTATGTGAGCAAGCAGGCACTAACACTATATTAAATAATAACAAAACATCAAAATACAGTCACTCATTATTATCAAACTAACAGATAAAGCCAGCCTAGGAAGCTGTGCTTGCCTGCTCCCACTTTACAGTCGTCGCGTTTTCTCGTGTAGTGTAAAACCGTCTTATTCGGTCCCGTAATGAGCCCCGGCCCAACTTTCTGCAGAGCCGCGAAAGTAGCGCGGAAAACTTTAACAGCGTCTTCGTTATGTACCGCGATGTGGACCACTTGATACTTGTTCACATAATTTATTATACTAATCCACCAAGCCAACTAGGAACTTGGTTGGAATGCGGCTTCCCCGCCCGCATACCGCCTGCACATCCGCCACCACCTGCGGCTTCCCCCCGCTACACCGCCCACACACCGCCACTGCCTTTTTGTGCCGGTGACGTCACATTTGACAGGCTCCTAGTTGACTTGGTGGAGTGGTACATCATATTTTGATATATGATATAAATTTTGAAATAAATAAGCAGTTAGGTATACTATAAACTTATAGGAAACTAAGGACCGTACATAAAGCGATCTCAAGATTGAGATCGAACTTAACATGCTGTTTTTGACAGATGTTCCATACATTAAACGTCAAAACTACATCTTAAGATCTCAGCTTTGAGATGCATTTACATGCATGCCGAATGGGGATAAAAGTCGTGACGTATATGTATGTATGTTATTAATACGGGCCTAAGTACATTAGAAATGTATTAACACGCGTCTTACAGGCTTTTTTTAAGGTCCAGGGTTCTAACCCCCGCTCGCACTTCTGGATTTTTCGAAATCTATGTGCGAATCATAACTTTACTAACGATTATCACTTGCTTACATACTTACTGAAGGAAAACATCGTAAGGAAACCTACATGTGTCAGAAAATCTAACAAATTTTCGAAAGACTTGTGAAATCCAACAACACGTACCGCTGAATCCCCCTCGCATTGAGGGGAGGCCAGTACTCAGGAGTGGGACGATAATGGGACTAATATTATTATTATTATTTTAATAATATAAGAAATAGGTAAGTAATTCAAGTTATTATAATTAGCCCTTTTCATTCATTATAATAATAAATAATCTTCACTTCAGTTAACCACCCTAAGACCTACTTTCATTACGAAATTAGGAAGCGATGACCTGACAAAATTAACACACTAAACTTAACCCTTCTAGCGTCGTAAGACTAACCCTTTCCCACGCGCTGACCACTGTCCGGTAACGTCTTGGGGTCGAAGCGACCCTTTTATTATGAAACCTGTTAAACAGATATTTCTAGAAAAACTTGTTTAAGTTCCCACAGTGGACCGTCTTTTATCATTCGTTTGATAAATTAAAGGGTTGAAGTGACCATGCAAGTAATAATAGATAAGTAACAAATATTTTTATTTCAAAAAATACGGACAGGTAATGGCAGTACATGAAATGAAAAATTAAATGTAATGTCACGACTTTTATCCCCATTCGGGGGTAGTCAGAGGCTTGAGTGGCCATACACCACCACATTGTGGAGGCATTAAACCAACTCAAAGCCCACGTTTCACCAGATAGTCAGCACGCAACGTGACAGGTGGTGAACCGCCGTGTATACAGGAACTGATTATAATAGAATAACTAACTGACTGGAACAGATAAGTAAGTAACAAAATTTGAATTAAAAAAACAAAGTTAGGTAATGGCAGTATATCTGCGTCAAAACAAATTTAAAAAAACTGGATATCTTACCGAAAGATTTAACTAGTCCCTAAAATATAAAGTTACTGATCGACCTGCACTGGCATTATAAATTACTTTTATTTCTAGAAATACCTTTTAAAATCATTGTAAACCTTCTGTACATTTGGCGGTACATTTTTCTCAAACAATCGACAGCTGAGCTTATTAGGTTTCCCCACAACTCTCTATGCGTCCAATTATTGGCCACAACTAGCCGACTGTCTCGGAGTGCATTAGGTCGTAGATAAAAGGTTAACACTACCTACTGTTAAAAATGTATGTTTGTAACACCACCAATTTACGATTTATAATGTAACTAGCTCTCGCCCGCGGCTCCGCTCGCGTGGTACTTTGAGTTAGCCTATGTCATTCAGGAATAATGTAGCTTACTACATGTGTAAGAATTTTCTAAATCGACTCAGTAATTATGGGGATACGTGGTAACAAATATTCACTCACACACACACACTTACTTTAGCTTTTATAATATTACTAGCTTTTGCCCGCGACTTCGTCCGCGCAGAATTTAAATTTAAAAAAATCGGATCCCTGATCCCATTTCCCGGATTTCGTATCCCGGATCTCGTTTCCCGGGTCCCGTATCCTGGATCTCGTTAACTGGATCCTGGATCTCGTTACTCGGATCCTAGATCCCGTTTTCCGGATCCCGTTATCCGGATCCCGTATATCAGGGATCCCGTTATCCGGATCCCGTATATGACGGATCCCGTATCCCATATCCTGGATTTTGTTACCCGGGTCCCGTATCCTAGATCTCGTTGCCAGAATCCTGGATCCCGTTTTCCGGATCCCGGATCCTGGCTCCCGTTTTCCGGATCCCGCATCCCGGACCCCGTATCCCGGATCCCGCTCCCAGATTATGTTTGCTAAATCCCGGATCCTGTATCCCGGATATCACGGATCCCGTATCTCGTAACCCATATCCCGAATCTCGTTTCCCGGGTCCCGTATCCTGGATCTCGTTGCCCGGATCCTAGATACCGTTTTCCAGATCCCGTATCCCGGATCCCGTTTTCCGGATCCCGTATATCCTGGACCCCGCATCCCGTTTCCCAGATTCTGTTTGCTAAATCCCGGATTCCGTATCCCGGATATCGTGAATCCCGTATCAAATATCCTTATTTTCATATCCCGCATCTTGTTTCCCGGGTCCCGTATCCCGGATCTTGTTCCCCGGATCCCAGATTCCGTGTTCCGGATCCCGGATCCCGTATCCCGGATATCACGGGTCCCGTATTCCATATCCCTGATTTCATACGCCGGATCTCGTTTCCTGGGTCCCGTATCCCGGATCTCATTTTTTGAATCCTGGATCCCGTTTCCCAGATCCCAGCTTCCGTTTGCCGGAGTCTTATCCCGTTTCCTGGATCCCAGATCCCGTATCCCGGATATCGGATCCCGTATTCCGGATATCGGATCCCGTTTCTGGGATATCCCGGGTCCCGTATCAAATTAGCCCGTAAAAGTCCCGTCAAAATCGATCCAGCCGTTTCAGAGATTAGCCCGAATCGGTACTGCCATACAAACTTTCATTCCCTATTTTACACCCTCAGGGGATGAATTTTCCAAAACGCTAAAATTAAACTTTTTAATTTGTAAAAAGAAACCTAAACAACAATTTTCATCATTATAACTTCAAAAATGACGAATTTCAATACAAACTTTCATCCCTATGTCACCCCCTTAGGGGTTGAATTTTCAAACACCATAAAATTAATCTTTTTCATTATTAAAATACACCTTGTCAGCAATTTTCATAATTCTAACTTCAAAAATGACGAACTTCCATATAAACTTTCATTCCCTTATTTTACCCCCTTAGGGGTTGAATTTTCAAAAACCCTGAAATTACTCTTTTTTATTTTTGAAAAGGCACCTAATCACTAATTTAAATAATTCTAACTTCAAAAATGACGGAACTTCCATACAAACTTTTATCCCCTATTTTACCCCCTTAGGGGTTGAATTTTCAAAAACCCTGAAACCCATATTTATTTATTTTTCAAAAGACACATAATCAGCAATTTTCATAATTCTAACTTCAAAAATGACGAACTTCCATACAAACTTTCATCCCCTATTTTACCCCCTTAGGGGTTGAATTTCATAAAACCCTTTCTTATTACAACTCTACACGTCAAGACAAACCCACCCTCCAAATTTCAAGTCTCTACGATTAGCGGTTTAGGCTGTGCGTTGTCTGTCAGTCAGTCAGTCAGTCAGTCAATCAGGACTTTGATTCTTATATATTTAGATTAAGGAAGGATAAGGAAAGAAGGATTGACGGAGATAATATCAGAGACCGTTGGTTTCATAATGAACAATGGTTAAGAGACTTGAGGCCTGGACGCACAAATTAAGTAACGAAAAAATAATCCGTTACGTAACCAAGTATCAAAACGGCTCGGTCGTACTACCCCGCGCATGAGATAAATTTCGTAGCGTCAGTGAAATTTTAATAACTAATTTTCTTGTAGGACCCACCCGATGCCGCGGCGCGCCGTGGGCGTGCCGAGCGCGTGTATGATATATGAGTTTATATGAGTCTATATGAGTATGAACTACACATTTAATTATATTTCCATAATTTTGCGGTGAGTTTATCAAAACTATGTCAAATTCTCACAAACTGTTTCTTGAATATTGGTTGCTACTCCTAAAATGCAGTTTATATTGGATTCTAGGTCGTTTGATGTGTTCTAAGGCCGCATCACAAAAGTTTTCACAAATATTCAAAGGCCCATAAGGGGCCATCCATTAATTACGTCACACGAATTTCATGATTTTTAGACCCCTCCCCCCTTGTCACAACTGGTCACATTGTGTGACGTCACATATTTTGTATAATGTTCAGAAATTTTCAAATTTTTTCGTTAAAAATTCAAATTTCGGTTTTAATACTTAGATATATTAGATTTTTAAATGTGACGTCACAAAACTTAGGACTCCTCCCAACCCCTTGTCACACAATGTCACATTTCGTCGACCCCCTCCCCCCTTTACGTGTGACGTAATTAATGGATGGCCCCTAACTCTAGAAACTATTATGGTTATAAGTATATTATAAGTAGTTATAAGTAGTCTAGTGTCTTGTGTGGTCCCGGGATAGAATTTTAATTCAATTTCTTTCGGTGAATGTCGTCTCTTTTAACGTCCCACTCCTGGGCACGGGCCTCCCCTCAATGCGAGGGGGATTCAGGCCATAATCCACCTCACTGACCTAGTGCGGGTTGGAGTTTATATGTCCTAGATTTGCTAAGCCGTGCAGGTTTCCTCACGATGTTTTCCTTCACGACAAGTGATTATCATATTAAAGTCATTTGTACATCGATATCGAAAAATCCAGAGGTGCGAGCCGGGGTTTGAACCCTGGACCCCAACCCCGCAAGACGCGTGCTTAACCAATCAGCTATCAAGGGCAACAATTTAAAAAAAAACCTATTATAAAATCTAAATCAATGAAAAACTCACAGCCTCATAAATACTAGTTTAAACTAAATACCAGTTTACGTTGATCCTCCTTAACCCTTAAACCTCATAGAAAATAACTACTTTTGTTATATTTAAGCGTAAAACGAGGGGTCTTTGAGATCTGGGCGTTCGAGCAAATTGCCTTGGAGGGGGGTTAGGGTGGTGGCACACTAACGATAGCTGGGCGTTAAAAGTATCGCGGGTTCAACTTTACCCTTAAGTAAAAGTTTCTTACCCACTTTTCATTGGCAAAGAGAAAAATACCTATGCTATTTTTGATGCGACTTAGACTTAGATGGCAAAAAGCGTAGGGTCCGCCTGATGTTAAGCAGTTACCGTAGCCTATAGATGCTTGCTATACCAAAGGCATTGCTCGCACGTTACCCACCTTAAGAGAAGTGGAACAGAGGGAGGGAAAGGGGAAGGGGGATGGGCTTCCGGCTCTCTCACTCATCGTACGAAACGCAGCTGTAATAGCTACTTTACGCCGATCTTCTGTGAGAGGGTGGTACCACCGGTTGAGCTAGCCCATAATGAGCTGCAGTCAATTGTCTACAGCTTCGCTCTACCAGGACTTGTCATGACAATAAGAAACGTCATTAAAACGTCGTTAAAACGTTCCTATAATTGAATCGCAATAAGAGCTTGTGGTAAGCCCCCAGAAATCAATATTGGTAGTATTCTCTATTATTTAAAATTGCTAAGAAAATTAAAGTATAGCCTCATTTCTCACAATTCGCTGCTCTAGCACGCTGCTTTTGTCAGTGTTTGTCTATAATAATATTATAGTAATCAACAGACTACATGTTATGTCTTTAGACATGTGGAATCCACCAACCCGCACTGGGCCAGCGTGGTGGATTATGGCCTAAATCCCCCTCGCATTGGGGGGAGGCCCGTACCCATCAGTGGGACGTTAAAAGGGCTAAATTATTATTATTATAATCAACAGACTACACCTTGGCTCTACCACAGATAAAAAAAATAATCCTAATAACAATCTAATAAACCTTTAATAGTACATTACTGCCGCGGTCTCTAATGAGTGTGTTGTTGATGGCCGAAAGCGCGGCGCAGCGCAGCTCCAGTCCTCCACAGCGCGGTCAGCATTGCAACTCTTGATGGGCAAGCTAAAATAAAGGCCGAGACCAAAGGTCGAGGCCTTTATAGCGCGGCCAGCAAGAGTTGCAATGATGACCAAGCTTGGAGGCCGAGAGCGTAGCGAAGCTTAGCTTGAGGTCATTCATTATAGCGTGGTCAGCAGTACACTCATTAGAGACCAAGGCTTGTATAGTGCTTTACTAAAAAATGCGACTATTAGTTTAAACAAAACTAGCTAAGTAGGTATAAAAATTCATACAATTATATTTATATTTTTACGAACTATATCTATAGTTGTGTATTTTCTCTGTTTACGTTTCCATGGCAACAGCACGACCAACTCGTTTTTAACCTTCAATCAGTTTTTTTACGAACCTTAAACATATCTGTTTGTTACGTTTCCATGGCAACGGTCAAATAACAAATATAATGACGATAATACCGGGTAATAATACATTGTATGACTAGTAGCTCTTGCAGTACGACAAATCCGATTTTGCTCTAAGAAGGTTTGTGAAATAATGACAACATTATAAACTTTTTTGAGTAAAGAGATGTTGTTAATGACGATTTTTTACATTTCTGTTGTACACTCTTATTTTTAATGTGGGTTATGCATATTTCGACCCAATACAGATGTGGAGTCATGACATGTTTTAAAAACGGTTTGTTTAGATCGCTACCCGCTCCGCTCTAGCTGTGACGAGTAGCGTTACGGGGGTGATTAGGGAGAGGGGTGGGGGGCGGAAAAGCGAGAAAATTACACAAGAAAATTTCGCAATTCAGCATCTTTGTATTTCCTTCAAGATGGCGTTCAAAGTGCCACGGTGCTTGAAGGGAGTGGGGTATGTGTATTTTTGAATATTATATCTTTGTTGAT
Organism: Drymonia ruficornis; assembly: GCA_947859195.1. NCBI lineage: Eukaryota > Metazoa > Arthropoda > Insecta > Lepidoptera > Notodontidae > Drymonia > Drymonia ruficornis. The sequence continues at coordinate 6,652,713 of OX401929.1, read as the reverse complement.
GATGGGGAATGATGGGAATAATGAATATAGACAAGAATCTACCGACAACAGTTGCAACAATTAAAGCTAAATTATAAGAGGTCCTCGTAAACATAGCATTTTTTTTAATGTTGAGTGTTATGCGACGCATATAGGTGATATTTATTTCAAGTACATAATTTCTCATTCGTTAGTTTATAATAGGAAATTCACTCTTTTTACCCGACTACGGCGGAGGGTTATGATTTTGACCGGTATGTATGTATGTATGTATGTATGTAAGTATGTATGTATGTATGTATGTATGTATGTATGTATGTATGTATGTATGTATGTATGTATGTATGTATGTATGTATGTATGTATGTATGTATGTATGTATATATGTATGTATGTATGTATGTATGTATGTGCATCTGTTCCCACCTAACTTCCAAAATACTTGTCGTAATTTGACAAATGAGGTATCGTTAGAAGCGGCTTAATGGCGCGCTAGTTATAGGCTATGTGACGTCACATGAAATTGCATATGGCGCCCTCTAGAGGACATAATGTCATAAACAAAAAAAAAAACTCTTTTTAATAAAACCGTGTGGGGTATCAAATGAAAGAGCTCGATGAGCACATTTCAAAAATATATATATTGTTACCTATAACTCCAAAATAATTAAATAAAAAGTAAGTTTAAAAACTAAAACCCGACTACTGAAAAATCGCGCTCTAAAAAGTATGAAACAAGAAAATATTCTCATCTAGAGGATAGCCGTGGCCCGTGTTTATGCCATTTGGCCCTAAAGGACCTACACGGACCACGGCTATCCTCTAGATGAGAATATTTTCTTGTTTCATACTTTTTAGAGCGCGATTTTTCAGTAGTCGGGTTTTAGTTTTTATTGGCACCTAAAAGACTACATACTCCTAGGGTACGTAAAAAATTTATGTATTTTTATACTTACCTTGTTTGTTCATGTAATATTTCTGACCAGTCCTTGGAGAATTCATGATTTAACGGACGTTCCTAATTTGAAAAATATTAAATCAGAATGGAGTTGATAAGATGCACATACTCTACTACCCTTGAGGAGCATAACAGGAAGTCGGCACAATACCGCTGTTCGCGTTCTTTGATCATCACTTTAATTAACGCTCACTGTACATAATACATTATGTGCTAGTTAGTAGATAAGAGACCTCGTTTAATTAGCCGCCTTTTGTTTTATAATGGGTTGGTATCACTACCAACCAAACAACACTAATTGAAAATGTGTGCGTAAACACGTGTTCAAAAAACGAGTTCGAAATTCAAATAACTCGAATTAACAGTGAAGATTGAGTTTTGAATAAAAAAGATTCAAATTTAAAAATAGAACCAGTTCTCTTTTCAAAATTATAACAATTTTATCGATCAACCGGATTCAACCCTTCGATGTTCAATGATAAAATGGAAAACCAGTTTTTACCCCATTTCGCCGTGTCTAGTTTTATTAGTTCAGTTTGGAATGTCTATTGAATAGAACATGTTTTAAATTTGGAACTAGTGATTTCTTTTTGTAGCCTCATTCATTGGCGCGGTAGGGGTAGTTTTGAATTAGGTACTAGTCATTATCAGTACTTTTTCTAGATTATGTACATACATAATAGATATTAAACACTCGTTATCATTAAGCAAATATAGACTTACTTTTTAGGTCAGGTAAAAACAAATCAAATGTTTATAATTAAATTGGACTTAGGTATAGGCCTGAACAGCAAGGGGTACCTAACCTACATAATTATTATCAAGAAATATAGGAATATACCCACCCTAACACCGTCTTAGGTATAGAAAACATCATACCATTTTAATTATACTACAGAATCGCATAAAAGCAGTTTATCGCGGCGTGGGGGGGATTCCCCCCATCCAGGAGGTGCCGGAAGGGGGCAAGAAGCAGAGATTTTATAGCCCAGTGCCGTCGCAACGCTTTTAATGGCTTATTTGCCCGGCCTTTGTCGGGGGCGAGCCACCCCCGGCTTTTGTATCGCCAGTTTTATTCGGCCGAAGAATGATAACGTTATCGACATTAGTTTCAGGTTTTGTTGGGGTAAGAATATTACGATGGGGTAAGAATATTGGGATGGGGTAAATTTGGTCTTATATCTCTACTTGCAGAAAATAATCTTACTGGAGTGTCGAACATAGTGTATGTTAGTATTTTTCATGTTTTGTTTTTATTATTATTACTAAATAGTTCGCTGTAGGTAAATCGCAGATGCAGGAATATTATTAAAATTAAGCGGGGGGTCTTATCTCAGCATTTTTGAAGTTTTATTGATATTTCTTGATTATTGATATTTCTTGTCACGGTAGGCAATTAACATTTTGTATTTACAGATAATATAACATACACAATAAAGGCAGATAAGTACACATAATATTATGTTATTTTTTCACGCGATATTCGTAAGTCAGCTTCGCGCTGAATACATAATATAATCTCCTTTGTTTCAGTGAGCGTGTGAATAATACAAAATAAAAAGTTACAGCGCAGCGCCCCGAAATTCAGTAGTTTTCAGCGCTGGAATATTTTCGCGAATGAAAATTATATTATACATACCAACTTTATTATTTTTTGTATCTATATCGTACCTCTTTGAGCAAATGTAGATAGCTTTTAGATTAGAGGTACAAAAATAGTAGAAATTTAAATTGTACTACAATTCAGCGCGTGTTAGAAATTAGTTAACTTTATAATATCCATGAGTTATTCTTTTACAATAAAATGCAATACAGTCTTCACATATTCAAATATGCTTCAGCTTCCGTGAAACACAGCAGTTTTTCTCAGAAGAGCACGAATCTTTACTCCAGGTCAATTTTATTTTCTTGCATATAAGTAATTTGATAACCTGTAACAAATAAAATACGTGTTAAGATCTCAGAACAATAACTGATACAGTATTAGTAGGTATCTAGTATCTACGTATCTAGTACTTGAAGTAGAAACAATATTCGTTCCTAGAGTTAGAAAGTACAGTATTTCAGACCATTATTGCAAATCAGTCGAGCAATCCAATATGTACAGCGCATTGCTCTGGCCTGAATACCACTCTATGTAACCCTCTAACACTTAACACATAGAGACAGCTCTACCAAAGTGCTTTTGTTACAAAATGTACGAACCTATCAATAAATAAGGGAGAAATATAATAATGACACTTTTTACCCCTGCGTCTCAGACCAAAAAAGGAGAACTTTGTTGGTCTGAGCCCTGCATGGAATCAGAATTTTTAATCTATTTGTTTTTTAATCACCTAGTATTATCGCGTAGTAATCACTAGTGTGTTCACCTAGTGTGGAAGCAGTGGTAGCCGATTGGTTAAGCACCCGTCTTGCGGGCTTAAGGTCCTGGGTTCAAACCCTGGCTCATACTCCGGATTTTTCGAAATCTATGTGTGGATCATAACTTTAATATGATGATCACTTGCTTACTACGGTGAAGGAAAACATCGTTTGGAAACCTGCATGTCTTTAGACATGTGAAATCCACCAACCCGCACTGGGCCAGCGTGGTGGATCATGGCCTGAATCCCTCTCGCTTTGAGGGGAGGCCCGTGCCCAGCAGTGGGACTAAAAGGGCTAAATTATTATTATTAATTATTAATCACCTAGTAGGAAAACTCTACACGCTCTACACTATGGAGAAGAAATCATTATCATAACTACAAAATCCTTTCAAAGCTGCAAACCGGACATTGCTGGACATATTACCCCAAATGATATCCACACATCCCTCTCCCCCGCCACTAGCATCCACCGCGACCCTACGACACGTCATGTCATCTGTCCACCTTGTAGACCCAAATCATAAATCGATAATATTATACTAAAGATCACATCAAAACAAACAAACTTTCTTCTAAATAACAGTTAAGTCATAATCTTGGGGCATTAACCAAACGGCGCCAGTAATACGACCGCAAAATACAGATCCACAATAGAGATAACTAATCTTCTAAAATCAATACCTTTTTACCTCTAACCCTCGAAAATTTTCCAAACTACCCCCACACCCCAACTCCCCCCTTTCAATTTAAACGACAAAGTATTATTTAATTTTCGCCGTCTTTTCTCCATTGTAAGGCGCGGAGAGAGAGGCACCTACTTCCCTTTCTTTTCTTTACTAAGACGTATCTCTATCCTTTTCTAGGTGGAATAGAGGCGCGCGTGGGAGCGAGACGGGCATGCGCAAGACGATCGCGCTCCGTTTTCTTAATGACGTCATATAGATTTATAGATGTATGGGGGGAGGTGTTTCTCCGCCCCGCGGGGGGTGAAAAGTTTTTACAACCCCTCATGAATGTTTTAGTGAGGTTTTTCGCGTCGTTTTTTCGTGTTCAACTATTTTTTTGGGGTTGAATATGTTATGAGGGTACCTTATCTCGTATCATACAGATGAGCGCTTATAATGAGATGTTAGCTTTCATATTTTTTTAAATAAACCAGTCATTTTTAAATACCAATCGATTTTTTGCTAGATCTATGTCCCATCATAAAACCTGTAGTCCTAGTATGTCCAGCCTAAGTCATTATACCGGGCAAAGTAACCCACAATATAAGTGTCACTTCTATTAATATTTTTCTATAGGAAATAATTATGTGCTTGTTACAAACAGTTAGCTTACTAGACCGTCTTGAACATAGCCTGACAGACCTCACATTCAATCAGTAGGTAATTAATTTTCAATTCACCGTAATCATTTAAAGGGTTAAGTATTCAAAATTGGAATAAGAATAATATTTTCAAAAACAGAATTCGGTTACAATAATAATAAAAACAAAAGCTCAAGCTATAATTAAAAAGAAATCACCACGTTCCAAATTTAAATCACACGAAGCATTAGTGGGGGCCAAATCCATTTAAATTCAGAACAACCCAAAGCATAAAACGCTGAGACGAGGCGGCATGCGTTCGAAATACGAAAAAGCTGAAAAGGCTGGTGCAGACTGAGTTTGACTCCACCATTATAAACTTAAACTGTTAGTATAAATTGTTTAAACATAATTAGGTAGTTTTGTTTAAAAAGGTACCTATTTATAATAATATTCACAGATTAAGTAGGCCGAGAATGGTCTAAATATTTGTAAGCTAATTAATATTTTGTCTTTGGTATTAATGGGAAACCTATAGTACCTAATTAATTTATAAGGCACAGTTCCAGTCTTATAATTTCCTAATTAAATAAGAACATTGCTCAGCCGGGAATCGAACCGATGACCTTAGTATGACATAATGATGACGCGAAAGCAGCATCGTATATAACCTACATAGGTGTTTAAAAATTGATTGAAATTTAATTTGGTACGATAATGATTGTTATAAAATTTACTCAGTGTGTTCCAAGCTTAAATCACCTAATCTTGAGGAGACCCGCTCATGACGTATGTGAGGCACGTCGTCTACGAATCGAAGTTGAAATTAGAAACAACCGCCATCTTGGACGTCCCATAGCTTAACAAATTCCCTTTCCACGTTCTCCATTTTCCAGCAGCTTGTCAATATTTTGTTCAGTAATTTTTTTATACTGTGGTTACGGAAGAACACGGCAGCGTGGAAGCAACATGCCACAGTTTAACGGACTTTGATTATTGATTATGAAGCTTTGTACAGAGTGTCAATGTTTTGTATAGTGATTCGTTATGCTGTGGTTATGGTTTTGTGCGTAGGTATAGCGGGATATAGCGGAATCTTGGGTGTTCTAATCCAGCAATTAGGCATTTTAATGGTGTTGGTTGGTGCCGGTTTTAATATTCCGTGCCTTGTTTTACGGCGGCTCGGCTGCTTACCCCGTGAGGTATTAAAGTATTATGTTATTTAACTGACGTCACGAGGTTAGGGTTGGGGTGAGGTGATTTTCGATTTGATTTTGGAATATCATCGAAAAATATTGGATTTGTCTAATTTAATTTTTACAAAACTTAACGTAAAAAGGTTTTATGCTTTTATAATTGTTGATACAGAAGAAATATGTGAAACAAACATGAAGCGTTGATGTTAAAATGTTTTAATTTTATGTGACGGTGTCAAACCAGCGTACGACCCGCCTGCTAAGCAGTTACCGTAGCCTATAGATGCTTGAAATACCAAAGGCATAACACGCACTTTGCCGACTTGAAGAGGGTTGGACAGAGGTAAGGGAGGGAGGGGGATTGGGCTACCTGCTCTCTCACTCATTGTATGAAATGCAGCTGTACTAATAGTTACTTTACGCCGATTTTCTGTGAGAGGGTGGTACTACCCCGGTCGAGCCAGCCCATATTATATGAACAGCAGTCAATTTTCTACATAGCTCTACCGCCAGTAATATTATATAATTAACAACATGTTATTTTAAATACCAAACTTCACTCCAAGACAGAATTATTTCTAAATCTTATTTTGTTCATAATATAATCCCACTAATATTATAAATGTGAAAGTTTATATGGATGGATGGATGTATGGACGGATGGATGGATGTTTGTTACTCAATCACGCCGGAACGTCTGAACGGATCTGGATGAAATTTAGCACAGAGATAGATTATAGTCTGGAATAGCACATAGGCTTTTCTTTAATTATGCGCGCACGAAATCGCGGGCAGGAGCTAGTGTAATATATATTCTTCTCTATACTCTGTGGACACATGAATAGGCACTTAAAAATATACAAGCCCTCCAAAAATGTATACAAAAACTAATTTATACACAATAAAACTTCGTCTCCCGTGTACAATATAAAACGGAGTATACATTTGAAAACAGAACGGCTAAAGGTTGGCGCATAAAGTTGAAAACGGGAAAGACGGGGCGTATATTAAAACGGCAGTTTTGCAAAGTTAAAATTAAACATGAAAAACGACGCCCCCACCCCCCGCTACTACCTGGGGGGACGGGGAGGGGTGAACTATGCTCTAATTGTAGGGTTGGCAGTAATGAGAACGGTATTTTGAGTTATTACCATGTAGGTATTGAGGCTTTGAACAACATAGTATTCTGATTTTAAATAAGACTAGCTAAGTAAACTGACAGGTGTAAATGTCACTTTTTGAGAAATAGATGTAATGGCCTCTTTCCAAAAAGCTAATTTACTCAAAAGGCGATGACGTTTGCAGCGAATTAACGATGTTTATTGATTTACCGGGACTGTTAACTTATTGTACGTTCTCGAGTATCTATGCTTGAGATACCATTTGATCTGATTTAGGGTTCCGTACCCAAAGAGTGTCAACGGAACCCTATTACTAAGACTCCGCTGTCCGTCTATCAGTCTGTCCGTCTGTCAGGGGGCTGTATCTTACGAACCGTAATAGGTAGAGAGTTGAAATTTTCACATAATATGTATTTCTGTTGCCGCTACAATAACAAACACAAAAAAATAAAAAATAAAGGGGTCTCCATACAAGAAACTTGATATTTTTGAAGTTTTTATTCTACGCAGGTACGGAACCTTTTATGTGCGAGTCCGACACGCACTTGGCTGGTTTTTTAGACATAATATGAATATCGTCAGACATTATCCAACAACCCAAGTCGCCACAAGTAGGTATCTATTTAGTCGCGACAAGATGAAGTGACAACCCTATAAAATTTTATTTCGCCGCGAAATTTGTAAATTTATGTAAATATTCCGCGTCTTGGTGGGGGTGGAAGTTAGTGGGGGGAGGGGTGGGGGTAAGGCGAGCCGGCGCGGGCGGCGGGGCCAAAGAGAATATCTTTTGAGAAACATTAACACCGTGTTTATGTGACTTGGATTAATGTTTGTTATTTATTTTCTGCGTTAACTATGTTATTTATTTACCCTGTAATTTCTGGTACGAAAATTACTACTAATTTCGTGGAGAATGAGGGGAGAAATAGTTCTGTTTTCAGGGGTAAAAATTGGTACAATTTCGGAATAGATAGATAGATAACACTTTATTGTACACCAGTCAAATACATAAACAACAATGTCAAACAAAACAAGAAACGAAAACAGTGTACAGTTATCTTCCAGACAAACTAAAAAAAAAAAAAAAAAAAAAAAACAGTAAGGGTAAGTTACTTACCCATACTTACTTACTTTTACCCATTAATTCTTTTTCTATATTTAATATCTTTGCTCTTATTTTTTATTGGTACAGTTTCTTCAGTCCTGAGACAACTCCTTGACCGACTAGACGTTTCAATGTTGCTCCCTCCCTTAGGTATGTGATCCAAAAGCCTTGTAAAATACATAAGCATCTACATAAAGTCTCATAAATACTAAACTCTTAACTACATAAAGTATTAATTTAAGTACATAACTTGAGTGAAAGTTGCGAAAGTTTTCAAACGCTCAAACGACTTAAAGAAAACTAGTTAAGGCTGGAACCATTGCAACTGACAGCTCGAGGTTGACCGCTTTTTGCTCAAACAATGTCGTAGGACCGCGAGTTGAATTTTTTGAATTTAGAATTTTCGATACGCCACGATACATCAAAAAGACGACATGATAAATCAAAAACAGAAGTGACTCATATACTAAATTCGTATCTTGCCTACTTTTATTTAGTCGTATAAGGGTAACTTCGTAAAGGAAAATTATCACTAAATCTTAAGTACAATTTAAGTACTACATTTTTATTAATAGGTAGGTGGGTTGGTTATTTTTTCTGTGTAATCTTTTTTATTGTTATTTTGTTGATATAGTAAATAAAAGCTCACTAACTGTTAATTTTTAATTGTTCTGAAATTTAATTTTGCCCAACACTGGGTAATAGGTAGTACTACTTAAAAAAAGACTAGTACATAATTTAAATGTTTAATATTATAGGACAAAATAAGTAAAATTAAAACAACTTAAAATTCTAAATAACTGAAAACAAGAAAAATTGTTGACAACATCGGGTAATAACTGAAATAAAAGTAGTACTAATCCTTATTAGTTACTAGCTGTGCCTGCGACCTAGTACGCGCACATTTTTGGAAAAGGTTACCACTTATTTGACTGATGGATTGATGGAGGATGACGGACGGATGGAGTGGCAATGCAACGCATGCCGGGCATGCATGCAACCTTCATAGGATCACTGTTTTGCCCGTCAGTCTATCTGTCCGTCTGTCAAAACGTGCACAGCCTAAACCGCTTGGGTTAGAAACATGAAATTTTAACTTTTTATAGCGTAGAAGAAGACCACAGGAAGGATTTTTGAGAATTCAACAATTAAGGGGAGAAAGTATCTATGGATAGTCCCAGTTTTTCTGAAGCTAGAGACGTGAATATTTGTATTTGTAGGGTGAGTAGCCGAAATACTAATTTTCATGTAAGGTCAAGATTTTCAAGCCAGAGCCATGGGTCTGGAGCAGCTCCATGATAATAATAATATTTGGTATAATTAAAAATAAAATACTTGCTCCACAAAACGCCTCGTTTTGTGAGTTTTTAGGGTTCCGTACCTCAGAAGGAAAAAACGGAACCCTTATAGAATCACTTTTTGTCCGTCTGTCTATCTGTCCGTCCGTCAAAACGTGCACAGCTCAAACCGCTGGTGATACAAACATGAAATTTGGACAGTAAGTACCTTTCATAGCGTAAAAGAAGAGCAAAGGAAGGATTTTGGAAAATTCTTACCCTAAGGGGGTAAAATAAGGGGTGGAAGTTTGTATGGAATTCCCTCATTTCTGAAGTTAGAAACATGAAAATTTATATTTAGGCTACTAATACAAATACAAAATAGTAATTTCAGCGCTTTTGAAAATTCTACCCCCAAGAGGGTAAAATAAGGGGTGGAAGTTTATATGGGGCTTCAAATTTTTCTAAAGCTAGGCACAAGAAAATTTGTATTTAGGCTTCTTATTAACTAAGAATAGTAATTTCAGCGTTTTTGATCATTTCACCTCTAACGGTGTAAAATAGGGGGTGCAAGTTTGTATAGGCGTCCCAATTTTTCGGAAGCTAGAGACATGAAAATTTGTATTTGGGCTACTCATTACAAATTAAAACCGGACAAGTGCAAGTAGGACTCGTGCTCTGAGGGTTCCGTACAAATTGTATTATGTCTGTGTGTGTATCATTTCTTTGGCGTGCAAATACAGGGCAATGAAGCAAGATGTGCTCCACTGTCTCGCTGGGGTTCTTTGAGCTTCCACTTTGCTAGTTTTCGGAACAATACATAATAATTACAACACCTAAGTGTGTATTGTTCCGAAAACAGGGAAAATCATGAAGACTCGAATCTCGGGATTACAACTGCACTGCAAGCGACTGTGGTGAACAGGTTGGGCTAACAATCAAAAGGTCCCAGGCTCGATCCCCGTTGGGGCATGCACTAATGGATGAATTTTGATCTATGTGCATAATTTACAGTTCGCTGACGGCGAGAGAAAACATCGTGAGGAAACCTACCTATCCCTCGGGATTAGGTAATAGTCAGTTCCTGTATACACGGCGACAAGATTCACCACCTGTCACGTTGGGTTCTGACTATACAGGGTGAATTTTTCAAGTGTGCTTGGATGGCCAAATCCGAAACTATGAGTGATATCATTTTTCTTTATAATTATGTAGTGTACTTACCACGATTGATATCCTATAGGCTTAGATAGGTATTGTTTAACTTTGTGCCGTCCAATATCAATTTCTTCATTTTCTATGCCACAATGACATGATTGTGTAGGTACTTTGCCAATATCGGGTTGTTGCCACGTCATATAGTTAGATTTATGATTTGTGTTGTTGTAGTTGTTTTATTTTGATGCTTGGCGAGAGTCTTTTAGGCCTGTGATGTTTCACTTCACTTCTTAGGAATAATTTTAATTTTAGTTACTAAATGCCTCTAATTTTTTTTGCAGGTTAGAAATTCCATGCTGTTGTCTTGTCGCACCATAGATTAATAATTTAATGTGTCGTACGTACGGCACAGATAACTTTTGTTTTTATTATTTACAGTTTTTTTTAATTTTATTGTTTTGGGTACGAGTGTTTTTAGTTTTGGTTTTAGTTTTTTTATTTTTTTTTATTTGTTTGTGGTTTGCGCCCGTCGGGTCGCCAAACGGGCCAAATGGAAGACCAGCGCTGGTCCTTGTCGATCAGCACATGCTGAATTGGGTCCGTTTGCGGCGAGCAGAAGTTGTGTGTGTTTTTGTTACCTACCTTTTAATTTAATTTTACTTTAATTTTATTTATATTAATTTTTATTTTTTTACTTTTTACTTTGCAACTTTTCTGCTTAACGCAATAAAGTTTTTTTTTTTCTTTCTTTCTTTCAATATCGAAAAGTACTCAAAAGAATCTCGGGGCTGATTTTGATGAAAATTGTAATTACTTCACAAAATTCGTTTCTTATCAGCGACACTATCGCATGCTGTAATAATACAGTATGTGGTTTTTTATTCTAAATCAACTAGTTCGATTCCTGGCTACGACTATTGTTTTTTCAAAAATCCAATGATGCAGTTTTAGTTTTCATCAAAATCAGCCCGATATTTTTTTGAGTACTTTTCGATATCACTCATAGTTTCGGATTTGGCCATCCACGCTCACTTGAAAATTTCATCCTGTATAGTCCGAACCCAACGTGACCGGTGGTGAATCTTGTCGCCGTGTATACAGGAACTGACTATTACCTAATCCCGAGGGATAGGTAGGTTTCCTCACGATGTTTTCCCTCGCCGTCAGCGAACTGTAAATTATGCACATGCACATGCGAATTTTGAGAAGTTGTAATTACTTCTCAAAATTCGTTTCTATTCAGTGACACTATCGAATGGTGTAATAATACAGTATTTGGTTTTTTTATTCTAAATCAACTAGTTTGATTCCTGGCTACGAATATTGTTTTTACGGTAAACTTAAGGAAAGAGCAAATTTTAAACAAAATAGTATTTTATTTCTCTTAAGTTACCTAACTATTAAACCTAAACTGATTAATTGTTCAAAAATGATTGAAAATTTGTAATTAGAACATAATGTTATGAAGATGACTGCGCTGCGAAAGTAAATAAATAAAAATATTGAGCATAATTTCGAACAAGGTAAAGGTAATGTACGTATGACTTATTACAGTCAACTTGAAAATATACAGCAGTTTATTAAAAAACACAGTTTTTTTAAGTTTGTCGTATGTCATTACTTCCCAGAATTCGTTCCTTATCAGCGACACTATCGAATGGTGTAATAATACAGTAAGTGGTTTTTTTCAACTAGATCGAAATCAAGTAGTTCGATTCCTGGCTACGAATTTAGTTTTTTTCAAAAATCCAATTATGCAGTTTTAGTTTTCACCAAAATCGGCCCCGAGACTTCTTTGAGTACCTTTCGATATTCCTTATAGTTTCGGATTTGGCCATCCACGCACACTTGAAAAATTCACCCTGTATAAACGTGGGCTTTGAGTTGGTTAATACCTCTACAATGGGGTGGTGTATATCCACTCAAGCCTCTGACTACCCCCGAATGGGGATAAAAGTGGTGACGTTACATTTCTAAAAAAATATTTAACAGGTGATGACACTAAATAAATTTAGCACTGCAAATTTAGCGACTTATTAAATTTGGACCCATCCCTAAGAAGCTGTGATGTTTATTTGATGTATGGTTTAGTAATGTAGAGCATTGAACTCCAGTCTCCCAACTTAATCCTGATGCTCAATAAAACTAAACATATAGTAAACATTGCCGACCTGAAGGGAAGGGGTAGGGGAGAAGGGGGGGGGGGTTTGGGCTTACGGCTCTCTCACTCATTGTACGAAACGCAGCTGTAATAGCTGCTTTACGCCGATCTTCTATGAGAGGGTGGTACTACCCCACCAAACGGTGGTTAGTCCAACTTAAAAATAAGCAAACAAAAATAATTTCGTATTACTAATATTAAGTAGTATGAATAACATCAACTGAAACACGCTTAACATCAGGCGGGCCGTACGCATGTTTTTTTGTCTTGGCTTTTCTTGTCGCATATAGCCAGTGTCAAGTACCTACCTATAATAATATAGATTTTCAATGTTGGACTTCGCCACTTCCCGCCAAAAAAAAACAAGTTTGTCTAGCAACTCAGTGGTATAAAAAGATATCATAAGCAAGACAAAAAATATGAAAAAATGAAATGTAACGTCACGACTTTTATCCCCATTCGGGGGTAGTCAGAGGCGTGAGTGGCCATACACCACCACATTGTGGAGGGATTAACCAACTCAAAGCCCACGTTTCACTAGATAGTCAGAACCCAACGTGACAGGTGGTGAACCTTGTCGCCGTGTATACAGGAACTGACTATTACCTAATCTCGAGGGATAGGTAGGTTTCCTCACGATGTTTTCCCTCACCGTCAGCGAACTGTAAATTATGCACATAGATGAAAATTCATCCATTGGTGCATGCCCCACCGGGGATCGAACCTGGGACCTTCTGATTGCTAGCCCAACCTGTTGTTGTTGTTAGGCAAGACAATAAGATTAGAAAGTAGGTAAGCGGTTTTTAGAGGACGATTATGCTTTTTAATCATATACCTATTCATCATTCTATATTATTCATAATCTATGATGACAACAAAACGCGTCACTGACATAAATATTAATTTAAAAATATTTGTAATCATATAATATCCTAAAAATTATGTTCAATATTATATTTAAACTATTTAAAACGTGATTTAATTCATAAAAAGATAGGTAGACGTAACATTTTTACGTATTTCACGCAAAAATTTGCGCGCACGTCCAGCTTTCAACGGCGCCATTGCGCTACTGCCAGGAACATTTTGCTGGCCAAGCCATGATGACCCATGACGTTTGTAGCATATTTAAGGTTATTCTTGATTATTTTTTAAATAAAATGACTAATATTAAATCTTGGATCCACGGATTCTTAGACAAGTCTTGACAATTTTTCTGGTATAGGTTTCACGTAAATCTGTTCAGTTGCTATGGAGAACATTTACGATTAAGGTTGACAATTTCATATTTTGAAATCGATTTCTACAAAATTTGGTAACATTTAAAGTAAATCGGCTAAGCCATTTTATTCCCGACCATATGAGGTTTAATGTTGTATACTTTATATTGCACATAAGCCAGCTGCTTCATCAAACCATTTACTTAGACCCACCCAGTTGAACATTTGTATCACCTTAAAAGTTAAATTTCCATCTGAATCGGGGCCAGACGTCTCGGCAATATCAAATTCAATTCAGTCCAATTCAATTATTATTGAAATGTCGCGTTAAATTCAATTGATGTTAGAAAAACTTTAGATACTTGCAATTCTTAAAGCATAGCAAAAAACTTAAATAGACTTGGAAAAATACCTTCCCATAGATAGTTGTGATGGACTTATACTGCCATAACAAATCACATTTGTGTCTAGAAGTGCTTTTTAAGAGATTATGAACTGGCAAAATATCACTATGAATTTGGCGTCTATTGTTTAATGCGAAATTTAAATTGACTTTAATCTTAAGTCATTTACGGCCGAATACTCGTACGTTACTTAAATTTGAGAGCTGCTTAACTTTGACGCGCCATATAAAAAATGTCAGTTAACGACGTCTCAAACTGCTAAGTGGGACTTAAATATTTAAGTTGCCTTTGAGTATTCGGCCGTTAGGCTCGTATTAATACCTAAATGCGAATTAATAAATAATAATAATAATATCCTGGGACATTCTTTTTACACACGGCTACCTGATCCCAAACTAAGCAGAGCTTGTACTATGGAAACCAGATAATATATATTACTACATATACCTACTACTTTTTGTTTGTAAATACATACTTAATATACATAATTACACCCAGACTCGGGACATGCAGACATGTTCATGCACACAAATACATGTCCCGGGTAGGAATCGAACCTACGACCTGCAGCGTGGAAGGCCGAATCTTAGCCAACCACGCCAACGGGCCCGTCAAAAAATCAATAAATCTTAAGATGTTGTGTTTGACAGATGTTCCATACATTAAACGTCAAAACAGTATCTTAAGATCGATCTCAACTTTGAGATGCATTTATTAATACGAGCCTTAAGTAGGTGGCGTTCCTTATTTAATTGTGAATCCAAATTATTAACGTTAAGCAAAACATTGTATTCGAATTTTAAATACGTGCGTACATCTTTTGTGTGCGACTGTAGCCTAGGGGTGAACAGGTTGGGCTAACAATCAGAAGGTTCCAGGTTCGATCCCCGGTGGGGCATGCAGCAATGGATGAATTTTCATCTATGTGCATAATTTACAGTTCGCTGATGGTGAGGGAAAACATCGTGAGGAAACCTAACTATCCCTCGGGATTAGGTAATAGTCTGTTCCTGTATACACGGCGACACGGTTCACCACCTGTCACGTTGGGTTCTGACTATCTAGTAAAACGTGGGCTTTGAGTTGGTTAATACATCCGTGTATGGTCACTCAAGCCTCTGACTACCCCCGAACGGGGATAAAAGTCGTGACGTTACACACACCCTTAAGTAGGTGGCGTTCCTTAATTAATTGTGAATCCAAATTATTAACATTAAGCAAATCATTGTAAGTATTCGAATTTTAAATAGTTGCGTACATCTTTTCAGTACAAGCATTCAGCATAGTTGGAACAGTCTACTATAGTAATATTGAAGTATGATTAAACTTAAACGAAACTACAGTAGCGGCATTTTACGATGGCCGGTTTGACATGTGGGGGGGGAAGAAAATGAACCTTATTATAACGGAATAAGAACGACAGTTTTAAAAAATAAGTGTGTCAAAAAATGAATGCGAAAATGAATTTTAATCCGTTGCAATAAGGTTCATCCTCTTCCCCCCTCTACATGTCAAAACGACCATCATAACGTGCCGCTACTTTAGTACACCAAGAACTGATATGACAATGTCGTTGTATTGATGCTACTGGCCAGTATCTTTCATTAGAAAACAAAATTATTTAAAAAAGGAATTGTGACTCGATCCATAGACGAAGATAGAAAATTAAATATTTTATCTATGCGTATATAAACCCGCGTAACATAACTACAGCCTTTATTGTACATAAAACATAGTGATTGCCTTTGACACTGCGCGACTGCCAAGTTTTAATAGAAATTTAAATTAGCTTCAGCTCGTTTCAAACGCTTGTATTGCGGGCACAGACATATTAATATTATATGTTTCATGTATACGTCTATTATGTTAAAAAAAGTTCAAAGATATTTGTACGCACTGGCGAGAAATAAAGTCGTATTAATAAAAACAGAAAAATGACAACTCTAAGAAGTTGATTAAAATATTCACCATAGACAATATGATATAAACTGAATATTTAATCACAAACGTAAATACATACTGGACTGTTCACTACTACACAAAAAACGAGCCGAGCGAGAGGCCCCAGTTGGGACCGTGTCCCTCTCATTTCGAGTTGCCATGCTATATGATGATAATACTATCGTTTTATCACATAAAACTATAGTCACGATAAATACTAAATGAATTTATTTGCTTGATTTAAAAACTAACAATCACTACCCAACGATAATATTATTTTGGCATGGCAACTCGAAATGAGAGGGACACGGTCCCAACTGGGGCCTCTCGCTCGGCTCGTTTTTCTGTCTAAGCATTGTCAAAGTATAATAGAACTTAAGGCAGCAGAATAAAGTTGAATTTCTTCTTAACCAAAAACTCAAGTGATAAATCCTTCATTACACATCCGTGTATTTAATATCTAAATATTACTCATTCGATATTTGAAAGACGTGTGAAGTTTTCCAGACCGCACTGGGCCGTGTGCCCGGTACCCTCTATCTCGCTCTTTTTCAGGTCGACAACGTAATAGCGATGCCTTTGGTATTGCGAACATTTATAGGCTACGGTAACTACTTAACATAAGGCTGGCCATACGCTTTTGCCACCTTAGTCATATAACAAAAGAAAATACTTTAATCATAGGCAGGCTAGGTCTAAAAGTATACAGGTATCCATCACAAACAAGTATTTATTCCAAAGAACTTTACTTTAGAATACCTATTCCAATTTGCGATAAAATCTACCTATTTTATCTCCATCTTTCCAATTTACCGCACACTCAAGTAGGTACAAAGACAAACTGCGCAGGAAGCGAGCACCGAGGCAGGGGAGGAGGGAACTCTTGGAACAAAGGAGGGTAATTGAAAATTCTATCAAAACTTGCTTGGAACGAACAAACTGAGCTGGAGTGCCTAGAGGTGGTATTATATCAGGTGGGCATGCGTATTTGTATTAGTTGAATTTATACCTGTTATTGTTACTATTACTGAAGTAACTGTTATTTTTAACAGTTGTTACAAAAACAATTACGAGCTTGAAATAGCAGATGTGGGTTGAAACGCACAAAAAAGAAAACTACCAGTCCCGGTTAGTTTTTATTCATCTTTCGGATTACCTAGGTATATCAACTTTTTAACCGAAAAACATTTTACCAGTTACTGAAATTGTAATAAAAAAACTTCCCCAACTGAAATTAATAATTAATTTCAGTCCAAGAAAATACTAATTAACAAATTCGTTACTAATATTTTTGGACGTAACTGCACGCTCTACATTTCGTTAAGTAGTGACTGTTATTTTGTAACAGCTCCAAATATTTATTTTTAACATCACTGTTCCAGGAAGAATGAAACGGCTCAAAGTTAACACCCGTCTTGGCTCTTGTTTGACAATCATAAGTTGATGCCTCCATAATTTTGCTACGTCTCACTTTAACTTTCGATTCGGCTTGTTACATTGTGATAATACCCTTATTTCAATAGGTATGACTCAAATACTAGGTAGGTACCTATTTTATAGAGGATTTTCAATTTCGTTTTTGTTTAGGGACCTATTTGTTTATTAATGTTTCGTATTTAAAGACAACTTTAACAGTCAAGCAGATTTGGGACATTTACTTTTCTGGTGAATAAATGTAACTAGTAAATACCCATTAGGTACTAACCTACTGATTCCGTTTACCGGTAGGTATTACGCATGAATTCTATTGTTTAAGTTAAAAATGTTACACATCTTTATTTCTATTAAAATATCCAAACTTCTATCATTTGTATCCATAACCCAACGTCAGGCCGCGGGCGTCTCCGCCGTTATGACAATATTATGCAGACGTCACAACTCATTTGAATTTGGAATAGCGACAAGATGGCGTACAGATTACACGCAGCCAGTATCAATGTGGCGGCAACAACTTAATTGAATTCGAAATTTGAAATTGTTTTTAAGGCCTTTTTCGCACTGTAATAAAAAATATAACGGATTAGGTGCTAATACTTTTTATTTACAACACTAGTAGTTGAGTGGAGGTATACTAAAGTCCGTTTCACGTAAGAAGTCCCACGGCAATAAGTGGAACTAATTTAATTTCAATATTTTTTTCTGTTTTAATATAAATCAATTTCAATAAATTACTGCAACAATAAAATCGGATTTATTCTACAGTGATTAAACATTGATTTTTTGGAGACTTTAAAACAATAGAGGGTTAACAAAATTTAATCGCATGACTGTGGCGCTGCGTCTGCGAGACTTCTTTCGTGACAAATTCTTAACGAGTCTATTACTAACCAGTTACTATTGCTATCGTGCAAATTAAACCTTTAAAATTTCTTAAAAGGAGACCAACGTAAGACTCTACATTCATTTCCACCTTAAGTCGCCATTTTAATCAACTGCGAAGACAGCACAATAGGTTTCCGTTCACAGGCAACTGCGAAAGACGTTTCCTTCTTAGAACCGTAATAGTGGATAGAAAGTGTGGGTGTTTTCTTGGAATTGAACAGTCCAAGTAAATTAACAAGAAAATACCTACAAGGTGATAGACCAAAGGGCCTACTCTGTTTCAAACGAAAACGAAATTGCGGACGAAATTCGCGTATTTCCTACTTCGTTTCTCATTGATTCCGACATTTCTTACGAACGAAAATTGTTTTACGTTTAGATTCAACGACGACGAAGACGTCAAACAATTTTCGTTCGTAAGAAATGACGGAATCAATGAGAAACGTAGTAGGAAATAAGCGAATTTCGTCCGAAATTTCGTAGTAGGTCCTCAGAGACGTATTTAAGCCCATGATATTACATGTTTAAACATAACTATAACAAATGTAAATAAAAAAGCGAGGCGAAGCGCTCATAGCCAGTTGCAACCGCTGATCGGTAAACGATCGGAGGTTAAGCAACTTGGCAAGGTCAGGCAGAGATGGGTGACAATTTAGTGGCATTTGAACTGAGCGTCTCTGTACTTCGGAGGGTACGTAAAAAGTCGGTCCCGGTTGTTGTCTTCTAGGCAGCAGTCGTTAAGCCTTGTCAGAGGCTTTCGGGCGGCTTGAACAACTCTGACACCAGGTTGGCCACTAACCATACGATAAGAAGAAGAAGACCAGAGACCCAAAGCCCATGATATTACATGTTTAGACATAACCTTAACAAATGTAAATAAAAAAACGATGAACACCTACACGTACTTGGGTCAGATCTGTCGAATTTGGAGTGCAATAACAGATGTGTGAATTTCGCTACATGTAATGGTGCATTGAGCACAAATCAAGCGACTGCAATGTTAGGAGGAACCATATCTGTAGTTCTGGAACCATATCTGTAGTGTGTTTAAGCATTAAAATAATATTTTAATGCTTAATCACGTCTCTTATTTCAAGAGATATTACGATAATATCTAGATGGATTTAAATACGTCCATGACCTGCCGTTTTCCAATACTTATTCCGAGTAGTAATAATACTTATTCCGAATTCCGAAAACTACGAACACAAAGAAGCCTAACAACGCCCGGTGTTGCTCTCTAAAATTAAACTTCGCCGATCCGTCTTCGTGGCCGTGGTTCATTTTTGCCCCCTTTTCTAGACCCCCTACCACCCCCACCCCGTTCGCGAAACTTTGACGTTTCCGTGGGGGTAACTAACCCCCCCTACGGTACAACGGAGCGCGGGGGTCGGTCGGGTTTTAATCAATTTTTCAACTTCGTTTTGGCCTTTGGTTAATTAATTCTGAGTTGAAATGTGGGTAGTTTTTACTTTTAGTTTCGTTGCTATTAGTTGTAATTGTAATATTAACATGAAAATAGTTAAATTAAAATGGACATAGTTTATGTTCTATTGTCTTAACATTACGACTAAATTAAATTTCTGAATACAATGAAACTCTGTCAAAACTTATAAATTATATAGGTAACTAACTAAGTTAGATACTATATTCAAAGACATTAATTAACAAGAAAGATCACGAAACGCAGCTTAAATAGCAACTTTACGTCGATCGACTGTGATACGGTGGTACTACTTCAATCGAGCCAGCCCGTATATATGAGCTCCAGCTTGGCTGTACCAGCTTATAACGATAGTTTGAAGCATAGACAGTCGGTTTTTTTTTTCGGTTCATAATCTCTATGGTATAGAGTGTCATCATAAAACATGGCTGCCATACAACGTGCTCCCCAAAACAACACACGCTGAACCAACCAAAGCGTAAAACTAAAACTAATAAACGAATATCCAGTTTAACCCTTAAGAACTTTTCCGAAAATAATTCTCACAATTTTACAGCGGCCCGAACTAAAACTATCCGGAGGGGTGAGAGGCTAAAAAAGGTCCTAACCAAACAACGACCCTTATAAAACACCCTACGGCGGAGGGATACTAAGGGAACCAAGGTGACTACTGTATTTATTTGGAAAAACTCGCTCGATTGTAAGTCATATTTTTTTTATTAAGCTATTTCATCCCACTGCTTGGTAAAGGTCTCTCCCATCCTCCACTGATCTCTGTCCCCAGTGCTTCTTGGCCAGATCTTCTCGAAGGCGTCAA
The DNA here is from genome assembly GCA_947859195.1 of Drymonia ruficornis. Taxonomy (NCBI): domain Eukaryota; kingdom Metazoa; phylum Arthropoda; class Insecta; order Lepidoptera; family Notodontidae; genus Drymonia; species Drymonia ruficornis. Next base: position 6,631,935 of record OX401929.1, on the reverse strand, counting down.
GATCGTCAGATCTTCTTTTTTTAGGCTTACCATGGCGCCGTTTTCCATCTTCCGGAACCCACTCGGTTGAAAAAAAATTCTCTTGACCATAGACAATAGAGTCCAGATGTAGGTGCATCGTTGCTCATCCATATTACGCCCCCCCCCTTAGCCCCTTAGGGCTTATATTGTTGTTAACCGGCCACGGATTACGTATGAGAATTTCAACAAAAAATCCTATACCTAAATACTGCATGACTCGAGAATCAAATAAAGAACCTCTTACTAAAACTTGTGGTTACCACTTTACCAATGAAGGAATCCCAAAAAGTAAAGTAATTACATATTTTTTGTATAGTGCGTGTAAATGAGAATGGCCTCGTTTAATAAAATATGAATTATTTTCACATAAAACGCGTTATTTGGTTTCTAATATTTTCTTGCAACGTATTTCAAATCGAGAACACGGTCAAATATTGCAGCGAGAAACTTCATTCGAGAACTCATAGTAGCCCCACCGGACCGGACTAAAAACGTCCAAAAAGGCAGTAAAACTAAAGGAATTAAGGGCGGTGGAGAACTACTTTTCAAAACACTTTTGTGCGCCCCCACCGCCCCTGAAAACCACCTCCCGGCTGAAATATATGAATCCCAATTTATATTTTGCGAACGGATCGACCAGGGTCGGATTTGGGATTTGAATACTATTGATTTTAGTATTCACTTATTTAGTATTTTTATTAGTTGCAGTGTTGTACGTAATTTTAATTTAACATGGTTTAGCTATAGAATAGATAGGTAATAGATAAGTTTTATGAGATTATTTTGCACAAAGTTCTAGCAGATATTATTATTTTTAAACCGACTTCAAAAAGGAGGAGGGTTCTCAATTCGACCGTATATATATTTTTTTTTTTTTATGTGTGTTCGCGGATAACTTCGTCGTTTATGAACCGATTATGATGATTATTTTTTTGTTGGAAAGGAGATATCCCAGCGGTGGTACCATGATAAGGAAACCAGGATCTGATGATGGTATCCCAGAGAAATCGAGGGGAACCTTCGAAAATCGTAGGAGCGACTAGTGCGTTTGTAATTTTTTTCATTAAGTATTTTAAAGCACTACTATTTTTTGAAGGTCTGGAGTCGATCTGATGATGGAGCCGAAAGACAGTCGAGGGAACTCCTCAACGATTTACAGTAGCTACCTTGTGTTTGGGCTTGATTAATTTGTATTGATGAGAACTTTACACCTAGATGGGTTGTGACTGTCATTAGGGGTCTGATGATGAAGACGAAGGACAGTCAAGGGAACTCCTCAACGTTTTACAGTAGCTACCTTGTGTTTGGGCTTGATTAATTTGTATTGATGAGAGCTTTACACCTAGATGGGTTGTGACTGTCATTAGGGGACTAATGATGAAGACTAGGGACAGTCAAGGGAACTCCTCAACGTTTTACAGAAGCTACCTTGTGTTTGGGCTTGATTAATTAGTATTGATGAGAACTTTACACCTAGATGGGTTGTGACTGTCATTAAGGGTCTGATGATGGAGTCAAAAGACAGTCGAGAGAACTCCTCAACGATTTACAGCAATTACCTGGTGTTTGGGCTTGATTCATTTGTATTGCAGAGAACTTTACACCCATATGGGTTATAAGTGCCATTACAGGTCTAATGATGGAGACCATAGACAGTCGAGGGAATTCCTCAAAGATTTACAGCAGTTACCTTTTGTTGGGCTTACTTCATACGGTTCAATATGCCAAAATGTTCATTGGTATGGTGCCACTAAAAATCGTGAAATAAAATTATTTTTATAAAAAAAAACAAACCGACTTCAAAAAAACCTGGATCACTAAAAAGCCTGAAATAATATTTCTATTACCACCTCTGCCTACCCCTTCGGGAAAACCAGACGTGATGGTGTGTTATCGAGTATTTGGAGTCGGTGCCAATCTTGGTCTACCTACTATAAAAGTAAGAAGATAGATTGGCACCGACCCCAAATACTCGATAACACACCATCACGTCTGGTTTTCCCGAAGGGGTAGGCAGAGGTGGTAATAGAAATATTATTTCAGGCTTTTTAGTGATCCAGGTTTTTTTGAAGTCGGTTTTTAATTATTAGTTTAGTAATTCAATGCATTTTTAATAATTATTTTAAGTCTATTTTAAAAATACTTTGTGTTTTAATATCAACTATCGTAAAATTATTTCTAGTTTAATAATTATATTTATATTTCTGCATTTTTTTTTCTATTATAGCTTTCCAATGCATCTCTGCATTACGATAATTTCTTTGGTTGCTATATAGAGAACGTTTTCCTACTAATAACTTTTACAAGTAGGTACTTATTTAAAAAGTTTAGTAGGTATAGTAATTTTAACACTACATAATAATATTATTTTTACAGAATGGAGATAATATCTCTAGGAATAAAAGAAAAATAATAATAATAATTTAGCCCTTTTAACGTCCCACTGATGGGCACGGGCCTCCCCTCAATGCGAGGGGGATTTAGGCCATAATCCACCACGCTGGCCCAGTGCAGGAATAAAAGAATTACCAAAAATATGTATTTTCTTCTTCTTCATCGTATGTACATTCCCCATTATTTACGCGTAATTTCCCATAGTTCCCGCTCCGCGATAAGAGTGGTAGCGAGCGCAATAAATTACGCGAAACCCGCCGAGTGCGTAATTGCGCTGTCAGTGAAATTTTCACTTTGTTATAACTACAATGTTTAATTATTCGTCCAATATGTTCGTTAAGAAAGTTTGAAGACGCAGGTTTCGTAAGCGTGGAATTTATCAAAAAAATTTGGTAATGTTTGCTCAAATAAAAGTAGCCTATGTTACTCCTTATAAAATCAGATCTCTGCCAGTGAAATTTCCGTCAAACTCGATCCAGCTGTTACGGAGATTAGCCGGAACAAACACACCGATAAACAATAAAGTTTTTTGTTATAAGATAATTTCATATGTATTTAGTAAAAAGCTGTTATTTTGACGTTACAAACAGACACTTCAATTTTATTTATTTGTATAGATTGCTCGCTGATAGCTATTCTGTAAACAAAGACGCAACTAAAGAGCTTATTACAACTTTCTAAATTTAGTCAATAAATTTAGAACCTAATTTTGAAAGCTTCTTATTATTTAGGATTCTAACTTGCTAAATGCATTAACTTGCTAAATTAGGTTCTAAATTTAGTGATTTAATTTAGGAAGGTGTAATAACCCTATAAGATAGCGCTAATAAGCGGCGTCACCATACCACACATCATTCGTCTGGTAAAACCATGGACCAATTACTAAGGGACTGGCCCTAAGCAACTCGGCCGAGTGGTCGGCCTAGTACTTACATCGACATAAAACGAAGCGAGTAGTTCAACTATTTACCGGCAGATAGAACAATGAAAATGAAAAAACAATGACCACGTTTTTTTTCATACATATATCTAATAAGACCTCTTTCTTTATGTAGTCTTTACTCTGTGGGTAAAACTGTCAATGTCAATTATCATACGAAAAAAAACAAAAGATTTTTTTTGCATGCATTTTTTTATTTTTATTAAAAGTGTGGGTAGACTTAATTAAGTTTCCAAGATCTAAACATAGAATGATTCGCGTTAGCATTCGTCTCACGGGCAGGTGACAAAAGTGGTGCATTCGAGCCGAGGCGAGGCGAGCGAGCGCGAGCGCCTCGGAACAAATTCAATAAAGTTGAGCCGAAACTACGCTAAGGGGAATACATAATTTCTTAGTGTCTCTTTGTATGGGGGCTAGGGATGGGAAATATATTCATGGAATCGATACAATATATCGATATTACGATAGTCTCAATAAAGACGCATAGGTAACATAAACCGGTGCATCCACGAAGACAACTACTATTAGAAATATAAAGGTATTTTTAAAAAAATATTAAGATTTATAACTACGGTATAGGTGCCATACCTTTCTGCGTTACACTACACTAGTGTGACTTAGGTAGCTATATTATACTAATAAACAAGTTGACGATTTTGTAAAAAATATATATATTTTTTTAATAAACAATAAGCTCAAAGTTTTTTTTTGGAATTCAGAATTATTTTTGACGTTGTTCTAGAATCTAGTGTAGGTGTAGGTATATTTTTTTTACTACCATACCTACGTGTCGTTCTTCGTCTCTTCGTGGCTTTTGAAAATTTTGCTATAAGTAGATTCGTCGTGTGTCACGGGCACACACGCATATAATTATCATACTTAGAACGAGTTAAATACAGACTATCGATAATTATAATTGAAATCTCAACATGCCCCATCACTATTTACAGCCAGTAGCGTTACTATTTAAATCCAGTTACAAGTTGAGAATGTATTTTGTTAATTACAAGTAAGTTTGTACATGAAAATTTCTGAAGCAGGTGCGCACACACACACTCTCACACATACCCACACACAGGCCTGAATGTCTTCGAAGAAATATTGTAACTTTATTGCGTAGTACGCGAGGTAATAGCGCCATGGAAGCCATTTTCTTCTGTGATTATGTCGCATTGCTTCTGTTTATTAAGTTGGTAGATAAAGGTAACTTTATTTGGTCATATACTTAGTAATGTGCAATATGGATAAATTATTTTGAAGAGGCAATAAGAATGAACTAAGTAGATAAGTTGGTATAATCATCTATACCAACTTGCAGTGAAAAGGATATATTTGTTTGATACTATTTTTTTTTTTACTTATTCTTTGTAGTGTAGATAACGAATCATCGATGTACAAGTCTTTATTCGAAATCAATTATATCAACCAATAGGTACCTACTTAATTTGAAATCAATACCAACCTATTCTATTGTCATACCTAAAAATGAATGTAAATAATAAGGCAATCACATGTTTGGCAAGCCTAGGCCAACCTAAATTCAGGCCATAGGAAGGTCGAGCACCATTGAATATTATCTGTTGGCCTCTGTCCGGCCAAGCTGGCCCAATATGTAAACGAAACTGTAGGCATATAGTAGCGTAAATAAGTTTAAAAACTAAAACCCGACTACTGAAAAATCGCGCTCTAAAAAGTATGAAACAAGAAAATATTCTCATCTAGAGGATAGCCGTGGTCCGTGTAGGTCCTTTAGGGCCAAATGGCATAAACACGGACCACGGCTATCCTCTAGATGAGAATATTTTCTTGTTTCATACTTTTTAGAGCGCGATTTTTCAGTAGTCGGGTTTTAGTTTTTAAACTTACTTTTTATTTAATTATTTTGGAGTTATAGGTAACAATATATATATTTTTGAAATGTGCTCATTAAGCTCTTTCATTTGATACCCCACACGGTTTTATTAAAAAATGTTTTTTTTTAGTTCATGACATTATGTCCTCTAGAGGGCGCCATATGCAATTTCATGTGACGTCACATAGCCTATAACCAGCGCGCCATTAAGCCGCTTCTAACGATACCTCATTTGTCAAATTACGACAAGTAGTTTGGAAGTTAGGTGGGAACAGATGCACATACATACATACATACATACATACATACATACATACATTCATACATACATACATACTTACATACATACATACATACCGGTCAAAATCATAACCCTCCGCCGTAGTCGGGTAAAAAATAGGACCGTTAAATATGTGCTTTATTACAACCGCCGTAAAATCGTTATGAAATCCACTTTACTGTAATGTTTTTCAATTCCGACCCGAACGGGGGAACGCCATATTGTATTTAATTCCCGCCAAGTCGCTTTAATTTTCGAAAACTTGGAATGCGCCGTTCCACGTTTAAATACAAGTTTGAATTGAGCGCGTTCCGTATTCGAAGCACGAGTTTTCATATCACGCCCCCCTAGCCCCCCCAACGCCCCGATTTAGTTGCTAACGTTAAATTGACTTAGTGCTGGTTAAAAAAATAAAATAAAGGTCTAGTGTTGGACTTATAAAAGCATTAATACGAGACATACATCGACATACAAGGACTAAGAAATTGTAACTTTGTAGAGCGCGGAATAATAGCATACTTACAGAGTTACCTTAAAAATAATTATAATAAAATCAACAAAAAGTTAAAACAAGACTACCAACCTCATAGGTCTCAAGATAACATAAATTTAAACAAAGAAAAACCAAGGCAAATAGTTCTTAATTTAAAAATCATAACACGTAACATTCTTATTTCAAAAATCGAAAACGTGAATCCAATAGCAAGATCCAATTTGAAACGCCGTCGTTTCCCGGAATGGCTTCCTTGCTAGAGAGAAGTAAACAAAATTCCTGCGAGGATATGAGGCCCCCACCCCGTGGGGGAGGCGGAAGCGGACAGGGGGAACTAGTTAACGTTTTTTGCTTACGAACATGACAATTTTAATGGGACTGCGCACAGTATAAAATGCGAAGCATAGTTTTAGACTAGGATTGGGATAAGTAAGTACCTACTACGGACTTATATAGATTGATTATACCTAATTTAATATAAATAGTCACAAAACGTTGTTACCTTTAATATTATAGCAAGCAAAGATAAGTGTAAAAAATGATGTATTTTTTTGTTAAAAATGGATTATTAAATTTTAAGACTATCTGGTGAAACGTGGACTTTGAGTTTACTTAATATCTCCATAATATGGTGGTGTATGGCCACTCAAGCCTCTGACTACCCCCGAATGGGGATAAAAGTCGTGACGTTATATTTTTTATATATTTATTTAAGTTTTAAGAAACTAAAAAGAACTTAAAAGTATTTTGTAGCTAATAACGCTACAATGCTATATATATTGATCTCTTTCTGACAACAGGGCTGGTGTACATGGCGTGTACCTAATTCATTGATAGGTATAGTTCAATATGCTATTTTTTATTAGAGCTCATGTTCGTGTATGTCAGGTCTATAATATTAAATGTCATTGGTTTAGTCAAGTATACCAACATAATCAGCACCAATATAAAGCCGGAAACCCACCGCGGTGCACGGAGAGGCCAAGCACGCGGTCACAGCTATGTTTTGCAAGAAAATGTATGGATGACGTAATTTGTGCGTAGCCTCTCCGTGCGCCGCGGTGGACACGGTGACATACATTTTCGTGCATAGCGAAGCTTGACCCACGTGCGTAGCGTGTGCGTGGCCTCTCCGTGCGCCGCGGTGGGTTTCCGGCTTAAGGTTTAAATTCTGTAAAATAACTTCTGGAATATTCCGTTCAGTTTTAATTAGTGTACGAACTATAGCTTTGCGAGTGTGTGCGTCCATTTTTGTCTGTGTACGTGGCTTCGGATAAGCTTTTTAGCCGGGAAAGGGTTAAACTCGATAGTTTCCGGTAAAAACTAATATAATGGAAGTCGAAAAACGTTTCCGGAATGGAATTTACGTTGAATTTTATCCGCCGGATGATGGTTTTGCATGTTTTATAACTTTTTGATGTAGTTACTCGTGTTTTTGAGATTAATCTGCGGATAAAACTAATGGGGTTGCTTATATATTATATATTATGTTTAATACAGAAGATGACTGCACAGTATTTCCTTTTATTAAATAAACTAGCTATGCCCGCGACTTCGTACGCGTCAATTGTAGAAAAAGATTATCCTTGACTACGTCCGCGTGGAATTTAATGTGCTTATAACATCAGCTATCTGCCAGTGAAAATCCCGTCTAAATCGATCCAGCCGTTTCGGAGAAACAACAAAAGAAATTGGCAGAATAACTTAAGGCTTAAGTACCTAATCAATGGAAAGAGGTAGGTATTTACAAAAAAAAAATACAAACTAGTATTGATAATATATTAATTTTTAGACAAATACCTACTTGAGATTATAGTATTCTACCTTAATAGTACCAGTACTTATAAATCGATGAGATAGTCTTATATCATCTATGGGTATAAATAAACGTCGTTATAAATGTCACAATTAATTAAAACCTTTGAAAACAGCGTCGCGCTGGCAACACCGGCGCTAGTTACGTACCGTCTGCGAAACTCGCGAACGCTTTGTTCGTCTTTGCGAAAATATAATTAAGTCAATAGAAGTACGCACAACTCTGCTAGTTGTTGTAAAATAACGTGTTATTCGACCTCGCTATGGAAGGTTCTTAGAAGTAAAAGTTTAGAATAAATCAGTTTAACTTACTTACTTAAGTATAGTTATATAACATACTTTACCGCTTACATAAATAATTTATAATGGACAAAAATACGGAAACGTAAAAAAACTGCGAGTAAATAGACATTTTATGACAAACATTAGGTGCTTACTCTTTGTCACAAAAAAGGTAGAGGTACGCTTCTTTTAAAAATAAACGGCGAAAAATAACAAAGATTTTTATAAGGGCGTTTAGGTGCCACTCTACAAATAAATTTAAAAAAACTATTTATGTGCACTTCTTTTAAAAATATTCACATAAGGTGAACTCGGTATTTTTGTTGATCGAAACATTTTAAAATGTAATATTAAACAATTAATAATATTACGTATATAAAATCACTGCACTTTTTATTTCTATGGTAACATCAAACCTTTTTACCATCATCATAAATTTAACACTTCTAAAAAAACAAATGCCTTACTCTTCTTGAATACAGAACATCAAATTCAAATTTCGAAATAATTACAACAAACGCCGAATTCCAAATTCAAACTTCAACAGTTCCAACAAAAATCAATCCCCTGCATAGTCGGTTGCTAAGTATCCACCCCTTTTTTAACCCAAGAATCGGTTTAAGGCGGGCCCATGGGTGAGGGTGGGGTGAGGGGTGAACGCGGGGTTTTTTCACCCTTTGAAGAATTGCCCCAAGGCGCGGGGTGTTTTTACTGGGGCGGGCGCTCGCAGCGTACCTATATGTAGTTGTGAGTATTTTAAATGAATTTGAAAAGGGAACTAGTTTTAAACTTCGCGGATCGATAATGTGTTTCAAAAATTGGGTATTATTTTTATTCTTATAATGATAACTATAATTAATATAACAAATAATGTAATATGTTGCTTGTAGTTGTAGTTGTTAGCAATAAATTAATTACGCAAATTAAATTAATATATATCGCCAGACTAACATACTCACTACTATAGTGTCCCAAACTAATCAACGCTTGTACAAACTGTGTGGTCTGGGCGCGGTCCCAGTGATAACCAGACCAGGGAAAATTTCGTAAAGTCATTTCTAAAATTTTCCCCGACAGGGATCGAACTCGCAAACACGCAATACATTGAACCGATCGGCCTACTTTCAAACCATTAGGTATGATCTGGTTTTTTTTTAATGGACTGCGGTGGCAAAAAAGCCTACGGCCCGCCTGATGTTAAGCAGTTACCGTAGCCTATAGATGCACAATACCAAAGGCATTGCTCGCACATTGCCGACCTGAAGGGGAGAAGAGACCTGAAGGGGGCTTACGGCTCTCTCACTCATCGTACGAAACGCAGCTGTAATAGCTGCTTTACGCCGATCTTCTGTGAGAGGGTGGTATTACCCCGGTCGAGCCAGCCCGTTTTATCTGGTCTGAACTTGAATAGGACTATATACCTGCATGACTATCCATATAGAGTCATCACTCTACAACACAAAAATATACAAATCTATCTACAAAAACATGAAATCAACATACCTAAACAGAAATAAATACCAACCCTAAAATGCTACAGACTAAATAATGCATTGTAAAAGTACGGGGCGCCTCGCACCCCGGCGCTGCGGGGTTAACTCGAGACGTTTCAAAGAGAGTAAAGATAAGCAAACGAATATAGCGAGAGCAAAAGAATGTACAGGTTGATGCGAGATGTGACGAAAAAAATTAATAAAAAATATATATTTAAAATAACTTCGTGAACTAGTTTTGTTTAAAAATTAAATAAGACAATGTTGTTTATTTTGGCTACAATATACGACTAAATTAAATTTCACACATCTAAAAGGATTTTTGTCTGGCTCATACGTTATGATCACAAGAAGAATGGCAATACAGTCAGTTTAGACAAGTTTAGTTGTGTACTAACATAATTAGCACCAATAACTACCTACTGGCTAGATAAATTCTAGCTCTATACCCATTGGTTGGAACATGGATTCGATTGCTATCGATTCCATTGGTCGTTAAATATTTTTAACACATTAATAACACATATCTAACACAATATTGTTTATGTTGGTAGATGTATATCTCCCAAAAATAACATTATTAAACGAAATTTATCAAAATTGTGGACCACAAAAACAATTAGGTAGGTAGAGCAAGTTCTACCCAACGTCTCAAGTAAACGAACATATAAATTCGCACCCTATATAAACATTTGCACCCCAGCGAAAATCTTCGCGACTCATTACTCGCGGGGGCCGGGGGGTGCACCCCCACTGGGGGGTGTAAGGGAATCTTCGTTCAAATCTGTGACGTTTTATCTAAATGGGCCTCGGAATGGGTGTCGTTTTGCTAATGACCCCCAAGAAATAGTAAGACGTGGTTGTGTGACAGTGAGTTAGTGGGCGCCCGCCTTTACTGCCGTTCCTTGTTTATGTACACACGCCTTAATGTTCCGGATTTACATACATTAGAAAAGATCTGAGTGTGTGGAGAGCAACGTACAGAAAATATTTGACCCAACCTTGGCCAAAGGTGTTATGCAATTATTTGCAATACCACAGAGTTCGAGTACTACCTATGTAGCTGCAATAAGCATCGCATCGAATATTACAGCTACACCTACAAAAGGTATACAGGATGAATTTGAAATCATAGGCATCGTTTTAAACTAATATCTACACATGATTCAGGATATTTCAGGAAAATAAATAAAAAAATCTATTGATAAAAAAATATTGCTAGAGTAAGCAAATAAGTAAACCAGAGCTAACTGTTATACCTTACCTGGACAATATTTTTTTATCAATAGATTTGTTGATTAATATTCCCTAAATATTCTGAATCATGTGTAGAATCACCGTTTAAAAGGATGCCCATGATTTCAAATTCATCATGTATAAGGGCAACCGCAGAGATGCTACTTTTTCCATCGGCGATCGGCGATTTTGCGACTGCATCGCGTTTTGGCGACTCTCTGCGGTAGGACGCAGCGACTGCTCCGATGCTAAAAGCGACTAAATCGCCCATCGCCGATGCAAAAAGAAGCATATCTGCGGTGTCCCTAAGTTAGTAGATATGTTTCCTTAATCTACAATTTTATTTAACGCTTTTTCAAACCTTAAAAAGTTATTTTAAACGCGCTCAGAGACTTAAAACGATTGCACCTAACATGGTGGCACACAGTTAATTATAATAACTATTATAACATTTATAGAGAGAATCAGGTTTATCTCATAATATAATACCTAATAGTATTAGCCCTTTTAACGTCTCGCTCCTAGGCACGGGCCTCCCCTCAATGCGAGAGGGATTCAGGCCATAATCCTCCACGCTGGCCCAGTGCGGGTTGGTGGATTTCGAAAATTTGACAGATTGTCTAAGACATGCAGGTTTCCTAACGATGTTTTCCTTCACCATAAGTGATAAACATTTAAATGTAATGATTCGCACATAGATTTAAAAAATCCAGAGTTGCAGGCTGGAGTTTGAACCCTGGACCTTAAGCCCGCAAGACGCGTTCTTAACCAATCTTCACATTGTTATTCATATTTATAGTTTTTTATCTACTCATGATAAAATAAATAAACTGTGTCTAAAGAAATAATATTTCGTAATTTGTTAGATATCCATTTCAAAATTTCAGATACTCACCCGCATTTAAATCACTCGATTAATCGAATAAAATATCGATACCGGAATCTAAATAAATCGATTAAAACCCGGCTCTAACAGAGCAACAATAACATAGTTGCGGATATGTTGCCAGCAACACGGCAGAGTGGCAATTTAGATCTAACTGAGTCATTTGCCGTGGGGGGGAGCCGTCTTGGAAGGGGGGAGGCTAGATGATTCGTAATTTGTTTTCTGTAGCTCTTGGCTTTAGTGGGTGGTTGCGGGTAGAGGTGTTAATGCTCTTTTTTGAAAGATTTTTAGGATTTTTATTTCATTGTTTATGATGACCTTTGACCAGTGGTTGCAGACGAGCAGACGATGTGGGTTAGAATAAAATGACTGATGAAAGGATTTACCATTGTATTAAAAAAAAAATAAGACACGACTGCCATGCCAAAAAAAAGAACTAAGTAGGTAAATAGTAAAAAACAAATTGTATTATTAAGGGCCTCCGCAGACTAGCTACTTTTAGCATCGGCGACCGGCGATTTTGTGACGTATCGATGCTGCGTCGCGTTTCTTCAAGCGCGAACGAGCGAGACGCAGCATCAAAATCGCCGATCGCCGATGCTAAAAGTAGCTAGTCTGCGGAGGCCCTAAGACACGTTAGGGGTGGACACGTTAGGGCCAGAGCAGTCGGGGGACCGTTCTGTGGAACACTTTTTAATCTAAGATGTTATCATCAGCTATCTGCTAGTGAAAGTCCTGTCAAAATCGGTGTAACTTAGGCTACTTTTATTTTATCAAACATTAACAACAACATTTTTTTTTTAAATCCACGTATACGAAATCGCGGGCACAGCTAGTAAAATAATAAATGAACGAGGACATTTTTTTTTTGTTTTATTAGAAATGGGCTGGCTCTTGACCTCAATCTTGCCGCAGCGGCAAAGATGGGGTCGACGGTAGAGCGAGCGCCTGAAGATGCCTGTTCACCATACTTTTAAAAAGTATCGGTCTGATTTGGGCCTACTTAATAAGAGAGCATTCTCAAAATGTTCACCTCCGCCCTTGTGCGGGCCGCACGTGTGAGTGATGGCGCGCTTCTCCGGTGAAAATGCGCGGCGTTTCATTACGTTTTCCGTTACAGCCGGCGGATTTATGTGCTACCTGCCTGCTCTACCACTACCACTAACCACTAGTAGTAGTCGCTAGTGGTTAGTAGTAGGAAAAATATTTAGGAAAGGATAGAATTTAGGCAGGTAATCACTATTCTGTATTCATTTTAATAGTGAATTAATTTTAATCCAATAAAACTTATTGGCGCACAACATGGGACTAACGCAACTACTAAATTGCGCTATCCAAAATTGTGAAATAGACTACATAATCTGATATCTTAGGAAGAGGTATATAGATAATATAGGTAACTTTTAAGACGTAATGTCATGTAGAGTTTACTACCGTTGCAACAGAATGAGATTTCCTTGCGTGCGTTGAACTGAGTATATTTTTATGTTACGTAATGAAATCATTTAAGAAAAGCAGTCTAAGCCTGTTTATGTAGTGTTGCGTAATGACAACCGTGTTCTGTAGCTATGTTAACTTAACATCAGGCGGGCCGTAAGCTTAGTCAAATAAAAAAGTACCTCAGTCAGTATAGAGTAGAAGTTAAAACTTACACTGTGTCATAATTCCACAGATCGTTCCCGAGATAGCGGCAACATCATGCCTTATTCTCCCACAGGGGTAGGCAGAGACACCACGAGATACACAACCACTTGACCATTTAATTTTGAACACTAATCACTTTTTTTAATCACGATACAACACAGTGTCCATAGAAGTAAGTAGAATCAATCTGTTTGTTTGATGACCGCATAACGCAGTGGTTTATAGGCCGCTCGGCTCACTGCATCGGGTGGTTGCGGGTTCGATTCCCAGAGGCAAATTTGGTGTCACTGGGATCGCAAGTCTATTGTACGGTACGGTTGCTCAGTTTGGGACCATACAGTTGGTACAGTCTGGCGATATTTATTTAGATACACGCGGATGTAGGTAAGTACTAACTTTAATTCCGAAGATCACTTCAACCCGTCAACGGTCAACACTAAAATGAAGACGATGTCCATAAGTCCAGTGGGAATCAGAACAGGTTTGTGAGAATCAACCGTTTCTCAAGAAAACGTGTTTTTATCATTGAAATGAGGGGTCGAAGTGACCCGCCGGACAGCGGTCAGTGTGGGAACACGGGCGGGCGAGGGTTAATGTTTTGTGATGGCTATTGCTTAGGGTTGATTGATTTTGTAATTGTAATTAATTTAAATTTGTTACTTGTAGATTTTACATAGGTACTATACAGGGTGATTTTTTCAAGTGGGCGTGGATGGCCAAATCCGAAACTATGAGGAATAGCGAAAAGTACTCAAAGGAGTCTCGGGCCCGATTTTGATGTAAACTAAAACTGCGTTAATGTATTTTTCAAAAATCAATATTCCTAGCCAGGAATCGAACCCGTTGATTGATAAAACACATACTGTATTATTACACCATTCGATAGTGTCGCTAATAAGGAACGAATTCTGGGAAGTAATGACATACGGCAAACTTTAAAATATAGAGTCTAGATTTTAAATTATTAATGTGCATTTTAAGCCACTTTGTCAACGGTTAGAATGACCATGAGAACTAAAACCCGTTTTACAAAACAGTTAACTATTAAAACTAGTTTTAAAATTGCCAATCTAGTCAGGGGTATTGTCGACCCAAGACGGGCCGGACAATAGATCGGACAGTGGTCATTGTAAGGGTTAAAGATGGTAATTTTTTCCGCGACGTATGACGCCTGTTCAGACATAAGTAGGACAGGTCGGTGTTAAATGTGTGCAAATTTCCTTTTTCTATTGAAAAGAGTAACCTTTGTGTTTCTTGCCGGCTCTTCTCAGTGAAAGCAAAATTACGAACTGGTGGTAACGCTAAAATGTATATGTTGACAATTTTTTTTCAAAGGACATCGACAATCTATGTATGGATGTTGGACCAAGTGCTGCCCAGAATGAACAGATAGTGCATTTTGTTCCATACGTCAATACTAACCTATAAACTGGAGCGCTCCAAATTCTGTTCAGGGAATCAAGAGAAAAACAAGTTTTTCGTTGTGAATTATTTATTGAAAAAATGAACTTAAAAACAAATAAATGGACTATTTTGAAAAATGATTGATAATAAACTATTAATAGCTATTATTGATGATTTTTAATCATTACTGACAATAAACTAGTAATAATCACTATTATCGATTTTAGGCACACATGTGGATTGTAAGTGTGTATTATAAGAAAATATTGACAAAAACCTACCTAAAACCATAAAAAAACCTAGGGATCTTTTGTTTAAGTTATTTTTTTGTTAAGTAAATTGATCTAGGAAATCATTTGGAAATACTCCCATGTCTGGGCAGCACTTGGTCCAAAGCCTGTCAATTTCCTTTGAGTTTGCGTTTGCTGTCTGTCGTAATGGATACTGCGATCTGAACAAACTGTACCTAATATTCTACCATTTTGTGGTGGTAGAGCCAAGCTGTAGCCAATTGACTGCAGCTCATACGTGGGCTGGCTCGACCGGGGTAGTACCACCCTCTCACAGAACATCGGCGTAAATAGCTATTACTGTTGCGTTTCGTACGATGAGTGAGAGAGCCGGAAGACCAAATGTCCTGTTAGAACTAGAAGATATTTTTTCGAACTATCAGTTGTAGCTAGTGATGTGCTGTTGGGCTATTGGAAAAGTATTGAGACTTTCTTAATAATAATATTGAATTTCTAAAAACTTTATTTTATAATTATAATATGCTCACATGTAGCGCCACCTTGTATGCAATGGCTTTTAGTTTTATTAAGAGAAAAATATTATCATTCTAAATTCTATATACATTCTAAAACTAAAATGGGTATGGGTATAGGTAAGCTAATTTATAAACGGGTTTTAAATAACCTATTAATTTTATACACAATAACTACGCTACGATTGCAAGAATCTAATAAGAATATTATGAGAGCTGCAACTGCCATCTGTTGTCCAATAGTCACAACTTTTCAAAAGCGACATCTATTACGGAATCGCCGAACTGAAATTAGTGCCCTCTTTTGACGAATAGCCGACAAAAGATGGTTTCTTATGGTAATGTAAAAAATATTAATAATTATTTTCTAATTAATATCTGACATAAAAAATCATTTAATTTATTATTATTATTTTGTGCCTTCAACTTTGTAACCATGAATTTTTAATTACTAACAACTAATAAGAACACTATTTTATTTATACAGGGTTATTAGAAAAACATTAACAACCTTGCAGGACTGTATTACTGACATCAAAAACAACAACTTTTGTTCTATGACTTTTTACAAATCAAAATAAAAATAAATAAAAAATCACACTCTAAAATGTATGAAACAAGAAAATATGCTCAACTAGAGGATAGCCGTGGTCCGTTTAGGTAGGTACTTTAGGGCAAAGTGTAATACAACCACGTACCATGCCTTTCCTCGAGATGAAAATATTTTCGTGTTTCATACATTTTAGAAAGTAATTTTTTGTTAAATGTATTATGTTTTGTAAAAAGTCATATAACAAAAGTTGTTGTTTATTATGTCAGTAATACGGTCCTGCAAGGTTGTTAGTGTTTTTTCAATAACCCTGTACCCTATTCCAATTTTAGGTTTTTCTTTTTCATTATTTTTTTTGTTCTTAGGTACTTAAGTAGTTTATATGTATTTTATATTATGTATTGTTGTTTTATGTAAGTATTGATTAATAAAATATATCCCATTCCAATTTAAAAAAAAAAACTTTTTTTTACAAATATTTTAAAGTATTTAAGTATAAAATTTTCTTTTATGTTTCTGATATCGTTTTAATAATTATTATCGAACCCGAAACCACCCGATACAGTGAACGGCCTACGCTCGAACCACTGCGCCAAGCTGTCGTTAAATATTAGACTTTTGAATGTACGTTTTTATTTTATTAACATACACAGGATACTTCCACACCACAGGGGGCTTACCACGAAACCTTATTGCGATTCAATTACAGGAACGTTTTAACGTTTCAGCGACTTTTTGTGCAATGACGTACCTTATTGTCATGACAATAAGAAACGTCATTGCACAAAAAGTCGCTGAAACGTTAAAACAAAACTGCTATAAGAGGTGGTGGTAAGCCCCCTGAAGGGCTAGACAAGTGGCATAAACGCTAATCGAATAGAATAGAATAAACTTCACAATGTATGGAAATTTCAAACGTCGCTATGTAGATCAACAACAAGTTGCTATGTAGATCACGTGACTTATGTCATTTCCATACATGAAGCGTAGCGAATTGAACGATCGTTTGTACTGTTCGTTCACAGTTATTTTACCTCTGACATTTTACCTTATTTATTTATTTTTGAAAATCGTGGTCGATATTAGGTTTTTATAAGTTATATAGGCTGTAGAATAAAGTATAATCTACAGTTCATGGTCTCAAAGGCCAAGTTTAAAGGCTGACTTTGCGTTTTACAAAAATAAAATGAGGAACATCAGAGGTAAAATAACTGTGAACCATCTGTAGACGTCAGCCACTTGTCTAGCCCTTCAGTACTGCTTGTCCGAGCTATGTCAATATATTTATGTTACGTTATTGTACTACGACCAGGGGCCTCACCGCCACCTCTTAAAGCAGTTTTGTTTTAACGTTTCAGCGGCCATTTGTGCAATGGCGTTTCTTATTGTCATGACAATAAGGTACGTCATTGCACAAAAAGACGCTGAATCGATAAAACGTTCCTATAATTGAATCGCGATAAGAGGTCGTGGTAAGCCCCCAGGGGGCTTACCACCACCTCTTAAAGCAGTTTTGTTTTAACGTTTCAGCGGCCATTTGTGCAATGACGTTTCTTATTGTCATGACAATAAGGTACGTCATTGCACGAAAAGTCGCTGAATCGTTGAAACGTTCCTATAATTGAATCGCGATAAGAGTTCGTGGTAAGCCCCCAGTACTTACTATTACAGTGTAACTGGTACTTATGTGATGTTTTCAGCTACAGCTGATATCCGATAAGTTTCAGACAGGTGTGAAGCCGGCGGGCCCACGCGTCCGGCCGAGTGCTGACCGGACGATGACCCCGCACAGAGGCACAGTGGAGACGACTTCGCGTTTAAATATTTTTATATTTGTTTTTTTTTAAAGTAGGTAGGCCAGTTTATTTTATTCGATATAATAAATAAAATTGTTTAAAATAAAATATAGGTAACAGTTGGTAGAAAGATCCACAAAAATCTATTGAGAAGACGTAGGTACTGAGACGAAATGCTGAAATGTGGTGACGATAGGTATTGCTGCAGATGCTATCATGAGAATGCTGCGATGAGAGGACATAAGGTGCTATGATGAGAAGAGATGATATGATGCTGAGATGAGCTGATGAGATGAGATGATTATTTATAGCTGAGGTGAGGTGTTAGATGTCAATTTTATATATTTTTTTATAGGACTTCGGTGGCAAAAAAAGCGTACCTACAGCCCGCCTGATGTTAAGCAGTTACCGTAGCCTATAGATGCTTGCAATACCGAAGGCATTACTCGCACATTGCCGACCTGAAGGGGAGTGGAATGGAGGGAGGGGAAGGGGCAGAGGAAGGGGCAGGAGGTTTAGGCTTTCGGATGTCTCACTCATCGTACGAAACGCAGCTGTAATAGCTGCTTTACGCCGATCTTCTGTGAGAGGGTGCTACTACCCTGGTCGAGCTAGCCCGTATATGAGCTGCAGTCAATTGGCTACAGCTTGGCTATACCACCTTCAAAAAAATGATAATATAATTAGATATACCTACTAGGATGGCATGGAATACTAACATAGGGTGAAATAAGATATTAAGTTAAAGTGAGATACTGAGCTAGGATGGGAACAGAGTTAGGCAAAAAAACATTACAATTAATTGATTGCAATTTAATTTAATTGTTACAATTAACATTTAATTGTGATTTGTTTGTCAATCGCAAAAAAAACACAATTAATTGTGACAATATTGTAATTAATGTTTGCCCAACTCTGGATGAGAATTTAGATGTTGAGGTGAAAATGGTAAAATGAGATACTCAGATGGAATGCAATGACATGATTGAGATCACTTAGTAGTCAGCCAAGCTGTTGCCAAATGACTGCAGATGATATACGGGCTGGCTCGACCGGGGTAGTACCACCCTCTCATAGGAAATCGGCGTAAAATTGCTATTTTAGCTGGGTTTCCTACGAGTGAAAAAGCCGGAAGCTCAACCTCCCCTTCTCCCTTTCTCTCCTTCTGTCGGCAGCGGCAGCTGAGATAAATACTGATGGAATGAGTCGAGATGTAGAGGTGAAATAGGTTAATGAGATGAGATTAGATAAGATTTTGAAGTGATGTCAAATAAATACTCAAGTCAAGTAAGTACTGAGATGAGATGGGATGGGATGAGACATTGACGTGATACTCTGATAGTCAAAGTCAAAGTCAAAGTCAAAGCGTTTATTTTGTTTAGGCCTACGGGGGCACTTACAAATTGTCATTTTACATTTTTTCCTTAAATTCTACTGCCGGATCGGAAACGCGACCTCGACTGAGAAGATCCGGCAAGAAACTCAGCGGGCTTGTCTTTTTTACATTGTTTTTTTTTTTAATCGCCATTTGCTTATTTTAATACAATGTAATTTGGTAAACAATAGCTCCAGTGTGCTGCCTTCCGAAATAAGCAAGGCAAGACACGCTACACTTTAACATGACACTGTTATTAACAAAGTGTATTTGAGCGATCAGTCCCAAGCTAGCTAGATAAGATACTCTGATGGGATGAGATGGGATGAAATGAGATACTAAGATAGAATGAGTCGAGAGGTAGATGTGAAATAAGATTAACATCTCCCCTCAGTATCTCATTTCATCTCAACATTAAAATATCATCTTTTCTCATTTCAGTAGGTAGGTATCTTATTTCACCTCTACCTCTCGACACATTCCATCTTAGTATCTCATTACATCCCTTTAATGTTAAGATTAAGGTTAAATGAGATACTGCGGTGGGATGAGCTGAGATGTTGACGTGATACTCATTTCGCCACAAATATGACATGTTATTTCACATGAACTCATCCCTGATCTAATAATAATAATAATAATAATAATATTTATTTATTAAAGTAACCAGGACTCAATTAAAAACTATGCTAGTATCAAAAAAAGTAGGTATATAAATACAATAAATAAATATGCAAATCACTGCTGCACCATCCCATGAGAGACGGCGCCGCAGCGATTTACATATACACCGTCCAACCTGCTGGCGAACATCTGTAATAGGGTGTTGGGGCTACCCCGCACCCTGCGTACCAAGGACGCACACCTCTTTCGCATAATAGTGTAGAAGCAGTCTACACGTGCGTCCGCGAACATCCCAGAAGCGCTACAGATTATAATATCTCAATATTATAATGTTGAGATGAAATCAGTTACTGAGATGAGATGAGATGAGATGCTGAGATCAGATACACAAGATAAGATGAAAAGATACTTTTAAAAAAGGTCCACTCCACAGTTCTCCGTGCGCTGGCCGGTAACCGTAGGAATGCGACACGTGTCACGGTGTCGCGACACCCGCGACACGCCGCGGCGACACCGCCGACACCGGAGACCTTATTTACACGTCATTTAGCTAATTGAGGAACCCTATCGGTCTTACCTGCCCCCCTAGCCAAGTGGCTTCGTCTTCAAGCGTTTCTATAAATCGCTACGCTTCATGTATGGAAATGACGTAAGTCACGTGATCTATTTATCGACTTGTAATGTCATTTCCATACATTTAAGCGTAGCGTTTTGTAGAAACGCTTGCAGACGAAGCTATTTGGCTAGGGGTGCTGGATTTCTCTGAAACGATTACATCATCAAAATTTTGTTGAAAAGGGTTAGTTAAAAAAAAATACATTTATGAGACAACGGTGACAAACAAGCGTACTGCCCGCCTGATGTTAAGCAGTTACCGTAGCCTATAGATGCTTGCAATTCCAAAGACATCGCTCGCACGTTGCCGACCTGAGGAGAATTGGGTCAGAGGGAGAGGAAGGGGGGTGTTTGTTTGGACTTCCAGCTCTCACACTCATCGTACGAAACGCAGCTGTAACTACTTTACGCCGATTTACTGTGAGAGGGTGGTACTACCCCGGTCGAGCCAGCCCGTATATGAGCTGCAGTCAATTGGCTACAGCTTGGCTCTACCAATTACTTTTCAGGGACTAGTTCATCCGTTCCTCATGAGGAGTTCCCATTGGGAGCGCAACATATGAGGGGCACCAGTGAGTTCCGTTTTGAGATCCCGGAGCCCCTCAGACATGCCAAAGTAGGCCACCGGAGAGGATTTAGTGGATAAGAATCTCAGGACTCTCCCAAAGAGGTCTGGGCATCTTTAGGATAGGGGCCATCCATTAATTATGTCACACGAATTTCATGATTTTTAGACCCCTCCCCCCTTGTCACAGCTGGTCACATTTGCGAGAATGTGTGACGTCACATATTTTTTATAATTTTCAGAAATTTTCAATTTTTTTCGTTAAAAATTTAAATGTCGGTTTTAATACTTAGATATATTAGATTTTTAAATGTGACGTCACAAAACTTAGGACTCCTCCCACCCCCTTGTCACACAATGTCACATTTCATCGACCCCCCTCCCCCCCCTTTACGTGTGACGTAATTAATGGATGGCCCCATAGAGAATGGAGTCTTTTTTCTTTTTTCCTCCAGGTCATCCAAAAAACCAGCCAAGTGCGTGTCGGTCTCGCACATAAAGGGTTCCGTACAACCGTAGAATAAAACGTCAGAAAAATCAAGTTTCTTTTATGAGGACCCCTTTAATTTTTGATTTTTATTTTAGTATTTGTTGTTGTAGCGGCAACAGATATACACATTCTGTGAAAATTTCAAGTCTCTACCTATTACGGTTCGTGAGATAGAGCCCGCTGAAGCGCTGACAGACGGACAGACGGACAGACGGACAGACGGACAGACGGACAGACGGACAGATGGACAGACGGACAGATGGACAGATGGACAGACGGACAGACGGACCGACGGACAGACGGACAGACAGACGGACAGCGTAGGCTTAGTAATAGGGTCCTGTTGGCACCCTTTGGATACGGAACCCTAAAAATGGCCAGCCAACCACTGTTAGGTACTCCTGTAGGTAAGTCAGTATCGATAGCTGTAATGGTGTCCAACGATGACGCCAAGGTTTGACCCTCGACGAGTCCACGAGCTTAGTTGTCTTGGAACGAAATTAATCAAAAGAGTGAATAGCAGGAGTAATTGGAAGAATATTATCCAAATATGTAATTCATACTAGATGTCTATAGGATAATAGCAACATATACTGTCTTATAAGAACTATTCATGTAGGTATGAAATTGTGGAACAAAAATATTCCATAATTAATATTTTTTGGAACGTCCTAGTCGTAATATTAGTCTAAGTCCTAACCTATTCACTATTTTGATTATTGTACATTTTTTCATAGTATTTTTTTTATTTTACACGTTATGTTGTGATAGGTAATTTACACGTGATAGGAAGTAAGGTCTACCTATCTAATAAATGCACCATAATAAAAATATCAGGTGGTTGGTACCGGAAATTTTCGAATTTGGAACGTTTTGGAACACGTCTTGTTGGTTTAAAAATAGAGACTAAAAAGAATACTGATTAAAAAATAGAACATTATTTAAATATCCTATTAGAACGCTGAATGCGGCCATTGATATTCCAAATTCAAATGACAAGCATATTCCCGCGAACCATTACCGGGACCAAACTAAAATTCAATAAAACGAATCCTCTTCCAAACTTCTTCTGAACTATCCAACTATTTCAAGCCACGCCCATAACGGCGAAGCAATAATCGTATACCTATCTCCTTCTAACGTGCGGAAAACTATACGAGTAAAACGAGACAGCAACTAGTTTAACCGCGTGCATTGTTGTTATAGTTTTAGTAACGCATGCTAGAATGTCGTAAGTTTAATATTAGCCCATTCCAATTTTAACTTTAAAACACACTAATTTTGATTGAGATTTGACTAAAGATAGTTTGTGTTACAATCTTTTAAATATAATTTAGTTGAGGAACGTAGCAACATTTTTCCGCGAGCGATTTCCCAACGTAGCCTGACGTCATAAGAGCTATAGTGGCGTAAAAATAGGCAACTTAAGACGTTCTAGAGAGGAAAAAAAATGCCTACGTATAGTTATTCTATATCGGCGTCTTGTGCAAGATGGCGGGCGCGAGAGGCGTTCGTTATTTGAATATCTCTGAGGAATAGGTGGGGTGTTTGTTGTATAGAAACGGGTAGTTCGCAGGTCAGCCGCTGCAGCGCTGTAATTCATTTTGTATGGACATTTACGCTCGAGCGTCTAAGAGAATAAGCGCTTGATGATACAGCTGAAATTGGATTTGGTTAAAGATGTTGGGATTTAGAAAATGGATGAGGCCTTTTGCTTATTTTAATTATTGAAGTAGATAGATAGGTGAATAGATACTGGCTACATTCTAATTCCATAAAAATGCTATGTAAGTAACAAATAAATTAAGCCAAGCTTTAGGATTTTTTTCAAAAGTTGCGAGAGTAAGTAGAGTGAGGTCTTACCTAATCTCTCTTCATTAATTTAAACTAATCTGAGTTTAGAAGATTTTTGAAATCCCAATTACTTACCTATAATAACATCACAGAAACTAGATCCACTTACTTATGTCTTTGTAAACCAAAAAAAAACTAGTCTTAAACTTCAACACCATAATATAAAAATTCTCATGACATTACTGACCTCTTTAATACAATCTCGGGTTTTTGTAATCCAAAACAAATCAAAAGAAATAAAAAACCAGTTTCATCCAGTCCAAAGCAGTTTAAACTACTTAGATCAGAATGAAGAAATTTCAAAAATAGAACTCGTTTCGTTCCGTTTTCAAATATTTCTTGTGAGAATTTAAAATGAAAAGAAAACGATAGTGCTTGGACGGTGACGTGTTGCATTCTTTTTTAATTGTGTTTTTTAAGAACCTGTTGGCATGGAACAGGTATTCCTTTGTGTAAAGGGTTGCGATTTTTTAAAGATTCCATAGCCAAGAACCCTTACAATTTTTAATTCTTAACTCTTCAAAAAGTGAGCTGCCAATTTTTTATTAATTATTTAATAGATTAATGAATTATTTTTGGGTAAGTACATAATATGTCCATAATTATATCTCAATCAATAGAGCGATATCTCCAGTTAATTGCAAAAATTAGTCCATTCTACAATAACTAATTATTAGTCAATATCACAATAGCGTCAAGTTATTGTTTATTGTCGATGTAGATCTAGACAATAGACTATAACTAGCTGCTAAGGACAATAACTGCCATATTATAATATTATACAATCAATAGCTTAGGTAACTGTCCGGTATTCCTCGACAAAGAAGTTAATTGTGTAAATTGCAACAGCAACCGGTTGCTGCAGAATTGTTACTAATAGATAATATCTCATATTTTATTTAATGTCTTTAAGACACCGTTGGACCTTGCTAATATCTGACAAAATAGAGACTTAGCGAGTAAACAATGGTTTTATAAAGCATTTATAGGAACTAAAGTGATTTGTAATGCCAGTGTAAGTCCATCAGAACTTTCTATAAATTTGGGATAGGTATACCTAATTTATCAATAACAGAAACACAAAGTTGTTTAGTTGCTAATTCAATCGCCAAATTTACGACATAAGGTCCCTCGTGAGTGTCCTGCAGGGTCAAGGCCGGTGTCCGGCCACTGGGCTGACCGACCGTAGGACATACCTACCTACGTCATTGTTACCGTGTACACAATCGTTTGTTGTTACTCGTAATGGCATGTTTACGTCATCATGTCTTAGAATGAAATTTGTAAAACAGTGTTCGTTTTTCAAAATTTTAAATGAACAGTGAGTATTCGGTTTTCAAACTTAAAAACAAACACTAAAAACAATCACTGCAGTGTTCGTTTTTCAAAATTAGCCAATGATAAAAAAGAAGAATTTGGAGAAATTCGGATAATGGAGAAGTCAAGAAGAGACTTTTGGGCGGGAAGTGGAAAAGTGATGTTGTCATTTTTGTTTCCTTGTATTATAATGTGTAATATTGGTGGAATATTAACCATTATATGTTCATAGATGTGCGTGAGTGTGGGCAATTGGAACAAAAGTGGTAAAACATTATTTTCGGGTTCCCCCAAAAAGTCTACTAATTTGTCAGTAAAGTATCCGCCACTTTACTGATAGGATTTGGGGGGTATTTTAGGTCTAGCCAAAGGTCTTCCTGTGCTTGACGCAGTAAAAAATTGTAGTATTATATTTTACTTGACACTGGCATATGCTCAAAGCGACGCCATAACAAAGAAAAAAAGACAAGAAGAGATAGGAACGTGAAGAGATTTCTGAAGGAATTAGTTTTGATGAAGACATTAAGTTTCAGTATATTATTGCAATTATTTATAAGTAAGTATTAAGTACATACCTAATTAGTTAATAATTCTCATAGTCTAACCATCTAATTAGATCTTTCTTGTATTATATGAGTTTCAATTTGTCGGGCCAGGCGCATTTCGACCCCAAACATCTCGTCCGTTGTAATAATACTTAGGCGCATTTCATCCGAACTCTATTGATTTGGCATCTAATAAAACACATTATAGACCACTCACAACTACCTCTACAACCGGTCAAATATAGCAATCGATAGAGTATGTAGGTGGTACATAATACCCGGGTCGATACCTGTTACCCGGATATTCGGTACTCAGCCGATATGGATATAATGCCGTCATAATTATAGAGTTCTAAGTTTTAATGTACAGTTATATCGGGAATAGGTTACCGCTCTATAAGTATTTATATAACCAGCTTGTATACAATATCTGAATGAACATGTGCCCTGTTACTGTGTTTACAAGGACAAAACGTACGTTTGATCAATTGTTTAACACTGCTTTAAATGGCGGTGGGTGACGTACTAGACTGGCGGGTTTTTTATATCGGCAATACCGACATGTGTCCAACGTCATTTTCCGCGAACGACTGAGACGTACTGTGTCCATGGACTCAGTTTAGTGGGACATATTATTTTGGACAGTCACATGTCTCTCTTTCTTGTCTTTGACTAACTGATTTTTAGGGTTCCGTACCTCAAGGGGAAAAACGGAACCCTTATAGGATCACTTTGTTGTCCGTCTGTCTGTCTGTCCGTCCGTCAAGACATGCACAGCCCAAACCGCTGGTGTTACAAACATGAAATATTAAACAGTAGGTACGTTTTACAGCGTAGAAGAGCATAGGTAGGATTTTGTAAAAATCCACCCCTAGGGGGGTAAAAAAAGGGGTGGAAGTTTGTATGTAAGTCCCTCATTTCCGAAGATAGAAACATGAACATTTGTATTCATGCTACTAATTAGAAATAAGAAATACTTAGTAATTTCAGCGTTTTTGAAAATTCCACCCCTAAGGGGGTAAAATAAGGGGTGGAAGTTTATATGGGGGAACCCATTTGTACGAAACCCACAGGGCGCGAGTCCTACTCGCACTTGTCCGGTTTTTTTAAAGTTCTGTAACCCACCTACGTACCTACCTAATAGTTTTCTTATTAACCATATAAGTTACCTACATACCTAGTTACCAAGTCCTACATTCGGTTACGTAGGTAAACAATTAACACATCAATCAAGCCGCAGCGGTCGGGAATAACCGACGGTCAGCGAGACCGACCCGGCCGCTACCACGGAACTCGGCCGCTGGCGAGTTTATGTAAACTCGAATGTATTTTAATACTAGCTTCCGCCCGGAACTTCGTGCGCGCATAACTAAAAAAAAAGTAGCCTATGTGCTATTCCAGACTATAATCTATCTCTGTGCCAAATTTCATCCAGATCCGTTCAGCCGTTCTGGCGTGATTGAGTAACAAACATCCATACATCCATCCAAACTTTCACATTTATAATATTAGTGAGACTAGACTATGTCCGCGACTACATACGCGTGGAATTTAATGGATTCTTTTGCGCGGAATACTAGTTATTTTTCTAAAATAAAAGTAGCCTATGTTACTCCTTATAACATAAGCTAGCTGCCAGTGAAAGTCCCGTCAAAATCTCTCCAGCCATTTCAGAGATCACTCAGAACAAACATCCAGACAGACAGACGGACTGACAGACAAAAAAAGCTGTTATTTTGACGTTACAAATAGACACTTCAATTTTATTTATTTGTGTGGATAAAAAAAGTTATTTTAATTCGAAACATACGACCGCGAGACATGTTTTGACTCTCCCCTGCTGGCAAAAAATAGAGCTGACAACATAAATGGTTGTACCTACATTTTTGCCGGTGCCAACTTACAGAAACGAACTAAATACCTACCGAGTATGCCAAGATCTCGATACTAATTAGAACTATCAATTTATGCTATTAATACTGCAGTGTTATTAGTTACGGAAATGCATGTTGGGAGTAACTGCGCCAATTAGCTGCCGCAAATCCGATATGTGTCTGGGTCTGAGAATAGGTATTTGCAGAGAGTATTTACTGGATTAAACCATGAATAATACCTACGACTGATAATAGTACACAGATTAAATTTTGTTTCATATTTATTTATTTATCGTCATTAGAAGGTTCTGTTAAATGCTAGAATAGTAGCTTTAGAAAGCTTTTGATTGATGCTCTTAGCACAATCTCGTAACGTTATCTTATTGTCATAGAAAACAGACAATAACCGGCCAAAAAAAATACAGTAAGTATTTAAAAGGTAGGTACGTAGATAGGGTCAAACTTTGGTGTCATAATGCTCGGGATAGGTACACGGCGACACTCGACACTCGACACTCAGTTAATATCAGTGTAAGTGCTATATCGCACGAAGGCACCAGTGGTAGCGCAACCAGTCGCTCCACCAACAAAATGTTTAGAGCTGTATGGAGGGTATCGCACCTGGTGTCCGCTTGGTAGCGCAACCAATTCGGTGTCGGCTATCGAATCACCCGCTGGTGGCGCAACCATGGTTGCCTAAAGCGATATCGCACCAACAAAGTGTCGCGGTGGTGTACACACAGACACTGAGTGTATTAGTGTCGAGTGTCGTGAATCCCGAGTAATCCTGGCTAACAGGAGTAGTAATGTAGTAGCACGGTGGCAAAAATCTTGTCAATTTCTCGATCTGTTTTCGAGTTTCGTTAGTAACTCCCAAGTATTTGTGCATATTGTCGCGTCCATTTAATTGTAGCGTGCGTTGGCGTGGATATTGGCGTGATTTGCTCCGGAGTGGGCCAGCCGGCGGCCTTGACTCCAAGGGGTCAGGGTTCATAGCGTTTCGGGATTTAATTGTTGTTTGAATGTACCTAATTGCAGTAAATAAGTATGTAGGTATGTCGTGGCTCCAGACACAATTGAAAATCGGGAATGTTTTGCGTAGATCTGCTTTCAGGCATACAAAGGGTTGAGATTTAAATATCTCTAGGATCTATAAAGATTACATATAGTATGTTCTTGAGTGATTCCGATTATAATTAAAAAAAAAAATTAGCCCTTTTAACGTCCCACTGCTGGGCACGGGCCTCCCCTCAATGCGAGGGGGATTCAGGCCACAATCCACCACGCTGGCCCAATGCGGGTTGTGGATTTCACATGTCTAAAGACATGCAGGTTTCCTCACGATGTTTTCCTTCACCGTAAACAAGTGATAATCATATTAAAGTTTTGATTCGCACATAGATTTCCGATTATTTTAAGTATTTTTTTCTGGTACCTATGGCAAAGTAGGAAAATTCAGAGGGGCTAACATCGCCACATACCTAGCAGTCCTGCTAATGTATTATTTTTTTTATATAATTCGCAATTCCGCAATAATTCCGTAAAATGGTCACGAATGGCGTAAAATGTGTGCCTATTTTACAGAAATTTTGCGGAATGATTCTGCTAGAAAATCAGAAAAAAAAATTCATTTGCAGAATTTCTATGTGGCTAAGTAATACAAACCGACCTACTGTTTTGTTTAATCTCGCCTTGTGTTATTTTAAAAATCAATGTTTTTATAAATTAATACAGAGGTATTAAAGTTTTAGTTAAGAAATTACGGTTAAAGAATAAAAAGGGTTCATAGTGTGTTAGTTAACTGCTTACCCGTCGGAAAGGTGTCAGCGACGGCGGCGGGCGGCGGCGGAGCGGGCGGGCGTGGGGCGGGCGGTATCTAACTGAAAATTCAGTGGTTTTATGTTACTTATATACCACTTATTTACTAACTATTTACACACGAAACTGGAGCCAATAAAAGTAAAAAAAAAAAAAAAAAACTGAAGATCGTTGTCGAAGGCAAAAGTGCTCTAGTGCTATTCTGAAAATGATATTATAAACGCGAAAGTATGCTCTGTCTGTCTGTTACGCTTTCACGACTAAACCGCTAAACCAATTTTGATAAATTTTGGTATGGAGATAGACAGGACCTTGGAGCAGAACATAGGCTACTTTTTATCCCGGAATTTTTTCAGGTTCCTGTGGGATTTTAAAGTTATCGCGGACGAAGTCGCTGGCAGAAGCTAGTTGAAGAATAAATACCTACCTGTGTAAATTTAAAAATATGTAGGCTTTAAATACCTAAAATGTTTTAAATTGTAACTTATTCACCAATATTGAAATTACAAACAGATAATAAAAAATAGGTAGGGTATTAAAATACGTTCGTGATATAACAAAAATACTCTGAGATCTCAAGCCAAACTGGGGCCAGAAGCATGAAATTTTTCACATAATATGTAACTTATGTAAGCACTAAGAAAGGGTTTTTGAAAATTTATTCCATAAGGGTGTTAAATAAGAGATGAATAGGGCACACGGTTAGTAAATTAACGACCATTGATTACTTAGTCTAACACATGTAACTTTCGGTATTTGGACAGTAAGGCAAAGTCTTAAACAATTTAATTATATTCCCCATACTAATTCAAACAATTAGTATTACATAGTATACCTATTTCGAACTTTGGATATAATCTAAATTCATCTTAATACCCAACATTATAAGACCCATCAAAACACCGCCATTCCCGCCCAAGACAACCATCTTCACGTTTTAAAATCGATATACCTACCCGCCCGCCCAGTTTCATAAGTGCCTCCCGCCCGCCCAAGTAAGTCACCTGCGTCATTAATTCATTTTAAGACGCCTGACGCTACATCCCCTTAGACTCTACATTTGCATATTACAAAGTATGGAAGTTCGCTAACGAAGTGCGCGGGGGGAGGCGGGTGGGCTGGGGTGGTTGCGGGAGGAGGGGGTAGTGCGGTCGGGGGGAGTCTAAGGTTGCTGGTGTAAGACGGGGAATTGGATGCAGGGACGGATTCTGGTGTTTGTTTGATGGGGTTACCTACTTTTTAAACTTATTCGAAATCGTTTGGTAGGTACTCTTATGGGTATTATTATTATGATTACGTTTTTTAAATTATTCTAATAAATAGATTGACGAAAAGTTAATCAAACTTAAAAATAACACAGGGTCAATTTATTTATTGCTTTAGTTCAGGCAATAGGCAAAAAAAATACACAACGTAGAATAAAATTATGCTTTTAGAATAAAACAAATAGGTAGTATACTTAGTTGATAAACCTCCGTGCTATTTTTAGGTTGATTTTAAATTTATTTTCACATCCGATTCGTTGACAAATGTATAATAGTTTAAATCATACCTACCTAATAATATCAGTTTCTATAGTAATTTAAATTTCACCTTTACCTAAAGATGATTAGAACATGGTCCATTGCGATCCTTAAATACGAGCAATAAGTACCTTAATATAAATTTAATCATGACCAAATCCGTGCCTGTCTCCCTCGTAAGCGGAGAAAGATGAAGGAAATGAAAATGTACGTCGCAAAAAGGGGGTATCCCCCCACCCGCGGCGTCCCGAAAATTCTATAAAGAGGGGAGTCCCGATACCTTTTGTCGACGATAAGCTCTTCCCCTCCAAGGGAGGCGGAAACATTACTCCGGTAGACGTCTGCTAGGTTCTTATCGGTCTTTGATAATTTCCTTCGTTTTGAGAAGCGATGCGGGTATGTTCTTAGTTTTGGGTAAATAAGTTTTGATATATAGGTAGGTAAATAGATATGCAATGGTAGATAGACAGATAGTTAGGCAAGTAGTCTGTATAGGTACCTACTTATTTAATAGTGGATGGGTATTGAAATGTGTTGGAGTAGGTATTTGTGTATAATTGCACTATGTATAAACACTGATGATCGTCGCAGTGGTTATGGGTTCGATTCCCGCCAGAGGCAAATTTCGGAAGCGGTCGTTTCGTTATTTGCCCTGGTCTGGGTGTCACTGGGATCGCCCCCAGTCCATTGTATGGTAGCCATAGTACAAGCGTTGCTTGGTTTGGGACCATACAGTAAGTGTATGCCAGGCGATATCAAAAATTCTAACAGAAGGTATGTGAAGCTGGTGGCCCCGGTTGTCATTAATATCCCAATAAGTACCTACTGATAACATTTTATTTTTTTACTTCTTTTTCTTAAGGTGGTAGAGCCAAGCTGTAGCCGATTGACTGCAGCTCATAAACGGGCTGGCTCGACCGGGGTAGTACCACCCTCCCACAGAAGATCGGCGTAAAGCAGCTATTACAGCTGCGTTTCGTTCGATGAGTGAGAGAGCCGTAAGCCCACCCCCCCCCTCCCCCTCCCTCCATCCCACTCCCCTTCAGGTCGGCAATGTGCGAGAAATGCGTTTGGTATTGTAAGCAACCCACACTGGGCCAGCGTGGTGGATTATGGCCTGAATCCCCCTCGCATTGAGGGGAGGCCCGTGCCCAGCAGTGGGACGTTAAAGGGCTAAATTATTATAATATTATTGTAAGCATCTATAGGCTACGGTAACTGCTTAACATCAGGCGGGCCGTGCGCTTTTTTGCCACCGCAGTCCTATAAAAACAAAAACTTAAGAGATAACAAAAATCTTTATCAATCAAATCAAATGGTGACAATCCCGATACTAAATTCACACGCTCACGAATACCTGTTTCTTTCACAAGTTTTCGATACTAATCCGGGAATCGAACCCACGACCTGTCCGACCTGCTGTCATATCAAAACAGGTTGAATACAAAACTTAACAAAGGGCTACCAAGATTCTCAGTCCTTCAATAGTATCTTTAGGGTTTTGGGTTAAAACATGTTTAACTCCTTTTAAAAGTTACTGAAACTTGTTTTATTTATGTTTATATCTATTGACGAAGGGTTTATTGAAGGAGGGTATTCAGTATTCGATTCTCATTCTGAATATGTAAAAAAATCGCGTTCTAAAAAGTATGAAACAAGAAAATATTCTCATCTAGAGGATAGCCGTGGTCCGTGTAGGTCTTTTAGGGCCAAATGGCATATGAACACGGACCACGGTTTTCCTCTAGATGAGAATATTTTCTAGTTTCATACTTTTTAGAGCGCGATTTTTCAGTAGTCGGGTTTTAGTTTTTAAACTTACTTTTTATTTAATTATTTTGGAGTTATAGGTAACAATATATATATTTTTGAAATGTGCTCATCATTTCTTTCATTTGATACCCCACACGGTTTCATTAAAAAAAGTTTTTTTTTTAGTTCATGACATTATGTCCTCATGTATGTACCTCATTTGTCAAATTACGAGAAGTCGTTTGGAAGTTAGGTGGGAACAGATGCACATACATACATACATACATACATACATACATACATACCGGTCACCCTCCGCCGTAGTCGGGTAAAAAGTAGTAGATTTCTTTCGAAAATTCTTAAGGCGAAAGCTAGACGTAAAGTATATACTGTGGTCCGTCAGTATGGTACATAATGATGGATGTCATTCCATCGACGCAGGCTACACGTTCAGTATTTATTCCGTCAGTATTGTGACGTAGTTCGTACAGTGCAGACGTCAAATAAAACACGAAAGCTTGGTATGTATATTACCTTAGCGCTTGGTTTAATCCGCAATCTCAGAAGACATGTCCACTCTATTGCTTTCGCGACGTGGAATGCCAAACTGTCATTTTGGAATTGAAATTCCAGGCAAATACTGTGATCCATCAGTAGACTAGCCTACACGATTAGTTTGGACCAAGGTATTTGAAAAAGAATGACGGACCACAGTAAATACTTTACGTCTAGCCTTCGCCTTAGATTTTCAAAGATATGCAGGTTTCCTCACGATGTTTTCCTACACTGTATTATGTTTTACTTAATTTGACCTCAGTTTCATCGCCATTTTACACTATTGGCGGCGTCTTCATCAGGCGCATGCCTCGCGCGAGCACTCACTTTTGACGTCGGAACGCATAGACGTAATGTCATAATATGAGTGCTCGGGTGAGGCATGCGCGCCATATGGACACATCTATTTGTTAGTGGAAAAAAAAATCACGTGATATTTGCCGAGACCCCTCCTCGGCCCCACGTGAGATTGGGTGAGATTCGGCTCTGCATGTGATTATGTATTAAAGTAAGATTCGCACATAGACTTCGAAAAATCCAGGGGTGCGAGCCGGGGTTCGAACCCTGAACCTTAGCTCGCAAAACGCTTGCTTAATCAGTTGGCTGTCACTGCTCGACTGCTGCATTAAAATAATATAATTTAATATTTTTGAAACACAAATTTTATAAGCTTTTTCTATCACAAACCCATTTCTATCTTAAGTATTAGAAGGCGAAACTATCGGACGCTGGTGCCGTAATTAATGGCCGGTGGGATGGGGAGCGGGAGGGGGGGAGTGTCCGGGGAAATGAAAAGGGTCCGAGCAGCTTGTCTGCATTCCGAAAATATAGTTATTTTCATTTTGCTCCATTTTATTTGTGGGTATAATGTTGGGTAGTACTCTGTGAGTACAGTTATGAAATTTATTTATAACACCATTTCATATACCAGGGTTGGTGGTGCTGCATTTTTTTAATTATTTTCTTTAAAAAAAACACTGATCGTCATAAATTTACCTATATAAAAAATTCGTACAATTGTTTTAATAATTTTGACTTAAATAATAGTACATTACTGCCGCGGTCTCTAATGAGTGTGTTGTTGACCGCGTTGTTGATGGCCGAAAGCGCGGCGCAGCGCAGCTCCAGGCCTCCACAGCGCGGTCAGCATTGCAAGCCTTGATGGACAAGCTAAAATAAAGGCCGAGACCGAAGGTCGAGGCCTTTATAGCGCGGCCAGCAAGGATTGCAATGATGACCAAGCTTGGAGGCCGAGAACGTAGCGAAGCTTAGCTTGAGGCCATTATAGCGTGATCAGCAGTACACTCATTAAAGACCAAGGATTGTGTAGTGCTTTACTCAAAAATGCGACTATTAGTTTGAACAAAACTAGCTAAGTAGGTATAAAAATTAATACAATATATTTTTATTTTTACGAACTATATCTATAGTTGTGTATTTTCTATGTTTAAGTTTCCATGGCAACGGCACGACCAACTGGTTTTAACCGTCAATAAGATCTTTTCTACGAACCATAAACGTTACGTTTCCATGGCAACGGTCAGATAGCAGCAATATAATGGTGGTCATACTCGATTATAATACATTATATATCATGCGTTTCTTGCAATACGACAAATTCGACTTTGCTCGAAGAAGGTTTGCGAAATAATGACAACATTATAAACTTTTGGAGTAAACTTACATTATATTGCCCATTTTTGGGTTCCGTACCCAAAGGGTGTCAACGGGACCCTATATTACTAAGCCTACGCTGTCCGTCTGTCCGTCTGTCTTTCCGTCCGTCTGTCCGTCTGTCAGCGGGCTGTATCTCACGAGCCGTAATAGGTAGAGAGTTGAAATTTTCACAGAATGTTTAGGTATTTCTGTTGCCGCTACAACAACAAATACTAAAAATAAAATAAAAATTCAAAATAAAGGCGGTATATACAAGAAACTTGATATTTTTGACGTTTTTAGTCTGCGGTGGTACGGAACCCTTTATGTCGCACATAAAGGGTTCCGTACCACCGCAGAATAAAAACGTCAAAAATATCAAGTTTCTTGTATATATACCGCCTTTATTTTGAATTTTTATTTTATTTTTGCCTTTTGCCCGACATGCACTTGGTCGGTTTTGGTACATATTTTTAAATTACAAGTTTTATATACTTCGTTTTTAAAAATGCTGAAATGAATGAGTGAATCAGTTCAACGATCTCTATTTTGATCAGTGGCCTTACCACCACCTCTTATAGCAGTTTTGTTTTAACGTTTCAGCGGCCATTTGTGCAATGACGTTTCTTATTGTCATGACAATAAGGTACGCCATTGCACAAAAAGTCGCTGAATCGTTAAAACGTTCCTATAATTGAATCGCGATAAGAGGTCGTCGTAAGCCCCCTGAATACCTTGCTATTTTGTTCGTTTACTATTAAATAATGTAATACTAATTAATACTATTAATCATGATAATATTGTTAAATATTTATAACCTATACGGTCTTCATTATCTATTATTTATTTAATACATATCTTCATATATCTCCGAAAACACAGGGCGTCTCAACCCCATTTTCGTCTTATAAATATTGTAGAGAGTTAACAAAACACGGTATACGCCGGGGGGTGGCAATTAGGGCCGGTTGCTACCCGCGATACCTCTCATCTTACCACTTAAGGAGCTGGTTCTCAAAGATTATGTGGGGTCTGAATGAGGCCCATCGTTATGAAGATATTTCATTTTTTTTTATTTAGATAGGCCAAAGCTATGAATAGTCAAAATCTACTAAAGGTAACTAAAAATATAACTAAAAGAAAATACTAATAAATGAAAGAGAAAACTTGTAAAAAGTATTGCAAAAAGTTACGCAACGTGGGCCACCCTTACGGTAGCGAGCGACTACTTATGAGTTTTTTTACTCGTGTAAATGACCTCAATCCGTTTTTTCTTCATACTTCTTTTTATTATTTTTTTATTAGCTCGTATTTTATTGGATAATTGGGTCAAAAATTAAGCTGATACTTTTTATATATGTATTTGAATACCCTGAATACCCTCCTTCAATACGTTGATCTTCTTACCTAACACCCTATACCTATAAAAAACGGCGAGCTTACGGATATTAAAACCAAGACCCCTTCGATCTTAGGCCCCTTCGATGAAATTATTTATTTCACGAAACTTTGAGATCCCTTGTACCCAGCCGCCGTCGTCTCCCGCCTTGAGTGGCTTTATGAAATTCCTTACACGCCGACACACGAGTGAAACGGCGCTATATCCATCCGCTTCTTATTAGCCTGTAGGGCGTGGGTTCGAGTCCCGCACTTTACTGTCTATGGTATTGTATAAGTGGGAGTAGGCATGCACAGCTTTCTATGCTAGTTTTTGTTTATTTTTATTTAAATACCTTATTTTGTTTTTTTTTACTCACACTGTGTTAATGCCTGCCTGCTCACATAGCGTTACTGTTTGAAAATGTATACAATTATTATTTTGAAAAGAGTAACCATTGAGTTTCTTGCCGGCTCTTCTCAATGGAAGCAACATTACGAACCGGTGGTAACGCTAAAATATTGTTTATATTGACTATTTATAAATGCTCTAATGAGCTTACATGAATAAAAACCCTTTGACTTGACTTGATTATTACGCTAGATGATCTTTAATCTATGGCTTAGTTTTTTTGGGGTAACTTGACTAAATAAAACTTAAACAACATAAATCTATGTTAACGTTAGACATTACAAAAAAAGGGGAAACTGTCCAAAATAGTATGTCCCACTAAATGGAGTCAATGGAGACAGAACGACTCAGTCGTTCGCGGAAAATTATATTGAAAACATGTCAGTAGGAATTGCCACGGCTCATCTTCTGCGGCATAATAACACATCAAAATGCCTTTAAATTTATTGTCGAATTGTGAGTGCATGTATTGGTGCACTGAGCACAAGTCTAGTGATTGCAATGTAAGGAGGTATCATATCTGTTAAAATAATACATCAATGGTTAGATATCCTACTAATATTATAAATACAAAAGTTAGTGTGTGTGTGTGTGAATGTTTGTTACCACGTATCTCCATAACTACTAAATCGATTTTAATGTAATTTAAAACGTAGATAGTGTTGGTTCTGTAATAAAACATAGGCCAATCCAATATCCACGCAGGCGAAGCCGCGAGGCACAGCTAGTTTAATATAAATATTTCATTATTTATGTCCTTTGACAAATATTCTTAACATAACCTAATTTATCTAAAATAATTAATAAATGAAAACCAATTAACTGTATTAACTCCCTTAACTGTGAGATGTTTAGTTCAATTTAAATTTAATTAAATCTAACGTCTTGAGTATAATGTTATAGTTTCTGTTTACGTAATTTTATACTGTCCCCCTTACCCCTTCGCGGTCTCCATCTTACCCCCCTTTAGGCAGGATTAACTGGATTCCATTAAAATTATTATGATGTTCACTGTGAGTAAGTAGAGCTTCTTTGAATGCTTGTGTGTGTGTGATAGGAATTAGAACACGTATACTGAGTGTTTCAGACGTACGAAATAATAATTAAACTACATATACGGTAGATATGTAGATGTTTTGTGAATACAAACTTTTTTAAAATAGTTTCTGAGTTATGGGCCTTTGAATATTTGTGATAACTTTCGTGTTCCGGCCTTACAATACAGCAAATAAAAAAGGATCCAGTGTAAATAGCATAATAGCAATAATAGTAGTAATCACTATCAAGAAATGGTTTGTGAAATAGTTGAAAATCTTTTTAAGATATAAGCTACCGCAGACATGTTGCTTTTAGCATCGGCGATCGGCGATTTTAAAGCTGCGTCTCGCTCGTTCTCGCTCGAAGAAACGCGACGCAGCATCGATACAGTCATTTACAATATTTGTTTAGACAGGAATTGAACATGTTGCTTTTAGCATCGGCGATCGGCGATTTTAAAGCTGCGTCTCGCTCGTTCTCGCTCGAAGAAACGCGACGCAGCATCGATACAGTCATTTACAATATTTGTTTAGACAGGAATTGAACATGTTGCTTTTAGCATCGGCGATCGGCGATTTTAAAGCTGCGTCTCGCTCGTTCTCGCTCGAAGAAACGCGACGCAGCATCGATACAGTCATTTACAATATTTGTTTAGACAGGAATTGAACATGTTGCTTTTAGCATCGGCGATCGGCGATTTTAAAGCTGCGTCTCGCTCGTTCTCGCTCGAAGAAACGCGACGCAGCATCGATACAGTCATTTACAATATTTGTTTAGACAGGAATTGAACATGTTGCTTTTAGCATCGGCGATCGGCGATTTTAAAGCTGCGTCTCGCTCGTTCTCGCTCGAAGAAACGCGACGCAGCATCGATACAGTCATTTACAATATTTGTTTAGACAGGAATTGAACATGTTGCTTTTAGCATCGGCGATCGGCGATTTTAAAGCTGCGTCTCGCTCGTTCTCGCTCGAAGAAACGCGACGCAGCATCGATACAGTCATTTACAATATTTGTTTAGACAGGAATTGAACATGTTGCTTTTAGCATCGGCGATCGGCGATTTTAAAGCTGCGTCTCGCTCGTTCTCGCTCGAAGAAACGCGACGCAGCATCGATACAGTCATTTACAATATTTGTTTAGACAGGAATTGAACATGTTGCTTTTAGCATCGGCGATCGGCGATTTTAAAGCTGCGTCTCGCTCGTTCTCGCTCGAAGAAACGCGACGCAGCATCGATACAGTCATTTACAATATTTGTTTAGACAGGAATTGAACATGTTGCTTTTAGCATCGGCGATCGGCGATTTTAAAGCTGCGTCTCGCTCGTTCTCGCTCGAAGAAACGCGACGCAGCATCGATACAGTCATTTACAATATTTGTTTAGACAGGAATTGAACTCGCAACTACCCGGAACAGTGAGCCGAGTGGCCTACGCTTAACCTACTATACCAAGCGAACGTTTAACCATAAATAATGGCGAGTTACAATCGATTTACAATGACATTACAAATCATTTTTATCCGAAATTTCTTTGCACGCCCAAATTGAGTGTAAACGTACCTAAGACCGACGACCTAAGAATCTAAAAAAGACCTAAGAATCTGTTTTCTTACCCCACTTACGTCTAAGACTTTTCCAACCCTTCGTACCTATCTCAGCATTCCTATAAAACTTACCCTATAAAACTAATTCCCTTACCATCCTTATATAAATGAAAATTTGAGTGCCTCCGTCTTGGCTGCGTCTCAGGTGCCACCCCCCTTGCCGGTAGAAGGGGCTAGGGGTGTCACACCCCCGCGAGTCTTCGCGGGAGCGTGGAATAAGTAAAGGGTATATTGTTATGTAGTTCTTATATACAGTGGTTATTCTTATGTACCTACTTATTTACTTATATAAGTATTGATTTTCACAGTAATTTTGTTTAAAGGATGTGATTATTATACATTTGCGTTATAAAATTCAATTTTATTTTATTAATTGAATTCAATTTATTCAAAAGATAAAAACGGAATTATTATTCAGGCATGTGTTGATTGTAACCCCCTCCCCTTCCCTCTGTCCCATTTCCCTTCAGGCGGGCAACGTGCGAGCATCTATAGGCTACGGTAACTGCTTAACATCAGGCGGGCTGTACGCTCGTTTGCTTGCCTCCTTAGTGAGATAAAAAAATCAGGGTAGACTGACTTTTGCTGATGTGAAAGATTTTGCTGAGGTTTTGGTAGGCTTTGTTCCCTTTTTTCTAAACGGATGAAGTGTTACCATTCGTTTTCACATTTTACAAAACCGCACAGACATCAAACCCGCGACCACTCCCTACCGCCTACCCCAAACCACTAAACCTAGTGGTAATCACAAGGTTCACTTAGGTATGATGAAGATTAGTAAGTTTATTGATGTTGGCAATATTATTAATAAGTAGTACATACATTTACTAATCTCTCTTCGCATTATAATAACAAATACATATCAAAACTTTCGCAAGCCATATCTTAAACATCGATAAATTACCCCCCGCAACTCGGTCCCCCCACTTCCCACAAGAGGGGAATATATTTCGAATTAGTGGCAACACAAATAAATCAGCCGTTACACGACGGCATAATCGCGAACTTGGAGGCACGTACTTCCTTATGAAGAACCCCCCCTTCCCCCACCCCTCCGCGGAGTTCCGTTTTGAATTTCTAATCGGAGTAGGGTTGAGAGACGTTGGTATTTTTTTGTGGAGTTCACAAAAAGTTTATGTTTTTTTATAGGTAAGTTACAATATTGCCATAAGCAGGGAGGAGTGGAGAAAGGAAAAGGAGACCTTTGCCCAGCAGTGGGATGACCCAGGTTGACAAAAAAAAAGTTACAATCAAATAAGCTGGCTTGTCTGCGGTACAATCAATAGTACCTACGTTCATGCATGGAAAAAAACTAACCACCAAATTAATACCTATACCTAGATTTTAGCCAGTTTACAAAGCATTACTAGGAGCAAAAGTTATTTGTAATGCGAATGTTAATCCATCATAACTTTTTATAATTTGGTGGTAAAGTTTTATCATCATAAGTTTTCCTGACTAGAAATTGAGGCA
Source organism: Drymonia ruficornis (assembly GCA_947859195.1). Classification (NCBI taxonomy): domain Eukaryota; kingdom Metazoa; phylum Arthropoda; class Insecta; order Lepidoptera; family Notodontidae; genus Drymonia; species Drymonia ruficornis. The sequence goes on along the minus strand of OX401929.1, from coordinate 6,591,616 downwards.
AAAATCATACAATTCTGGAATTCCCCGTGAATGACAGTGAGTTGCTATACTATACTGGCAGTTATTACATTTCATTACCTGCTATGCATGGCAGCTAATAAAGCTAAGGCCTAGCCTGAGACGTTATTGCGCTAGACAATTTTAATGGCCTCTAAAGTGACAACCCTATATAAGAAATCTCAGCTCAGAAAGTTAGATTGGCGAAGGAACCGCACACCGCAGCCGTTCTTACAATACCATATTCCAATTGCGACACACCGATGCGAAGATTTTATTAAATAAATAAATATCCTGGGACATTATTTTACACTCGGCTACCTGATCCCAAACTAAGCAGAGCTTGTACTATGGAAACCAGATAACTGATATTACTACATATATACTACTTTTTGTTTGTAAATACAGGCTTTATATACATATACACCCAGACTTGGGACATGCAGACATGTTCATGCACACAAATGCATGTCCTGGGTAGGAATCGAACCTACGACCTGCAGCGTGAAAGACGGAATCTAAAGCAACCACGCCAACGGGCCCGTTGAATACTAGCTGTGCCCAGCAGCTTCGCCCGCGTGTAATCTGATGTGTAAGATTTGCCTATGTCTTATTCTAGAGCCTACACTATCTACGTTTCAAAATTCATTAAAATCTGATTAGTAGTTATGGAGATACGTGGTGACAAACATCCTTACACACACACTTTCGCATTTATAATACTAAGGATTAGTAGGAAGGATGGTTTATTTACCCCTTCAGCCTTGGCTGGGGTAATAATAGCATCAGTAAAAAAAAAATTGTCAAAATTGGTAAATCTTCTTTTTGTTTACATTCATTATTATTGTGATACTGCTAGCCGTAATAAAGTTTTTGTTTCTTTCTTTCTTTCTTTCAATCTCAGACTTTATGCACATATAATATTTGCCACCTTTATAGAGATTTTAGTCAGTTTACAATGTTTAACAAAGCATTTCTAGAAACCAGGGGTCTTACCACGACCTCTTATCGCGATTCAATTATAGGAACGTTTTAACGTTTCAGAGACTTTTTGTGCAATGACGTACCTTATTGTCATGACAATAAGAAACGTCACAGCACAACAAGTAGCTGAAACGTTAAAACAAAACTGCTATAAGGGGTGGTGGTAAGCCCCCAGAAGTGATTTGTAATACCAGTGTAAGTCCATCATAAATTTCTACAAATTTAGGGGTCAGTCTATATGTCTATACTTATGTCTTATTCATGTAGCATAAAGCACTATTATGAATATTCGACAAAAGGTTTTAGTTTTAACACTGGTTCGTAATGCTGCTTCCATGGAATGGATAAGAAAAATGTACATTTGAACCCGCCATATACTTCCAACAATTCTTACCTAGGACTTCTTGTAAGTCAAGATCCACATGTTGTCCAGGGAAAATATCCAGGTTACCCTTAGCGAGATTTGGGGTAAGGCTAAACATTCTTGGAACTACAATTTCAGATTGAGCTAACTCTCGAGGAAATGAACCGTGAGAGCGAACTGGAATCACATTCTTATATTATCCAGTACAAAATTACTACCTACTCAACAGAGTACTTAAGTCCTGACTGCGAGTAAAGATCGATTTATTTATTATCAGGCTGTTGTAGTGAGTGTACCTGTGAATGTTACCAACTGAAGTAATTTTAATAATTAAAATACAAATATCTTATACAAATTCATAAGGATAACATAATAAATCAATATGCCGTAGTTACCCCACATTCATTAAAATATCTACTTAATACATATTCCATCGAAATTCGACAGGCTTCCAGTAAATAATGTATCAAGTGTCACATAATGTACACAGTACGTGTATGTATGTACATATTTTAATACATTATCTCGCGTAAGTAACGCCGAGATGAGATCCAAGATGGCGACGCTTTGAACACTTCTTAGCGCGAACGCGACGTCTGCGGCGTAGTGTGGAGTAGGCTTCATTATTCTAATATTTTGTGTTACATTTTTGTATGAGGCTAGTAGGTTTCGAGGGTGTCATATTCCACTTTCGACTACGAGCTTATAAAATTGACCAAAATATTACAGAATTTTATTTAACTTTGTTATTTTACTACTATTTTACTTTGGATCAAATACGTAATCGATCGATTATTGCGTACGATAGGTATTGATAATGTAATAATGTACCTAATAATAAGACAAAATTAATTCGTGTCTTAGGCTCGTATTATAAACCGCATCTCAAAGTTGAGATGATCTTAAGACGCTGTTTTTGACAGATGCTCCATTAATTAAAGATCAAACCGCATCTTAAGATCGATCTTAACTTTGAGATGCATTTACTAATACGAGCCTTAGTGGCGATTATACTCATTATTAGCTACCAATTGCGATTACCTACTAAGTAAGTTGTTTAAAAAAGCTTTCTCCACACTATAAACCCACCAAGCACACGAAGTTATAATATCGCTGGTAGTTTTCGCGAGGGGGCGCCTCTTGCGAGGCTTGGGGGGGGGGGGGTGGGAAGATGGGGCGCACGCCTCGCGTGATAACTCGCTACTTCGCCGTTTACTTATTTACATAATTACATATCATTTCTATCTGAAGTGTATATGGGGGGATTAATTCAGGCCTATCTCTGCGGTTTAAGGGGTTTGAAGATTGGATGGGAGACCGGTAGGGTAAGGAACCTAATAAGGAACAGGCCTTAAGCCACTGTTAATTATTTTTTCAATGTTATATGACACTAGCTGAGCCCGCGACTTGTGCACGTGGAATTTAACAAAAACATATTGTTAATGTTTGTCAAAATAAAAGTAGTTAAAGTTACTCCTTATAACATTAGCTATCTGTCAGGGAAAGCCTGGTCAAAATTCCTTCAGCCGTTTCGAAGATTAGCCGGAGCAAACAGACAGACAGACAAACATGTTAAATGTTTTTTCTTTGTTATTAGGCTATGTCTGTTATTTTGATATTAGGTACAAAACAGACACGTCAATTTTATTTATTTGTATGTATCATAGATTTATTATTAGCAGATACGAAGCTATTGTTTATGGTATACATATTTGATGCAAATATGGACCACATTAACGAAAACATATATGTCTCATTCTTACTCGTGACAATTTAGCTATGTAAAACAGTACAGTATATGTCATACTAGCTTTTGCCCGCGACTTCGTCCGCGTAGACTTCAAAATAAAAAAAAAACCGGGCAAGTGACTTAAGACTTTTTAGTACTTTTTAGTGCGCCAGGGTTTTTTAAGTCAGTAAAAGCTTTTTTATAAAAATAATTTTATTTCACGATTTTTATTGGAGCCATACAAACTTTATCACGGTACCTAATTCGGTGAATGCGTGTTTTGGTAGGTAGGTATATAGAGCCAAAATCCCAAGTCCCCCTCCCCTTCTCCACCCCTTTTCCTCCCCTCTCTTCCTTCTGCTCCCTCCCCCTCCATTTCCCTTTCCCTTTTCCCTCCCCCTTCCACTTCCCCCTACCTTACGTCTTCCCCTTTCTCCCTCACCTACCCTATGCATACTAAGTTTCAAGTCAATCGGGTACAAACATATTTTTCTGCCGTACTTTTTTTTCTACCTTTAGTTTCCCCCTTTTGGGTGTTGATTTACGAAATGATTTTTTATGGGATCAAACTGAAGTATTACCTACCATATTCAGCTCAGCTTATACCCCAATTATTTAAAATGGATAATCATAACCAATCTCGAGATATGGATGACTAAACATTCGCTGACCCCGCTCTCCCCTTTTCCTTCAAAATATTAAAAACGCTGAAACCCCAGTCTGATTATTTAAAATGAACAATCATAACCAATTTCGAGATATGGATGACTAAACATTCGCTGACCCCGCTCTCCCCTTTTCCTTCAAAATATTAAAAACGCTGAAACCCCAGTCTGATTATTTAAAATGAACAATCATAACCAACTTCGAGATATGGATGACTAAACATTCGCTGACCCCGCTCTCCCCTTTTCCTTCAAAATATTAAAAACGCCGAAACCCCAGTTTGATTATTTAAAATGTACAATCATAACCAATTTCGAGATATGGATGACTAAACATTCGCACACCCCGCTCTCCCCTTTTCCTTCAAAATATTAAAAACGCTGAAACCCCAGTCTGATTATTTAAAATGAACAATCATAACCAATTTCGAGATATGGATGACTAAACATTCGCTGACCCCGCTCTCCCCTTTTCCTTCAAAATATTAAAAACGCTGAAACCCCAGTCTGATTATTTAAAATGAACAATCATAACCAATTTCGAGATATGGATGACTAAACATTCGCTGACCCCGCTCTCCCCTTTTCCTTCAAAATATTAAAAACGCTGAAACCCCAGTCTGATTATTTAAAATGAACAATCATAACCAATTTCGAGATATGGATGACAAAAAATTCGCTGACCCCGCTCTCCCCTTTTCCTTCAAAATATTAAAAACGCTGAAACCCCAGTCTGATTATTTAAAATGAACAATCATAACCAATTTTGAGATATGGATGACTAAACATGCGCTGACCCCGCTCTCCCCTTTCTCGTCAAAATGATTAAAAATACGGAAACCCCAGTCTGATCAATTCAAATAAGCAATCATAACCAATATCGAGATATGGATGACTTATTAAAACATCCCTTGACCCCGTTTTCCCCTTTCCCGTCAAAATAACATAACTCGACCACCGCTATACAAACTTTCACTCCACATTTCACCCCTTAGGTCTTGAATTTCCAAAAACACGAAAGAAATCTAAACACAAACTTTCATTCCCCTATTTTACCCCCTTAGGGGTTGAATTTTCAAAAACCCTGAAATTACTCTTTTTTATTTTTGAAAAGACACCTAATAACCAATTTAAGTAAGTCTAACTTCAAAAATGACGGAACTTCCATACAAACTTTTATCCCCTATTTACCCCCTTAGGGGTCGAATTTTCAAAAACCCTGAAACCCATATTTTTTTATTTTTCAAAAGACACCTAATCAGCAATTTTCATAATTCTAACTTCAAAAATGACGAACTTCCATACAAACTTTCATCCCTTATTTTACCCCCTTAGGGGTTGAATTTCAAAAAACCCTTTCTTAGTACACCTCTACACATCAAGACAAACCCACCCTCCAAATTTCAAGTCTCTACGATCAGCGGTTTAGGCTGTGCGTTGTCTGTCAGTCAGTCAGTCAGTCAGTCAGTCAATCAGGACTTTGATTCTTATATATTTAGATATTTCTTTTTTCTGGAAGTTTTTGGTTAGTTCTGTCAGTAAGCCGCCTCCCTGAGGGCCTTTTTGGACCACCATATTGGGTTGTCGGCAATGGTCGGGTCACTATGGTTAGTACTTCATCTGTCATGTCAGCGTCTTATACAAATTATTTTAAATTTTACGCTGAACTGTGTGTATTTTGTGACTCTTTATTATATTATTTAGGATTATTAAGGAAAAATCAATATAGTTTAGTGTTGCGTTAGGGCATGCAGTTCTGATTCTGTAAAGAATTTCGAAGGATTGTCATTTTTCAGGTTAGTTGTGTTATTTTCATATTTAAGTGTATTTATAGTGTGTGAAAATACCTTTCGTGTACATTATATTAATTTTTAATTGAGTTCCCGTCTATAATCGTACTCTCGAATTCATATTTTCAAATAAAATAGAACTAACAAATATTTGCTATGTTTACATAAAAACGTAGTGCTGTTCTTATAAGTTTTGTTTCAAAGTTATCGATACAAATTCTATTCACCTACACGTTGGGCCGCGCCGCCACCCTGGGGTGACCACAAAGAAATTATTTTTGTTTTGGAAGGTGCGTGATTGCGCCGCCTTAAATTTGTTTTATAATATTTGTCATCACTACTCACGAACATAAAGATGCGCGACAGAGATAACAAGTTGATTTATGTATAGTGAACATTTTAAAATTAAATGTGGGATTTGCTAAAACGGCTTAAAGAAGTTAAAATAGAGTTTATTCAAAATCTCCCGATTTCGCAAGATTTTTAGCTGATAAATTTGACGATTTTTAATTTTACGCTTTTGCTACATTGGGCAGTGGTAGGTAGGGATGATGGCCGTGTATGCATGAGGCTCTCCACACGTGCACAATTTCGTGGTAAAGTTGAGGCGCCAACAAGGCCGAGACATTGAAATTCTGGTGGTCTCTAACGTTAAATTGCGAACCCCGAAGAGTTGCCATGTGAAAATGACTTTACTTGAGCAGCAGCGTCACTCTGCACAACCATTTTAGAGGGAAGAGGGTGACTCGCTCCACGGAGCCATAAAATAACATAATAGTCATAAATAAAAACATAATTTTGTACTGCCCACCCCTGATTAACGTGATATTTGTGCTGCGGTCTCTTTCCCCCCTTCATGACACTTGACTGACCGACTCGTTTGGTACACTCGTCGTCGCGGTGCCTCCTGTGTCTAAAAACCTTAATCGCACGAAATCTACTCAATCCTTTGTGTAATTGTGTTGTGTGAACTGGATAAACCCAAGTGAGTGCTCTAGTGATGTGCCTGCGCAGAAGAACCTGACGATCCAGCCATACCACCCTGTAAATGCACCCGCCTCCATCGTGTCGTTAATGTACACGCTTGACATTGACCAGAGCCTTACAGATTTGTCTCCCCCCTTTTTTGCCTTATTTGATTTAGCCCAGCATAGCTGAACCTACCTAAGCAGGACCCAGCACTTTTCCCGCGACATGATCGTTAGGTATATCGATATGGATACTATCGACTAATTAAAAGTACAACACTTTTTGCTGTGCGCCATTTTGGACGGTCGTGTGCTCGTGTTTGGCTACAGATGACGTCACTTAGGGCTCGTCCTTTCTCTCTTAGGTCATTGGTATGTATAGATTATAATATGTCTTGTGTGTCATATTGAAGACATCATTGAAAGTTACTGTTACTTACAATAAACATAATTTTAAATACACGACTTCCCAAAAAAGGTGTGTATATGTGTTTTTACACGACTGCCCAAAAAAAGTATAAAACAAGTGCACTGTCATTGCAGTCGGGGGCCCTCTTGTATTAAAAATGTTCCACAGAACGGTCCCCCGACTGCAATGACACTGCACTTGTTTTATACTTTTTTTGGGCAGTCGTGTAAAAGCACATATACACTCCTTATATACTTTTTAGTTCGTTTTTTGGCAGGGCAGTCGTGTTTTTAATTTTTTCAATTACCTATTTATTTATTTTTAAATTTCATTCCACAAAGACACCTATTTCTGAACTAAAAACTTTGCCACACCCTCAACGACAATAAACGAAAGAATTTTTACTTCTAACATTATTCTTTGACATTTCCCATCATATTTAATGTAAATTTTTCTTTCATGTTTTATACCAATTTTTACACGATTTTATTTACAATCACATTGTAAAACAGTCAATTTTCTGACATAGATCCAGGATCTTACCCTCATCAGAATGAACAGAGGGAAAAGCACCACCAACTTATCTCAGAATAAAGAGTCTGAGACTCCAAGAATTACTCATGCTGACAACAGTAGGTTCCCAATGCCTGATAATTTCAACCTTTACCTGCCCTGGGCTTACCGCCAGCTGGAAGGCGATACTGGGCTGGTCGTCCAAAAGACCACGCAACGTAAGTCAGCCATTTTGACGCTTTTGCTATTCGCTTTTAGGGTGATAAACGCTTGAAGCAAGGTGGTAGAGCCAAGCTGTAGCCAATTGACTGCAGCTCATAAACGGGCTGGCTCGACCGGGGCAGTACCACCCTCTCAGAAGATCGGCGTAAAGCAGCTATTACAGCTGCGTTTAATACGATGAGCGAGAGAGCCGGAAGCCCAAACCCCCTTCCCCTCCCTCTGTTCCACTCTTTTTCAGGTCCCCAACGTGCGAGCGATGCCTTTGGTATTTCAAGCATCTATGGGCTACGGTAATCCGTACGCTTGTTTGCCAGTTTGTTTTGAATAAGCTGGCATTAATAGTTTAATTGCCACGATGGAGATCAAACCACCTCTTTTCGTTTTATAGGACTGAGGTAACAAACGAGCGTACGGCCCGCCTGATGTTAAGCAGTTACCGTAGTCTACAAATGCCCTCAATTAAGGCCCCGCTTCCCGGCCGAGCGTTTTCGCCGTTTGGATTGGCCGAGAGCGCACTAACCCCGCCCACTTTTTTTTGCGAAAATATCGAAAATTAATAATTGTGACGTGAAAAACTATTGCATCACCAAAATCTAACTTAATGTTTTAGGTATTATCTGCCTGCATATTTTGGTGAAAAAAAAAAATAGAAATTCCGAGCCGTTTCGAAGAAGACACAAATTTAATATACAAATTTTAAATTTTGGTATTTTTATTTTCACATAGTAAATGAGCATGTAGCACTTTTTTCCTGCTTAAAATTTAAATATTTTAAAGGTTTTAAGGTGAAATTTAAAGGTTCTATAAATACGGTGATATTTTTTTCAAAATTTTTACTCCATTCGTCTAAGAGGAGATAGCCTCCAAACATGCCTCGTTAGGTGCTTGTACCGTAAGAAGGTGAATCTTCTAATAACTAAGAAATACACGCTTTATTTCTCTTTCAGATGAGTACGTGAATATCGGCCGCTCTTCAGACCGCTCTAAGGGCAAAGGCAAAAGAAGCAGGGTGATGCCTTCACCAGTTGCAGACGAGAAGAGCGCCTCATGGCAACCATTACTCATGACCACTGACAACATAGTCAAAATCATCACCACTTACGACCATTCCGACAATTTAGTCCACATCAAATTTGACAGAAACGTCAGAATACCGGTCAAAGTGATGAAGATCATCAGCTTGATCATACGGTTCCAAGATAATTTGACAGGGGTCACTATTAATAAAGGTTTAGATGTGTATACAGTGCATGAGTTGAAAAAGTGGCTGCCAATATCCGGTATCACAGATATATGCTTAGACGATACGTTTGTTAAAGAAGGGAATTACCATATTTTATTGGAAAATCAGAGTGCATTGAAGAATTTGTCGCTCGCTCGATGCAAGATCAATGATAACGTTATTAAGAACATAGCTTCTAAGTTGATCTTCCCGTCCCCAGCGTCTAAAACACTAGTTCTATTGAATCTAGCCTCAAATAGAATCACAGAGGTTGGGGCAAAGTATCTGGCTGAAGCATTAAGATCTAATAGGAAACTTTACTACCTAAATCTCGCTGACAATATGATACCAGACGAAGGTGTTTCGTATATTCTGGACGTATTGATCGAATTCCCGTTAAATACTGATGAAGTTATGACAATGAGGACCAAACATATAAACTATTTGAAGCAGAAGACCCAGCTTTCGGACAGTATTTTGAAAGACTTGAAAGCTGGCGAGTATGACAGGAGGGTGGCTAGGAGGAAGTCGGTGAAAGCTATACAGAGCACGAAGAAATTGAAAGGGTTGGAGAGGGAGGTTTCGGCGAAGACATTAGCCGAAGGTACCACTAAAAGTATGGTTAACATGGATGAAGGGTTACGGGAGAAAGCCGAATTTATGGCCGAGAATATGCTCGGAGGATTCGACGGCCCCTTCACTACAGCACACACGAAAATAATAGACGGCGTAACGCACTGTTTAGGTAACAATGTGTTGTGCTATTTAAATTTGGCGTATAATAATATTTGTTATGTAAGCGTAAAGAAGTTGTTGAATGTTGTATTTAGCCAGAAAATAATGAATAGGAAGCCTCGCGGGTTGGTTAATGTTTGTATCGAGGGGAACAATATACCAATACAATGCCCGGAACTGGCTAGCATCGATGAGGTCCTAGAGTCCGGTCTTAGGGGGTATAGTAGCAAGATTTCGATAAATATTAAAAAGAAGGCAACATCCAAACCTACTAGCTTAAAATAAGATTATTTATCAATAAATTAATGCATTAATAAATTTCGATCCCCGGTGGGGCATGCACCAATGGATGAATTTTCATCTATGTGCATAATTTACAGTTCGCTGACGGTGAGGGAAAACATCGTGAGGAAACCTACCTATCCCTCGGGATTAGGTAATAGTCAGTTCCTGTATACACGGCGACACGGTTCACCACCTGTCACGTTGGGTTCTGACTATCTAGTGAAACGTGGGCTTTGAGTTGGTTAATACCTCCACAATGTGGTGGTGTATGGCCACTCAAGCCTCTGACTACCCCCGAACGGGGATAAAAGTCGTGACGTTACATTACATTACATTACATTACATTAATAAATGATCTAATGAGTGTGTTGTTGACCGCGTTGTTGATGGGCGAAAGCGTGGCGCAGCGCAGCTCCAGGCCTCCACAGCGCGGTCAGCATTGCAACACTTGATGGACAAGCTAAAATAAAGGCCGAGACCAAAGGTCGAGGCCTTTATAGCGCGGCCAGCAAGGATTGCTAATGATGACCAAGCTTGGAGGCCGTGAGCGTAGCGAAGCTTAGCTTGAGGCCAGTATAGCGTGGTCAGCAGTACACTCATTAGAGAACAAGGCTTGTATAGTGCTTTACTCAAAAATGCGACTATTAGTTTAAACAAAACTAGCTAAGTGGGTATAACAATTAATACAATTATATTTATATTTTTACGAACTATATCTATAGTTGTGTATTTTCTCTGTTTACGTTTCCATGGCAAAGGCACAACCAACTCGTTTTTAACCTTCAATCAGTTTTTTTACGAACCATAAACATACCTGTTTGTTACGTTTCCATGGCAACGGTCAAATAACAAATATAATGACGATAAGACCGGGTAATAATACATTGTATGTCTAATAGCTCTTGCAGTACGACAAATCCGATTTTGCTCGAAGAAGGTTTGTGAAATAATGACATCATTATAAACTTTTTTGAGTAAAAGATTTTTATTGCGGTATATTTTAATAATTTGTATGTTCTCATTATTGTTATTCTTATTTTAATTTTAGATCGATTATGTTATTTTAGAATGTAATGCCGTGTGTCCACTGGCAAGTAACTTCCGCAATTTCTTGCAGAAGTCACTTGCCGACGTGTTTCCACTGACTGCAATTTTACACAACCGTGTATATGTGGGACTTGCAGCAAGTTCGGCAAGCCGCAGAAGTCCACTTGCGTGAGTGTTTACACATTGGAAGTCGCTTGCGCAAGTAAACTTGTGCAAGTTTTCTTGCCAGTGGACACACGGCATAACGTTCATTATTTTTATATTTTATATGAAATTTTCATTGGTTTTAATAATTATAATTTATTGTAATTGAGATTCGATTTACTTCAAGGGTGTTTTTATTAATTTTAGATTTGAATATTAATTTAGATTTGTGTAGCTATATTACGATAACTTTGGAGATTTACCCCCTTATTCATAGAGACTTTAGCGAGTTTACAATAGATTTGAAAAGCATTTTAAGGAACAAATGTGATTTGTAATTCCACTGCAAGTCGATCATAACTTTCTATGAATAAGGGGGTTAGTTTTTGATTATTAAAATGGATTAATAATAACATCGTTGTTTTATTTGAAATTAAGGTAACCAATAGGTACCTATAGACATATCGTTGGTAAGAGTCATTTCAGTTTAGTAAAGTTATTTAATTCTCGCGGAAAATATTGAAATTTAAAATATAAGAAGAGCCATAATAAATGCAGGTCAGGAATTTGCAACATTTTTTATTTAGGCACCATTTATATTAAAAAAATGCATTTGATACTCGTTGGTATAAGTCATTTCAGTTTAGCAAAGTTATTTAATTCTCGCGGAAAATTTTAAAATTTAAAAAGAGCCATAATAAGTGCAGGTCAGGTATTTGCAACATTTTTTATTTAGGCACCATTTATATTAAAAATTTGATACGTTTTGTTTTTTTTTTTATATTTTTATTTATGTTTTTTTTCTAAACGTTCTAATCATTTGTATAACCTTCTATACCAATATCTTACCTACCTACTTACCTTGAAACTAAATCTACCTACCTAATTACTTATCAGCTAATTAAAACAAATTATAAATCTGTCTACTGTTGGCTTCAAAGTTACAAGCCACAAAGCATTCGGATTGTGATTAAAACCTGTGTAATAGGCTTAACTAAAAACTAAAACTAGTTAGCGGAGATGTAAACGTTATTAATGTCAATTAGTTCGTTTTTGAACAAGACCTAATAGACATATGGCGGGAAGTGGAAAAACAGTGGAACAAGTGGAATTACAAAAAAAACAAAGACGATGAATATTTTTGTTTTTTTAAATACAGTGTACTTAGTGACCGATTTTAATCAATTAAAAATATATAATAATTTATTATTGTTGTTCGCTGTGAGAATTGAGATGGATTTATTAATATCAGAATAAAATAAATTAAAGTAGGTACCTACATTAATGCATTTCTCATACTGGGTGAAATCGAAATCGTGGGCAATATTTTAAACGGTGATTCTACACATGATTCAGAATATTTAGGGGATATTAATCAACAAATCAATTGATAAACATTTATTACCCAGGTAAGGTTAACAGTTACGGTTTGCGTATTGGCTTACCCGAGCAATATTTTTTTATCAATAGATTTTTTTATTTGTTTCCCAAAATATTCCGAATCTTGTGGTGAGTCATATTTTAAAATATTGCCCACGATATCGATTTCACCCTGTATATTAAGCATAGTTATTCAACATTTTATTTAAAAAAAATGGTACGAATCTACCCCCGCCCAACATAAGGCGCCCATTACACTATCCTAAACACAAATCAGTGCAAACGAAAATTCCGCGGCGTAAGTGCGGCGCGGATGCGGGGGGCCCTCGCGTAGGTGCGGGGCCCGGGGCGTCGGGGGGTCGGGGGGCGCGCGTCGATATTCGCGCTCGGAAGCCATCTTAAAATATAAGTGCCCCCCTCCACCCCCGCGGCGGCCCCGCGACGCCCCGCGCCTTCTCCTTAGACGGTCGCTTTTTCAAACTCCGCCGGTGTAGCGGGGGTGGTCGTCAACATTTGGTGAGTGAAAATAATTTTGTATTTTTTTAAATATAAGTGAGGTTGAATGTTAGTTTGTACTTTTGTATACAAGACTCCATTAATTATGACAATATACCTCTTCTATTTTATTAGTATTAATATTTTTTCAAACAAGGTCTGTCTATATCTCTTGTTGAATTAAAGGAATCCTAATTTTCGTAATTAACTAATTTTAACTGCATACATAAACCTATGGATTGTAAAAAAATACGATGGTACCTACTAATTTTAATAATATTTTCCAAAACATAATTGTGCCAAAGCTCAGACCTTTGTATAAATTACTTAGCTATATAAATTATTATGTAAAGAAAACAAATGAACTTTCACCCCACCAATATTAATAGAAACACTTCAACCTTATTAATTAACTTGAAATTTAGGTAGGTAGGTAATAAATTTATCTCCCGACCCAAGCTACCGAACCATCGTTATCTAGACTCGAACTATTTACCAAACGTTTGTAATCTAAATCTAAAATATCGCGTCTTTAAGATGATAAACTTGCTAACTCTACAAACGGCAGAATCAATACGGTATTAACTCACACACATGCAGCGCACGCTCACGGATGCATCGCAAAAACTATTGAAATGAAAATATAAGCACACATGCACAGTTTTATACGCACACACTGGTGTTTGCAGGTGTATATATGGGCCGCGGAGCATTACCTCCCGCCCCCGCCACCCGCCGGCCCCTCGGTGCGCCTTAGACGTTGGCTTTTTACATGAGTATAAGCAGGCGGCAGGGGTTTGAAACATTTTGTACGCTTTTGATTTCAGGTAACATTTAATTGTGAGATTATATTGCGTGGTTAGGTCATAGTGTAGAATGGTATGTAAATGTACAGACTGAGTAGAGTATTTGGACGATACTGGTCGCAAAGATTCAATCTTTTAAAATATAATAGGTAGTTAAAGTAATAAAGATAAATTTAAGAGTTCAAGAAACACTAATTCATAATAATAAAAGTCTATGGATACCAATTTATTTTTATTTTCAAAACGCGTGCTTTAGAATTACTAAGCTTTTAAAAAAATACAAAGAAACATTCAAGTCACAATATCCATTCACTTGACCAAACTGGTTTTAACAATTCGTATCTTAATTTTTACTTGCGTATCTAACACAAATATCCAAGGATCATCCCTCGAAGTAACAGGTTTTGAAAAAACCAATGGGTGCTTCGTCGTGGGAATGGTAAGTTTCGAATTTTGTGCCTTTTCAATATTTCTGGAACAACCTGTCTAAGAAAAAGAAATGGGGTGAATCGGACTCAATCTAGTTTACTTCAAACTAGTTTGTGTACAAAGATGATTTTTATTTTATCACTTTTTGAATTGATATTTCCAGTTTTGTTGGATTTTGAGGTCATGAGAATTGGGAAGGGTTATGGAAAAGTTTTGGGCTTTTATTGGCGGCCGATGGTATTATCAGTTGATCTAATTTAATATAGATTAAATATTTTGTTAATCGTTTTATTACAGCAATTAATTATTTTGATAATACATACATTTAGGTAGAATCTTTTTAATTCTAGAAAATGTATCTCTAGAATAAATAAAATTCATAAACTTTCGCTCTAACTTAAAGTAGGTAGTTAGGTAGCATACTTAACTTACTTGATAAAGATATAAAAGATTAGCATTTTTTTTATAAGCACCGTAATTTCCTATGTACATTACAATTAATATCAATAAAAAAAGCTTTACCCAATTTGAAACAATTATACTATGACAACAAAAATAATCTCAAGAAAAAAGACGCTCCTAAGCACAAGTCATCTTTTATATCACACAATTTTTTTTTCTCAGAAAACAGGTTTCCACACCTTTTTATATTCAAATTCCCACGAAACACTTGGACTAGTTCCATTTGAAGAGCGATCTTGGACATAAGGTATTGTTGTCTTCACTCCCTTGAAGAACCTGTTATATCTTGTGTATGGGGGACACAGGTGGATTTTGACCATTGTAGTTACTCAGTTGGTCTTTTTGCGTTCTAGTGGTGAGTCAAAATTAAGTTAAAGTAGGTTGGTACCTGTACACCTATGTGATTTTTTAAAATATGATTTTTACAGTAGGTATGCCTACTAGTGATGTGTTCTGTTATTTTGGGTGATAAT
This sequence comes from Drymonia ruficornis, assembly GCA_947859195.1. NCBI lineage: Eukaryota > Metazoa > Arthropoda > Insecta > Lepidoptera > Notodontidae > Drymonia > Drymonia ruficornis. Next base: position 6,576,497 of record OX401929.1, on the reverse strand, counting down.
GTTGTGAATAAAAAGTGTTTTTTTTTTTGTTTGAAAACTTGACAATCGTATTTCAATTACGATAATTCAATAATTTCTATCATTAGTCTTCAAGTAGGTACCTAAGTGTTTTCTGTAAGTAAATTTTCTTATTATTTTTTATCAAAACTCACATGATTCTTATTGCATAAGATTATTGTTTTAGATTTGTATTGCATTATGTCCATGTGTATGAGCCTACCTAGCAATAGCTTGATTAATAACGAAAAACATATATGTTGGCATTTAATAACATGGCAGGTAATATTAAAATAACAAATACAAACCAAATTGCATGCCATCAAACCCCACAAAAAACACAAACCCAACTTAAAATTCATACGCGTCTCATATGAAAACAACGCAATACCATAATAAGGCATTTAATTATAAATACGCCATGAATTCTTAAACGACTAGACATATTAAAATTTCACTTCCCCCGTCCTAACTACGCCTATAGCGTATCGCGGGGCCCCATCTCCGCTGTCTTTCTAAGGGGACCGCATAAAATAGTTATAGAGGGTAGGGGGAGCTACTTAACCGTTTTTAGGAGACACCCCGCCCGACGCAGAAACACCCCACTTCAACCCCACTTCCTGCTCACCTACCCCCCTCTCCTTCGGGGTGTGAACCCACAGCGCTATAACTATTCGTGTATTTTTGTAAAATAGAATTCTTACCGTGGGGTTGACGATACCTGCGCTAGCTTTTATAGTTACGTTCCAAATTTGAATGCGTGCCTTTCATTGGTGTTTTTGTTTCTGTAGTTGTGCGGGGTGGGGGGTCAGTTGAATTTGAATTCGGGTCGCGCGATTTAGTTTTAATTTGGCGGGATTTTGGGTGGAACGGTCGATGTTTTTGTTTTTGCGTATGCCGTTTGAATTATAAATTTGTTTGAAGAACGTTAGCTTATTTCGGTGAGTTAGAAAGTTGATTTTACACCGATTTTGTTGGTTTAAGTAGGTACTACTGTCAAAATTGTTGTAATCAAGATAAGAGGAGCCGCTTCTAATCGACAACCGACAGGTCCGAGTTTGATCCTCAACCTGGCAATTTTAAACTATTTTAAGTTATTCCTAGAACACGCTTTCAGCTTCTTAGGAGGAGCTAACGGTACTACTAGTAGGTAATTTGATAACCACACATACTTAATAAGTCACTTTTATTAGGTATAAAAGATAAAAAATAGAACAACTTAATATTAATCAACAAAATTTATAAAATATATATTTTCATATCACTTTTTTATAAAACAAAGCGTTGACGACAAAATGTTGACGATGTATGGAACATTTTTCATGTGTAATTTCCATAAAAATGTTTTTGTATTCGACACCTTTCTTCCTTATAGGATTTTTAAAACACATTTTAAACCATTTACCTACACTTACCGCCATATTTATAGATATTTTTATCCAGTTTACAGCGGCTTTAAAAAGCATTTTTACGAAAAAAGTTATTTGTAATGCCAGTGTACTGTATAAGTACCTACAACAGAACTTTATCTACTCCCTAGTAATTTTACAGGCGTAGAGAAATTTCAAACATAAAGTGAAATGACAAACAACGTTATATACCAACATTATATACATAATTAGCGGTGTCTTTGTGCGAGTATATAGCGAAGACGCCGTCGGTATATAATAAATGTGGGGTACGTGCGCTCGCGACCGAGCCATAGTAAAATTTGTGGGGGCGCGACTCTACCACTGTGGGTAAGGGCGATAATGACAAATCTGAAATTATTTTATACACTTTTGGGCTCAGTTTGATCCTTACGTACATTTTAGTGTCTTTTAACTTAATTTTTATTATTATTCAGCCTCTTTAGTTCTTTGTTGTCTCCCGATTAGTAACGGAACTAAGAGGATAATCTTCTATTCTTTCTTTCTTTGTCTTCTTCCTAGGCTTATCCCATTATGAGGGGTCGGCTTTCAGTCTACCCTGATTTGGCTGATCACCGATATTTACCCGGAGCGATTGCCATCTGCCCTCCGAGACCCAACTAGTGGGACTAACGGCAACCTAAGTGTAAGACCATTTTTGTCAGATTTTTCAGGCTTCTGACTGCCCGTAACGACTGTCAAAGATTCAAATGACACCCAGAACCGCCAGCTTAACGTGCCCTCCGAAGCACGGAGGAGGTCAGATGTTATAATTTGGACACCCATCCAAGGCCTAACCGAACCGAACGTGGCTTAACGCGCCGATGTATCGGGCGTCTTACCAACTAGGCTACGACCTTTTCAACTCGACTCCTATTCTTTATTTCGATGTATATATTTGGTTCTGGTTCCATCTAAGACAATTTGGTTTTTCCCCGTGACTCGTCGAGGATCATTGCATTCTTAAACATCTTTGGGATTTGCCCAATTCATCCTCTTTATGGGATGATTTACCGCTCACCAACATGGAACTCCTGTGAAAAATTACGTGATTCTAGACATGTCAATCAGTCAGAGTTAATATTTACATTAAGTAAATTAAAATTGTTGGTACAGCCAAGCTGTAGCCAATTGACTGCACCTCATATAATATATTATGCTGGATAAACGTATTTAGCGCACTAAATATTTTGGTGCAAGAAACATTTTTGATTTAAATCAGAAATGTTATTTAAGTAAAACTTAAACATATTTAAGATGTATGGTGCAAGTGGCCCTAAGTAAATAATAATCTAAAAACACATTTTTCACATACACCCTTATGCATTAACAGCATCTACGTCTTGATACAGCGTATAAGTCGATCGCGGGGTGGTTTTTACATTCACCCCTCACCGCCCACCCCCCGCGAGACCCCCACGACCCCCTAAACACACACGCTAACACCTCCCTTATACAGGCATGTATAAGGTTCATTTTGGCATGAATAGTCTGAACCCCGTCTTATCACACACCCCACAATCTTAATATTAATATTGTCTTGGGATGCTCCTTGTATGATGAAGTTTTACGTTATAGTGTGTTGTAAGACTATGTGGGTTTACCACCGGTTTACGGACCGTTGTAAAACTTGTTTTATGTGATTATTTATGGCTGTTATTGTTTATGGTTAGATAAAATGGATACCTGGATCTGTATGTAAATCTTATTTGATTACCTATAAAATTTACCTAGGTAATAGGTACTATACCTATATCCAGACCATGATCTAGACTTCCACACCAACTGTATGGTCCCAGACTAAGCAACGCTTGTAATATGGCTACCGTACAATGGACTGGGGGACAGTGACACCTAGACCAGGGTAAATTACGAAAAGGCCGTATTCGAAATTTGTCTCTGGCGGGAATCGAACCCGCAACTCACCGATGCACCACCCGATATAGTGAGCCGAGCGGCCCACGCTGAAACTACTGCGCCAAGCGGTCAAATATAACCTATGTTTGATATGATCAAGTGTTTATTAAAATATAGCGAGGCGCGGGTGCGGTGCGGGTGCGGCGCGAGTGCGGCGCGGGTGCGGCGCGGGTGCGGCCCCGCTGTGGCTCCGGCCAAGATCGTAATCAATTTAATTGGAAATTTCCTTTGATTAAACGCAACGCAAAGACGTTGTTAGAAGTTGACCTAATAAAACAAGTAGGGATAGCATAAAAGGCTTATTTGTAAATATTTATTTGACGGGCCCGTTAGCGTGGTTGGTAAGATTCTGCCTATCACGCTGCAGGTCGTAGGTTCGATTCCTACCCGGGACATGCATTTGTGTGCATGAACATGACTGTATGTACTGAGTCTGTGTGTAATTATGTATATTAAGTATGTATTTACAAACAAAAAGTAGTAATGTAGTAGGTAATATTAGTTATCTGGTTTCCATAATACAAGCTCTGCTTAGTTTGAGATCAGGTAGTCGTGTGTAAAAAGAATGTCCTAGGATATTATTATTATTTTTCATCACACCCATTCGAAAAACGTCAATTGCCTTTATTTTGCTCCCATGGGAGTTTTTGTTTCTCCTCCCTGATTGGTCAGCGTTCGTGCTTCTGAATAGAATTTGAAAAAAAAATCGAACGCTTAACTGGCCGGTTAGGATTACGCGGCAACCAAAGAGAATGTAATGGCAAAGCGCGCTGAAAAAATAATTTCATGTACATTTTTCTTATAATTTCTTTTGTCTCGGTTTAGTAAGTTTAAGTCATTCATCAACTCATTTTTCATTATTATTTGCAATAGCAAATAATAATGAAAAATGAGTTCGAGTAATGATGTGATGATATATTATTTGTTTGGATACTACATAAATTATGAGAGTTTCGAGTAGGTAGAGGTACACGTAGCTTTTTATTTTTCTCATAGGTTGTGATGAACAATAGTATGTATCATTTGGGGCCAAAATGTTTTGTCCTCGGGCGGCGTATATTGAATTCCTCGCAAAGCTCAGGATTCTACTTTAGAATCCTTCACTTTACTCTGAATTCAAAATAACGCCCTCGTGGAACAAAATATCACTTTGGCCCCATAAATAAATATAGCAGCATTTTCTGCCAAACAGAAAAAGAAAACTTAACAAAAAGTTTCGCAACGTGGACCACCCGTAGATACGCTAGCGACAGATTATGAGCTGTCTTAGCAAAGGGAATTTACTCATCTTTATTCTTAGGGACACCACAGACTTGCTACTTTTTGCATCGGCGATCGGCGATTTAGTCGCTTTTAGCATCGGAGCAGTCGCTGCGTCCGACCGCAGAGAGTCGCCAAAACGCGATGCAGTTGCAAAATCGCCGATTGCCGATGCAAAGAGTAGCATGTCTGCGGTGGCCCTTATACCTAATTTTATTCATTCATTTTTAGGGTTCCGTACCCAAAGGGTGAAATGGGACGTTTTTTCGATATCTATCTCAATCATAACTTTAATATGTTTGTTACTTACGGCGAAGGAAAACATTGTGAGGAAACCTGCCTGTCCTGGAAAATCTAGAAAATTATCGAAAGACATGTGCAATCCACTAACCCGCACTGGGCCAGCGTGGTGGATTATGGCCTGAATCCCCATCGCGTAAAGGGGAGGCCCGTGCCCAGGAGTGGGACGTTAAGTCAAAGTCAAGTCAAAAAATTTTTATTCATGTAAGCTATAAATAGCACTTATAAATCGTCAAATTAGCGAAAATATTTTAGCGTTACTACCGGTTCATAATAATTGTATACATTTCCAAATAGCAACGCTATGTGAGCAGGCAGGCATTTAAAACATTGTGAATAAAAAAATAAAACATAATCAGGTATTTAAATAAAAATAAAAAAAAGAACTAGCATAGAAAGCTGTGCATGCCTACTCCCACTTTACAGTTAAAAGGGATAATATTATTATTTTTATTATAGACACTATTTATGCTGTCTCTACCAAATCCGTATATCTTAAAATTTCCACCCAGTGAATCTTGTGGCCAGCCAAGATTACAGCAATAAAATTTATGTATCCAAGGCCCGCATAGCGCAAGTTGCTCGTGTGGACCGTACCCGTCCGATAACTTGTGCTCATACCTAACATTAGCCTTTGTTGTTGCTGGAATGAATCTCAAGATTGGAACTATTTGGAACGATTCAAAAATAGAATCGCTCGCGTGGTTCATAATTATTATTAGAATCTGTTTTGGGTAGGCATTTAAAAATCGAATTGAATTTGAACTATTTAAAAATGGAATCACGTGCGTTGATTTAGAAAGAAATGAATAAATAATTAGAATCTGTTTTGTGTTTAAAAATAAAATTTATTACACGTTGGAAAGTACGGCATGATTTTTTAAAATATAATAACCTTCTTACTAAAAAAAATTTACTTATTTTGAATATTTTTTTATAAAATGTAATTGGTTTACTTACTTTATTAATTTGAATTAAAAATACCTATTAAATATGTATTACCTACCCCTAACTTGGGTAGGTATACGAACATAAAAGAACACCATGATGCATCTAAGTTAAGTTCTAAACAGGAAGATGTTCCAATTCACGTTTGTTAAAATGCCTTGTAAAGCTATCGTAAATGGGTACAAATTCTATAAATTTTACAATACATTTGGAGCAACATTACAATTCATAACACGAATAAAATCGCCACAACTCCATTCCGCTTCCATTACATAAACATGTTCATTACACCTCGTTAAAAAAAGCTGCCAACAGGAATTAACAGCTGTGAACAAATCACCCCTGTGCGGGAACACGGTGGGAAAAAAGAAAAATGAGAGAAAATAAAACGCCGCGATGAATGCTAACAAGGTAGGATGGAGGCACACTGAGCGGGGAAAATTTCTCAGATTTTTTTTAATTTTAACGTAAAAATATATACCATCATGCCTGTAGGTATTCCTCGAATGGGGCGACCGGGGTAGTACCACCCTCTCACAGAACATAGGTGTAAAGTAAATATTATAAAGCCGAATTGCATTACGTAATTCGTGTATTATTCTGTAAAGGAAAGCGTATTGTAAAAAATAAATAAAGGCGAATCTTTCGTTTGCCGTTGGGCTTCCGGCTCTATTAAGATACGATTCCGACGAACGCGGCAGACAGTAGACCTCAGTTGATCTCATACAAATTGTAATGCCGTCTGCCGTCGCGGCACATGTCATCGCCACAATTTGTATGAGACCGACTGACGTCTGCTGTCTGCCGCGTTCGTCGAAAGCATACCTTCACTCATCGCACGAAATGCAGCTGTAATAGCTACTTTACGCCGATCTTCTGTGAGAGGGTGGTACTCGAGCCAGCTTGTGTATGAGCTGCAGTCAATTGGCTACAGCTTGGCTCTACCACCGACTAATATATTTATTTAGCCCTGGTTTAGTTAAAAATTCTCTCACTGTGTCCCCATCCTTGAGCGCCCTCCGGACAATCCCGGTATCCCGGACGCCTCGGCTAAGTGACTCGCTGTCCGGGATCGAACGTCATGGTCCGGGACATAAAACAATGCTGATAGGCGATGGTCAAGGCAAAGAAAAAATTCTGACCACAAAGAGGCATCTAGTGAGGCATTTGGTGCTTGTTACAAGGTCGTTTTAAGATGGCGAGGCGGGATAACGGGCCCGTTGGCGTGGTTGGCGTGCTGGCGCCTTTCACGCTGCAGGTCGTAGGTTCGATTCCTACCCGGGACATGCATTTGTGTGCATGAACATGTCTGTATGTCCCGAGTCGGGGTGTATATGTATATTGAGTATGTATTTACAAATAAAAAGTAGTATGTGTAGTAATATCAGTATCTGGTTTCCATAGTACAAGCTCTGCTTAGTTTGGGATCAGGTAGCCGTGTGTAAAAAATGTCCCAGGATATTATTATTATTATAAGATCAAACTGATGGTAGAATAACAAATTAACAACCTACGTGTTGATATAACCCTAACCATTCGACTCGACTCGACTGTAGCCTAGGGGTGAACAGGTTGGGCTAACAATCAGAAGGTCCCAGGTTCGATCCCCGGTGGGGCATGCACCAATGGATGAATTTTCATCTATGTGCATAATTTACAGTTCGCTGACGGTGAGGGAAAACATCGTGAGGAAACCTACCTATCCCTCGGGATTAGGTAATAGTCAGTTCCTGTATACACGGCGACACGGTTCACCACCTGTCACGTTGGGTTCTGACTATCTAGTGAAACGTGGGCTTTGAGTTGGTTAATACCTCCACAATGTGGTGGTGTATGGCCACTCAAGCCTCTGACTACCCCCGAACGGGGATAAAGTCGTGACGTTACATTTTACATTTTTTTGTGTTGCTATAAATAAGTAACGGCCGAGTACCTACTCAAAGGTTACTGAACTGTTTTTATGCCATCGGCCGCTGACAGCGTCACCCGTACGCCGCGTCACTATTTTACTATAGTGACGTCGGCGTGTGAAGGAGACCACAACAGTACATTTCTATAGTAAGCATTGTGACGCGACGTACGCGTGACGCTGTAAGCGGCCGATGGCATTTAAAAGGAGACCACGGCCTAAGCATTTTGAGATGTCGCTATTATATGTTTGACGCTTCAAAGATAAGCAGTTCTCAAGTTTGAGTTGAGTTTGAGGATTCGGCGATAACAACTTCATGAAAATTCTTATACCAACGATTATCCAACTGGGTTTAATTCTTATTGTGTGTTAAATTATTTCTTATAAGTAATAACTTTATTCCCTTTAAATAAATTTAATTATTATATTATTATTATTTTATAGGACTGCGGTGGCAAAAAAGCGTACGGCCCACCTGATGTTAAGCAGTTACCGTAGCCTATAGATGCTTACAATACCAAAGGCATTACTCGCACATTGCCGACCTGAAGAGGAGTGGGATTGAGGGAGGGGAGGAGAGCCCAAACCCCCCCTGGGTTTGGGCTTCCGGCATTCTCACTCATCGTACGAAATGCAGTTGTAGGTAGTAGGCACTTTACGTCGATCTTCCGTGAGAGGGTGGTACTACCCCAGTATAGCCAGCCCGTATATGAGCTGCAGTCTGGTCAGCTGGTCAGCTGGGCTCTCGGCTCTCTCACTCATCGTACGAAACGCAGCTGTAATGGCTGCTTTACGCCGATCTTCTGTGAGAGGGTGGTCTTACCCCGGTCGAGCCAGCCCGTTTATAAACTCCAGTCAATTGGCTACAGCTTGACTCTACCACCTTAATTGTTAGGTATATAGGACACCTGACGACGGATATCGGTTATTCGGACAACCGCTCGGCGAAGTGGTTTGTGAGTTAGCGGCTCGGCGCACTGCATCGTGTGGTCGCGGGTTCGATTCCCGCAAAAGACAAATTTGGGAAACATTCTTTTCGAAATTTGCCATGGTCTGGGTGTTACTGGAATCGCACCTTGCCCATTGAATGGTAGTCATAGTACAAGCCTTGCTTAGTTTGGGACCATACAGTTGGTGTATAAGTCTGGCGATATTTATTTATTTATTTAACACCACATTTCACTTCCAGAAAGGTCAAGTCCGTAGCACCCTCAACCGACGGCAGTGCATGAGAAGATGTATGAATGTGGATGAACCAAAAGAGGTGTGTCAGAATCGTAGCACGTGGCAATCAATAGTCTCTGCCTACCCCCTTGGGATACAGGCGTGAGTATATGTATGTATGTATGTACCACATTTCACATTTCTAATGCCTTTTAATAAACAGTAACATTTAACATATTTATATTAGCATTAAAATGAAACCTTCCATCAAAAAAGTCTTGCATAACTTGATTTCAAACACCACATAAAATAAAATACACACTACATACAACATACTCCCAATGAGATGCAAAAAAACCATGAAAAAACAATTTAGCCCCATAATAAAGTCAAGCCGTCACTCCAACGCCCGTCGTCCACAAATTACTCGACAAATTACACCTTTTAATCCGTTAAAAAAACGTGAAAAATACGTGAACACACCCGCAGTCAACAGTGTATTAATCACTGCAATAACCCCACCGGATATCCGGCCAAAATCTGTCCGGATATCCGGGCAAAATCTGTTGGCAGTCCGCAGTTGACCGGCCAAAAAATGCCTTTAAAACAGCCACTTAAAAAGCCATTCATTTCCTCGCGTCCCGGGGTGGCAACAAGATGGGTAACAAGTGGGGTTTTTAAATAACATGTTGTGAACGGGTAAATGATGGGGTTTTTTAGAAGGTTGTTTTTCGGTTTTTAACTGCTGACGTGGTGCAACAAGGCGTGTTAAAATTAACATCAACATTAAATTAGGTAGGTATCTAATGTTTATTCTTTTTGGTATGATAGTAAGGTGCCCATTTCCGCCCTACGGCCCCTCTGATGTTAAGCAGTTACCGTAGCCTATAGATGCTTGCAATACCAAAGGCATTGCTCGCACGTTGCTGACCTGAACGGAAGTGAGACAGAGGGAGAGGATCGAAGGGGTTTGGGCTTCCGGCGTTCTCACTCATCGTACGAAATGCAGTTGTAGGTAGTAGGCACTTTACGTAGATTTTCCGTGAGAGGGTGGTACTACCCCAGTATAGCCAGCCTGTATATGAGCTGCAGTCAATTGGCTACAGCTTGGCTTGTCCACTATAAGATATAGTCTGATGGGCTTACACATCTGAGCGAAAATTACGAACTTCCATACAACTGACATTTAGGCCGTGGTCTCCTATTAAATGCCATCGGCCGCTTACAGCGTCACGCGTACGCCGCGTCACAATGATTACTATAGAAATGTACTGTTGTGGTCTCATTCACACGCCGACGTCATTATAGTAAAATTGTGACGTACCGTGTGACGCTGTAAGCGGCCGATGGCATTTAATAGGAGACCACGGCCTTACTTATAAACATACGCCTAAATACCGACTTTCATATCCAACTCACTTAATAAATTAAGGATTTCCATACAAAATGTCATCCCTTATTTTTCACGCTCTTAGGGTTGATTTTTAAAAATACTTTCATAGTGCTCTTCTGCACCACAAGCACAGAGTAAAGACTAAAGAAAGAGGTGCCCTTATTAGATATATGTATGAAAAAAAAACGTGGTCATTGTTTTTTCATTTTCATTGTTCTGTCTACCGGTAAATAGTTGAACTACTCGCTTCGTTTTATGTCGATGCTAGTACTAGGCCGACCACTCGGCCGACTTGCTTAGGGCCAGTCCCCTTAGTAATTGGTCCATGTTCTAGCCCCAGCGGTTTAGACTGGGCGTTGTCTGGCTTGACTAAGCAACATTAAGTACGATATCGCACGAGGCAACCATGGTTGCGCCACGAGCCGGTGATTCGATAGCCGACACCGAATAGCGCTACCAAGCGGACACCAGCACGCTTAGCATGAACCCGAAGACAAAGGTTAAATCGCGGCCAACTGTCAGTTTTAAACCATAAATGACGTCACATTGAGCTATGTCTACAGCTTAAATCTAATTACAGGTGCGATACTCTCCATACAGCTCTATACATTTTGTTGGTGCAACTGGTTGCGGTACCACTGGTGTCCTCGTGCGATTTAACACTTAATTTTGTAGAAGGCCCTTATTGTCTCCTTTCAACAGAAAAAATATGTGTGTCACACAATTCCACCATTGTTACTCCTGTAAGCCAGGATCGACGAGCATTAAATTTAGCTTTCATAAGATTTTAAAATAAACATTGATGGTGCTATTTATTACAAGAAAAGTTAAACACGAAATAATCACGAGTTATGACTGTTATGTAGAAATTTACACTGTAAATTCGCCAGCAAGGAAAGCCTACTTATTATGGGTTATGCCATCTAGCGCCTAATAGAATAAGTATACTAAATATTATAACGTATTATTCCCGTAGCGATTTATTTATCTTAATCTTTTAACTTATTAATTATTATTTTTGATTCAACGTAATAATTTTTATAAATATGTAATACGTGTTTTAAACCAAATTATTTTTTTTCACTGAAATATCGCTACTACTATTTGTCAATAGATGGCAGTAATACTTTTAGTACGACTATTCGCCAATAGATGTCGTTAACATTTTATCTACTCAATAAAAGATGGCGCTATATATTTACCCTATTCGACGTTAGATGGCACTGTTGGTTATTTGGTCCATTGGACGACAGATGGCGCTAAAATATGATTTATCGGCTTAGCTCTAGTGGTGAATATTATTTCCTATATTCGATTACCGGTTGTTTCACAAAGTTGCAAGAAATAAAGTAAGTAGTAGTAGTATAAATAATAATATGAACGGAAAATATCTTATCTCTTATAATAATTGGGACTTATAATAAAGTAGATACCTCCCTAGGTACCTACCTACTTATCGTACGCCTGCTTACGCTACCCTTGCGAAAGATAAATCGTTAGATATTTCGTTTGCTCGTTATAGTAATTTTCCGAACTTACCGTCTGTATTTTTGCCAATTTTGAAGTTATCTTGAAATTTGTGTCACTGTGTGTAAAAAAAGGATTATCCACTATTCTCAAATTTGAGATACTTTTGAGGTATTTTTTGTGACTATGTTAGCAAACAGTTTTAACCAGTTACCGTAGCCTATAGATGCTTGCAAATGCAGCGCTCGCACGTTGCCGACCTGAAGGGAAGTGGGACAGAATGATGGTAAGGGCGAGAGGGGGCTTCCGTCTTTCTCAGAAATCGTATGAAACGCAGCTGTAATAGCTACTTTACGCTGATCCTCTGTGAGAAGGTGGTACTACCCCGATCGAACCAGCCTGTATATCTATGATCTGCAGTCAATTGGCTACAGCTTAGCTCTACCACCAATGATTAAAGATTCAAAGATTCAAGATTCAAAGCGTTTATTTAGTTTAGGCCTACGGGGGCACTTACAAATTGTCATTTAACATTATTTTTCCTAAAATCCAGCCTGATTGATGATATCGACGGTAAAAAGCAAACATGCTGTAAATCGCACCAATTATTTACATATAATTACACACAATTACACACACACCATACAATTTACCAGGTTCGCTTCTTACCGTCGATATGAATGATGATTCGAATGATACCACAGTATTCGGCGGTATGAACGTTATCCACACAAGACCAGTTATCCCACAAGACGCTAACCCTTACAAAGACAAACACCCTTCTGTCTTAAAAAAAAGCGATGGGTCAAACAGACCCCGTGTATTGTTATTCAAATTAATTGCTGGTTATTACCGCGCTGTAGGGGGATCGTTAGAATAATGTTTGTCTTTTATACCGAAGGACAATGGCCAAGATGCTGGGAGGATGTTTGAAAGAATAGCCGTTGTCTGAGAACCAACTTGATCAATATAATAGAATAGGTAATAATTAATTTTTGTAACCGAACTTTTTTAGGGTTCCGTATACAAAGGATGCCCTATAGGACTCCGCTATCCGACTGTCCGTCTGACAGCGAACTGTATCTCACGAATAAAAGGTAGAGTCGCCGCACTTGGGCGGTTTTTTTTTAATTTGAGGTTGTGGATTCATCTTCCGCTTCCTATTACTGCGGAAGTGTATTTTGGAAAATCCTCTGCAGCAATAATAATTCCTCTTGCACAACAACACATACATACACAAATAATACATTTACTCATATTCGATAGAATTATTGAGAAAGTATTGCTGGATCAATGATGTTCTTGCAAAGTTATCTATCTTACTATCATAATCACTTTGTTGTCCAGCTGTCTGTCTGTCTGTCACGAAAGTGCTTAGCCCAAACAGCTGGTGTTAGCAACATTACATTTTGACAGTAACCTTTTATAGCGTCCAGGAAGAACTTTGGAAAATTCTACCACTAAGGAAGTTAAATAGGGGGTAACATTTTGTATGGGGGTCCCATTTTTTCATAAGTTAGAAACATGAAATTTTGTATTTAGGCACAATTAAAAATATGCTTATCTGTGTTTTTGAAAATTAAACTCCTCATAAGTTTTTACGGAACTTCCAGAGCGCGAGACACTCGCACTTGTCCGGGATTTTTAAAAATCATTCTAGGTCTATTATGACGACCGCTTGGCGCAGTGGTCTGAGCGTAGGCCGCTCGGCTCACTGCATTAGGTGGTTGCGGGTTTGATTCCTGGCAACAGCAAATTTCGGAAACGGCCTTTTCGTAATTCGCACTGTTCTGGGTGTCACTGGGATCGCCACCAGTCCATTGGGGCCATACAGTTGGTGTGTAAGTCTGGCGATAATTATTTACTTATATATTATTTTGCGACCGCCAACCTAATTCCTTCTCCTTCCTCTTCCGCATCCGCTTCCTTTTCCAAAGAGAGCCTTTATTGAAACCTCACACTTTGTATTGCAAAGCGTTCAACAGACTATCAACTAAAAATATAAAATGTGGTCGCAAATTAATACCGCAGTTGCAAAGCTGAGGTGTGGAATGAAGACGTACGGCGTAGGGCCAGTGTCGGGCCGGCCCGGCCTGGCCCGGCCCGGCCTGGCCCGGCCCGGTGCAACCCTTCCGCGCCGTGAGAACCGGTCCGGCGGGAATGCAAATCAGGCCCATTGTGACCCCTGGACAATTCTTCGCATTTAATTGTTGTTTTTTAACGTCGGACGCCGTTGTCTGTTTGTGTATCGACATGTGTGGCTTGTCGATACTTTTAAACTCGATAGGTACTTTTGGTTAAAAAAAATAAAAAAATAGGTATTTTTTAAGATCTTATATAAGTAACACTTCTCAATATTGTACCTAATTTAGAAATATGAAATTGCTGTGGGGTTTTTTCGTTTTTTATTTTTTTTAATCCGTCATTTTCCTGGACTGTCCTTTTGATTTGGAATGCTATACGATTGCAGATTTAATAATACTATCTAATTATTAAAAAGTTCTATTAAACTTAGGTTTATGGGTCACTAAAATAAAACACTAAATCATTAGACCATTCTAACATTTTTAATGAGTATCTAAATTTTTATTTTTTTTATTAATTACTTTAATTTTATCGACATCATCCCTACCTGTCCCATCACTAAAAAACCGCTTCAGCCAAAACCGGTCAGGTCAGTTCTAATCACAATAGCCAACCCGATGGATACTTAAATAGGTCCAAATATTATAATGTAATGCGTTATTATTACTCGTCCTTTTTGCCGAAAGGTGACTCTATTATGTCCAGTTGGCACCCTTCGCGGACCATTATCCCCGGCCCGGGGGCAAGATAACCGGTAAGACAGCTTTGACCCGCTGCAGCATAGGTAGGGTTAACTCAGTTGTTCTTTGACCATGTCGGTGAGGTGTAGTGGAATAAAATAAAGTTAATTCAAAGCTGCCTGAAATTACGGAAAATTAAAATTTTAATCGAAATTCATCATGGCACTACAATGTAAGTACCTATCTAAAGCCTCATGTATATGTATACGTTTATGGTTTATTAATTAACACTCGATTAATTAAACTATCGATTTACTTTTCGATGTTTTATCGATTTTTGATCAACTCGTATTCGGTATTGTGTAGAAGATCCGACTTTTATAGCTTCGCCGGATAAGATGGTTTAAAAAAAAACATGGGTCAAATTTAAAATGTCCTGTCTGTAAAAAACCTCCATAATATATTTTTATGTAAAATCTTCATAAATTTCTACACCTAAACTTATTTTACTTGAATCTTAAACAATACTCCTTACAGTTTCTGAAACCGTCTGAAACTATCATTGAAAAAAATATCTCCCGCTCAAATTATTTTGTAGAAATTATCCGCCATGTTGGGGGCGAGGGGTGGCCACCCCAAGACGCCCACGATAGAAAAACCTATTGAATTGAGCACAAAAATAACGCGGCGCTCCAATGAGGGGTTGTTTTGTAAAAATGTGAATCGATGTTGGGCGGGGGTGGGGGAAGAAAAAATGGAATGAGAATTTAATTCCAATTTTTATCTTTCTGAATCTACTTTTATTTAAATTTTACAGTGTTGAATGAAAATGAATGGAAATTATTGTTTTTTTTTTTGTTTATTGGTATACTAGCTGATGCTCGCGTGTCTGCATGTAATTTGTACTTCAAGTAGCATTTTTTTATTCTAAGGTTTCATCTATGTTCATTAAATAAAACTTGAGAAATGATTCATCCCCCGTACAAACTTTCATTCCCTATTTCACCCCCTTCAAGTTATATTTTCGCAACAAAAAGTAGCCTATGTCCTTCTCCAAGGCCCTGGCTACCCGTATAACAAAATTCATCAAAATATATTTAGTGATTTAGTCGCAAAAACGTAACAGACAGACAGACTTTCGCATTTATATTATTAGTCACATTAATAAGAAGTCAGTATTTTTTTGCTACTAACATCAACTCTACATTTTTCTTAATCAACATTTTTAAAAGGCAGTAACATCAATATACTCGTTTTTACAACTGTGCTACCACTGTATTCATACTATGCTATTATACTATAGGTATTACCGTACAATGGTCTGGGAACAATCCCAGTGACACATTACCCCGGCGGGAATCGAACCTGCAACCGTTCCGTGCAGTGAGCGGTTTCGCCACCAAGCGTCATAAATTAAGAAGACCAAAGCCATTCCTTTACTCATTCTAGGTAATAACATTTTATTTAACCGATTTAAAATATTTCTTTTACTACTTACTACCTACCTAATTATAATAATTTTCACAATCCATAACATTTAGGTACTATCGCTTTATTTACTAGTAAGTGGGACATTCTGTGCACAAATTAATCCCTAAATTTATAGAGAATTTTTAGTCAGTTTACAATGGTATAACAAAGCGTTTCTAGGAACAAAAGTGATTTGTAATGCCAGTGTAAGTCCATTTTAACTTTCTATATATTTGGGGATAAGAGTTATAGTCTAGATACATTAACTTGCAACCTTTATTGAACCCCCTTAGGAGATGAATTTCCAAAAATCTTTTCTTAGTGTTCACTCATAAAATTCCTGCGCATCATTTCATGATTCTAGACCCTCCAGTTTATGCTCTGCGTTGGCCTGATGTTAAGCAGTTACCGTAGCCTATAGATGCTTGCAATACCGAAAGCATCGCTCGCACGATGAAAACCTGAAAGGGACAGTAACAGAGGGAAGGAAAGGCTTCCAGCTCTCACTCATCGTACGAAACGCAATAATAGCAACTTTACGCCGATCTTGTGTGAGAGGGTGGTACTACCCCGGTCGAGCCAGCCCGTATATGAGCTGCAGTCAATTGGCTACAGCTTGACTCTACCATCAATAAATAAATGTCACGATGGTGTTTGAAATAAACGGGCCCGTTGGTGTGGTTGGTTTAGATTCGGCTTATCACGCTGTGGGTCGTAGGTTCGATTCAGGAATCGAACCTACGACCTTGGGTCCCCGGATAGGCCCGGGACATGCATTAGTGTGCATGAACATGTCTGCATGTCCCGAATCTGGGTGTAATTATGTATATTAAGTATGTATTTACAAACAAAAAGTAGTAGGTATATGTAGTAATATCAGTTATCTGGTTTCCATAGTACAAGCTCTGCTTAGTTTGGGATCAGGTAGCCGTGTGTAAAATAATGTCCAAGGATATTTACTGTAGGTATATTACTGAACATCTAGTCCATCAAAACTTGGAACTCATTACATAAATATAATTACGACAGATCCGAACGAGGTGAGGGGTAAGAAAAACGCCTCGCCTCTCCGCGAGGGTGGAAGAGGGGTGGAATTGATTTTATTTGAGAGTCGACACGATTTTTTAATTAGGGGACCGAAGTTTTAGAATCTTAATGATGGCTGCTGTTTTTGCGCTTAGAAAATTGCTGTAAAATATATTTTAATCAGAATGGTAGTACCACCCTCTTATAGAAGATCGGCGTAAAGTAGCTATTTTTGCTGAGTTTGGGACGATGAGCGAGAGAGTCGGAAGAAATCCCATCCCGCTCTCCTTCAGGTTGGTAACGCGCGAGCAATGCCTTTGGTATTGCAAGCATCTTATGCTACGGTTGTTGTTTAACATCAGGCGGGTTTACCGCCTTAGTTGTATAAAATTCGTAATTTGCCCTGGTCTGAGTGTCAATGGATCGCCTCCAGTCCATTGTATGGTAGCCATAGTACAAGCGTTGCTTAGTTTGGGACAGTTGGTGTGTAAGCCCGGCGATATTTATTTATTTTAATAAATATAATATAGCCTAAAATGTTAACTTTATTTCTTAGTACCGCCGAATACTCAAACGCAACCCAAATTTGAGAGCTGCTTAACTTTGACGCACCGTACAAATAATGACAGATAACGACGTCTTAAACTGCTAAGTAGGACTTAAACATTTAAGTTAACCTTTGAGTATTCGGCCGTAAGTCATCTAAGTGCCGCTATACACCTGACTGCTTGTCGACAGCTCTAGAGCAGTTGGCTGCAGTCGACCGTAGTTTCAATACAAAATTGACATTCACCATACACGGACCGCTCAAGCAGTCGGCGGGCGGTCGATGCGGTCGACTGCAACCAACTGCTTTAGAGCTGTTGACAAGCAGTCTGTGTATGGCGGCGCTAAAAGTAAAAAAAAAACAAACTTCAAAAAGTCCACGGTATTTTAAGCAAAGTTGCAAAAAAAACAGGAAATTTAAAATGAAAACTGCTTAAAACGTGTTTAAAACATTGATTTAAATGAGAAGGAATAAATCGCCGTGTTTAAAACAAGGTGATTTTTTCGTAACAACCCTGATTTTAAGTGATAGATTCGTAATAAATAATGAAAAATGCAGCTATTTTTTCACATTCATTTAATCACACAACACTATAGTAAATTAATGTAGGCACCAGATAATTTCTGGTTGCTCTACCGAAACTTTGGCAAGCCAATTTTCTCTGTAATGGGTCTCATTTGTTTGTTAAAAACATTCGCGAGATATCCACTAAGTCGAGAACTTCACAACTTCTATTTGTAAGAACGCACTTGTTTTGAAGTGGACTGATTGTAAAAATCTTCGGAGAGGCTGCCAGTCTCAATAGCTTTGGCTGATGAAAATTCTGGAATTTGCTCCTGAATTTCATGAAACTTCATAAAACGTCTAACCTTTACGAACAGATATAATCATTAATGTTGACTCTTGTATATTAAATTTTTCTTGGTCATCTAGTGGACTATTCAAGCCCCCATGGACATATGTATTAACAATTTTTTTTGAATTAATGTTTATTATGGAATCGTTGATTAAATAAATTTATCTGAATCATTGTAGGGACATAGTTTAAAATATTGTCAACTGTCAAATAGGAACGCAGAACTCTATCTACGTTTTTTGTATATCAGTGCGATATCGCCCGAGGCAACCATGGTTGCGCCACCAGCGGGTGATTCGATAGCCGACACCGAATTGGTTGCGCTACCAAGCGGACACCAGGTACGATACCCTCCATACAGCTATATACATTTTGTTGGTGGAGCGACTGATTGCGCTACCACTGGTGTCCTCGTGCGATATAGCACTAAGGCAGCTAATTCGCGTATGGCCCGCTTTATGTTAAGCAGTAACCGTAGCCTATAGATGCTTTCAATACAAAGGCATCTCTCGCTCGTTGGTGACGTTAAGAGGAGTGTTGATACAGCCCGTATGAGCTGCAGTCAATTGGCTACAGCTTAGCTCTACCACCTTCAAGTTAAGTGGAAAGGAAGAAAAAGAAACTTCAGTAGGTAGTACTTATTCAAATCAGTTGGATAAACGCGCCAAATGGTCCCCGATATCAGTCGCACTGCAAAGATCCGTCTCATTACGAAAAGATAAAATTTAAATTGCAAAACGGCCCCCTTCGAAAAAAGGGCTAGTGGGCGTCAAAAAAGTATCTGCACGGAGGGAGGGAAGGGCCTCCCTCGAAGGAGCGACCCTTTATTCATATTTTTCGCCGCGTTTCTTAGTATCAGCGATTTTAGATAGGTATTTTATTGATTCTTTGTTCTGTGTTTGGGATTCTGAAACCGAATAATAAGAGATTAAAGGACATTGCAAGGATGACCGCTTGCGCAGTGGTTTAAGCGTAGGCCGCTCGGTTCACTGCAAGTGGTTTTGGGTTCGAATCCCGTCAGAGGCAAATTTCGTAAACGGCCTTTTCGTAATTTGACCTGATCTGGGTGTCACTGGGATCGCCCCCAGTCCATTGTAGGGTACCCATAGTACAAGCGTTGCTTAGGGCCACCGCAGACATGCTACTTTTTGCATCGGCGATCGACGATTTTGCGATTACATCGCGTTTTGACGACTCTCTGCGGTCGGACGCAGCGACTGCTCCGATGCTAAAAGCAACTAAATCGCCGATCGCCGATGCAAAAAGTAGCATGTCTGCGGTGTCCCTTAGTTTGGGACCAAAAAGTTGGTCTGTAAGTCTGGCGATATATATTTTTTTTACATCGGAATTTTTAATTATTCATGTTCTAGTTCACCAAAACACTGACAGACCGTTAAAGCAGCAAATGGACTGTGACCAGTGCACTAAACAATCGGTTACTGCTCTAACGATCCGTTAGTGTGTTTATGAACATGGCCCTAAATACGTAATGGAGAATAGGTACCATGCAAAGAAAGGTAACATCGTTTATTTAATTTTTCCCAAGGAACCCTCAATCAAAATATAATTTAGATGTTAAATAGAACACAGATTATTCATTAATGCTGATTCAAAATATTGAGGGATATCAAAAGGAGATAATTTTCTTTTACTGCCGTTCTCGGAAATTTGATTACGCGCGCCATTAAAATTATATTTTCGTACATAATGGGGGTGTAGGTAACTATTTGTAAATGTCAACAACAAGATCGTTGATTGGAAAAACATAACACTATAATAAAAACGTTTTGTGGACTAAAAGCTAAATATCACGGCATCAAAGAGTGAAAATTAAAAAGTTAAACGTTTAAAACCAAAATGGCGGCCGGAATAGTTCGAAGTTTGAGAGGGAAAGTGTTCGGGAACTTTTTAATTTGCGAACGAGCTACGTTCGTGTGTGGTTCCACTGACAGCAAGAAGCGAGAAGATATATAAGTTTGTGTAGCTCCACTGACTAACAGGAAGAAGCTTATAGGATGCATAAAGATTCGCTTCTAATCATGTTCTTATTTATAAAGCTAGATTTTATAATCTTATTGGACTTATATAACGATGGAGCATGTACTTTTTTATTATAATACCTGCTCTTCTTTTATAAATAAGAAACGCATAGGATGGTATGTCCTAAAAATCAAAACAACAGTGAAAATACTTTCGGCAGAACCTGTAGCGGCGTTTTGACTGACCAAGTTGACATAGCGACGTAACTGATTACTTGGGCGTGGCTTTTTGTGGTTGTGGATGCACCTAAAATCGCTAACCCAAAGGCGTAGCAGGTACAAGTTCAAATTATACACCAATGTGTGGGTACGTGTATATGAATTGAATCTACATTGACAGATGTCAAAGCTACGAAGTACTTTAATTATGCTCCGCTTACACTGGGGCCTTACTTTGTTAAGTCAAATTTTTCATTGGCGCGGAGCTCAGTACGTACTAGGTGAGTCTTTAATGGCCCAACTTGGTCCGCGCTCGAGCTAAGAAAAAAACTTGGCCAAATCATGATTAATGGACCTCTTGATGAAGTATTTTAAGACGGGATGATCTAGAGTACCTATACAGTTGCTTTCTCATGTGTTAGTATATTAAGATTCACCAAACATAACATAAATAAATGTAACGTCACGACTTTTATCCTCATTCGGGGAAGCTTGAGCGGCCATACACCACCACATTGTGGAGGTATTAAGCCAACTCAAAGCCGTTTCACCAGATAGTCAGAACCCAACGTGACAGGTGGTGAACCTTGTCGCCGTGTATACAGGAACTGACTATTACCTAATCCCGAGGGATAGGTAGGTTTCCTCACGATGTTTTCCCTCACCGTAACCTCACCTCACCTCACCAAACATACTTAAACATAAATATCGTCAGACTAACACACCAACTGTATGGTCCCAAACTAAGCAACGCGTTTTTATAGCTACCGTATAAAATGGACTGGGGGCGATCCCAGTGACACCCAGACGAAAGCAAATTACCTACCAAAAGGCTGATTTCGAAATTTGCCTCTGGCGGGAATCGAACCCGCAACCACACGATGCATGCGCCAAGCAGTACGTGTGACGCAGTTCGTCTAACGGAGCGTGTACCGCATAAAACAATATCCTGTTTTATTTATAAACCATGTTCAAAAATCATAACTTTAACCGTTAAAGTTAACTAATAAAATAAATAAGTAAAGTATCGACTGTCGCTTCTCAATAAACTACATTATATTGGTTTATATCACACATTGTTTCCATCCGGCGGTACATCCTGTCGAACCGGAAGCCGGCCATTACTTCACTTCCGGGGCGGCTGAAAGTTTAGAATTAGGGCAATTTTTCACGTTCGCCCACCATCGTGGCGGAAGTGGTTTTAAAACTAAGTTTTTGAAAGTAATTTGCTCGAATCATTAGGTTGGTACTATGTGGTATGTTGCTTGTCGTTTATTGGTTTAATGTTGTGTTAATGTAATTTGAAAGGTAAAAGTGTTTTAGTGCAAAACAAGCATGAAAGTGGAGTCAGGGTCACATGCACCATCCATTTTAAACATAATGTAATGTAATGTAACGTCACGACTTTTATCCCCGTTCGGGGGTAGTCAGAGGCTTGAGTGGCCATACACCACCACACTGTGGAGGTATTAACCAACTCAAAGCCCACGTTTCACTAGATAGTCAGAACCCAACGTGACAGGTGGTGAACCGTGTCGCCGTGTATACAGGAACTGACTATTACCTAATCCCGAGGGATAGGTAGGTTTCCTCACGATGTTTTCCCTCACCGTCAGCGAACTGTAAATTATGCACATAGATGAAAATTCATCCATTGGTGCATGCCCCACCGGGGATCGAACCTGGGACCTTCTGATTGATAGCCCAACCTGTTCACCCCTAGGCTACAGTCGCTTTATTTTTTATTTTAAACATGTTTAGTCTTAATTAAACAACATTTCCGATTTGTGTAATTAAAACTTAAACATATTTAAGTTGGATGATGCAAGTGGACCTAAATGCGATAGAAATGTGCTCCCTACGAAGTATGTGTGATGTCACCCATGCTGACCAGATAAGGAAAAGTGTGATAAGTGTGTAATCTGAAGGATTATAGCGACTAAGATTAGGAAGAGTATGCAAAGATGATTTGGCCATGTAGAGAGGATGAGTGAAAGGAGACTGAAATAAATTAAAAATTTAAAAACCCCCGACAAAAAACAATCCTCTAAAAAGAAAAAAATAATATCTGAATATTTTTACCCAAGCGTCGTTGCGTCGGGGGACCGCTAAGTACATTACATTTAGAGTAACCTGTAGATTATGACCCTGACCGACGTATTTAGCGGTCCCCCGACGCAACGACGCTTGGGTAAAAATATTCAGATATTATTTTTTTCTTTTTAGAGGATTGTTTTTTGTCGGGGGTTTTTAAATTTTTAATTTAATTTTTATTTCAAGCTTTTTAAACTTATATTACCGGTGTACTAACTGCCCAGCTTGTATTAGCATGTGCTCGTCAAAACGCATCGTATGAGCCCAAACACAAGGTAGATGCCGTACACCGTTGAGGAGTTCTTCTGATGATGCCTGCGCATCAGGTCAAGGTTGTCATACTTTGTAATATCATTGAAAAGTGACAGGATTTCAAATTTCGTATCGATCAGACCTGTGGAAGTTGTTTTTATCTTTTCATCAACGAGAAAAGAGCTGATGGTCTTCAAACGGCCGAGCAGATTTTCTTGAAACATAGCTAAGAACACTCTCGATTAACCCACCTTTCAAACAAAAAAAACTAAATCCAAATCGGTCCATCCGTTCAGACGCTATGATGCCACAGACAGACACACAGATACACAGATACACAGATACACAGATCCACAGATACACAGATACACAGATACACAGATACACAGATACACACGTCAAACTTATAACACCCCTCGTATTTCGTCGGGGGTTAAAAAGAGGTCTACCGAGCCAAAGTAAGTGGAAGCGTCGAAAGAGTGCGTCTAAGGAGACGGAAACCCACCGCGGCGCACGATACGTACGCCACGCACGAAATTTCGTGGCTTCCACTAGCTGCGTGGGTTCATTTGTTCGACAATGACGTCAATGACGTCATTTCGTGCGTATCGTGCGTCGCGGTGGGTTTCCGCCTTTCGTGAAACTTTTATACCTAAATCTATGTGATTATATAGTGTCCAAGAGTAAAATACAATTATATTGTCTATGTTTATAAAAGTCACATCACGTTTCATTGTGAAGAAATAACTATAACTTCGAAATCAGAAATTCTAGTTAGAGTGAAAAAAAGAAATAATCGATTTTCAAGCATAAACAAAATAAATTACTCTACTAAATGAACTTAAAGCGTTGAGATATTAACATTTTTAATCGTCCATCTATTCGCACAACATGTAATCTTACACCCATAATGTTAAAGCTCAAAACGCATTTTAGCCAGCGAAATACGGGGTAAAGTTTTCTTAAAGTTACTTTGTGGCAATTATTCTTGAAAACGGCTTGCCAGAAAAAGTGGGGGATTTCAAAGGATTGGGCCAATTTAGATTTATTTTTCCCCCTATCAGGGGGACTGGGCAAGTTTTGTTGCCACCTCAGATCGGGGTAGGGTGGGGTATGGGGCGAGAAAGTATCATTATAGGACAAGGAATAGAAAAAAATATTTTGGCAGAAGTGAAAAGAATATTTTTGGTACTGAATCCGTAATTAACTAGTATTCTTAGTAGATTTACACATTCTTACAAGAATACCTATATCCTAATGTAATTTGTCTTTGCTTCACTTGGTCATATATTTTAAAGCCACAGCCTATAGACTCCTATTCAGATATCAGCCGAACTACCAGTAGCACAATGGTTATAGGTACACTTTCTTTTCCGATATTTTAAATGTTTTTTAATAGGACTTCGTTTAGCTCACGTCCGCTAAATCCATTAGAATATTACATTTACTTACTATTTAATTAAAATGTGATAAGTTAATAGTACTGTCATTGAAAGGGTTTAGGATAGAAATATCCAAACTATGTCATACATTAAAAAAATACATTAGATAATATGAAATAGTTCTAAATTATAGAGTCGTACTTTCCATCTGCCGTACATTGAATAATTCGGGAGCGATGAAAAAAATAAAATGGGGTGTCTACCCCTTGTAAAAACTCGCGTCTCCTTAACTCCACAATAACTAACCCTTAGGTAGCAATCTGTCCCATTTGTACGACTTTATATAACTTTTATGTAGTTCTGACGCAAGGGATGACTTTCACAGATTATAATCCAGGTTCAGGTAAAAATGTTTAACTTACAGTTTTCCTATAACCCTGGTTAGTCTAAGATGTATACAGATTTTAATGAGGTAAAGTACAAGTAAACTAAATTAAAATATAGGTAGAGTTATTATTACGAGTAGTTGGAAAAAAAAATAATTTGGCTAAGGTGGCATACTCACGTACTGTAGCCTATAGATGCTTGCAATACCAAAGACATCGCTCGCACGTTGTCGACTTGAAGAGTATTGGGACAGAGGGAGGGAAAGGCGGGGTTTGGGCTTCCAACTCTCTCACTCATCGTACGAAACGCAGCTGTAATAGCTACTTTACGCGGAACTTCCGTGAGAGGGTGGTACTACCCCGGTCAACTGTCGAGCCAGCCCATGTATGAGCTGCAGTCAATTGGCTACAGATTGGCTCTACCACCAATATTTTATAATTGCTACATTACGCCATCGCTAAAATAGAGCCCTTGACTTATCGGTCAGACAAATAACTAACCAAAATTAGTTCAGTCGTCTCTGAGTTAGGTTAACCTACTTAAAAAAAAACTATAATACAGGGTTATTGGTAAAACACTAACAACCTTGCAGGGGCGTATTACTGACATCAAAAACAACAACTTTTGTTCTATGACTTTTTACAAAACAAAAAAAAATATATTCACACTCTAAAATGTATGAAACAAGAAAATATGCTCATCTAGAGGATAGCCGTGGTCCGTTTAGGTACTTTAGGGCAAAGTGGAATACAAACACATACCATGGCTTTCCTCTAGATGAGAAATAAAAAAATGTTTCATACATTTTAGAAAGTGATTTTTTGTAATTTCTTTTTTGTTTTGTAAAAAGTCATAGAACAAAAGTTGTTGTTTTTGATGTCAGTAATACGCCCCTGCAAGGTTGTTAGTGTTTTACCAATAACCCTGTATATAAAATACTTTCGTTTTGCTAGAAACTAGACCCGACAAATCTGTTTATGGTTTGCTCCTCCTAATGTACTTTATAATGTGTTAATACACCCTGACCCTGTTATAAACTTCACTACCATCATCTAGGAAGTGGTAGAGACAAATCCAATTCACGTAGAGTTGAAAGCGAAAGCCAAAAATTTCCAAAACTTAACATTCTAACTATTCCGCCCAGATTCCGCCCAACGGAAACAAAAAGTCAAGGAACTCATTAATAATGTTGAATTTGAACATATTTTGTGGGGTTAGCGGCACAACGGATGGAGACAGCGCAGTCTTCTGGACCGCAGCCAGGGCGGGCGAGACTGCCTGGGCGGGCTTATTTGTGGCCTTTCGGTTGAAGAAAAAATAAAAATAAAGCCGTCTTGTATAGCCTTGTCATACCAAACCTGAGGACCTGAAGTGCGTGAAATTTAAATCAGATTTTTGATAACCTCTAAGTTTCTAAGCTCTAAGTTTTGTCACGTTGGTTTCTGACTATCTGGTGAAACGTGGGCTTTGAGTTTGTTGATACCTCCACAATGTGGTGGTGTATTGCCACCAAGCCTCTGACTACCCCCGAATGGGGATAAAAAGTCGTGACGTAACATTTTTTTTTTCTCTAAGTTAAATTAAAAAGGGCTGTATGAATCTCCAATAAATAGATAAAAATATATTTGTCTTATTCAAAATAACTTTGAAATAGACCAGAAATCGCAGCAGGTAGTTTTTTTTTTTTTTCAAAACTTATTTCGTAATTAATCAATTAATTCTAATGTGTTATCAATATGTTTGGGATCAGGTAGCCACGTGTAAAACAATGTTCCAGAATATTTGTCCCAGGATATATTATAAGTTAGTCTGAAATTAAAACCTAGACTGTTCCTACCTTATAAACGATATCCAAACATAATTTAAAAAGAGCTCATGTTTGCATACGCCGTTTTTAATAATTCAACCTACCCCATTCCCCCATAAAAAACTTCGGAAACAAGAAAACAATTACAAGAGCAAGGAAATTCTTGTCTACCTGTGTAAATGAGCATTATTTTTCTTGTAACAAACTCTGTTGCTCGCTCCTCGCTTAAATTAAAAACAATTATGAGAAGGGGGTTAGGGGGGAGGGTTGCCAGCCTCCGGCTACGGGCGAGATGAAAAATTAAGACAATTTGAACATAGCTTCTTTAGTTATAAATATATTGCTGAAAGCTGAAAATTGTGACTTTCAGGTGTTAGAAAATGACCTCTTGACGCAAGAGTTCGAGCATAGAGCTTAGGCCTCGACCGGGAATCGAACCCGCGACCCGAAATATGTAGTGATACATATTTCGGGTCGCGGGTTCGATTCCCGACAAATCACGTAATTTGCCCTGGTCTGGGTGTCACTGGGATCGCTCCCAGTTTATTGTACGGTATCTAGAACAAGCGTTGCTTAGTTTGGGACCTTGCAGTAGTCTAGCGATATTTATTATGTATTTAATTATTCGTAAGGTTTGGGAAGAACCAGTCAAAGTCACTGCCTACCCCTGCAGTTGACATAAACGTGATGATGATTTAATATCGGACCAATATCAGAACGCGATTACAGTTTGTATCCGCTATAATTTGATGGGTTAGGCTGACATGGTATACCTAAATAATAAGTCTAAACCCACTATCCTATTTGTCTATTAATTTAAGTCACAACTGGTGGTAAGAGCTGTCGCCAAACGACTGGCTTCATATACGGGCTGGCTCGACCGAGGTAGTACCACCCTCTCAGAGAATATCTGCGTACAGTAGCTATTACAGCTGCGTTTCGTACGATGAGTGAGAGAGCTGGAAGCCCAAACCCCCCTTCTCATTCTACCCATTCTCATTCCCATTCTACCTCTCTATGTCCTACTTCCCGTAAGGTCGACAACGAGCTGTGCGTCTGGTATAAGTATAGGCTACGGTAACTGCTTAAGCTTGTTAGTCAACTTAGTCACATAAAAAAATAAGAGGCCATACTACCAGACTATGAATTGAAATTTAAAAATGTCTTAACATAACAACACTCAGGGAAACAAACTTAGAACTTTATGAAAACATTTCAAAAGTCCTCGTTTAAAATAAAAATAAGAAACGCCATCTCAAAAAAAGTAATAAAAAACAGACTGATTACCTCGACTCTAAGAAACAAATTAACATAACCACCTACAATAAGAGATAAAGCGCCACCACCACCCCTAAGACAAAAAAACACAAAGAAAAAGACAGGCATACACCACCCAACTAGCCAGAGTAAGATGGAAAATCGCCCCGCGAAAAATTAAGATTCAAATGCTAAGAAAATTAAAATTCGTCGAGCGGTCAGCTTTGCGTCTCCTTCCCGCTTTACGGTGTGGTGTATTGCTGTCCTTGTCTGTTGAAAAAAGAAAGGGTTGATCTGAGTTCCATTAAAGGAGGGTGCTAACTGGAATGGCCTTATTGGAATGATAATGACACTGTTGTAGACTACTCTGTGATAGAGAAGAAAAAGTTAAAACTAAGTTTTGGTACCAAAATTACACCTGTACCTGTATCTATAAAGAAGTAATTACTCAAGTAAATTGTAATCAAAAAACCTGTACAGTTTGACAATCGCAATCATATAGATCCTATTGATAAATGCATCTCAAAGTTGAGATCGATATTAAGACAGTTTTGACGTTTAATATGGAGCATCAGTAAAAACAGCGTCTTAAGATCGATCTCAACTTTCAGATACATTTATCAATACTAACCATAAGTATCTATGGTGTGTAATGCCAACAAGAAGTTATCTTAGGTAATAAAAGTATACATTGCACGAACGAAATAAAATATAAAGTTTAATCTCTACATCAAAGATTTCCTTCTTTCTCTACAAGGTGGAATGGAAATCGTGGGCAATATTTTAAACTCTACATAATGCTGCAAAAAATATTGCTTACAAAATACATAAATAACAAATATCGCCAGACTTACACACCAACTGTATGGTCCCAAACTAAGCGGCATTTGTACTATAGCTACCATACAATGGACTGTGGGCGATCCCAGTGACACCCAGACCAGTGCAAATGACGAAAATGCAGTTTTCGAAATTTGTCTTTTGCGGGAATCGAACCCGCCACCACCCGATGCAGTGAGTCGAGCGACCTAACACTCAAACCACTGCGCCAAGCGGTCGTCATGTAATAATTATCCACAGGCTAATATTGCGGGGGCTATTTTCCATTGAATTGCTTACAATAAACAAAATATTTAACTGTAGTACCCTGGGGAAATATTTTTACTATCAATTGATTTTTTATTTAATGTTCTCAAAATATTTTGAATCACATGTAGAGTTATCTGTATATTTTACTTAGTTCGCAAAAAAATTTTGAATATCCATTAACTTACATACATTATGAACATCTAGTTTCATACGCATATAAGCACATGTACCTATATACATTCTGACTCAATTATAATCAAAGAATTTGTAAAAATAATAATAATCAATGAGTGAAAAAAGTCGTCGCTAAAATTCCATTGTAGCATTTTAAAATGGAAATAATTAAACATTGTACGACGTCAAAACGTTGCTTGATCAAAGAGGGTTCTCGACACGGTAAAAATGTCCCCCCTTCCCGATGGCGGGATCCGTGGGGCCGGGGGGGCGACCGTTTCTTTGTCCCGCGTTATCTATACAATTATTTGAAGAAAGTAAAGTCTCGCAAAAAGATAGGAAGGCTGGACGCGCACTAGTGTTGGGACGTCGTCTCCGTAGATTTGAAATTTTATAAGAATTATCTTGATAAACATTAGCATAAACATTAAAGATGATATCTATCACAAAAAAGAATATTTTGCGTTACCTATTTAAATAATTTTATTGAAAGTGACTTTTAATAAGATATTATCGAGTGCGGGGAAAACTACACGTTCTTCCAGCTGACCTTTGACTGTCTTTTTAAAAGTACTTGGTGACTCGGTGACCTACTAGCTAGTAGGTAATCAGTTATTTCTCTTGGCGATGGCAAAAATGTAATCATTCTGTGGTAGATATAATAAAACAAGACTATTGTTACTTTAAGAATATTGATTTAAGTTCCATGCAAAATATCATGCACAATTAAATTAAGACTTAAGACACATACGCTCGCTTGTCGACCACTTCGCGCAGAGGTTCGAGCGCAAGCTGCTCGGCTCAATGCATTGAGTGGTTGCGGGTTCGATTCCCGCCAGAGGCAAATTTCGGAAACAGTCTTTTCGTATTTGCCCCTGATCTGTGACACTGGGATCGCCCCCAGTCCATTATCCATAGTACAAACGTTGCTTAGTTTGGGACCTTACAGTAAGTGTGTAAGTCAGACGATATTTTTGATTTATTTTGTTACATTTAAGAATATAACGTTTGAAAATATTATATTTTCAGGTCAACTGCGGAGCATCACTACCGTCGCCGGACGCCCTACAAAAACGATCCGCGATAGGGGAGCCGTGGCAAAAATGACGCTACGAATAAAATAAACACTTGCCCAGTTGTATCTGACCTCCCCCTCCCTACTAAAGTACTGGGAAGTGGGGAGATGAGGTGTATCTTGGAGGCACTGAGGAGATCTTGGTCACTGGACGAGAAATAACGAAGAATCTATAGACGAATATTTATAAAATATATTTCAGTGGTAGGTTGAAAATTTATAATATTTTTTGGGTCTGGGTAGATAGAGTTTTGTAGTTACTACAAGCAAAGATCTATGAAGAATAAGACGACTCTAAATTCACTAGATTGAATTTAGAGTTCTCTTATTCTTAATAAAAACATGCGTTCGACGATGACTACATTTTCGCCGCAAAGTAGCAAAGACATCAAACATTGTCAAGAATAACACGACTCTATATTCGATCCGCCGGGTTTTGCGAAACACGCGTTCGACGAAGACTCTACATTTGTCGCGCGAACACGCATTAACGTGAATGTAGGTTCTCGCGGATTTGCGCGACTCTACCCCATTGTTTACACCGGAGTTGTAAACGTAGAGTTTAGGTTTTTGATGGATAATCGAAAATCTCAGAATTTGAGAACTCTATACATGGCTCTCTATACTCTATCTATAGGTATGGTTTGATTTTCTGACGATTAAAATTCTGCCCAAAAAATTGGCACCAACATTTTGTATACCCATTTCATCACAAACAAAAATACAATGCCAAGTTAAAATAAAACGGCATCTTATAAAATAACATCTAAAGGCGAGGGCGGCGGGGTGAGCGGGGGCGGCGGGGCGGGCGGGGCGGCGGCCATCGCGAACCACTTTTCTTTCTCTCGCCAAAGCCATTTTGAAAGGAACGGTGGAATAGTGTGGATAAGTCTTTATAATTTTAAGTAACCAAAAAAATATAATGTAATGTAATGTAACGTCACGACTTTTATCCCCGTTCGGGGGTAGTCAGAGGCTTGAGTGGCCATACACCCCCACAATGTGGAGGTATTAACCAACTCAAAGCCCACGTTTCACTAGATAGTCAGAACCAACGTGACAGGTGGTGAACCGTGTCGCCGTGTATACAGGAACTGACTATTACCTAATCCCGAGGGATAGGTAGGTTTCCTCACGATGTTTTCCCTCACCGTCAGCGAACTGAAAATTATGCACATAGATGAAAATTCATCCATTGGTGCATGCCCCACCGGGGATCGAACCTGGGACCTTCTGATTGTTAGCCCAACCTGTTCACCCCTAGGCTACAGTCGCGCTAAAAAAATATGTTATCAATAATTCGTTTCTATACTTATGGAGTGCATTCTGACATTTTCCATGGGGGTTGTTGGCTCGGCGTCCATTGTTTGTTATAAATAATGCGATCCTTTAAAACAGTGGCTATATTATATCGGCATTTTGTTGCCTTTGTGGATTTGTCGCTAGAAAACCCTAGAACTTTCTAACATTGGCCATATTTTTTATGTTACTAAGAAGGCAAACAAGCGTACGGCCCGCCTGATGTTAAGTACTTACCGCAGCCTATAAATACTTGCAATACCAAAAGCTTCGCTCGCATGTTGCTGACCTGAAGGGGAATAGGACAGAAGGAAAGTAAGGGGGGCTTCAGGCTCTCTCACTCATCGTACGAAACTCAGCTGTAATAGCAACTTTACGCCGATCTTCTGTGAGAGGGTACTACCCCGGTCGAGCCAGCCCGTATATGAGCTGCAGTCAAATGGCTACAGCTTGACTCTACCTCGAATAAAATAAAGCGTAAAATAAAAGAAAGCGGCATGTCCACACTAATCCACCATCATCTGCAGAAGTCGGGAGCGATGCTGCGCTGTTTTTTCATTCGTTTTATATTAAAATCGGCCGCGTCGAGGAAATTGTCAGTCGGATAGGAAATTGCGAGCCCCGCCGGCCGTCGCCGGATCGTTCCCGGATCGTGACCGGACGGCTTTACAGCGGAATATTTTGTAATGATTGTAATGAGTTTGTTGCTTATTATTTTGGG
Source organism: Drymonia ruficornis (assembly GCA_947859195.1). Lineage (NCBI taxonomy): Eukaryota > Metazoa > Arthropoda > Insecta > Lepidoptera > Notodontidae > Drymonia > Drymonia ruficornis. The sequence continues at coordinate 6,544,334 of OX401929.1, read as the reverse complement.
TCCTTAGTGTAGGTAATTTTTTAACTAATTAAATTAAACGCCCTACAGAGTCCATAGCGACTCTATATAGAGTCGACTGCCTACGCTACGGTACTAAAGGTTACAGTAGTGAAAAGAAACTACTCATGAAGTATAGAGACACTACCTACTATTATTATGCACAAAAAGATATATATTGCACAAAAAGTCGCTGAAACGTTAAAACAATACTGCTATAAAAGGTGGTGGTAGGGCCCCTGCTACCCAAACAAGGAAATAAGAAGTGGTTATCAGCCACATTTTGTATGGCGAGTTGACCTTAAGCAACTCTCACTTTTGAGTTGCGTTGCGTAGCCATTGATGTATTATTTTAGCAGATATGGTACCTCCTATCATTGCAATCACAAGACTTGTGCTCGGCGCACCACTACATGCAGCGAAATTCACACATCAGTTATTGCATTCGCAATTCGACCATCAACTTCACCAGAAGATGAGCCATGAATGAACATTGTTTTCTACGAGCGACTGATTTGTACTGAGTCCATGGACTCCGTTTACTAGGACATACTATTTTGCACAGTCACATGTCTCCCTTTTTCTTGGCAGTGTAACGTGTGTAACGTCACGACTTTTATCCCTATTCGGGGGTAGTCAGAGGCTTGAGTGGCCATACGCCACCACATTGTGGAGGTATTAACCAACTCAAAGCCCACGTTTCACCAGATAGTCAGAACCCAACGTGACAGGTAGTGAACCTTGTCGCCGTGTATACAGGAACTGACTATTACCTAATCCCGAGGGAGAGGTAGGTTTCCTCACGATGTTTTCCCTCACCGTCAGCGAACTGTAAATTATGCACATAGATGAAAATTCATCCATTGGTGCATGCCCCACCGGGGATCGAACCTGGGACCTTCTGATTGCTAGCCCAACCTGTTCACCCCTAGGCTACAGTCGCAGTGTATTTCTTCTTCTTTTCTTGGCAGTGTATTTGTTAATAGCCATTTTCCAGCTGGTAGAGCCAAGCTGTAACCAATTGACTGCAGCGCATATACGGGCTGGCTCGACCGGAGTAGTACCACCCTCTCACAGAAGATCGGCGTGTAGCAGCTATTACAGCTGCGTTTCGTACGATGAGTGAGAGAGCCGAAAGCCCAAGCCCCCCTTCCCCTGACTCCATCCCTCTCCCCTTCAGGTCGGCAATGTGCGGGATATGCCTTTGGAATTGCAAGCATCTATAGGCTACGGTAACTGCTTAACATCAGGCGGGCCGTATGCTTTTTTACCACCGCAGTCATATAAAAAAAAACGAAAAAGGCGAGGCATCAGACTTCAAACTGCTATAAAAGATTTTTATAAAATGCTTATAAGAAATTATTATAGCCTGAAATTAAGAAATTATCCCGAGTTTCAGTGTAGGTACCTACCCTCGGATTCCTGAAAGCGAGATTAATAATTCACATTGAAAATATCTTCATCTTTTCCTTTATAGCCTTAAGCATTTTTCATTATAAAAGGTTTGAAAAGGAAATTTATTTATTCACTTTCAAAGTACTTTCAACCCTCAAGGTTTTTCAGGGGTTTCAATGTAACTTTCAGGATAAAATTGAGAGGATTTTGTTGGTCTGAAAATCGTAGACGTCCATTGCTGGACATATATAAGCCTCTCATCCTTACAAGGTTTAGTGGTAGAGCCAAAATGTAGTCAATTGACTTCAGCTCATATACGGGCTGGCTCGACCGGGGTAGTAACACCCTCTCACAGAAGATCGGCGTAAAGCAGCTATTACAAGCAGCGATAAGTGAGAGATCCGGAAGCCCAACCCCCCTTCTTCCCCTCTCTTCGTTCCACTCCCCTACAGGTCGGCAACGTGCGAGCAATGCCTTTGTTATTGCAAGCATATAAAGGCTACGGTAACTGCTTAACATCAGGCGGCTCGTAGCTTGTTTGCCACCTCAGTCCCATTAAAATAAGGTGGACACACGTGTGTGTCATAGGCCACCTTGTAAGGATTCCACATTAGATACGTTTTCCAGCTGACAATCAAAATGATTCACAAGTCGTCAATCAAACTAATACGATCGCCATAGGTGGTACGTTATTGGTAGATTGGTGGCAGTAAGCGAGGGATGCTCCTGAACTATAAATAGACACTAAAACTCATATTAAATATATCTAAGAAGCAAATTCATCTTCTCCTTCGTAACACTCTTGGCAGAGTACCCTTGGTCATCACCATAGAGTAAAGACGAAAGGAAGAGGTACCCTTATTAGATATATGTATGAAAAAAAAACGTGGTCATTGTTTTTTCATTTTGATTGTTCTATCTACCGGTAAATAGTTGAACTACTCGCTTCGTTTTATGTCGATGTTAGTACTAGGCCGACCACTCGGCCGGATTGCTTAGGGCCAGTCCCCTTAGTAATTGGTCCATGGTCATCACTTAGGCGTTTTTATAGGACTGCGGTGGCAAAAAAGCGTACGGCCCGCCTGATGTTAAGCAGTTACCGTAGCCTATAGATGCTTACAATACCAAAGGTATTGCTCGCACATTGCCGACCTGAAGGGGAGTGGGATGGAGGGAGGGGAGGGGGGGTGGGCTTACGGCTCTCTCACTCATCGTACGAAACGCAGCTGTAATAGCTGCTTTACGCCGATCTTCTGTGAGAGGGTGGTACTACCCCGGTCGAGCCAGCCCGTTTATGAGCTGCAGTCAATTGGCTACAGCTTGGCTCTACCACCTTCAAAACTTACTGCTGTTGTGCTTTACTGGTACACTCATATAAGGGGCAGCCAATTACAGCACTAACTAAGCAAATTCTTATTGCTTCAATATTGAATATTATGTTTAATATCTGAAGTGTTATCATCTACAAATACTAACACCGTCATGCTTATATTCCTTGAAAGGAGTAGGCAGAGATGTATCCTTACGCCCCCATATTCCGCCGATTGCAATAGACCCCAATGTAGGGGGTGTTTGCAAACAGAAACCTTTAATCACCCCACTGTAAGATCTGCGCACGATTCAGGAAACCGTTAAGTACAAACCACGGTCTCGATAGCATTACAAACATTTAACCGAGGTGAGTTAAACCGGTTCAAAAACACCAGTTATTTTGACCGAATTCATCTCGGCCCGATTGATTTGTATTCTCCAAGATAAGTAATTAGGCGCCCACTTCAGAGCGATCCATAAATCCAGGGGGGAGGGGGAGGCCGGCACTCCCTGAAAAAAGGGGGTGTTCTTCTTATATTTAAATATCGAACCCCTTCCGGGTAGGTGCCACGGTTTTTCCAGTAAAGGGGTAAGTGACAGAAGCAGGGAAATTGAAATCTGTGGAGTCGCGGGGACTACAATTTTTTTTTTTTTTTCGTGAAATATTTACCACACCATCATGGGTGTTAATCTGGTAGCACCCAGGTCACAACAGCCGGCAACCAGACAGACCAATACCTATGAACAAATTAAAAAAATACAGGTAATGCTATTTGGTAATAAAATTGCTGTCAACATTATCGTTAAAAGACATCCACAATTTGAATCAAAATTAAGTATATAAGATGACTAAGTTGATTTACATTATTTATTTTCCCAATATTTGAATTCCATTTTTCTTTAAAACATCGCTGAATATCTACTTAAAGGTAAGGCCAATAGAGCCGCTTAATCTACACGCGCCATACAAAAATGACTTCCTAAAAGTAGGACTTAAACATTTGAGTAGTGTTTTAGTAAACGCATTTAAGTATGGCTAAATAACCATTAGAACAACTTTAACACATTCACTAAAACGTCATGTCATCCTTGTCTGTAATAAAACTTATACCATCAATGTCTATTCCAGTATTTCCCGTGTCCCGCCTCAAGATGGACTTAAGAAGCAAAAAGGAAAGAGTCCGAGGGGCGGAGCGCCCCCACCCCCACCCCGAGCCCATCGGAATACAGAATAATAATCGCCAAAAGAAACTGGGAGGAGGAAAAATATAAATAGCTCTATCTACCCTTGGATATTAAAATTTGAACAAGAAAATACGCCGGGCCGTTACAATTTTGTTAAAATAAAATTATTCTCGGGCCGACGAATGGACGGGCTCCTTTGTTAAGATGTGCTCTATGGCACTTTGTTTGGAGATGCTGGAGTACCTACAATATTTTAGGACGATGTCTACTTTAGAAGAAATGTAGAGTTGGCTGGTAGAGTTGGTGGTTTGAAGAATATATGCCCTAGAGATTCAACCGTATATTTTTTCAAAAGTTCCTGAAAAACACAAAATGATGACTTTAATACCTTATACAATAAAGAGCTGAAACATACGCCGATCTCCTATTAGAGGATGGTACTACCCCGGTAGAGCCAGCCCGTATATGAGATGCAGTAATGTTAGGTTACTGGTTGGTTACTCCTCTAGGTAGGTAATACCAACCACTCACAGAAGATCGGCGTAAAGTAGCTATTAAAGCTTCGTTTCGCTCGATGAGTGAGAGAGCTGGAAGCACCAACCCCCCCGCCCCCTCTCCCTCTGCCCCACTCCTTTGGTATTGTAAGCATCTGGCTATGGTAACTGTTTAACATCAGGCGGGCCGTACGCTTGTTGGCACCTATAAAACATATGACGAAGGGAATAGGTATATCCTATAAGAATGTGAAAGTAATCTTGAAAGCGGCGTAGTGACGACCGAGAGAATCGCACCAGTTCTTCCAACAACTTAAATCGCGTTAACTTAGTCAAGAATGTACAGATAGCACAGACATAATAATAATAATAAAATATTTTATTACCGTATTATTCAGAGCTTTATATTTCACAACTACATAGATTTAATAGGTATGTTTAAAGTCATATTACGCGCTCAAAAGGCTTTCAGCTTCTACTGCAATGTTAATATTACCCAATAACGTCATCTAAGGAGGTACTTAATGTGTCTTGCCACGTGAAGCCGTGGATTAAAGAATATAATTTTGTAATTAAGCGAAAAAAACAGGGGTACAGGGCTGCTATCACAAACCTGTAGGCCTATTGCGTAGGTAACTTTTTCGACCATGTTTCAATTGGTATCGCTCGTCCCATGTTGCTTTGTCGATTGAAATTAAAATAGGGAAGAGTGCAATGCAGACTCATCCCCAATTGAAACATGGTCGAAAAAGTTACGTTATAGGTAACCCCGCAGGTACGAAAGCAAAAATCCATTTCGTTCGGGCTTCGAACTTTGAAATTTGACATTTCCGCAGCAAATTACTGTCAAAATCACAAACGAACGAGCGAAACAGATAGTTCGTAATTTGAATTTTGAAAATATTTTAGTTTTTTCTGCTAACTGTACCAGTTCCTACATAAGTAGACCACCTGTTGATGCGTGCTCTTATTATAAGTATAACATGGATAACTTGGACACGAACTTGCTTCCACGATCGGGAAACTTAAACTCAGTGACATCGCTGAAAACCACAGTATTACTGGAGTGGACAATCGGATTTCAGGAGTTACGGAGGTGGAATGGACTGATTCAGAGGATGAGGGTGGATCATCATGCTTGTATTTCCCGAAGGGGTGGGCAGGTGCACATTTTCTCGATGGTGTTTCAATTCTAATGTAGAGCACGAGCTTATTAGCGTTATACCGGGCACATGCATCCTAAACAGGATTGTTACGAAAAAATCACCTTATTTTAAGCATCATGTTTAAAACATGTTTTAGACACGGTGATTTTTTCCTTCTATTTTAAATCAATGTTTTAAACAATAATTTAAACATATTTTAAACAGTTTTCATTTTAATTATACTGTTTTTTTGCAACTCTGATCCTAAATGCGTAGGTAATTTGGGCTATAGTCCACTGCGGCCCAGTGTGGGTTCGAGAAGCTAGGTGCTCCTACATCAGGTGGTAGCGGGTTCGATTCCCGCCTGAGGCAAATTTCCGTAACGGCCGATTCGTAATTTCCCACGTGTCTGGGTGTCACTATGATCGTCCCCAGTCCATTGTACGATAGGGTAGCCGTATGTAAGTCTAGCCATATTTATTTATTTATCATTATCAACTCAAAAAAAAGCAGTGGTAGCCGATTGGTTAAGCACGCGTCTTGCGGGCTTAAGGTCCTGGGTTCAAACCCCGGCTCACACCTCTGGATTTTTCGAAATCTATGTGTGAATCATAACTTTAATATGATTATCACTTGCTTACGGTGAAGGAAAACATCGTGAGGAAACCTGCATGTCTTTAGACATGTGAAATCCACCAACCCGCACTGGGCCAGCGTGGTGGATTATGGCCTGAATCCCCCTCGCATTGAGGGGAGGCCCGTGCCCAGCAGTGGGACGTTAAAAGGGCTAAATTATTATTTTATCAACTCTAAAGAGAGGAGATATAGTAATACCTACATACTTAGATTGAGATACTTAAGATACAAAATGAAACATTGAAGTAAGTAGGTATGTAGAGTGCTTTACCAAAAACTTTATATTCAGCAAAATCGTTGAAAAACCGACAATAATCGGGTTTTCAGCCCTCAAAAAATAGGCAATGACACGACCCGAGAGGGAGCGAGACAAAAAATGGGGGAGGGTGAAATTTTTGCCAATACTTACGAAGACAGATAGGCGACCACCCCAGAGGGGTGTTTTAAGAAAATTTTAACTTTTCTTTATTCAGAGCAATACCTCCTTGGTGGGGTGGGGGTAGGGGGTTGCTCCCCAAAAGGGGTGTACCCATTTTTCTTATACTATTCTCTTTGGCCAGTCTCAAAGAGAAATAACAGTGTGCTTTTCCACTTAAGCATTTATTAAATCCAACGCTGAAAATGAATTTGTTGTAGGTATAACGTTTCTGTTTGTATATTCTTTGTTTTTGATTAAAATTGTTGTTTTCGTTATAATTAAACGCTTTTATTAATTTTCTTGTTTATTTTAACCTTTCTTTATTTTATTACTAGCTGTGCCCACGACTGCGCGACGCGAGGAATTTTATAAAAAAACGTTTTAATAATTAAATAGAAGTAGCCTAATTTACTCCTTATTAACATCAGCTAACCGTTTCGGAGATTAGCCGGAACAAACAGACAGACAGACAACATTTTTAAAGTAGGTAGATTCGTATGGTATGATTTTGGAGTGTTATAATATTCCAATAATTTCAGATTTAATGATAAACTTAACCTAAAAAGACAAGCTCTCCTTATCATTAAAATTCAAGATTTTCAGTTTCCTCATTGAAAATGTTTTAAAAAAATATATTTTTTAGAGCGTAGGGTAAAATTGTAATTACCGCTATCTTGTGTCAGTTAAGAAAACTGCTACAAGGTATGATTAGGTGCTGCCATCTAGTTTTTATTTATTAAACAACTAACAGATGACAAACGCTTAAATAACATTTTAGTTTCAAGATTATACAATAGATGGCAGCGTTATAAGACGAGCACTACTGGCCATGAGTAGTGTTCGAATTTGAGCTTTATGTAGCAAAGATAAGGTACTTCAATAAACTAAATACAGGGATGAACAAAATGAAAACTAAAGCTCGTTCGTATGTATTTTTTAATGAAATTCGATTTAATATATTACAGTGAGTTTCATCTTATTAAATTACAATCAGACCGTGATATAACTAGGACTCCGCACTTACTCCATTTAACAAATTCATATTTTATAATACATTTCGCAATCAACCGCATTTGAAACATGTCGAATTAAATTACGTTACAACCATAACCTAAGCTGACAACTGACAATGGGGCTGATTCTGATGATACACGAACTAAAGTTGTCTAACTAAACTATTGCCGTCCTTGTCATGGTGATAATGTATAAGCGAGACAGCAATATTTTCATTTACCCGTCACAACGTAGTTTCTAGACAACAGAATAAGCGCCACTGCCTCAGTTATGATATTATTTTAAATTAACACGAGTAATAATCATCAATTAAAAAATGCGTTGTGCGTCTCGAAACTGTGTGTCGATAAACAAATTTGCGTTTGCGCACAATACATTTTTTATTGATTAATACGCGAATTTTTAAGTCAATTGACCTATTTCAGTGTTAGTCAATAGGGGAAGTTAAAGCAATATATTTTTACGCTTTTAAGGGTCAGTTCAGATAGGGCGGAAAAATGCCCGCGACGCACCTGCTCGCGGCGTCGCGAGCACGCACGAGCCGACTTTAAACTATGGTAATACGGTCCTATTTTCAATGGAGCCAGTAAATTGCAAGCGCATTTTCCGCTCTGTTTGAACTGACCCTAACGCAGTGCATCGAACACAGCAGCAGCCCTAATATTGAACGGAGTTAAGTTATCATATATTTTTTCTTTACGAAAAAAAAATGTGTTGATAAGAGACCATAGATTAATTTTAGTTTCCGCGGCGCTCCAACTAGATGGAGCATGCGCACTAATAAAATGCGGCAACTGATAATGCTCAAATTTTTGAGTACTTCAGTACATCTGACAGCAACCATTGTATGAAACTGACAGGCCGCGTCGAAAATAAGTTGCCTTATTTCTGGAAATGATTTTTCTTAGTAGGGCGGTATCTAGTAAATCTATGTAAGAGACTATGGTTTGTGTCAGGACATAGACAACACTGAAATATGTAAATCAACTTGAAAGCTTAATTGCGAGCAAAATTATCAATCACAATGCTCTCTAAAAATAAAACACTACTTCAAAGTAGGAAGACTTCATCAGAATTAATGTTCCATATTAATATTAATTTCCATGTTCCGTATTATAAAGTAAAACTAAACGCGTTCATTTTGGCAAATAATTGCTCGCAACGAAGCTGAGTACATACAACCTGATTTGATCCTGACAGAGGGAGATAGCTACACAAGCATATACCGTCAGCAGTCCGTTTATTGTATAGCTGTCCTTTTCAGTCAGGCGTCACTTCATGTAGTCTGTGGGAGTTAGGCCCGCCAAATACATACGGAAATTCGCAGTAAATCCATCCAAATGTATGGACGCATCGCGTTCGGAAACCCCGATTCGATATTTCGAAACGGAATTCCGTACGGAATTTTCCGCACGAAATTTTCCGCACGGAATGTGGCGGGCTTTAACGGTGACCACAGCCCATGATTTGATAGCTGAGTAAAATAAACACCCAATATTTTACAGGACCTACAAAAAGTAGGTATTTATTAATATTAGTATTTATCTTTCAGCTCATTCGTGTGCGGCCACTGTTAATTAATTAATTCAGCGTCGATACGCAAAGACGCAATTAATAAATATTACAATATACATCCGCCTTTATAACTATGCAGTAATTCGAGTCTGCGTTTACCTTAAATTAATTTTATTATTTAATTTAATGAGTTATATTCAAACTCGGGGTATCTTTTCTCTTGAGCGTTACTAGTGTAATTTACGCATTGTCGGTCAAATTATTCACTTTGAGAAGCGTAAATTACGCTAGTTAGCGCTAACGGATACCGTAATTTCTAGCAAAGTATAATACTTGCAATATTTGGCATAAAATCGATTAAAATCATCGTTTCAAACGATTGTCACATTGATTTTCTGAGATTCTTTAGACTAGAAGATTTTTAGGTTTAAATAAAAAATAATTGTTTAAACCTTTCCTAGTAATACTTTTGGTACTTGTATCACAGTAAATTAAAAAATAATACTGATTATTAAAACTATGTTACAAATAAATTATTTTCTTAATAATGGAATGTAAAATATAAGCGTCATTATTTTCATACATTTGGCAAATACATAACTTTCTTAAAACTAAATTTAAAAATTGCCACAAATAAAAAATAAATGTGGTTATTTCACACGACTAGATATTTCTTAGTTATTATGCTTGAGTATTGTTGTTGTATAAATTAAATATAGCCAGACAGATAACAATCCTTAAGTTCGAAACTAACGGCCGAATACTAGTACGCAACTTAAATTTGAGAGCTGCTAAACTTTGAGGCACCATACAAAAAATGACAGTTAACGACGTTTCAAACTGCTAAGTGGGACTTAAATATTTAAGTTGTCTTTGAGTATTCGGCTGTAAGGCTCGTATTAATAGGGGCATCTCAAAGTTGAGATCGATCTTAAGATACAGTTTGAACGATTAATGTATGGAACATCTGTTAACAACAGCGTCTTAAGATCGATCTCAACTTTGAGATGCATTTATACGAGCCTAAGTATCGCTTATTTTTTGCGAGGAAGTGCGCGCACGCATTCCATCCCCAAAATATAATGTTATGATGAATTTACACTGGCATTACAAATCACTTTTGTTTCTACAAATGCTTTGTAACACCATTGTAAATTGGCTAAAAATCTCAACAAATTTGGCGGTTAATCTTTAATACACATTTGTGGAATTAAATTCTACTTACAGTAGGATCTTTTAGATTAACAATATTTTAATTTTCATATTAAAATTAATCAACATATAAAATAATATAAAGGTGTGTAAAATTCAACGAAACAGTTTAACTGTATAGCTTACAGCATCTCTTAATAATGGTTAAACCATAAAACAATTCCTTAGGAATATAATAAATAAAAACATTTTAATAAAAAATTATTTATAGTTGAAATCAACTGATAATGAGTATTTATTTCTTTTTACTGAAAACGTTTTGTAGAATCTAGCATATTTTAAACTAAGGTTAAACTCCTGTTAAATGTACTAGAAGACTATTTCAGGGAGCTTGAAAGGCATGGAATAAAGTGGAAGATTTTTTCTGGCTTCTAGCTTTATGAACAAAGTTTATTCAATCTCAGTAGCTGCGACTACATGAGCCGCATGCTGCACCCGAGCACTCAGTTTTGACATCAGAACGCAGACATACCCCAAATTTATAGAAAATTATGATGGTCTTATTACAAATATTATTATTATTACATTACAAATCACAAATCACTTCCAGCCGCTCAGTCGTAGTCCAGCTTTCCTGAGGATGCCTCGTTTAGAGGCGAAACACGTGTCGAATTTATTTAGGATTCGCTTTGTCTGCGGAGAATTGCTAATTGTTAGGGTCATGACAGACATACTCTCGACTGACAGGGAGTTAGGTCTTGTTGGCTTCTTCTATTATCGATCAATTCATTTGGTTTATAATATTGAAGGTTGACAATTCCGAGGGTGAGTGGTGGGTCCCTCTCGACAATTGTTTAAATCACTTTTGTTCCTAGGAATGCTTTGTAAATTGTTAACTGACTAAAAACCTCTATAGTGTAACGCCGCGACTTTTATCCCCATTCGGGGGTAGTCAGAGGCTTGAGTGGCCATACACCACCACATTGTGGAGGTATTAAGCCAACTCAAAGCCCACGTTTCACCAGATAGTCAGAACCCAACGTGACAGGCGGTTAACCTTGTCGCCGTGTATACAGGCACTGACTATTACCTAATCCCGAGGGATAGGTAGGTTTCCTCACGATGTTTTCCCTCACCGTAAGCGAAGTGTAAATCCTATAAATTTTGCAGTTAATGTCATAACATGAGTTGGGCCAGGCATGCGAGGCATGTGGACGCCCCAATAGATTTAAAGAACGTTGTATCTTTATTTACAATCGCGCTTTATTTTAAGCTCGTTAATTTTCTTCGTATTGTGTATTAATTAATTTGTGATTACGTCTAATTTGAAACTAGATTTCAAAATTAAATTCGCGAACACTACGTCTTGCTTAGTATTTGTAGTGGAAGAAGTGGTTAATTCTAGGTATTACTCCACCAAGCCAACTAGACGCTCGGGTATAAATATCAAATGATAATAAGTCAATGATTCCGCGGTCCGTCCACAACGTAGTGAGCCTGGGCCAATGCCTGGGCACTCCTGTGGCAGTAGCTCCCACTACGTGTTCGATGGACCGCGGAATCATCGACTTATTTATCATTTGATATTTATACCCGAGGGTCTACTTGGCTTGGTGGCTTAGTATTTGTTTTTGAGTAAATATTTTCTAGGAAGATCTTTCGTTTGAAAGTGGTTTGGCGTTAAAGGAGCTATTTAAACATTTGGCACACATTATTAAATACTTTACAAGTATTGAAGTTTCTGAAAGTTAGTTCAGGCAATTTCTTTACTAGAAAAAATGTCTGGAGTCACACCGAGACTCTTTAAAACTTGGACACATAAGAGGCAAATAGTGTTATATCGCACGAGGACACCAGTGGTAGCGCAACCAGTCGCTCCACCAACAAAATGTATAGAGCTGTATGGAGGGTATTGCACCTAGTGTCCGCTTGGTAGCGCAACTAATTCGGTGTCGGCTATCGAATCACCCGCTGGTGGCGCCACCATGGTTGCCTCGTGCGATATCGCACTAATAATCTGAGACTGTTTTGTGACTCGGTCAGACATTTTACCAAAATATTGATATTTTATGCAACATAATGTATGATACTATTTTTTTAGGTTGACAGTGAGATTGAATTGCTTTTTTCAGTATTATTTCACCGACGTAGCGCTGAAAGCATAACAAGCAACCTTAGAACCTCTATATTACAATATCTACAAGGAAGCAAGCTCAGTTACAATGGAATAATAAAAACGCGACCTCTATCGCCTATGTGTAAAAGCTAAACTTCAAATTCCACACGCTATCTCGCAAAAATTGTAAAATTACCGTTAATTGGCCCATTTATTTATTCCCAGTTCCTATAAGTGTCCATTATCCGTAGAACTATTCGGTAAAACGTGGCCATAGACATATTCTACGCTACCGTTCGTTGGTTATAGCTACGCATTCTGTAACGGATAGTAATGGTATGCGTACACCTATCAAACTTATTTAAAACTAAGTAATTTTTAAAATTTTATTCTCTTTCGTCCAAGTAAAATATGCGTCAGTCGCAATGCGCTAAACGTACAAAACAAAACAGGGGCCTTACCACCACCTCTTATAGCAGTATTGTTTTAACGTTTCAGCGAGTTTTTGTGCAATGACGTACCTTATTGTCATGACAATAAGGTACGTCATTGCACAAAGTCGCTGAAACGTTAAAACAATACTGCTATAAGAGGTGGTGGTAGGGCCCCAGTACGGTAAACGCCATTGCTGTTGCAAAAACGAAGAGGCTTCTTTAAGCTTCTAAGGCTCGTATAATAAATGCATCTCAAAGTTGAGATCGATCTTAAGATGCTGTTTTTGACAGATGTTCCATACATTTAACGTCAAAAATCTTAAGATCGATCTCAAATTTGAGATTCATTTATTAATACTAGCCTAAGTGCACTGATAAGTTAACGCATACCTTGATAGGCGCGACCACATCTACCGAGCGCGACTCAGTCATCACTCTTGCCATCTGACCACGTGAATATAACGTTACAACTGATAATAGACTCGGGCGCGATTGCTCGTAATGCTCGGTACATGTGGACGCGCTAACTAAAATTCTGTTAGGAACCGGGTATTAGAACACTACACTAACCTACTTGGCACAAGTCTTGGCACGATAACCTTCACTATATACTGGCGCGGTGCGCGGGCATTTGAAACGTGAGGGTATCGTTCACGAAATACTGGCTCTGGTCCTCATCATCCGGTAAATAGTATCCGTAACTCCCATCGTTAGAAACCTGATCGGTCTTCGGCATTTCACACGCATAATCCCAATTCCTCTCCACAGATTTTCTCCTCTTAGCGAAGAGTATTGACCCATCAAAAGCGTATTCATCATCGAAGTGTAGCACAGCATCGTCGTAGAAGTAATTTTCCAGCTTTTTATTAGCTGTGTTTCTAGCTATATTCTTCATTAGTTTCTTCTTCGCGTAGCTGGATTTCTCTGAATCGTAGTCATCGACTAACGGGTCATTGCTCCGGTTTTCAGTCAGCATATTCATGGAGTACAGTGATGAGCTATGCGGGCTCTCAAGTCTAGTACTTAAGCTGTTTCTGTAAGGAGTTAAGTACTGCTCATTATTGTTACATCTCATTTCGTACATCATCATGCCTCTGCGGAGTTGCTCGCGTCTCTTGGCGACCATTTCTCTGAAATCTTCAGGGTCTAGTTGGAACTCGTTGGCCTTTGCGTTCATGTAGAGATATCCAGATGCGGAGTTGAGTCTTAGGGTTTGAGAACGGTTTTTTGATGATGATTTCTCGATGTAGCGTGGTAGGCTGCCGAGTTCTCGGTAGTTTTTGGATTTTATTTGCTTTATATTGGTGGGTAGCACCGGGGAGAGTGGATCGCGGTATGGTATTGACCTGCAATGTAAATGAAAATGATTAATTCTATCACAGTATTCATGATTTGCTGAAGGGAACAGAAATGCACTGTTGACCAAACAGAGGTGGGAGCTTCGAAGAAAAAATTAATGTATCTATTTATTGGTGGTAGAGCCAAGCTGTAGCCAACTGTATACAATATGTTAAAAAAACCCTGTCCGAGCCGAAACCGGTATTTGGGTTTCCCAATCACATGACCAAATAAAATAAAAAATATTAAATATTCATGATAGTAAACAAATTAATGACAAATTAAAATGCCTTATTTTTTGCCTTTTTCCCTCAAAATGTAGCAAATTTTAAAAATATGACAACACCGTTACCGGAAGTAATTATGTTAGATCGTGTGGCGGCACCTCTGACCAAAAAGTATGTTATGACGTCATTTAATGTTTTTTTTTTATGTAAACGGGGTATTTGTTTTCCAAAAAAAAATATGGGAGGCCTTTGCCCAGCAGTGGGATACTTACTATGCTAAAAAATATAAAAAAATATTTTTTTTCAAAAATAAAAAAAAACTTAAAAAATTTTTTTTTTTTTACAAAAATAGAATCTAATCTCGATACCCAACAATACGTTTTCGGGTCGGACAAGGTTTTCTTAACATATTGTATGGGCTGGCTCGACCGGGATAGTACAACCCTCTCACAGAAGATCGGCGTACAATAGCTAGATATTACTACTACGTTTCGTTCAATAAGTGAGAGAGCCGTAAGCCCACCCCCTTCTCTTCCCTTCCCTCTGCGCCACTCCCCTGCAGGTCGACAACGCGCGAGCGATGCATTTGTTATTGCAAGCATCTATAGGCTACGGTAACTGCTTAACATCCGGGACGTAAGATTATTTGCCACCTTAGTGACAAACAAATCAGCGCTACAAATCATCATTCATAATGCGCACAGCCAAGGAGTGGAACTCCCTGCCTGCGTCTGTTTTTCCGAGTGCGTACAACCCAAATCTCTTTAAAAGTAGGTTGAACAGGCATCTTCTGGGTGCGCTCGCTCCACCGTCGACCTCATCTCTGCCCTTACGGCAAGATTGAGGTCAAGAGCAAGCACATTTTTAATAATAAAAAAAAACAATTGCACGTGATTTGACTTACTTGTTTTGTCCAAAACAGTTGCAGGGGCAACTGCAAACGCTAGGAGCATCGTCCTCGTCTACATACAGCGGCACCAGTGACGTATCACCTGAAAATTTTAACAAATACTGAAGACTATTTTCATATATATGTATATATATGTAACGTCACGACTTTTATCCCCATTCGGGGGAAGTCAGAGACTTGAGTGGCCATACACCACCACATTGTGGAGGTATCAACCAACTCAAAGCCCACGTTTCACCAGATAGTCAGAACCCAACGTGACAGGTGGTGAACCTTGTTGAAACATTACAAAAGTATGAAGATTTGAAATACAGTCGAGAATCTTGACTTTTGAAGTTCTCCAAAGATGTTCGTGATATGACGACTGCTTGGCGCAGTAGTTTGTTTGCAGGCCGCTCGGCTCACTGCATCGGGTTGTTGCAGGTTCGATTCTCGCCAGATCAAATCTCGGAAACGGCCTTTTCGTAATTTGCTCTGGTCTGGATGTCAGTACAATCGCCCTCAATCCATTGTACGGCACTATTAGTACTAGGGTTGCTTAGTTTAGGACCATGCAGTTGGTGTGTAAGGGCCTCCATAGACGGACTGCGAACTGCTTGAGCATGTTTTGCGAATGACAATTTTGTATTGAAGAAACTGCAGATCGCCCACCAGCGACCGCTTGCAGCTGACGGTACTGACAGTTCCGAGCAGTGTGTCTATGGACGCACTAAGTCTGGCGATATTTATTTATTTACTGATACTAGACTAGCTTACAAAGAGCAAGATTAAAGGCACAAGGTACAAGGCTTACCAGTGGAGATCTGCCTCGGGTCAGCCGGCAGCCGGGTGCCGCGAGACACGCCTCGTAAGACAGCGCCGTCAGCCGTGATGACGTCACCCTCTAACCGCACTGCCACTTGCTGCGCCTGCGTTCACACATTACGTTAATTAATGCCTTAATTAGTTTGTTTACGAACATTTTACTAGTAAATAAGTTTTTTTTTAAAATTCAGTCTGAAGTTCTCTACTGGGTATTCTACTGGATGTATATCCTGGCCATTGTTGCCATTGGATGTAAAAATCCTGGCCATTGCTTTGCGCCTTATTATATTACGATCTCTTGGCACAGTGGTTCGAGCGTAGGCCGCTCTCTTAACTGCATCGGGTGGTTGCGGGTTTGATTCGTGACGAACCGCAGCACCAACAGATTGAGGCAGGATGCTCCGACCGTTTACCATAAGTGATTGCAGCTGGCTATGAGCGCCTCTGGTGAGCTGTCACCCTCCCCCTCCCTCCCCCCTCTCTCCTCACCTGTTCCGCCTGGTGCTGGTCCCGCTTCTCGTCCTCAGTGTTCATGGTGACGAACCGCAGCTCCAACAGGTTGAGGCAGGATGCTCCGACCGTTTACCATAAGTGATTGCAGCTGGCTATGAGCGCCTCTGGTGAGCTGTCACCCTCCCCCTCCCTCCCCCCTCTCTCCTCACCTGTTCCGCCTGGTGCTGGTCCCGCTTCTCGTCCTCAGTGTTCATGGTGACGAACCGCAGCTCCAACAGGTTGAGGCAGGATGCTCCGACCGTTTACCATAAGTGATTGCAGCTGGCTATGAGCGCCTCTGGTGAGCTGTCACCCTCCCCCTCCCTCCCCCCTCTCCCCTCACCTGTTCCGCCTGGTGCTGGTCCCGCTTCTCGTCCTCAGTGTTCATGGTGACGAACCGCAGCTCCAACAGGTTGAGGCAGGAGACTCCGACCGTTTACCGATCAGTGATTGCAGCTGGCTATGAGCGCCTCTGAGGGCCTTGCCAAGTTGCAAGCGATTCGTTTCTATTCTCTTTTTACGATTGCCAACGCCTTATTAAACCGTACGCGCAGAATTCGTTTGTTCTGACCACGGGATTTAACGATGAGATATGTAATTCCATAATTTTTTTTTGTTTTCTATTAGCGTTAACGATTGTAGAATATCAACTTGGATAAGCCCTCTGGTGAGCTGACATCCCCCCCCTCCTTCCCTCCCCCCGTCCTCACCTGTTCCGCTTGCTGCTGGTCCCTCTTCTCGTCCTCCGTGTTCATGGTGACGAACCGCAACACGAGCAGGTTAAGGCAGGCGGCCACGATCGCGAGCCCGAATAATATGAAGATCAGCGCGAACATCACGTATGACGGCTTGCGGTTCAACGCGTTGTCCTTTTGAAGGGCTACCATGTCGCCGAAACCTGCGGGAAACCAGGTCTTAACAATGGAGATCCGTAACGAATTTAGTTGAGAACGCAGATTTATAGAGCTAACAAATCCATAACAGACAGTGCAAAAAAAATTATTCCACGACTAAAATTGACGAAGTTACGACTAAATTACTAGCGAAGTTTGCGCGCGGTTGTTGTGACGTTATTTGGGCCACGCGCGCATTGTAATGTACGGCGGCGCGGGAACAGCGCGGGCCGGCGCGGTTACAGCGCGCCTTCAATCCGACGGCCCCGTGTGACGTCACACGCACATACCGCACATTATATAAAATGTGTTATGAAATCGCAATCGGACCGATTTCGATGAATTTATAATCATATTGATAAGAAAGCTTAGTTTTAACTATAGTTTTCGTTATGAGTTGATTTGTTGACCAAGTCATTCTCATTGTCCATTGTGAAACCACTGGTCTTTAATTATGATCTTCGTGAGTTCTTGGCGATGGACATGTAGTTGGCCATCTGTTAGCACTCCTCTGACCGATAACATGCCGACCGCAAAGAATTTGCGATTAAACACCGTTTTTAAAACATGTTTTAAACAAGGTGTTTTATTCGTTCTGTTTTAAACAATGATTTAAACGCGTTTTAAACAGTTTTCATTTAAAATTTCCTGTTTTTTTGCAACTCTAGTTTTCTGTATTTATTTGAATGAGACCGATTTCGACATACGACTGCAACATGCCGTCGCCGTCCATCGCTGCCGTATGCGTTCTGCCGCGTCTCGCGAAATCGCACCTTTACACCGCCGTCATGTAAATTGCTGCGTTCGAACTACACCTAGCGGCCGCGATTGCTGCCTTCAGACCACACAGAGCGGCCGCGCCCAAACATTATGGCGTTTGGCCAGACGTCAAACTGATTGCTCAGGCGCAGCTCCTCGTATAGTCTGGTCACCCAATAGGCACTCACCAATGGTAGTGAGCGTGATGAAACAGTAGTACACGCTGTCGAAGTAGCTCCAACCCTCGAACTTGGAGAAGGCCGCGGCGCCGCCCGCAATGGTCAGTGACGAGAGGGTCGTCACCACGCATATCAGGTCCACTTCCGACGCGCTAGTCTGCTTGCAGTTCATTGCGCGTTTTATTGACTTTATTATCACGCTGTTGGAGAGAAAACTGACTGTTACGAATAACAACCCAATGGCGGCGTCTTCATCAGGCGCATGCCTCGCGCGAGCACTCACTTTTGACGTCGGAACGCATAGACGTAATGTCATAATATGAGTGCTCGGGTGAGGCATGCGCGCCATATGGACACATCTATTAAAAACAAACAAAAATCCGCCCACGTGAGATTAGGAGTGTCCTAAGGGTTCCGTACTAACTAAATGGGGGTAGAATTATCAAAGGCGTTGAAAAGTATATTGCATATCACTAGCCACAGAGAAAGCCTAAAAGGTGGAATTTTCCAAAAATCCTTCCTAAGCGCATTTCTATGTAATAAAAGGTACCTACAGTGCTTTACAGGCCGTCATAGCCAGTTGCAACCACTGATCGGTAAACGATCGAAGGTTAAGCAACGCTTGGCAAGGTCAGGCAGAGATGGGTGGCCATTTAGTGGCATTTGAACTGAGCGTCTCCGTGCTTCGGAGGGCACGTAAAAAGTCGGCCCCGGTTGTTGTCTTCTAGGCAGTAGTCGTTAAGCCTTGTCAGAGGCTTTCGGGCGGCTTGAACAACTCTGACAATAGGTTGGCCACTAACCATACGATAAGAAGAAGTGCTTTACAGGGAGTAGGGGGGCGGCAATCTTCCTAGCCTAGGCCTAGGGCAGTCAGCATATCAAATTCGCCCCTGAATGACCATTAGTTGACGTGGTTGATGACCCCTGATGGGTTGTGGACTGACCTGCTAAGCCTGTTGACCCGTTCGCCGATGCTCTGGAACATGATCAGCCCGAGCGGTATGCCTACTATCGCGTAGAACATCGTGAACAGTTTGCCGCCGATTGTGGATGGCGTTGAGTGGCCGTAGCCTGTGAAACAAACAAAAAGACTTGTAAGGAACAAAATATAATGTTATAATCGATTTACAATGGCATTACAATGTTGTTACATAGCATATTTTATGTAAATGGGTAATTTTTTTATCAATTATTATTTACGTTCGCGTGTAAGGGCTATGCATGAGTATAAAACACTTTTCTGCGACATTACATGGGTTAAGTAAGATACCCCACTTCGTTACTTACTACAAAAAGTTAAACACGTTTTGAACGTGTGTCTTGTATCTATAAGTAGAAACTTTTTTGTAGTAATACTGGAAAAGTTATATCTATTGGTGAGAATTTCTCGAAAGGACTAGGTCTTTCGAAATGCTGGCTACAAACGACATGATGGCTTGATTTTGGGTTATTTTCTTGTGGGGTTGACCAAACCCACAAGAAAATAACCAACCACTGGTGGTTAGGGATGATAGTATGCGTTAAGAGATGGTATGGGTGACATGAAAGTGGTTAGGGTGATAGATTGTTGGTGTGGTTATGGGTGTGGGATTGATTAGGGATTTAAGGGAAGGGGTAACATGTGTGTCTTTAGGGTTATGGATGGTTAGGGTGATAAACGTTATGAGTTAACCGCTCTAGCCTCGGTGTTGCCTCAAGGCAACGCTAAACAACACGTTTTTTTTTCTATGGAACGTGGCCGCGCCGCCTTAAAATTATTTTATAATGTTGGCAACACTAACCAAGAACATGGAGGCATGAACACTTAAAACTTCCTTGCATGGAGGACTAAAAAAAATTGTCTATGGTAGAGTGACATTTCGATAATGACAGATGCGTGCCAAGAAGTTTATAGGTGAGGTACAGGTGAAAGGGGGGCTCGTGACCTTGAATGAAAGTATTGCGCATATATTCGCGGCCGAATATTTTTTGCATGCACGAAAGAGACAAAAAACGTGAAAGGTTTATTTATGGTGAGTGAAATAGCGTAAATACTTTTTGTTTCGTTTGTACTAACGAGGCTTGAGCGGAGAGTGATATGGGTTATATGTGGTTAAGTTTAGGGATGGTTTGAGTTATGAGTGGTGCATACTTCGCCACGTTCTTTGGTATTTCTTACCAATAGTGGTGAGCACGGTGGTGGCATAGTAAAAGGCTCCGGTGAACTTCCACTGCTGGCCTGCTTTGTGGGGCTCCGACTTGAGGACCACGGTCTCCATCACGCGGAAGTCCTCTTCAGTTATATTGTATTTTCTGATTATCATACTTTCGATTGCTAAAAAAGAGGAAAAGTAAAAGAAAATTACAAACATTTTAGATTTTGTTCTGCAGATCGGCCCCCAATGGTTATAGCGTGATAATATGAACCCTATATTTTAAGTCTAGCTATAGGCTATCTATCAGTGAAACCACTACTGAAATCGGTTCAGCTTTTCCGTTATGCTTGGACATAAGACAGAAAAGAAATTTAAAAACACTTCATATAGACATGACATCTTAAAATAGCCTACACCCATTTTTACGATAGTATTTTAAAGTTATTTTTGTTACTTTTCTTCTTAAATAAAATATGGTTATGGTGCCTTCCCACGATAAACGATCAGTACCAACCGAACCAGTATGCAGACCGAACCGCGCAAACGATTTTCCGGATCAGCCTAACTATTCTGTAACGACAAACTCACTTCGCACGCGTGAATTTTCTAGTGAAATGTCAAATTTCAAAACAAAATTTGACATACACCTGCAAATTCACGCGTGCTAAGTGAGTTTGTCGTTACAGAATAGCTAAAGTGCGCGCGATTTTCTGCGGACGCCCGTGATTGCCCGCGGCGCGGGTTTGTCTGCAAAAACTGCGGCCATTCAGCGGCCTGCGAAACCACGTACCGTGGGAAGGCAGCATTACAGTTTTATAATAATAAAATACATTGTAAATACCTTGTAACACTTCAAATCTATTCTTCTCGGTCTTAGACTCTAGAGCATCGAAAACAGCAGCTCCAACGAGTAAGTATGTAAATGTACACACAATCAATGATAGAGTGCGAACATTTTGCTTCTTCATCACTGCCGAGTGTCCCCGGCCTTAGGGCATAGGGCCCGCGAACTATCCCCCTTATACTTAGTCAGATAAAGACCATATTGTCTTGTTAACATAGACTAAGTAACCATTGTAAGTACTGTGCCACACATTAATACTTTATTGGAATTCATTCCTTTTATTTGGCACCTCTTTGGCAATGGAATTAAAAACATAGAGCTACAAAAGATGATATGCGTTTAAAAATTTGAATTTGGAATTTTCTTGTCCACATCAGCTGTGTAATTTTTTAATCACAACCAGAAATGTTTTTTTTATTTACATTTTTAAATGTAGAGGAGTAACCGGAAAAATATTTACAAATAAAACTCTATGGATAAATTGATCCCTTCAAAGGAAGTTTCTGAATGCTGCCCTTATAATCGGTCTGTTTATTTTTTCTTCATATCCAGTGTATTGGGAAGATCCATCCATGTTGATTGCTTGAATAGTACCTGAAATAAGGCATTGATTATTATACTTACAGTTTCATATTTGTGCGGATCACATGCCAAGTCCCTTGGTAGAACACAACTCAACATGACTAACTTGGCTAACATCTTGGCTGTCATGTTACCACTGTTACCAGATTGAGTTTACCAACTGACCAATGAACCTTTGGAGTAGTAACCAATCGTTACCAGTACATTAAACTATAGCTTACTACTATAACGGGCCTTTAATGTGTGGATACTTGACAACAGAATTAGATTCATTACTTAAACTTAGGTACCAATTACTTACCATCAGCAGGCATAGCACAGCCGACTGTGTGACAAGACAAAACTCAAACATAGGATAGGAGTGAATGTGACAAAACTGACCTCACATTTTGTCTTGTCACAGCCGGCTGTGATAGGCTGACAGGTAATCATGATGTGTGATAGATAGCTTTTTGTTATTCATTGTAGATAGCCAAGTTTTATAAAATTGCCAGCAGTGTTATAATATGACATTATGCCAAATAAATGATCATTCTCTTTCTCTGATTATTTTTTGTGCGTAAAGAATTAGTGCACTTAATTTAATTCCTATTTTCCCGTTGATAATTTATAAATAAATAAAATAAAACAAAGAACTCACCTTCAATACAAATGTAAAAGGTCACGGTAGGTACTATCGCTTGTTATTTATTACAATTGTGTATCGCGAACGACATTTATAAATATTTAATTATCTGCAAAGCTGTACTAAAAATAATATAACATCGGGAGTCCGCATCGGGAGCCATAGGTCAACGCACAAGACACTAACTGGGTCAAACGTTTGAATGATTATATTCGACAGAAATCGCAAAGACCGCCCTTAAAGATGCCACCCTTATGACATTAATATTCATATTCTTCTTGTGAATTAACGCATTTTCGCCAATTACTCGTCGTCTTCATAAAAATAGGCAGTTTCTCCTATGCGGTATTTTCTGTCACACCGCCTAATTTTCTTCTGTCCTGCGACACCCGCTCGCAGTTCGCACTCATCACTTGTCCGAACTACATTATCTCACTGCCATTTCGTTTAATTAACACAAAAATAGTTAACGAATTGCATTTTGATGAAAATAACAAAAAATTGGCGAATAGTTTTTCTACTGCACTTCCTTGACCTAGTTTGTGTGGCGAGACTAAAAAATAAACGTTTTTCTGCTCGTTGCATTTTGTTTTACATGGCAACACAGCAATGTCGTTTTCTTGAAATTTAATTGATCGCAACGTGATTTATGAAATAGGTAACTAATGATGATAATTAAATTAGTCCGTTGATTTATATAAAACAAAAGAAAAATTTAATTTTGTTTGAATGCAGAATAGAACGTAGGTTCATAAAACGACACCTAGATGGCGGTACTCGTATTGTGAAGAGATTCTTATTGTCCAACAAACTACCGATTGTTGGCATATTTTCAGAGAGGGCGCTGTTTAAAATAAAAAGTACAATTAAATTTACCCTAAACTCAATTTCCTGAGTCCAGCGGATCTAAAGCTTCTTCTATCTACATTATTATTTAACTAGAACATTATTTAATAACTTACCTATATTATAATAAAAAGCGAAAAAGAAATGCACTCATTGCAACATTCCTAAATTAAGCATAGTAAAAAAAAAAAAAAAAAAATTATAACCCCATTCGGGGGTAGTCAGAGGCTTGAGTGGCCATACACCACCACAATGTGGAGGTATTAAGCCAACTCAAAGCCCACGTTTCACCAGATAGTCAGAACCCAACGTGACAGGTGGTGAACCTTGTCGCCGTATATATGTCGCCGCCAACTGGTTTAATACTTCATTCAATTGGGCAGCTAGGTCGTTCATTAAACGCCGGCTCTCAATACAATGGCTAAAGGACGCCTAGGCAAATTGTCGAATGCAACGTTTAATAAGGGGGCTGAACGTTGCTTAGCCGCTTGGGTGAATGACATTTGTGAATATTATTAGGGTGACCATGACTTCTATGACATAGTCGACGGAGCCCCGCTTCGCGGGGCTCCTATTTCTGCGTTCGGGGTCACCAGTAACCTAACACGAAGGAAATGACGGGGGTTAAGCTCGCTCGCTCGCTAACCCCCATCATTTCCTTCGAACCTAACCCAGCCAAGTCGAGTGCCCCAAAGTCCCGAGCTCGCTTCGCTCGCTCACGCGTGCAATATGCAAGACATTTTAATTCTAAACATTGTTTTACTAAGGTATCCAGATGACGATCCAAATGACATCCAGTAATCCTGCATAGGCGTCCGTATGCTTTTAGAATAATTCATGGTCACCTTAGCCTTTCGAACATTGTTGATAACCTCAATTGGTTTAAAATTCGGTTCCGTCTCATTATTCGTAAATAAATCCATGTTATGGTCTTGTTTAATATTAATAATTATCAATAGCACTTTTTAACACACTATAAAATCACTAAACACGGTAATTCGCAAAAAAATACAATTCACATTTAATCAGCTGATGACAAATAGGGAGGCCATATTTGTTAGATGACTACCTACTGGCGCTGCAGTGGCGGAAAAAGGAATTAAATTTAAATGAACCGGCGGCTTTTGGTTCAGCCTTCACCAAAAGGCTGGCTTTCAACCAGCCAACTCGTTGGACGTTTAGCAATATGTGTCAATTCAACGAACGGCCTAGGCGTCTAATTGAGTGTCGACGTTTAATGAACGGGCTAGCCGCCCAATTGAATAGCGTATTAAACCAGTTGGCGGCGACATATACAGGAACTGACTATTACCTAATCCCGAGGGATAAGTAGGTTTCCTCACGATGTTTTCCCTCACTGTCAGCGAACTGTAAATTATGCACATAGATGAAAATTCATCCATTGGTCCATGCCCGACCGGGGATTGAACCTGGGACCTTCTGATTGCTAGCCCAACGTGTTCGCCCCTAGGCCACAGTCGCTACAAAAAATTAAATTAAGCATAGTACGTAGGTAGTACATATTCTTCTCGCCCTCTTTATGCTCACTAATAAAGGATTTTATTCTGGGCTCATGCGGGCACGGGGAGCAGACCTAGTGCTTCTATCTGCTCGGCAGCCTACAAAATAAATCTTTTCTAATGTCCATATTTGCGGTAAAGGGCCAAATGGCGGGTATCGTGCTGCTCGTGCCCCGCCGACCGGCCCGTGAAGCGAAAGCAGGCCCTAAACAACTTTCACATGCACATAGAGCTGGGAAAATTAAATAATATGCTTATTAATTCGCTTCCATCCATATGTAACCTTCAACTAAATAGGGTCTTCTTCAGTGGTGTAGCTTGCCTTAGCCCTGTATCATCATTTTTTGGGAGCCCAAATGAAGATTTTTCACAAATTTTCACACACGTTCGGGGCCCCTGTAGCCCGGGGGCCCCGTATCATTGATACGGTTGATACGGCGGTAGCTACGTCCCTGGTCTACTAATCAACTAGGCTCCGATACGACTTCTGGGCTGTGACATGTATTGCTTTTGCATGGAATACCATGTGTCCACCATGGCCGTGAGACAACATGGGATAACATGGGACGTAACATGGTGATAGAGCCAAGCTGTACAGTAGTCAATCGACTGCAGCTATACAGGCTGGCTCGACCCGGGTAGTACCACCCTCTCACAGAAGATCGGCGTAAAGAAGCTACCTGCGTTTCGTACAATGAGTGTGAGAGCTGGAAGCCCGACTCCCCCCTTCTTTCCCTCCCGTCGTTCCACATCCCCTACAGGTAGGTAAAATGCGAGTAATGCCTTTGGTATTGCAAGCATGTATAGGCTACGGTAACTGCTTAACATCAGGCGGGCCGTACGCTCGTTTGCCACCTCAGTCCCATAAAAAAAACGATGGGGGGCAAGGTTACCCTCCCCCTGCTCCCACTTACCTTCACCTCCGTACTGATTCGCCCACTGAAGTCCAAAAAGCAGTACCCTAGGTAGTAAAAACTTCCCTCAAATATGAGTCGTCTTTGAGTAAGTATTCTGAGCTGATGCATAATCGAAATCAAATCACAAACAAGTGTGCCAACATCTCTATAAACTTAAACCTCGTTCCGTTCAGGTAAGCCCCCCACAAGTGGAGGGGAGCGACTGGTGGGAAGGCACCTAGACCTTTCTCTCAAGTTCTGGGTCACGTCGTGTTTACTTGCGGTATTATCATGCCGGTGCCGTAAGACGTTGAATGGTGACCGGTAATGATTATTTATGGAGATGATGATGATTTGACGGGCCCGTTGGCGTGGTTGGTAAGATGTGGTGGTTGGTGGCTATTACGCTGCAGGTCGTAGGTTCGATTCCTACCCGGGCCATGCATTTGTGTGCATGAACATGTCTGTATGTCCCGAGTCTGGGTGTATATGTATATTAAGTATGTATTTACAAATAAAAAACGTAGTATATGTAGTAATATCAGTTATCTGGTTTCCATAGTACAAGCTCTGCTTAGTTTGGGATCAGGTAGCCGGGTGTAGAAAATGTCCCAGGATATTATTATTATTATAGAGATGAGATGGTAAGTGGGTAACTGGTAACGATTTTGAATGATGAGTGTGTCTTCTTGATGACGCTTGGCGCAGTGGTTTGCGCGTTGGCCGCTTGGCTCACATCGGGTGGTTGTGGGTTCGATTCCCGCTAGTGGAAAATTTCGGAAACGGCCTTTTCGTAATTTGTCTGGTCTGGGTGACACTGGGATCGCCCCAGTCCATTGTACGGTAGTCATATTGTTCATTGGTTAGTTTGGGACCTTACAGCTGGTGGGTAAGTTTGGCGAGATCTTATCCAACCATATAAAGCCTCCCAAAGGCTTCTGACAAGCTGCCGTATGACAACAACCGGGACCGACTTTTTACGTGCCCTCCGAAGCGGCACCCATCTCTAACTGAACTTGCCAAGCGTTGGGCTTCCAGCTCTCTCACTCATAGTACGAAACGCAGCTGTAATAGCTACTTTACGCCGATCTTCTGTGAGAGGGTGGTACTACCCCGGTCGAGCCAGCCCGTATACGAGCTGCAGTCAATTGGCTACAGCTTGGGTCTACCACCAATAAATCCAAATTCATTCCAATTTTTTTGGGTCAGCATTTAGAAGGAATTTTAGCAAATTCACAGACTCGATCTAGCTAGATAAATAGCAAAAATTAATCCACGGGATCTTTCATTGCATTTAATTTCACAAGAATCGTAAATCGTAATACTTTAAATATAGAAACAGTTCCATTAAGTTTAGTTGTTGGTACAGAAATTGGACTTTAAAGCCTTGAAAACTTACTCAATTAAAATAACGTGAGTATGACGTAAGGGCCAAGTTTATTTGCGTCATTCGAAGGGCCCGCGTGACCAGCGGACACGCTTTCCTCGCGAGTGAAAGGGTCGCGTCTCGAGTTTTCCACGGGCACGAGACGTTACTCGTTACAAGACGATTG
The DNA here is from genome assembly GCA_947859195.1 of Drymonia ruficornis. Classification (NCBI taxonomy): domain Eukaryota; kingdom Metazoa; phylum Arthropoda; class Insecta; order Lepidoptera; family Notodontidae; genus Drymonia; species Drymonia ruficornis. The sequence goes on along the minus strand of OX401929.1, from coordinate 6,516,919 downwards.
ACGTCGGATCACGAACGTAAATACACACTGGACTGTTCACTACTGCACAAAAAACGAGCCGAGCGAGAGGCCCCAGTTGGGACCGTGTCCCTCTCACTCCGAGTTGCCATGCCAAAATAATATTATCGTTCGGTAGTGATTGTTAGTTTTTAAATCAGCCAATAAAATATTTTTTTATTTATCGTGACTATTGTTTATATGATAAAATAATAGTTATGATAAATTAATTTATTTGCTTGATTTTAAAACTCCAATCACTATCCAACGATAATATTATTTTGGCATGGCAACTCGAAATGAGAGAGACACGGTCCCAACTGGGGCCTCTCGCTCGGCTCGTTTTTCTGTCTACAGAATTGTCAAGGTATAATAGACCTTAAAAAAGGAGAATAAAGATGAATTTCTTCTTAACCAAAAACTCAAGTAATAGATCCTTCTTTATACATCCGTGCGTCGGATCCGTATTACACTATCCGATGTTTAGGCTTCTTTAACTCCTACTCAAGTCCCAACTCTTTAACTTCATCATCATCAATGGCGGCGTCTTCATCTGGCGCATGCCTCGCGCGAGCACTCACTTTTGACGTCGGAACGCATAGACGTAATGTCATAATATGAGTGCTCGAGTGAGGCATGCGCGCCATATGGACACATCTATTCAGTTTTGGATGTTTTCAAGTCGAGAGTGAACAGGTGCTGTCTAGGCAAGTATGCTCCATCGTAGACCACATCCTCACTTACCATCAGGTGAGTTCGTGGTCAAATACTTGCCTATCACTGATTTAAAAAAAAAGACGTCCACTGTTGGACATAGGCCACGCCACCCCCAAGGTTTTCCACAACGACTGGTCCTGTGCTATTTGCATCCAGCGGTTTCCCGCGACTTTCACCAGGTTATCGGTCCACCTTGTGGGGGTCTACCCACGCTGGGTACCGGAACTCTTTAACTTACCCCTTTTATGTTACTAAGGTGGCAAACAAGCGTACGGCCCGGCTGATGTTAAGCAGTTACCATAGCCTATAGATGCTTGCAATAACAAAGACATCGCTCGCACGATGCCGAACTGAAGGAGAGTGGGACAGATGAAGGGAAGAGGGTTGGACTTCCGGCTCTCACTCATCGTACGAAACGCAGCTATAATAGCTACTTTACGCCGATCTTCTTCGAAAGGGTGGTGCAGCTTGGTTCTACCACCAATAAAACGTGTCTGTATACACGCGTAAAAACACGTCGGAAAAACCAACATAAACTATTAATTTATATTGGCTTGTATGTTGTCCCAGATTTAGGGTAAGGATGCCGATAGTAAGGGGTTACTATCGGCTGGTCTAATACGGGTTTTACTGTACTTAGGTAAGTACCTACCAACTTAAAGAGATAAAATAAATTCACTGAAAATTACATCCAGGGTTGCCACCGGGTTCAGGGTTCCAGGGTTCATCCAGGGTTGCAATTACATCCGTGCCCTTTGAAGCACGGATGTCAGAATCAGACATCTCATGTAAATTTAGGTCATGCACGTAATACTTAATAACGGACTTATCATAACAGGTTCATACATTAAATAAATCAATACAAAACGACAGCAATCAAAATGTAGCCAGCGTTTAAATTTACATAATAAATAAAACGTACGTAAAGCATCGCTAATCGTGTATTTAATTGCTTGTTCCGTTTTAACTGAGCCGTCCAACATGACTGTTCCCATTTCACCTAGCGATACACCTTTCTTTACCCACACAAACATAGAATTAGCGCACACAAACACACAATCTGTCTGTGTTGTTGTTCCTTATTCAAATTGTAATAGTGTGAGTGTGTAAGAATATAAATGCAATTCTTTTGAACACGCAATTTGTAGTAGTGTGCGTGAGAATAGTGATGAGACATTTTAATAAAAGTCTTGTGTATGTGTGTAAAGTTTGCGTGTAGTGGTGTTGCGTATACGCACGCAATGCCAATGCCAGTTACGCGCACGGAAAGTTGTTCGAAACTTTTACGGTAATATTACATGACCGGAAAAATTGTTTTATAAAATGGAGGAAATCGTGCTGTTTTATTTTTCAACGTGTTTCACGGTCGTAATGCTAGGAAACTGAATGAGTTAATATTTGTCAGTGTAATACCTATAATAATATGGTAAATTATTTAAATATACAATTTAAAAAATAATTAGGACTCGATAATTGGCACTCCGTGTTCGCTAAGAAAGGACTTGCGCACACGCTGTCGGGAGAAATAGTTAAATTATTGTTTTTCAAGGAAATCCAGGTCACGAACATGTTGGTAATGACACGAGGAAGTGTGTCATTTTAACACACCTTGGTACACCAGTCGTAATACTATCAATCTTGATATGGCTAATGCAAGGTAACTTTGACATATTTTCTAGTTATTTAATAACTAGCATACACCCGCGGCCTTGCCCGCGTGGATTTCGAGAACAAAGTAGCCAGTATTCCAGAGCATAAACTTTGTACGATAATCCATATTCGTTCAGCTGATTTTGCGTGAACGTGAGAAACTAACAAACACTTTCGTATTTAATAACTAAGAATAGCTTCTAGCTTTTAGAGAGCTGCATTGATCAGGGGGGCTAATAGCGATTCATTTTTCTGATTTTCTTAGGAATCCGTAGCGGTTCTGCTAAATCTCAATAGTCACACATTTAACGCCACTCGTGACCGTTTCACGGAAATTTAGCGGATTCTGCTGGAGGGTCGAAAAAATGAAGCTTTTGCAGAATTGTTGCAGTGTTGCATAGTGTCGCTATTAGCCCCGCAGATCATTTAAATGACGGGTTTTCCAATCTTAGAATAAAGTAAGGTAAAATACTTGAAAGAAGTGTCACCCCTATCTTACAAATAGCAGGCTACGTCGCGGAAAAATCGTTACAACCCTAGAAGGCTGCGGAGCGACGCAGACTGCAGTGAAAGCTGCAACTAACTGGCGCATTCACTGCATCCCGTATACCGCGACTTGCTGACTTGATACTTGTATGCTTTTATTTTATAATTTTACATAGATACGTTATTGACAGCCAACGTCAGGCGCAAGTCCGTTCCTGCATGGAGTACTGCAGCCACCTTTGGGATGGCTCAGCCAAATACCAACTTGCCGCACTTGACTCGATTGAACGCCGTGCCAAGAGGCTAATAGGTGATAAAAGGCTGGTGAAGACTGGGCTTCACAGCCTGGATCACCGCCGTAAGGTTGCCTGCTTGTCGGTCTTTTACAGATTGTACTTCGGAGAGTGTGCACAAGAGCTTCATGAGCTCATCCCGCCTTCCCCCTTCTACCATCGGAACTCCAGACGCACTGCAGGATATCTTCTCTATTTGGTTGATATTCCACATATTCGCACGCAGCGCTTCAAATCATCTTTCATAATGCACACAGCCAAAGAGTGGAACTCCCTGCCTGCGTCTGTATTTCCGAGTGCATACAACCCAGATCTTTTCAAATGTAGGGTGAACAGGCATCTTCTGGGTGCGCTCGCTCCACCGTCGACCTCATCTTTGCCCCTGCGGCATGATTGAGGTCAGGAGCAAACCCATTTTTAATAATAAAAAAAAAAAAGTCGAGGCAGACCGAGGCGAAAATAGGGACGGGAAGAACGTGGCCGCCAATGGATGGGAACCTATAAAAAATAAAAATGTTTATGAAAGCCAAGTAGGTCGTAGCCTAATTTGATTACCCAAGATTGCATAGAATCCTGAATTGGTTATTTTATTAGGCCTTTTTCAAGTTTCTGACTGCGCTGACGGTTCAATCGCGTGTAGGTAATACCAAAGGCATCGCTAGCACGTTGCCGACCTGAAAGGGGTGGGACAGAGAATGAGGAAGGGGTTGTTTAGTAGGTTTCAGGCATATACGAGCCATGTCTCTGTAAAATGCTTACTTTTCATTAATAATTTTCCAGGATCAAGATGCGGTAATCACACTATCTAACACACTGAGCTGAGATCTTAAACCAGGGAAAGTTGGCATAGACTAGAGTGGGTGCTTATTGATAGGATACCGTTAAAGATCGTTTAGCATTACCGACACGATCGGTGTCGTATCGGAATCGTATCGTGCACTATCGACTTTTTCGGGATGTGTGCTACTATCACTTCTGAGTGCTATTTGTCAACTACTCTGACGCATGGTAGGTACCTATCGTAAAAGAAACACAATGCGGCGACAAGCCCTAGCAGTCAGTTTTGACGTCAGATTTCACGGGTTTCACGGGCGTGGCTGCTTGGAGCTTGTGGACGCACCTAATTAGTAATCCCGATAATAATATAATGAGGAGATACGCGTCAGTAAGTAAACTACTTACAATATTTAACTTCACTTTGTAGATAATGTTTTGTTTGCTTTAAAGCTTGCGATGGTTGTTTCAACCACTTCTACTGGACCGATTCTCATGAAACTTCGCACAACGATCCAGTCACCATGACATTACAATATTATGATAATTCAACGTTCTCTTTTCAAGTCCTGAAGTCCCGATGATACAGGGGTACCGCCTACTTAAACCGTTTTAACTGTTCAGAAAAAATATATGGATACATTAGTGATCATCGGGGCTAACAGCGACACTATGCAACATTGCAGAAATTCTGCAAAAACAATTCATTTTCCGACCCTCCAGCAGAATCCGCTAAATGTCCGTGAAACAGTCACAAATGGCGTAAAATGCGTGACTATTTTACTGAAAATTTGCAGAACTGCTAAGAAAATCAGAAAAATGGATTGCATTGGCAATGTTGCATAGCGTCGCTATTAGCCCCGCAGATCGCTGCATATAAACGGTTCACAGTTAAACTATCGACAATACCTGTCTGAAGTTCATGTTAACTCATGACTAATGTTCCTATAACTGAATTTTGTTACTTTTTAACCAAAAAGAAAGTTTAACATGCTTAGTCACAGCAATATGAGGAGATGAGGAAAAGTTTTATTTTGAGTATTACTATAAGCTCTGATAGTCAAGTTGGTAGATAAAACTCCTCGGCCACGAGGGGTGCAGGTTCAAACCCCGGCTTGCACTTCTCAGATTTTTTAATTTTATGTGTGAATCACATGTTCTATAAAGATTATCACTTGCTGAAAGATAAGAATCGGCAAGAAACCTGCATGTCCTTCAAATTAAATATGAAGTTCTTCAACCCTAACAGGGCCAGAATCGTCCAGGCCCTGATCTTCCTTAGATCTTCTTCTTATCGCATGGTTAGTGGCCAACCTGGTGTCAGAGTTGTTCAAGCCGAAGGCCTCTGACAAGCCTCAACGGCTGCTGCCTAGATGACAACAAGCGGGACCGACATTTTACGTGCCCTCCGAAGTACGGAGACGCTCAGTTGAAGTGCCACTAAATTGGTCACCCATCTCTGCCTGACCTTGCCAAGCGTTGCTTAACTTCCGATGGTTAACCGATCAGTGATTGCAGCTGGCTATGAGCGCCTCATGATTACCCGCTGATATGGCGTAATTCCAGACAATGAATAATAATTATGTCCCGCGTAGATCTGCATTCCGGCATACAAAAGGTTAAGCTCACACACCTACCTATCCTTTGGGATAAGGTAATAGTCAGTTCCTGTATACACGGCGACAAGGTTCACCACCTGTCACGTTGGGTTCTGACTATCTGGTGAAACGTGGGTTTTGAGTTGGCTAATACCTGCACAAAGTGGTGGTGTATGGCCACTCAAGCCTCTGACTACCCCCGAATGGGGATAAAAGTCGTGACGTTACAAGCTCACTCAACCCTTCCGAAGCGATAGTCCAACAACGCATTCTGTATAATCTGTATTTCAAAAGAAAGTTAGCGTTAAAATTAGACCTAGGTCATAAAACATTTAACAGTTAGCAAAGAATACTAATTTCGCAGGAAATAATAGTAAAATATTAATAACCGTTATTTGTTAATTGTTTCACGCTATTTATATTTTATGGGGGTCAGTAGAGTCAATCGGATAATCGATTTGAACCATAGACATAAATTCTTTGATTTGAACACTTTTAGGAAATACTTTTTTAAACTTGCTGCCACAGACTAACATTTTGTATTTTGGTTTTTACCATGTAAAGTGGCACACAGAACATAGACACAACTTAACTGTTGCTTAGAGTGATCAGATGAATATTTCAGCGATTTGTCCTACTCGGATATCGAACCGGTGACCTTACGACCCAGTAAACTATCTACGATACCACTAGACTAAATAAAAAAACGTTAAAGTTTAATTTTTCACTCTAATAACTCAACATTAATGAATCAAAACAATACTTATTCTATTAGCAATAAATACGGCTAAACTAAAGACACAACTAAAAAATAATATCACCGTCTTGCTCACGCATTAAAATTAGCTTAGTCAAGTTTAATTTGTGTACCAACATTACCATTATAACAAATCAGCCCAGTGAAACGCAACAATTAACCCGCGATGCGCGCGCGCACAATCAACCCGCGCCTAACGGTAGCCATTCGAACGCGATCAACTAGACCGCAGTAAAAAAAAATGTCAAATAAAAGAACAATGGCGACTGATAAAAGCAGAAAAAAAAGTTGTGTTCCAAATTCAAATAATTTCCCACACGTAACGTTACGCGGGCGAGCATCGAGCGCGGCCCGTTACACGCGGCAGTGACCCACTTCTAACATTTCGCCGAGACAATGTTAAATGCAACTACATTGACAATTTCACTCATCCCTCTATACATTGCGCGGTTGATGACAACTTTCTCTTTATGTTCCGGTACTTTTGAGGTAATGGATGGTGAATCAAAGTGTTGTATAGTAACTTGGTACGGGTGCAGTCGGTTGAAGCTGCGCTTTCTGATTTTGAGACGATCTCGATGTTTGTCACGTACCTACTTATCTGTTATGTACTATGTGGCAATTCGTTTATTATGTAGTTTTTTTATTGGTATTTTATTGTCTACATTGGTAACGATTCGGGCGTGCGATGACCGAGCTCTTTTCCATTGTTAGGAAATAAAAAAGTATGCAACACATTTTGTAAGATCATAACAAAGTGGCTCAGTAATGAATTCAACAATTCTATATAAAAAAAACTGGGACAAGTGGGAGTAGGATTCGCGCCCTGAGGGTTCTGTACAAACATATTACAGACTGCTAATGCAGTCGAATTTTCAAAATCACCAAAATGTAGGTATATTATAAAAACCTACCTATCCCTCGGGATTAGGTAATAGTCAGTTCCTGTATACACGGCGACACAGTTCACCACCTGTCACGTTGGGTTCTGACTATCTAGTGAAACGTGGGCTTTGAGTTGGTTAATACCTCCACAATGTGGTGGTGTATGGCCACTCAAGCCTCTGACTACCCCCGAACGGGGATAAATCGATCGTGACGTTACATTACATTTTTACATTACATTATAAAAAAATTCATGTCTCTAGCTTAGGAAAAAATGAGATCCCAGACAAATTTTCACCCCCTATTTTACCCTCTTAGGAACGGAATTTTCCAAAATTCTCCCTTCATCTCTACAGCCAAATAGCATGTTTCTAACATCAGCGGTTTGGGCTGTGCACGCCTTGACAGACGGACAAAAAAATGATCTTATAAGGGTTCAGATTTTTTCCCTTTAAGGGAATGCTAAAACCTACTTATTTTCGTTTGTCATAACTTTTCTTCTAATATATTAGACACTAACCCTATCACTGCTTCGGTGACCCGAAACCAAAATAGTGTAAGTAACATTCTTAATACAATCGACTTTAATTACTTACTTACTATTTATAGTATTCTAACTATCTAACGGCACTTTAAGACATGATCAGTTATTTACATATCTTCAAGCACTTAAGTATACAAGTATACAGTTACGAATTACGACAAGAAAACCCACTACATCTGAAGGTACCTGTAGTGACTCATTAGTAAGAGGTGAAGTGAGAAATGCTTTTAAGGTCTGAGATGTAGGTAAGTATTGGAGGTCTATGACGGCCACATAGCAATTCTGCAAACGCAATTCATTTTTCTGGCTTTCTAGCAGAATCCTTAGCAATTCCGCTAAATGTACGTAAAATAGCACAACACAACAACAACAAGTACAGTAAAAAAGTACAGTTATGTAACTAACATTGTTTGTAAGTAAATGACTGTATAATGCCTAAATAAATAAAAAAAAGAAGTAACAAGTACGTATAGTAAGTAAATTTACGCCATTCGTGACCATTTTACCGAAATTTTGCGGAATTGCTACGGATTCTGATAGAAAATCAGAAAAAAATATTACGTCTGCAGAATTGCTATATGGTCGTCATAGACCCCTGGTTTCTTGTCAATAAGTCCTCTTATTTTGAAGAGAAGCAAAGTAGATAAAGATATTTTAAGATGGTTCCAGTTCACTATGAACGGTTCGGTCCTGGCTAAAAGGAGTAATAGTGGTGAGACTGTGTGGAAGAGCCCTAGCCCATAAAAGTAGCTTCTTAAAGTAGATAGATAGATAACACTTTATTGTACACTAGTCAAATACATAAACAACAATGTCAACACGTTGGCCACTAACCATACGATAAGAAGAAGCAAAAAAAATACTCAAATTAAAAGTTCAACAATAGATCACAATTACAGTAACTAAAGCAACCCAGTTACGCGTGAGTACTACATCGACTACAGTTAGCCAACATAACATGAGTCAACATGTTATTATTGGGCGCGTATTGTGCGCCCACGCATCGCTATAGATCACTATCCGGTTGATAGTAATGAGGCTGTTATGAGTATAAACATTCTACTATGCCTACGCGCAGAGCTAACATTCGCTGGACAAACTTCATAAGGTTGAAATCTGGTTAATAACTATTTTGGAATAGTCTGAATTTGGATAGGATCGTTCTTCAAAAGCCATTATTATTGCCTAGGAAGGCACACAGACAGACGGTCCATCTGATGGCTAGTGGTAACCATCGGACATCTGCAACTTAAGGATAGAAGACGTGGTGCCAACCTTTTAGGGAACTGTAAACAGCCCTTTGAAGAACCTAATGTCGTACAAAGGAAAGACTTCTAAGATAGTTCTGGCTGTAATTCTGTCATACTATGAAAGAATTCTGAATGTTCTGAGTTTCGTCTTAACCAATAGCCCTTCAAGTGGGGTTTGGTATATAGTACATATTCCCTTTCATATTTCCCTTTCTAGTACGATACTAGAAACAAGGCGATTCGTTTACAAATACAGCAATTGTTTTGCTTTAAAACAATTAACTTTTTATAAAGTATAAAAATTGGTTTACCAACGTAACAAAATCGTTGCTGTACACTGTTTGTTAATATAAAATAAATAAAAAGTAGTTAAGTAACTACAACTAACTCATTATGTCAAATTTTCCATCCACCGATCACTGCGCCCGTAACCGAGGTAAACCGTGCGCAAACGCAGACTTTCTTTGCACCGCTGCAGTTGCATAGAGAAACTTGAAAGTTCGTTATAATAATAAAAGTTATTGGTTGTTAATTTATAACTATTATTCTTATAATTAAGACACAACGCTCTAGTATGAAAGCGCATTTTATGATCTAAGGTACTACTAATCTCTATTTTACTCTATTTTCAAGAAATATCTTCTTTAAAATAAACGTAAAACGATAGATTATTTTAATAAGACACTCTCTCGTTACCATTTGCTGAATACTTTTCGCTATAACATTTCACTGCAGGTCAATAAACGTAAAATAATCTATCAGTTTAACGTTTATTTTAAAGAGATTTCTTGAAAATCGAGTAAAATAGAGATTAGGGGGGATTACTATAATAGTACTCTCCTTTCCTAAATTACCTACTAAAATATCGCAAAAAAGAGTTTTAAAACAATGAGGGTATTACATCCCACATTTAGCCACTACATACACGACAGCTCTAAGAGAGACTAGACTATTTTGCTATTTCAATTCCGAAAGATTCCTAAATATAGCTATCTCTAATTTGTACCTAAATACGAGCCCTGATTATCCCCCTTAGCATCGTACCAATCTTTAACTTAATCCTCCTTTAAATTCCTCTACGTATTCGAATTTATAGCAAGATAGTAAAGCTAGTAAAGCTAAATATAGTCGTATGCAGACTAAACATGGGTGTAATAGATTTACTTCCTGATTACGTACCCTGATAATTTCTACTCACATATCGTACCAATCTTTAACTTAATCCCACTTCTGACTCGTATACGTAGCCTGTGAATCACGAGAAAGATGTCTAGATTAAATATACCTCTTTCTGTATGCCATTGTAAGTGTGCAAGCTACCTTTTGTAAATGTTCTATTTTTATAGCTAAGGAAGGCATACTGGCAGACCACCTGAAGGTAAATGGAAGCCGCTGCCCAGGAAATCTGCAACTTAAGGGGCGCTGACCTTTTAGAGACATAAAAACATGCCCATGTTGTAGTAGTGCAAAGAAAAGACTTCGGTTCTTATAATATTGACATTTAACTAGAACCTTCCATTGTTCAATGCCATTTCTCTAGACCTCGGAGAAATGCCACCATCCGCCATTTTGTTGTCCGCGTCCGCGAGAAACTGGAGCAAGTTTTCGGGTCGCGTCACACTTAGCGCGCCGGCGCGTGTTGAAGAAAGTTTCTGTTTTGAACCGGCGCGGGCGCATGCAGTGGAGGGGTGCGTCAGACGGTCAAGTTCAAGTTACAAGCGGTTCTCGACCGATTAGTGGCTACCGGCCAATAATAGTTTTGGCCAATGAACGAAATTAATTTTATATCGGCTATTGCAAAGTTGATGTTGCAGTTGCAGTGGGGGGTTAGTGGATTTTTTGTACAATCTTGCGAGAACACTTTTATTAATTGGAACTAAAAATATTTACTTATCATATTTGTAGAAAAAAGTTTCCTACACCACATACCAATTACTCGTGATATGTCGATAAGTGATGTAAGTACGAAATATTAAAAAAAAATAAAAAATGGTCTGCGGTGGCAAAAAAGCGTACGGCCCGCCTGATGTTAAGCAGTTACCGTAGCCTATAGATGCAAAACCAAAGGTATTTCTCGCACATTGCTGACCTGAAATATTGCAAAATATTGTAGTTATGCACGTATGCAATCATGCTACTGATACATTTTAATAAGTAGGCATAATTGTGTAGCAGTTAATTAATAACCGAGAAAGAAAACCTTACAACTCTTACCCGCGTCGCAATGAGCTGGGAAATGCAATTTTCTTATGCAACCACTTAATGCAATGGATACATAAAACCAACGTTTCTAATATTACACACATGCATTTGCTTGCTTTCTTCGACATACTCTTGAGTAAAATGCTTGCCGGCAAAAAACAGTGCTTTCTTTTTCAATGTCGAACAACAAGCGAAACAGACATACGATTTCAGTAAGGAAGAAAGAGACGTGTGTACATTATGTATTGCGTTGCAATGTCACGATTGACGTTTGAATTTCGAAGCGCACCAAACGTCAAAATTTCCCGCCGAATGATTATGACAGTTGGTGGTACGGAATAGGGTTGTATGTTTCGTGGGAAATTAGCGTAGTGTTGTGCCGCTTCGGAGTCGCGCTGCGTATTCGCGTGCGCTGCGGTTATGTGGGACAATCGAAAGCCTTTCTCCGCTCGGCTGTTAGGTATTTTATTCCGTTAGTTTTTTTGTGGCCGCCATTACACCAATATGGCGGGTGGCATCATTTTTTCGCTTTGTCACGTTAGATCATTCTTGTTAGACGTTCGAAAGCTGTGTTCTTCTTAGAAACAGAGTCGCATAACTGTACACCGCGCGGAGAAATGATGTAATTGACAGCCAATGTTTTTTGTATGGTCTTGGTTTATGTTTATTTGGTTGGTACATTGGGTACCATAATTTGTTGCTTTAAAATTATTTTCGCGGAGTTGTCATAATTTATTTAAGCAAATTATTTTACATGAAAATGTTTGACTGTGTATTTAGAAAGTAGGTAATTTTCTTGATATTACCCCTGCTTTCTTTACTGATAAAGTAAAGTTCTTGATTGATAACTAAAACTGCATTAGGGTCTCATGAAAGCTGACAGACAGAAAAACAAAAATCTATCAGTCATACATATAACTGCGAAACCTAAAAAAATAATCAGTAAGTGGGAATGAATATGCTTACTAATTTTTAAGGCAAAACAAAAAAAAAGCATTTTTTTTTTCGAATAGATGTTCAAACCAACATCGCAGACTTCAAATCCGTTCAGCCAGATCCGTCACCGTCAATATACGAAACCATGTCAGTAGATATCTGGACATGACAATTTATCTCTCGTGCATCCGCCAAGCGATGCGATGTACGAACTGCCGGTAATTGCATAATTTGCATAGGCGGTGCATCGCCGCCACTTTCTCCCGCTAACGGGACTCGGAACTGGGACATCCGCCGCCATTATTCGTTCCCACATCGTTGTAGAGTTCGAAATTCAAAATGTTTGACGTTTGAGAGATTCTAATTTTGATTTAATTACGAGGTAACATGGATCATACTTTACTGGATTATACTTTGAGCGTGTTAAATGCAAATAAAGTATTTTTCTAAGATTTGCCGACCTGAAGGGGAGTGGGACAGGGCGTGGAGGGGGGTGGGGGGTGTTGGGCTTCCGGCTCTCTCAATCATCGTACAAAATACTACTGTAATAACTAGTTTACGCTGATCTTCTGTGAGAGGGTAGTACTACCCCGGTCGAGCCAGCCCGTATATGAGCTGCAGTCAATTGGCTACAGCTTGGCTCTACCACCAACCCCCCATTTTATACGGTTAAAATACGCAATGGCCATTTACTAACAGTGGCCAATAATTCGACCTTAAAAGATCTACTAAAGAACAAAGCAACACCACAAAGTCACGTTTTTGTCAAGCTTTTTAAAAATGGAAGCCTGTAAGCCCAACACCAGCCCCCCTTCCCCCTTCCCCTCCCTCTGTCCCACTACCCTTTAGGTCGGCAACGTGCGAACAATGCCTTTGGTATAACAAGCATCAATAGACTACGGCAACTGTTTAACATCAGACGGTTCGTACGCTTGTTCGCCACCTCAGTCACAAAATAAAATGGCCAAATTCTTATCAGTTCATGGCCACAGAGCTTTGTACAACGAACCGTCGCACGCGCATGTGGGTCAGACGGCCGGTGAAAGTACAGCGAAAGGTGACCACAACTAGGTCAGTTACTAGCGTTACGTGTGCCACACTGCGCTGTGACACTTTCTTTGATTTAGGCGGGAGATTACCGCGGCCATCTTGGGATGTTGGCTGTTAATTAATCTGTACATATAAATAAAATTGATGTGTCTATTTTTAATATCAACATAACAGTATTTCCGCAGATATGCTACTTTTAGCATCGGCGGCCGGCGATTTTGCGACTGTTTCGATGTTGCGTCGAGTTTCTTCGAGCGAGAACGAGCGAGACGCAGCATCAAAATCGCCGATCGCCGATGCTTAAAGTAGCATGTCTGCGGTGGCCCTAAATGCATATGAAAGTACATACGGTACTTAAGTATAACAAAAACGCAATTCAAAAAAGTTTTGTCTGTCTGTCTGTAGGTTTCCGGGTAATATCCGAAACGGCTGGACCGATTTTGACGGGCCTTTCACTGGCTGATAGCTGGTGTCAAGGATTAACTTAGGCTACTTTTATTTTTTTATAAGCAACTGTAGCCTAGGGGTGAACAGGTTGGGCTAGCAATCAGAAGGTCCCAGGTTCGATCCCCGGTGGGGCATGCACCAATGGATGAATTTTCATCTATGTGCATAATTTACAGTTCGCTGACGGTGAGGGAAACATCGTGAGGAAACCTACCTATCCCTCGGGATTAGGTAATAGTCAGTTCCTGTATACACGGCGACAAGGTTCACCACCTGTCACGTTGGGTTCTGACTATCTGGTGAAACGTGGGCTTTGAGTTGGCTTAATACCTCCACAATGAGGTGGTGTATCGCCACTCAAGCTTCTGAATACCCCCGAATGGGGATAAAAGTCGTGACGTTACATTTACTTTAATTTTTTAAAATAATTAGGGTTCCGAGGGAAACAAACGGGAAATTTCACGCGGGATTAACGCGGGTAATATTATCTATATCTATATCTATACTCTATACTAATATATAAAGAGGGAAATGCTGACTGACTGACTGACTGACTGACTGACTGACTGACTCATCAACGCCGAGCCGAAACTACTGAAGTTAGAGACATGAAATTTGGATAGTAGATATATTTTGTGACGCAGGCAAGCAATAAGAAGCGATTTTGGAAAATTCAACCCCTAAGGGGGTTAAATAGGGGATGAAAGTTTGTATGCAAGTTCGTCATTTTTCAAGTTAGAATTATGAAAATTTGTGTTGAGGTGTCTTTTTAAAAATAAAAAATATGGTTTTCAGCGTTTTTGAATATTCAACCCCTAAGGTGGTAAAATAGGGGATGAAAGTTAGTTGGGAAGTTTGTATAGATGTTCGTCATTTTTGAAGTTAGAATTATGAAAATTGGTGTTTAGGTTCCTTTTTAAAAATAAAAAACTTGAATTGCTGCATTTTTGAAAATTCGACCCCTAAGGGGGTAAAATAGGGGACGAAAGTTTGTATGGAAGTTCGTCATTTCTGAGGTTAGCATTATGAAAATTTGTGTTTAGGTTTCTTTTTACGTACTAAAAATAATAATTTCAGCATTTTTGAAAATTTAAACCCTAAGGGGTTAAAATAGGGGGTGAACGTTTGTATGGAAGTTCGTCATTTTTTGAAGTTGGAATTATAAAAAATGGTGATTAGGTGACTTTTAAAAGATAAACAATATTAATTTCAGGGTTTTTGAAAATACATCCCCTAAAGGGCTAAAATAGGGGATGAAAGTTTGTATGAAAGTTCGTCATTTTTGTAGTTAGAATTATGAAAATTGGTGATTAGGTCATTAAAAAAAAAATAGCGTTTTTGAAAATTATACGGGGTATGGGATACGGGATACGCGATATCGGATACGGGATTTGGGATTTGGGATACGTGATACGGGATACGGTATACGGGTTACGAGATATGGGATACGGGATGTGGGATACGGGATGTGGGATACGGGATACGGATACGGGATACGGATATGGGATACGGGATACGGGATACGGGTTACGAGATACGGGATACGGGATGTGGGATGCGTGATACGGGATACGGATACGGATACGGAACACGGGATACGGGATGTGGGATGCGTGATACGGGATACGGGATACGGAATACGGGATACGGATACGAATAAGGGATGCTGGATACGGGATACGAATACGGGATACGGGATGCTGGATACGGGATACGTGATTCGGGTAACGGGAAACGGGAAACGGGAAACGGGAAACGGGATTCGGGATTCGGGATACGGGATACGGGATACGGGATACGGGATACGGGATACGGGATACGGGATACGGGATACGGGATACGGGATACGGGATACGGGATACGGGATACGGGATACGGGATACGGGATACGGGATACGGGATACGGGATACGGGATACGGGATACGGGATACGGGATACGGGATACGGGATACGGGATATGGGATACAGAATCAGGGATATGAGATACGGGATCCGGGATATCCAAGATACGGGATTTGGGTTCCAGCAAACGAAAACGGATTTTTTAAAATTTATATCCTGCGCGGACGAAGTCGCGGGCAAAAGCTAGTTCTAGAATATAAACGTACGAAGTCGCGGGCATTGCTAGTTATTGTTATAATTAAGTTGTTTGCGTCTAATTAAGATTATGATTAATAAGTTTAATTAGGAATTTTCTAATGTGGTAGTGTGAGGTTGTAACATGTCTAATTACAAACTGAATAATGATTGTTGTAGATTACGACAGCTAGTTTAGGCGCCAATGTGAAATTAATGTACCTATTGTAATTAGCATAGCATATAATAACGTATTAAGATATTGTTTGATAATCATTTGATTATTACAATTATTACAATAATTTCCATTGATATAATTATTTTAGTGCATATAGATGGGGAGCCGTAGAAGGGTTTTCTGGATTTACTCGAGCACGTCAGATTAAGATAAGGGAGATACCTTACATATTGATAAGAACTTCCAACCAGTATGAGCCCTTAATAATGGTGGGTACGCTCAGGGGAACCAAAAATAAAATAGACCATCTTAAAATACTCGAACTGGTCAGATTAAGATAAGGGGGATTCATTACTAGCTAAGAAGTGTCAAAAGTGTCAATTTTGCTAATTTGATCGCCAATCTAAAGAACGGGAGCATCTGTAAGTTACACTGAACAACCCCTCTGAAAATCTGACGCTCTCCGGTAATTTTTATTTTTTCAATTTATCATGTTGGAGCATGAAAAATATCAATATCTGACACGCTTGAGTATTTCCATGTCATTGTTTTTTTTTTATAATTTTGAAATTATCATGTAGCCGCTTCCCCCACCGCTGAAAGTGGAAACATCTAGAACCATTTATTCTTCCTATCATCTAATCTACCGAACCTAATAGGTTTGGGCGACGCTGGAGTAAATCCATAGTTTGCATCATGGGCTCCCGGTCCAATATGCTACCTTCTTACATTGCAATCACTAGACTTGTGCTCAGCGCATATTCGGCAGAAGATATTTTCAACATTATTTTCCGCGAACGACTGACTCGTACTATGTCCATGGGCACCGTTTGGCAGGACATACTATTTTGGACAGTCAAATTTCTCCCTCTTTCCTAGTAATGTCTTTGCTTCAGGCGTTATAACTGTAATATCCTTGAGTCTTCTGTATTATATTATAAACCAAACTAGCAGGTTCACTTCTAAATTCTTTATTAGTTATTTATTCAGTCTAATCATAACATCTTCAAGAGCGGGAACTAATCAATCTGACGTTAAATGTCACACCACAGATAATTATAATCATAATCAATGGCGGCGTCTTCATCAGGCGCATGCCTCGCGCGAGCACTCACTTTTGACGTCGGAACGCATAGACGTAATGTCATAATATGAGTGCTCGGGTGAGGCATGCGCGCCATATGGACACATCTATTAGTTAGTGTTGTTCCATATACATTACAATAACTAGGTATTTATGTCCATAACTTAATTAAAGATACATGACGACACTTGACACTGAGTGTATACATCGAGTGTCTGCGTGTGTACACCACTGCGACACCTTGTTACAAGTTGTAGTGGCGGTGTCGCTACACTGAGATACACTGAGTGTCTAGTGTCTAGTGTCATCATGTATGCGTAGCATAATGTGCCATTGAGGAAAGTTAAGTATTATTGTATAATAAATTTCAGGACATACCCGAAAGAAAATTATTAAATTGCGGTTTTCCAATCATACATTTGCATCAATTGTCAGGTTGGTAATCAGACATTTTCCTTGTGTGCATAAATAAATTCCCCACTGGACAGACAAGGTCTTCTGTGCAATCGTTTTCCTTAAGTCTCTACATAGAGAACATAGAGTTCTAAAATAAATTAAGGAAAGTAACTAAGTATATATATGCAAGTCTGGGTGTAATTATGTATATTAAGTATGTATTTACAAACAAATGTAAAAATGTAACGTCACGACTTTTATCCCCATTCGGGGGTAGTCAGAGGCTTGAGTGGCCATACACCACCACATTGTGGTGGTATTAACCAACGCAAAGCCCACGTTTCACCAGATAGTCAGAACCCAACGTGACAGGTGGTGAACCTTGTCGCCGTGTATACAGGAACCGACTATTACCTAATCCCGAGGGATAGGTAGGTTTCCTCACGATGTTTTCCCTCACCGTCACCTCACCGTTTGTTTACAAACAAAAAGTAGTATGTAGTAATATCATTTATCTGGTTTCCATAGTACAAGCTCTGCTTAGTTTGGGATCAGGTAGCCGTGTGTAAAATAATGTTGCGGGATATTTATCCATTTATTTATGCATTTAACGAATCTAACGAAACAGATCAATTGTAGGTCCCACATCGTATGGGTACATTAAAATGGTTTGGGGCGATCCCAGTAGCACCCAGACTAGAGCGAAATCGGAAATCAAAATGTCCTGTACCTATTTATGTACGGAAAGAATAATGATCAGAGTAGATTTGATATTGAAGAAAAATTGTAAAATAATTCGGATGTCTTTTAATTTAGACTGAAAAAGAAAGAAGTAAATACGCCAGACTTACACACCAACTGTATGATCCCAAACTAAGCAACGCTTGTACTATGGCTACCATACAATGAACTGAGGGCGATCCCAGTGACACCCAGACCAGGCCCCCTAGCCAAGTGGCTTCGTCAACAAGCATTTCTACAAAACGCTTCGCTTAAATGTATGGAAATGACATTAGGAGTAGATCATGTGACATATGACATGTCCATACATGAAGCGTAGCAATTTTTAGAAACGCTTGTAGTGGGAGCCACTTGGCTAGGAGGGGTTGGGCAGATTACGAAAAGGCTAATTCCGATATTTTCTCTGGCGGGAATCGAACCCGCAACCACGCGATGCCGAGCAGGCCTACGCTCGAACCACTGCTACAAACGGTCATTAGTATTTCTTTTCAACACGTAATTAAGATGGAATTGATTGAGTTTAAGGAAAAACTAAGATTAAGACGCTTCAATCAATATAGTCTAAACGCATTGGAACTCATACAACTTCACTAACTGACCATAAGGTACTTATATTAACGATGCCACGCAAACAAGCCGCGTGCATAACTTAGTTGAAATAATAGTTAAAGTTAACTAAGCTGAAATACCGTTAAACAAACTACAAACCCATATTTAATAGGAACGGTAACTCACGTCGCGTCATAATCATCTCGTGTTAACCAATCATCATTCAGGATGGGTACCGTTATGTTTTGATGAGCGATTATCGACTTTGCTACTTTGTAATAACGGGGAACTGTTTGCGGAAAATTAATCAAGATATGCTGATGGTAATGTGCCGGATAGGTTTGGGTTGCAGCGTGAAGCGATGCTATAGCGATTCTCAAGCGATGTTCCATAATAACATCGAACATTTTATCTGTTACTCATTTACTGTAGAATCAAGTGGCCGCGCCGCCAGTGGTCGATTCCCAGGTTCGATTCCCGCCAGACGCAAATTTCGGTAACGGCCTTTTCGTAATTTGCCCTAGACTTGGTGTCACTGGGATCGCTCGAAGTCCATTGTTCCCATTGTACAAGCTTGGAAAGTTTAGGACGTGTCAGTTGGTGCGTAAGTCTGGCGACATTTATTTATAATAATTATATTGTGGCATGCAATAAAGAGTACTGGGGGCTTACCACAAGCTCTTATTGCGATTCAATTATAGGAACGTTTTAACGACGTTTTAATGACGTTTCTTATTGTCATGACAATAAGGTACGTCATTGCACAAAAAGTCGCTGAAACGTTAATACGTTCCTGTAATTGAATCGCAATAAGAGCTTGTGGTAAGCCCCCTGTTTATCTATTTATCTCGAAAGTAGCTCGTCCCAAAATGCAATAAAACAGCTAACAACATTCGAGACAGTAGTATCGCATAGCGTCGCATATCTACCGCTCCAGCATGCCCGAACGTAGCAATTGTGGGCAGGCACGCGGGAAGTATTCCACACTTTTCACCACTTTTCCACAACGTGGCACTTTCCTCGCTCCACGCCGCATCGCCGAAGCAAACGTTATAAAAGAACTATCACAGCTATTACTATAGCATTACAAGTCATTATCATTTGCATTTTTTGTTGGTGGTAGGGCCAAGCTGTAACCAAAATACGGGCTGGCTCGACCCGGGTAGTACCACCCTCTCACAGAAGATCGGCGTAAAGCAGCTATTACGTACAGCTGCGTTTCGTACGATGAGTGAGAGAACCGAAAACCCAACACCCCCTCCACTTCCCACTCCCCTTCAAGTCGGCAAAGTGCGAGAATGCCTTTGGTATTGTAAGCATCTATAGGCTACGGTAACTGCTTAACATCAGGCGGGCCGTACGCTTATTCACGACCTCAGTTCTATCAAAAAAATACGCTGGAATGATTGACAAGACATAGTTTCAGGAATATTAATGAAGCAGTGATAGCCGATTGTGGGCGTTCCTGAAGCAGTGATAGCCGATTATGGGCTTTCCTGAAGCAGTGATAGCCGATTGTGAGCTTTCCAGGGCTCAAACTCCGCCTCGCACGTCTGGATTGTTCGAAATCTATGTGCGAATAACTTTAATATGATTATCACTTGCTTACGGTGAAGGAAAACATCGTGAGGAAACCTGCATGTCTTAGAAATTGTAACACTTTTTCGAAAGACATTCTTTCAATCAAGTTTGTAGTTAAATTTCTCATTCATCGTTTACCAGTTATAATCTGCATTTAACTAACGATTCTGCGGATACAGACCGAACTAACAGTGACCTCGTCAAAGTGAAATGCGCCGCCATTGCAGCTAATGTACATGTGATATCATAACTCGAGCATACTTAGGGCTGACACTTGCCTTCATATTTAAATGAAATAAATAAAAATAAAAATATAACGTCACGACTTTTTTGTCCCCATTCGGGAGTAATCAGAGGCTTGAGTGGCCATATACCACCACATTGTGGAAGTATTAAGCCAACTCAAAGCCCACGTTTCACAAGATAGTCAGAACCCAACGTGACAGCTGGTGAACCTTGTCGCCGTGTATAGGAACTGACTATTACCTAATCCCGAGGGATAGGTAGGTTTCCTCACGATGTTTTCGCTCACCGTAAGTGAACTGTAAATCATGCACATATATGGAAATTCATCCATGATCATATTTAAATTTGCACTACAACATGGTGTACTTCAAAGGCCACAGGTTCTAAAAGGTCGGCGCCGCGTCTGCTCCCCTTAGTTTCAGATGTCATGGGCGGCGGCTTCCACTTACCATCAGGCGGACCATCTGTCAGTGTGCCATCCTAGGCAATAAACAAATAACTCTTTAAAGACGTGGAAACTTTCCTGAAAAGAGAAGTGTAGATGAGAAAGGAGGAGTCCTATATGCTAAGAAAATAACATAACCCTCCTTTCAAGATAGTCGGGTAAAGCAAAAAGACAAGTGCGAGTAGGACTCGCGCCTAAAGGGTTCCGTACAAACTTATTAGGAGTTGAATTTTCAAAAACGCTCAAATGTATATTTTCTGTTTGTAAGGAGTAGATGGCTCTATCTTCAGAAAAATTTAGACGCCTATACAAACTTTAACCCCTTATTTTACCCCTTCAGGAATTGAATTCTCCAAAATACTTTCTTAGACGGACAGACAGACGGAGAATATAATGATCCTATAAAGGTTCCGTTTTCCTTTCGAGGTACGGAACCCTAAAAATATCGTTCTGCAGCATGTTAAGTGTCATCTGAAGGGCACTTTAGTTCCGTAGAGTGTAGAGTCGGCTGTAGTTATGTAAATTATGGTAGAGAGCCCTTGGGTGTAACGAGAGAGATTGCGAGCTTTCCACAATCGTACTTGAGGACTAAGCAGGCAGAAATAATTGTATGTTTTATTAACTTTGTTTTTTTGTAGTAATTTTCATTCCTACTTTGACGGGCCCGTTGGCGTGGTTGGCGTGATGGCGCCTTTCACGCTGCAGGTCGTAGGTTCGATTCCTACCCGGGACATGCATTTGTGTGCATGAACATGTCTGTATGTCCCGAGTATGGGTGTATATTTTGTATATTAAGTTTGTATTTACAAATAAAAAACTAGTATATGTAGTAATATCAGTTATCTGATTTCCATAGTACAAGCTCTGCTTAGTTTGGGATCAGGTAGCCGTGTGTAAAAAATGTCCCAGGATATTATTATTATTATTACTTTATTAATAAAAGCAGTGATAGTGGATTGGTTAAGCACGCGTCTTGTGGGCTTTAAGGTTCAGGGTTTAAACCCTGCCACGCACCTCTGGATTTTACGAAAACTAACTCATCGAATAATCTATACATATAATAAGAATGTAAAATTGGTCGCGTCTGTACATTCGAAATATTTGGAAAAAAAATAGTGGGGGGGACTTAGATGGACCAGTAGAATTCATTTTTATCATTTTTAGAATTTTTGTCTGTGTGTATGTTTGTATGTTTGTATGTTTGCTCAAATTTTCGAAAGAGCACAACTTCGAATCCACCGGATGGATTTCAATGAAATTTGGCATGGATATGACTAATAGTCTAACTTAACATCTAGGATATTTTTTTTTTCGAATATGTTTAGGGTTGCCACAGAAAATTCAAAAAACTACTTAAAAATTCTAAATGTTTGAAAGAGCACAACTTTGAATCCACCGGATTAATTTCAATGAAATTTGGCATGGATATGACTAATAGTCTAACTTAACATCTAGCATTTTTTTTTTCGGTAAAGTTTAGGGTTGCCACAAAACATTCAAAAACTACCTAAATATTCGAACACGCACAACTTCGAATCCGATGGATTGATTTCAATGAAATTTGGCATGGATATGACTAATAGTCCAACTTAACATCTAGGATATTTTTTTCTAAAATATTAGATTGTAAATTTTTATGACCACACAGAAATTCTAGCCAAAAATAAGTTTTAGTTATTGAAATACGTCTATTTAGAGCGGAGCCCTACGGAGCCCTACGTTGTGTGTGATCCGACACTATTTGGAATACATAATCTTAATTTTAATAATAATAATAAATATTTTATTGCTGCGTTCTACCATCTTAAGTTTCGTTTTTCTTAACTAGATGTCGCTATACTTAAAATCAGACAATACCTGCCTTGCACCACATGTCAAAATTTAATATCTTCCTTGCTTCAAGAAATTTAGTTTTTTTATTCCTAATTACGTATAAAAAACATTAAGCGGGTCTTTGTATCACGCGGAATCTTAGACGTTAACTCTGGAATTCATCTCCACAGTACTAATGCCGTAGGGAAGCTACCTACCTAAGAAGTAAGTCTAGAGGACCTGCTGATTTTGAATTAAGTAGTAATAGAAACATAGACATTGAACTCTGAACTCCAACCCCTCAGGAATGATGCTGCTGGGTAACTGCCTGCTTAAACCATAAATCTGGAGGACCTGCTAACTTTGAATTAGCAATGTGGGTATCAAGTAGAAACTTCTCAGGCGAGGTCGCGTTTCCGATCCGGCGCTAGAATTTAAGGAAAACATGTAAAATGACTACTTGTAAGTGCCCTCCTAGGCCTAAACATAATAAACGCTTTGACTATTGACTTAGACGATAAACTCCGGACTCTAACTTTTTAAGCACGATGTTGCGAAGTGACTCTTACCTAAGCCGTGAGTCTGGAGCACTCACTCATTTTAAATAAGGAAAATGGGTATCAAGTACAAACTTAAACATTGAGCTCTGGAGTCCAACCGCTCCGTCGTGATACTGTGAGTAACTACAGATATAGATAGACGGATACAGATAGACTGGTACAGACAGAGATACTCACCTACCGATAGATTACAGACAGACCGATTCAGACAGACAGATACTTACAGCTAAACTGATACACACAGACAAATAAAGTCAAACTTTTGTTATACATCTAAGGCGCCAGGCAAGCGTACGGCCCACCTGTTGTTAAGCAGTTACCGTACCCTATAGATGCTTGCAACCAAAGGCATCGGTAGCACGTTTCCAACCTGAAGGGGAGTGGGGTTAGTGGGAGGGGACGGGGAGGTGGCTGGGTTGCGCTTCCGGCTCTCTCCCTCATCATACGAAACGAAGGTAAATTAGCTACTTGAATGCCGATCTCCACCTTACTGGTCAGACTCTACCACCTTACTGGTATAGACTGGTACAGATAGACAGCCACGGACGGACGAACTCATACTGATGCAGACTGACGTAATACAGATTAGACGATAGACAAAATTATATTTAAGGGCTTCACCGACTGGACGCGGACGGAGTCGCGGGCACAGCTAGTAACTTTAATATGATTATCACTTGCTTACGGTGAAGGAAAATCTAACAAATTTTCGAAAGACGTGAAATGTCTAGTATTGACCACCGATTGGCCCAGTGGTTCCAGCATAGGTACCCATTAATACATTACACACATTGGGAGATTACGGGTTCGATTCCCGTCAAAGGCAAATTTTGGAAACGGTCTTTTCGTAATTTGGAGATACTAAAACCATTCTATTTCGTAAAATGTTATCTTAGTATCATCTTTGTTATTTCCTAAATACCAATTGATGTAACAGTTCGCTTACGGCGAGGGAAAACATCGTGAGGAAACCTACCTATCCATCGGGATTAAGTAATAGTCAGTTCCTGTATACACGGCGACAAGGTTCACCACCTGTCAGATTCTGACTATCTGGTGAAACGTGGACTTTGAGTTGGCTTAATACCTCCACAATGCGGTGGTGTATGGCCACTCAAGCCTCTGACTACCTCTGAATGGGGATAAAAGTCGTGACGTAATTTTTTTTTTTACATATTAATGTCAGCATTTCTCCTCCGCACAGCCCTATCAGAAGCACCGTTATGCAGTTAGTGGCATAGATGTGCATACGAGGTCGCTTTCTCATTTCGCCGCCGCCCGCATCGCGGTCACCTCGATTCGGTAACGTTTAGCGGCGGTAAACCAACGCACTGTGGTCTCAATGTCAAAACTAGATAGATGATTGAAATACGGATAATAATATCGCTATACTGACACACCAACTGTATGGTTGTACACGCATTTTCGTTGACGTAAACATACATACATAACATAACGTCACGACTTTTATCCCCATTCGGGGGTAGTCAGAGGCTTGAGTGGCCATACACGACCACATTGTGGAGGTATTAAGCCAACTCAAAGCCCACGTTTCACCAGATAGTCAGAACCCAACGTGACAGGTGGTGAACCTTGTCGCCGTGTATACAGGAACTGACTATTACCTAATCCCGGGGATAGGTAGGTTTCCTCACGATGTTTTCCCTCACGTAAACTCGTCGTCGTTACTTGACGTAAAGCTCGATGTTAATGCATTTTTGATGAATATGGAAATAATTGAAAAAATGTGTTTGCGCAGACGTTTATTCGACGCCATTGGACATAGACAAAGTAGAGAAGTGACATTTTTAAAAGAAAATTAAAAAAACAAAAAACCAACAAAACAATCGACTACGGAAAATCGATACGTCGATACGGGCACCAAACAATGGTCTCAAACTAATCAACGCTTGTACTATGGCTACCGTCCCTGGGGGACCGACACTGGGGCGATCCCAGTGACACCCAGACCAGGGACACTTACGAAAAGGCCGTTTCCATAATTGTACCTTTACCGGGAATCGAACCTACAACCACCCGTTGCAGTGAGCCGAGGGGCATACGCTCGAACTACTGCACCAAGCGGTAGTCGAGGATGTCAACAGAATTTAAGTTATACCTATAACTTTATAGGTTCCTTACAAACTTTTACTTTCCATACATGTGTGCACGATTGGATTTCCCATATCGGGGCGAAAATGACAATCCTCTATACAAACTTTCATCCCCTATAATTACTTCCCCTTATTAGATAAATGTCTAAAAGCGCAGATACAACTTACTTTTGTTCATAAACTGAAGCCTAAACACTAATTTCTAAATTACTTACTTAAAAATGTTAAACTTCCAGACAAACTCCATCCCCTATTTCACCCCTCAGGGGATGAATTTCCAAAAACGCTGACACTGAGTGCGTCAGTTTAACGTCATTGGAGGAACTTCCATACAAACTTTAATCCCCTCCATTCAACCACCTAAGGAGACGAATTTCCTGAATCGCTGATACATTTCTCTTTTCCTAAATACCAATTTAATCATGAATCCTAATTACCTAATTATATTTTCTTCTTCTTTTAATATTACTTCTCTTATGTCTACTAGTGTTGTGTACCCACAGAGTAAAGACTAAAGACAGAGGTGCCTTTTATTAGATATATGTATGAAAAAAAAACGTGGTCATTGTATTTTCATTTTCATTGTTCTATCTACCGGTAAATAGTTGAGTAGTTGTTACTCGCTTCGTTTTATGTCGATGTTAGTACTAGGCCGACCACTCGGCCGAGTTGCTTAGGGCCAGTCCCCTTAGTAATTGGTCTATGTGTGTACCCATACAAGAGTCACTTCAAATGCCCCATACACAATTACAAAATGTCTCATCACCTCATAATAATATTTTGTACCGCGTCACAAAATCCAATGTCCCACTTCATCATCCAAAATAAGTTACTCATACAAACTCACCAAAATTGCCTATCCTACTCATCACGAATGCCTACTAGATTGATATTTCTGAGGAACTGAAGGGCTAGCTAAGTGGCATGAACGCTAATCGAATAGAATAGAATAAACTTCACAATGTATGGAAATGTCGAACGTCGCTATGTAAATCAACAACAAGTCGCTATGAAGATCACGCTTGAGATCACGTGACTTATGTCATTTCCATGGATGAAGCGTAGCGATTTGATGGAACGCTTGTAGACGTCAGCCACATGTCTAGCCCTTCTGGTTGCCTTACTTCAATATATCGTATAGGCACACCTAGCTAGTGTCAACAACCTTAACCTCTACTTCTGAAGATTAGAAAACCGCCAACGTAACCCAATTCCCCTCCCCTCGCGCCCTCGAGTGCGTACGCGCACACTTCGCATTGACATTCGGCGCGCGCGCCGGTCGACGGCCCCACTTTCACTGCGCCGGTCACACCCCTACGGCGCTTTCCTGTTGCGTAACCTCTGGAAGTGATGCGCACGAGTTGCCGATCGTGACGTGCGCGCGCGCAGTTATGCGTGCAACGCTCGCAATTGGTTTGTTAATTTCTGGTTGATTACATTATTTTTTGTACATCGCCGGAATGACACACTATCTTTGTATGGTCCTAAACTAAGCAACGCTTGTATATAGCTACCATACAATGGACTGGGGGCGAAACCTTTGACACCCAGACCATGACAAATTACTAACGGTCGTTTCTGTAATTTGCCTGGCGGAGATCGGCGTGGTATACGCTTTTTTAAATGTGACTAAGGTTAAGGTGACAAATAAGCGTGAGGCCCGCCTGAGACCGTAGCCTATAGGTGCTTGCAAAACCAAAGGTATTGCTCGCACGTGGACGACCTGAAGGAGAGTCGGATAGAGGGAGAGGAAGGGGGAGGGCTTCCGGCTTTCTCACTAATCGTACGAAATTTACACTGAGAAAAAAAAATACGACAGCAAAATGGTTTTTGTAGTTCCTAGTAGTGTTTTAGTATGTTTTACTAAAAGTTTTGTATTTACAGCAAATGTTTTATAAATGCGAGACATTACATAAAAGATTTGCTGTAAATACAAAACGTTTAGTAAAAAATATTGAAAACACTACTAGGAATTACAAAAACCATTTTGCTGTCGTAATTTTTTTCTCAGTGTATCTGTAACCGATATTCTGTAAGAGAGTTGTCTACCTCGGTCGAGCCAGCCCGTATATGAGCTGCAAGCACAGTTCTCCGTAAGTAAGGTACTACACACCTACGTACTTATATACCTACATACATAAACCCTGATCACATTACTCTCCTTTTTTTGCAGTCGCGTAAAAAGTTTACAGACGTATTTTGGACTGGTTTTTCCAATTACGAATTATTTTTCCTGTTACAAGATCCATTTACAACACAACTTTAATCCATTGTAAGCAAATTGTTATGACATAAAAGCACCTTGACGCAGGGTCATTAAATATGACGCAATTCTTATTGATGTCGTAATAATATACGTAAAGGGTAACCTTCTTGTCTTTTATGTTTTGTTTTGTGCGTGGGGAATTTTGAAACGAAGAAGAGAAGGTGGTAGAGCCAAGCTGTAGCCAATTGACTGCAGCTCATATACGGGTTGGCTCGACCATGGACCAGTTACTAAGGAGACTGGCCCTAAGCAAGTGGGCCGAGTGGCCGGCCTAGTACTAACATCGACATAAAACGAAGCGAGTAGTTCAACTATTTACCGGTAAATAGTAAAATGAAAATGAAAAAACAATGACCACGTTTTGTTTCATACAAATATCTAATATGGGCACCTCTTACTTTAGTCTTTACTCTGTGGGCTCGACCGAGGTAGTACCACCCTCTCACAGAAGAGCAGCTATTACAGCTGCGTTTCGTACGATGAGTGAGAGAGCCGAAAGCCCAACCCCCAACCCCCCTTTCCCTCTCTCCATCCCACTCCCCTTCAGGTCGGCAATGTGCGAGCAATGCCTTTGATGTTGCAAGAATCTATAGGCTACGGTAGCTGCTTAACATCAGGCGGGCCGTACGTCAGTCCTATAAAAAAAGGAAGAGTGTATTTATAGTCAAGTTTATTTATAGAAGAGTGTATTAGTAGTCATGGAGTTTATACAGGGTTTTATGTACGAGTAACACGGGGGATGTATTGAAGGAGGGTATTCAAAGTCAACGTTTTTTTTTTATTCATGTATGACAGAAGTAACACCTATTAATCGTTAACATCAATATGAGGAAACCTACCTATCCCTCGAGATTAGGTAACAGTCAGTTCCTGTATACACGGCGACAAGGTTCACCACCTGTCACGTTGGGTTCTGACTATCTGGTGAAACGTGGGCTTTGAGTTGGCTTAATACCTCCACAATGTGGTGGTGTATGGTCACTCAAGCCTCTGACTACCCCCGAATGGGGATGAAAGTCGTGACGTTACATACATCAATATTTTAGCGTTACCACCGGTTCGTAATGTTGCTTCCATTGAGAAGAGTCGGCAAGAAACTCAATGGTTACTCTTATCACTAGAAAAATTGTATAACATTTCCAAACAAAATATGTAACAAAAATATTGCCTAGTTACCGTACCCTATAGATGCTTGCAATACCAACGGCATTGCTCGCACGATGCCGACCTCACGGGGATTGGGACAGAAGAAGGGGAACTGGAAGGGGGGTTGAGCTTCCGGCTTTCTCACTCGTACGAAACGCAGCTGTAATAAGTACTTTACGCCGATTTGCCTTGTCAGGGTGGTATTACCCCGGTCGAGCCAACCCATATGAGCAGTCAAATGGCTACAGCTTGGCTCTACCATCAGTAAATGCATTTGACGTACAATTATATCAGTATATAGTCATATTATATCATGACATAGGAAGCGCCGAAGAAAGCGGGCCTATGTATGTACGTGTTGTAACACGTACATACATAGGCGTGTAAATGGTTGTTATTACTGTAACCAGCGGGTGATGTAAGGTGAAATGCGGTTTGCGTAACCCGGGAGCCTTGAACCTCGCGCGGAACTAGGAACCACGTAATTACGGATGGTGCGTAATCTCGAGCGGAGCGAGCGGAGCGAAAGTATTATGGAAGCTAAGCCTAGCTATACCAGAGGCCTAGACAAGTACTTCTATAAATTGACCATGTATGAAAATGACATAGGTCACGTGATCTAACAATCGACCAGCGGGGCGATTGCGTAACTTTTTCGTCAATGTTTCAATTGGTTTCGTTGATCCTGTGTTGTTTTATCAATTGAAATTTATTGAAATTGGGAAGATGAACTCCAGACTCTCAATTAATATCAACTGAAAATGCAATACGGGATGAACGAAACCAATTGAAACATTGACGAAAAAGTTACGCAATCGCCCCGCTGGGGGGCTAATGGCGCCACTATGCAACGTTGCAGCAATTCTGCAAAAGCAATTTATTTTTCCCACCCTCCAGCAGAATCCGCTAAATGTCCGTGAAACTGTCACGAATGGCGTAAAGCTTAGCTTAGCTGAATAGCTAAGGATTCTGCTAGAAAATCATAAAAAAGGAAATGCATTGGCAATGTTGCATAGTGGTGCCGTTAGCCCCACTGTAGACAATAGGTGCGTACAAAAGAGGCGCGCAGCGCGCAGCAATAGTTTTATGACAATATCTCCATAGTATCAGACGTCAAAACTGATCGCTCGCCACATTCAGACGCAGCCATTGCATCTGAGGCGAGTATATTTTCAGATTTCCGCATAATTGGCTGAAAGAAAGACTATATCAGGAAATGTGCAGACGCGGAGAGAAGGCATTAGCCCAGTAGTGGGACAACCTAGTCTGCAAGAAATTGTTTAGTTTTTAAAAAGATTCAGACTTTAGTTTCCATAATCTATTAGGTGCAACCAAAAAAGCGACTGAAGCCTATGGGTGAACAGGTTGGACTAGCAATCAGAAGGTCCCAGGTTCGATCCCCAGTGGGGCATGCACTAATGGATGAATTATCATCTATGTGCATAATTTACAGTTCGCTGACGGTGAGGGAAAACATCGTGAGGAAACCTACCTATCCCTCGGGATTAGGTAATAGTCAGTACCTGTATACACGGCGACAAGGTTCACCACCTGTCACGTTAGGTTCTGACTATCTGGTGAAACGTGGGCTTTGAGTTGGTTAATACCTCCACAATGTGGTGGTGTATGGCCACTCAAGCCTCTGACTACCCCCGAATGGGGATAAAAGTCGTGACGTTACATTGATTACCTGAAACCAATCAAAGAGGGGACCAACCAACCAACCAACCAATCAAAAACTGGTAGAAAAGAATGAAGCAAATCCAAAACCAGTTCCAAAAATCAGTTTTGTCCATTGTTTACACGCTCCGCTTATCAATAAAACCTAAGCCATAACAGTGATAATTACGGACAGCGTTTTGTAGGAAAATGTTTTGTGTTTAGTGGAAGTTGTGTTTGTAATTGATTGCAGCGTGCGTATGTCTTGTTAATGGCTTCCGTGACGTTATCATTATGAAATAGAGGTTATTTTATACAGATGCCACAGTTTCAGGTTTAATAGTTCTTTTAGAGCAGGGTTTCTCAAAGTGGGGTTCGCGAACCCCCAGGGGTTCGCCATTCGATGGCAGGGGGTTCGCGACAAGATTTACGTAATGGTGGCTTGATGACTGGCAGGCAGAAACGTAGAGAAAACTCTTCAAGCTGATTTAAAAAGGATGTCTTTGATAGATTTTTGGGCAGCTAGACAGGAAGAGTATCCCGAACTCTCATGCAAAGCGGTGAATTTCCTTTTACCCTTTGCTACAACATACTTATATGAGAGTGGGTTTTCACACCTGGTCATGATAAAAACTAAATACAGAAATCGACTTGATACCGAGACAGAATTAAGGATAAAATTGTCCAAAATTGCTCCTAAATTGACTCCATTTGCACACCCATCACATTAATATTAAAAATATATTTCTTTCGGCTCTTTATTTGTTATATTTTATTGGAATAAAAACCTTATTTTCTTCAACAGTCAATTTTATTATTTTCTTTGGGTTGGAGGGGGGATTTAATTAGTTAGTTAAGGGGTTCGCTGTCATCTGGAAACTTTAACAGGGGTTCGTGGAGCCGAAAGTTTGAGAAACCCTGTCTTAGAGACATAACACAGCGGGACGCCATGGCGACGTCGCCTGCCACCGTAGCCAACTAATTCGTATTGAAATTTATGGCAGGTAACACACCTGGCGACGGGCTGGCGACGTCGCCAGTCTGTCGCCAGTCATAAATTTCATTGGCTACGGTGGCTGGCGACATCCCCATGGTTACCCAGTGTGTTATGGCTCTTATAGATTGTATCAGGAGCCCAGAGTGTATCAAGAGTTACTGAGTTACGGGCCTTTGTCTATTTGATACAACTTTCAAGTTTTTTTTTATTTTTTTTATTTATAGAACTGCAGTGGCAAAAAAGCATACGGCCCGCCTGATGTAAATCAGTTACCGTAGCCTATAAATGCTTGCAATACCAAAGGCATTGCTCGCACATTGTCGACCTCAAAGGGAGTGGGATGGAGGGAGGGGAAGGGGGGTTGGGCTTCCAACTCTCTTACTCATCGTACGAAACATAGCTGTAATAGCTGCTTTACACCGATCTTCTGTGAGAGGGTGGTACTACCCCGGTCGAGCCAGCCCGTTATTAGCTGCAGTCTACAGCTATGGCTACAGCTTGGCTCTACCACCTTCAAGCCTGTGGGTTGCGGCCTGAGAATGAATACATAAGATCCAAGTGCCTATTTAACCGTATACAGGATGTACCTAGTACTCTAAACTCAGTTAGTCCAATAGTGTGTTTTTATCCTTCTAAGAAACATGATCGATTAGCACCAACAATAGGTAAATTGCCCATTTTCATGTCTCCAAAAGTTATAGATAGTCTCCTAAGAACGTTTTCCTGCAGGTACGACGTTAAGGTACCTGCTCGTACTGCCCCATTTGAAAAATCCATCTTGTATGATGTATACTGACTTCATTATTAACAAAAGTAAAAAAAAATGTTTGTGAAAATTTTAGAGTAGAACCACCCTCTCACAGAAGATCGGCGTAAAGCAGCTATTACAGCCGCGTTTCGTACGATGAGTGAGAGAGCCGATAGCCCAAACCCCCCCCTTCACCTCCCTCCATTCCACTCCCCTTCAGAGGAGGGTTCGAAATTTGGTTGATTTTCTATTCTACTTTTTCTTTAAGTAAGTATGTGGACTAGGAATCTTATATTTAGATGTATGATTTTTGACTATATTATCTTGAGTATCTTTAAATCCAAATCACGATTTGATGAAATTTTCTCGATAAAAAAAAATTATGAAATGAGCTCTAATTATTTACAATTTTCCTTGCTACCACGATGTTTTTACGATTTAGATCACGAAATTATTTCTAAAACATAGCAAATAATGATATCTAAACTACCCTTCAACCATATTTTAATTCATGAAGTAGTTTTTTTTTTAATTCAAGTAAATGTGGTTTGGCGCTTACGTTGTTTATTTCCGAGCGCGCGCACAATATCGCCATCTCACATTTTAAGTACTTGAACTAACCATGTCTCTCTCTAACTTTGTATTGTCAGTGTCCGCTCGGACTTGTTCGACGTCGGACCTGTGAAGGATTTTTTAAAAAATATTACGAAAAAATATTACGGTCGTGCCACATTACAGGTACAGTACAGTATTTACAGTCCGCCGACGCCTATGATAAATAAATAAATATCCTTGGAAATTCTTTTACACATGACTACCTGATCCCAAACTAAGCAGAGCTTGTACTATGGAAACCAGATAACTGATATTACTACATATACTACTTTTTGTTTGTAAATACAAACTAAATATACACTTAATTACACCTAGACTCGGGACATGCGGACATGTTCATGCACACAAATGCATGTCCTGGGCAGGAATCGAACCTACGACCTGCACTGCAGCGTGATTTTCGTTTGCTTTTCCTTGTCTTGTGTAATTTCTTTTCATCTCTTGTCATTTTGTGTCATCTCTTGTCATTTTGTGTCATCTCTTGTCATTTCATAGTTATTCGTGTCATTTCTGTAAAAACTCCCTATTTCGCTTACTGTTATATACTTGCAGCATGGTCTTGGGCCGACAGTGGGAATACATTGCTTGTCAAAACAATGGAGTCGCTTTATTGCGTTTGTTGTAGGTATGGATGGGCAAGTAATAAATATATCATACATCAATAAATTATCGTAAAAAATAACATTACAGATATGGATAAGAAAATGTTTGTCCGTCCTATTCAATCTATTATATTATAAACGAAAGTAACTCTGTCTGTTACCTTTTCACGGCTAAACCGCTGAACCAATGTTGATGAATTTTGGTATGGAGATAGACTGGGTCTTGGCGGAGAACATAGGCTACTTTTTAGGGTTCCAAAGGGTGCTAACGGGACCCTATTACTAGGCCTACACTGTCCGTCTGTCTGTCTGTCCGTCTGTCAGCGCGGGCTGTATCTCACGAACTGTAACAGGTAGAGAGTTGAAATTTTCACTGAATGTGTATTTCTGTTGCCGGTGCAGAACAAATACTAAAAATATAATAACATTTAAAAATAAATATCAAGTCTCAAACTTGATATTTTTGATGTGTTTATTCTACGGTGGTACGGAACCCTTTATGTGCGAGTCCGACGCCTTCAGATCTTATGAATGTTTTCTTGAAATAAATATAGTGTATTTTAAGTAATTAACTGGCCAACCCTCAGGTCCTACCTACCATGTTAGGATCTTTTTCGTTCTAGCGGGTGTAAACCGTGATTTAACGAGTTAATGTGATAATTTTTGTATTTAAATTATTCAATTCAATGTATTTGTTTCAGACATAGTCCAATATTGATTATTAAAATTATTATAATTTCACAATAAATATAAAACAATAAATAAAAGTAAAATTAAATTAAAAGAAAAAAAAAATATTTTTTATTTTTCATGTTTTATCATTAAAATACAATATAATATAACATAAATTAAAATAAAATACAATAAAATAAAAACCTACCCCTAATTAAACAAATACCGTCCGCGTGGGATACTGGCTGCATGTCCTCCCTGTATTCAAGCTGTTCCTGTTGTCAAGCGAATTTTTTGAGCAAGGAAAGAGCCAGCCCTCTTGTCACCTGTGGCGGTAACCAGTCTAAGGGTGATTTTGATAGATAAAAAAATAAAGATAAAAAGATAAACAATAAATAAATGCATGGTTAAATCAATAAAATTAATAAAAACTGAAAATTAAATTAAAAAATAAATTAAATATGGTAAAAATAAATATTATGACACCGCTGATGACTTCATGATCGGCATCGAAGTTAAGTACCAAAGTATTCCTTTGCCTACGAAACATGAAAAAGATACTCATATCCGGCAGTCAGTCACTGACACAGAGTATGTACATTTTTACCCGACTACGGTGGGCGGAGGGTTATGATTTTGACCGATATGTATGTATGTTCATCTGCTCCCGTATAACGTCCAAACTATTTTTATCATAATAATTTGACTAATGAGATATCGTTGGACGCGTCTGGATCGTCCGCTGGTTATAGGCTATTATACGATCGAAATATTGTTATACGTATCTATCAGCATATTGTAGGTATCGTTTGTCTTCTTTTGACTTACTTTGTCTTCAGCAATAAAAACAACATAGAAATTAAATTATTTTTTTCAAATACACTCGACATAAAAATCCCATATAAAACGAAAAAAATATATTTGAATATTTTCATCCATTTCATCTATTTTAAAAGGTGCACTGGGACATATTATTTTAATTGTACGAATTAAACAATATTGTTCCTTCAAAAAATAACTATACTATAGTCTACTCCATAGCTGTTCTGTCCTAGCTAAGCGAGAGGGATATATCCTTCGGCAGCTCACGCGACGCTAGCCACACCCCGAAACTAAAATTCATTTTTTTCTTGTATCGTCTTCAGGTCGGCAATGTGCGAGCAATGCCTTTGGTATTGCAAACATCAATAGGCTACGGTAACTGCTTATCATCAAGCGGGACGTACGCCACCGCAGTCCTATAAAAAAATAAATTAAAATATTTGTCCTCATACTGAAATATACCTATATATCTTATCCATTAAGGCCACGGCCTTGAAACAAATTACTAACACTAAAATTATGTGCATCATTATTACACATCTGTCGAAATAATTATTTGAGGAAATAGGTTAATACGATGTAACTATGTAGACTCAACATCGCAAATTGTAAATTACGTGCGTGCAAATGTCACACGCAAAAAAATTACAATCCTACTGAAATTCACATACAGTAATACTGGGTGAATTTGAAATCATGGGCATCCTTTTAAACTATGACTCTACGCATGATTCAGAATATTTTGGGAAAATAAATAAAAAAATCGATTGATGAAAAAATATTGCTCGAGTAAGCAAATAAGCAAACCCGTTAACTGTTATTCCCACAGAGTAAAGACTAAAGAAAGAGGTGCCCTTATTAGATATTTGTATGAAACAAAACGTGGTCATTGTTTTTTCATTTTCATTTTACTATTTACCGGTAAATAGTTGAACTACTCGCTTCGTTTTATGTCGATGTTAGTACTAGGCCGACCACTCGGCCGACTTGCTTAGGGCCAGTCCCCTTAGTAACTGGTCCATGGTTATTCCTTACCTAGGCATAACATTTTTATCAATTGATTTGTTGATTTATATTCCCTAAGTATTTTGAATCATGTGTAGAATCACCCTATAAAAGGATGCCCATGATTTCAATTTCACCCAGTACGCTCTATACCTAGAGCGAGAGAAATACTCACAAAAAGATGGCTTCATGTACTACAAACTGATCTGTGGGGTTAATACCGTCACAAAGATGAATTGCGGCAATTCTGCTAAAGCAATTCATTTTTCCAACCCTCGAGCAGAATCCCCTAAATTTCCGTGAAACTATCACGAATGGCGTAAAATGTGTCACTATTTTACAGAAATTTAGC
Organism: Drymonia ruficornis; assembly: GCA_947859195.1. NCBI lineage: Eukaryota > Metazoa > Arthropoda > Insecta > Lepidoptera > Notodontidae > Drymonia > Drymonia ruficornis. The sequence goes on along the minus strand of OX401929.1, from coordinate 6,480,666 downwards.
GGAATTGCTAAGGATTCCTCAGAGAATCAGAAAAATGAATTGCAATGCAATTCATTAGCAATATTGCATAAGGACCGTATTAGGTCCGCTGGTCCGATGGCCAAAAAAGAACTAACTTAATGTCATATGGAGAGCTATCATTTATAACATCGGAAAACTTCTTATTCCTCTTATAGTGGGGTTAGTGGCCAACCTGCCCCCCTTGACAAGTGGCATGAACGCTAATCGAATAGAATAGACTTCACAATGTATGGAAATGTCAAACGTCGCTATGTAGATCAACAACAAGTTGCTATGTAGATCACATGACTTATGTCGTTTCCATACATCGTAGCGATTTGAAGGAACGCTTGTAGACGTCAGCCACTTGTCTAGCCCTTCTGGTGTCAGTGATCTTCAAGCCGCCCGAAGGCCTTTGCCAAAGCTTAACTGCTGCCTATATTACATCAAACGGGACCGACTTTTTACGTGCTCTCGCTTATATTACATCAAACCGGTGGACGCTCTGTTCAAATGCTACTAAATGGTCACCCATCTCTGACTGACCTTGCCAAGTGTTGCTTAACCTCCGATCGTTTACCGATCAGTGATTGCAGCTGGCTATGAGCGATGAGGAACTGGCTATAACATCGGAAGACTGTGAACTCAGCCACACCTACTATGCCACCAAGCCAACTAGGAACTCGGATGGAATGCGGCTTACCCGCCACCGACTGCGGCTTCCCGCCCACACACCTCCCGCAAACCTCCACCGCCTTTTTATGCGAGTGACGTCATATTTGACAGGTTCCTAGTTAGCTTGGTGTAGTATAAAGAGTCTCACACACCAAAACAAAAGAGCGAAATATTTTAGCGATATTACCGTTGCCCGCGCAGTTCAAGGCCCGTGCTGGTTACGTAAGCCATTTCTCGTTACGTGATGCGCGCGCGCAGGGTCGACGGCCGCGGCGCGCGTCTAGTGCACACCGCCTTCCTACTACCAATTATTGTCTGTACAGTGCTACCAACTTAGCCAAAACTGGAATTAGTTGCCAGTACCTTGTAAAGTTCTTTTTTTGAAATTTCTGTTCCAGACACTGACAGATGTCAAGTGACACTTAACGTCACCCTAGTCTAATCAAGCGTCATCTAGGCTCGTACTAATAAATGCATCACAAAGTTGAGATCGATCTTAAGATCCAGTTTTAACGTTTAATGTATGGAACATCTGACAAAAACAGCATCTTAAGATCGATCTCAACTTTGAGATGCATTTATTAATACGAGGCTAGAGTGAGTTGAAGAAGTTTAGTCCACAGTAATATTTATTATTATTCGTCTATACATAAGTATTCAGTACCTATAATAAGAATGTTTGAAATACCTTTCCAATTAGTTAATTAAATTTTCACTCACGCGCCGTCCTTTTAGATCACGTTACCAAAATACTTCTAAATAGATTATAATCAGCACGTGACGTTATGTCAAAGTATAGCTCACGTGTGAACTGACGTAACTACTTAGAAAACATACCTATTGTCTATGAATTTGTTACAAAAACGTCAATTTAAATGAAAGACCGAATTCATGAATTTAAATTAATGTAAATAAAGATAATACAGCATGTCGATACTCAGTATACTTTGAATACATTGAGTTTGAAAAATGTTTATATAAAAGGTTCTATTACCAATTCCAAAAAAAAAAAAAAAAAAAACTAAGTCTACAAATAAAAAAAGAACATAATATGTCTTTTGTTTCTCATCTTACAAAATGTTCTAAATTCAAAATCGTTCTTAATAATGTTAAATCCAAAGAGCATTAGAATCACTACGTTTTGCAAAATCCGTTGCGTACAATTTAACATAAAAGGTGACGTCACAACAGCCGTCATTTGTTTTCAAAATGGCGTCCGTCCGAGCATTTCCACGCAGCTTTTATTGAGTGCGTGTACCGTTTTTCTCGTAGAAAGTGAGAAAGCACGGCTCAATGCAGATTGCGAACCGAAACACGTCTGGTTGCGTCATCCCGCGGCCGTTGACCGTCCGCCGTGATAATAGCGCCGTGCAAATAGATGTAAAACTCATTTGAATTAAGAATAGAATACATTGGTGTTGATTATTTTAACGGCTGTAAACTCTTGCATAATACATTCTTTTGTTTTATTTTAGTAAAGGCCCCTCTGTCATTTATAGGGTTCCGTACCCAAAAGGTGCCAACGGGACCCTATTACTAAGCCTACGCTGTCCGTCCGTGTGTCTTCCTGTCTGTCTGTCAGCGGGCTGTATCTTACAAACCGTAATAGCTAGAGACTTGAAATTTTCACAGAATGTGTATTTCTGTTGCCGCTACAACAACAAATAAAATAAAAGTTAAAAATAAAGGGGGTTCCCATACAAGAAACTTGATATATTTGACGTTTTTAAACCGACTTCAAAAAAGGAGGAGGTTTCTCAATTCGACCGTATATATATATATATATATATATTTTTTTTATGTGTGTTTGCGGATAATTTCGTCGTTTATGAACCGATTTTGATGATTCTTTTTTTGTTGGAAAGGAGATATTCCAGCGGTGGTACCATGATAAGGAAACCAGGATCTGATGATGGCATCCCAGAGAAATCGAGGGGAACCTTCGAAAATAGTAGGGGCGACTAGTGCGTTTGTAATTTTTTTCATTAAGTATTTTAAAGCACTACTATTTTATGAAGGTCTGGAGTCGATCTGATGATGGAGCCGAAAGACAGTCGAGGGAACTCCTCAACGATTAACAACAATTATCTGGTGTTTGGGCTTGATTAATTTGTATTGATGAGAACTTTACACCTAGATGGGTTGTGACTGTAATTAGGGGTCTGATGATGAAGACGAAGGACAGTTAAGGGAACTCCTCAACGTTTTACAGTAGCTACCTTGTGTTTGGGCTTGATTAATTTGTATTGATGAGAACTTTACACCTAGATGGGTTGTGATTGTCATTAGGGGTCTGATGATGGAGCCAAAAGACAGTCGAGAGAACTCCTCAACGATTTACAGCAATTACCTGGTGTTTGGGCTTGATTAATTTGTATTGATGAGAACTTTACACCTAGATGGATTGTGACTGTCATTAGGGGACTGATGATGAAGACGAGGGACAGTCAAGGGAACTCCTCAACGTTTTACAGTAGCTACCTTGTGTTTGGGCGTGATTAATTCGCATTGATGAGAACTTTACACCTAGATGGGTTGTGACTGTTATAAGGGGTCTGATGATGGAGCCAAAAGACAGTCGAGAGAACTCCTCAACGATTTACAGCAATTACCTGGTGTTTGGGCTTGATTAATTTGTATTGATGAGAACTTTACACCTAGATGGGTTGTGACTGTCATTAGGGGTCTGATGATGAAGACGAAGGACAGTCAAGGGAACTCCTCAACGTTTTACAGTAGCTACCTTGTGTTTGGGCTTGATTAATTTGTATTGATGAGAACTTTACACCTAGATGGATTGTGACTGTCATTAGGGGACTGATGATGAAGACGAGGGACAGTCAAGGGAACTCCTCAACGTTTTACAGTAGCTACCTTGTGTTTGGGCTTGATTAATTTGTATTGGAGAGAACTTTGCACCCATATGGGTTATAAGTGCCATTACAGGTCTGATGATGGAGACCATAGACAGTCGAGGGAATTCCTCAAAGATTTACAGCAGTTACCTTTTGTTGGGCTTACTTCAAACGGTTCAATATGCCAAAATGTTCATTGGTATGGCGCCACTAAAAATCGTGAAATAAAATTATTTTTATAAAAAAAAACATATTATCGAGTATTTGGAGTCGGTGCCAATCTTGGTATGCCAAGTCTACCTACTAAAGATTGGCACCGACCCCAAATACTCGATAACACACCATCACGTCTGGTTTTCCCGAAGGGTTAGGCAGAGGTGGTAATAGAAATATTATTTCAGGCTTTTTAGTGATCCAGGTTTTTTTTTTGAAGTCGGTTTGTTTTTTTTTTCTACGGTGGTACGGAACCCTTTATGTGCGAGTCCGACACGCACTTGGCCGGTTTTTATCCTTTAGTAACTGTAATTTAATCTTAAAACCATTGCTAGGTTCTCGGCGAGTCCCGGGGAAAAGAAATGCAGCTGTAATAGCTACTTTACGCCGATCTTCTATGAGAGGGTGGTACTACCTCGGTCGAGCCAGCCCATATAATTATGAGCTACAGTCAATAGGTTACAGCTTAGCACTACCACCAGCAAATATAATGTAATATTAATAAAATAACAATTATACATAACATTTCGCGGTTTAAACGCGTTATACTACATCGTACTATTAGTTAGTCAGTTCATTACGAAGAAATTGACGGGCCCGTTAGCGTGATTGGCGCGGAGGCGCCTTTCACGCTGCAGGTCGTAGGTTCGATTCCTACCCGGGACATGCACTTGTGTGTGTGAACATGTCTGTATGTCCCGCGACTGGGTGTATATGTATATTAAGTATGTATTTACAAATAAAAAAGTAGTATATGTAGTAATATCAGTTATCTGGTTTCCATAGTACAAGCTCTGCTTAGTTTGGGATCAGGTAGCCGTGTGTAAAAAATGTCCCAGGATATTATTATTATTATTAAATGTAGTATTAATTCTAGTAACAGTCAATTTATTAACCACAATTCATTGTTTATCCTTCCTTTCCTTGTTTTCATTGTGATTCCCAACCGATTGTCATAAAAAGTTTAACCGCAAAAAGGTGACTAAATAACGCACCGCACGCATTGATCAATTTCCATAGCACGACATTCGACGTTACCGGATAGTCAAAACCAAGGAATTTAGTATTACGTTCATGGTCAAACCGTTAGGAAAATCAGAATATAGGGTAAACCGGGTAGCTATTGACCACTTAAGGATTGCCGACACTTTGTCTGTATATCAAATATTTTGTATAATAGCTACAGTCTTATTAATATTATTTTCTGATTGCTTAATAAACTAGCTTGGACTGTATTAAAGTTTTTAGGTAAAACCCAATTATTATAGAAGTTATAGACATTATGGTAAAATATGATATTTTTTAGCCATTTTCTGTTATTAGCCACCCTCTTGCAGTGATTAGCCGCACCAGGTGTAGTTATTAGCCAGTGCTATAAAGTGTTAAATTGTTGAATTAAACCAAAACAATTACTAATATTAGATACTTCTTGGCCACTTACGTTATGAATAATAACCTTTTCCCGTTCCATTAAACATACAAAATAGTTATATACTGTTTAAAAAACATTCAATAATTCTAATGAATCAAGTGTAAGTCCTTAAGGAAATTGATAAGATTCTTACATTTTTCAATGAAACTCACACCCGACTTGATAAAACCAACCATAAGTATATTTATATTTAAAAACGCTGTTCATGGAGTATTAAAATCGATTGTCTATGGCTAACAGCGTCACTAAGCCAAGTTTCATTGAATTATATTGACAGTAAATAATAAAAAATACGTTATTTCCTTAAAATGGCTAATCACTGACGGATGGCTAATTAACCCCCCGTTTACCCTACTGAAAATTTAACCGAAACTGAAAATAAATAGAAATAGCAGTAAGAAAAATGCACCGACTGGTTCCAAACTAAGAAACGCCTGTATTATGGGTACGGCGTTATTATTATAATACATTTCTTTGTTGATATTACTTACTTTAAATTACATAAAGGGACAATGTTATAAAGATACCTGGGGGCTTACCACGAACTCTTGTTGCGATTCAATTACAGGATCGTTTTAACGTTTCAGCGACTTTTTGCGCAATGACGTACCTTATTGTCATGACAATAAGAAACGTCATTGTCACGTCATTAAAACGTTCTTATAATTGAGTCGCGATAAGAGGTCGTGGTAAGCCCCCTGGAGCATCCTTTTAAGGGTTATTACGAAAACCCTAAAAAATTATGTGAACTACAAAAAGAAACAAATATAACACAAAAAATAAATCAAAAAACAAACACAAAGATATAAGAAATACAAAAAGAATAACAAAAAAATACTTAAAATACTTTTTTACACTATGCGAAAATATACCTAAAAATTTAATGTAAAAAAAAATGTAACGTCACGACTTTTATCCCCGTTCGGGGGTAGTCAGAGGCTTGAGTGGCCATACACCACCACATTGTGGAGGTATTAACCAACTCAAAGCCCACGTTTCACTAGATAATCAGAACCCAACGAGACAGGTGGTGAACCGTGTGTGAAATATACCTAAGACGCGAATTTTCACGGGTAAACCCGAAATTGATTGAATATGACTCACCTGCTATTGCATTAATTCAGCACCCCTGAAGCCGGTGACGCACTGTGGGGGTTGTTTTTTACCAAGTAACTGTTAGCTTTAGTCATAGCTATGAGTAATCCTTAATCATAATATTTTTTACCTTGAAATTTCCCGAACGTCAACAGTATAATATTGATCATGACACAAGAGGTTAAGCTCATATACGATTAGTGATGGGATGTTCTCGAGAACATTCTCACCCTGGGAAACTTACTCGTGAGATTTTTTATTTTGGGTGGCGTTATCCTAACTTTCTATCTTATAAACAATTAAAACCACCATACTTGCATATTTAATGAGGTTTATGCCAAGTTTAACATGCTTCAGAAGATAAATTCTCGAAAATTCTCACGAGTAAGTTTCCGTAAGTTTCCGAGGGTGAGAATGTTCTCGAGAACATCCCATCACTATATACGATCAAACACCACCCTCTCACAGAAGTTCGGCGTAAAGTAGGTATTACAGCTGCGTTTCATACGATGAGTGAGAGAGCCGGAAGCTTTCTTCCTCTCCCACTATCCCATTTCCCTTCAGGTTGGTCAATCATCTATCATAATTTCATCCAAAAGACGTCCACTGTTGGACATAGGTTTCCCCCAAGGTTTTCCACAACGACCGGTCCTGTGCTACTTGCATCCAGCGGTTTCCACATCAGGTTGGTATTGCAAGGATCTTTAGACAGTAGTAACTGCTTAAATTAGTGAGCAAGTCTATTGCCATTACACGGTGTACGCCCCCATTAATGCGAGGGGAGTGGTGGGCTGGTCCGAATCTCGAAAACCCGAATCGTCACTAATACAACACCACCAAGCCAAATAGGAGCCTGTCAAATGTGACGTCACCCGCGCAAACAGGCGGCGGCGGTGTGCGGGCGGTATGCGGGCGGGGAAGCCGCATTCCATCCAAGCTCCTAGGTGGGTCTAGAGCATGAAATTTAGCATAGAAGTTTCTTATGTACTAAGGAAGGAGTTTTGAAAATTCATCCCCTTTGGGTTGAAATAAGGGATGAAATTTATCATGGATATCCGTCCATTTTTGAAATGAGAAATATGCAATTCAGTATTTATAGGTAAAAGACAGCTGTATCAGCGATTTCGGAAATTCATTCCCTAAGGGGTTCAATAGGGGATGAAACTTTGTATGGAAAATCCGATCGGGCATACGGCAAGTCCGACTTAAAATAGATACGGAGAATATTTGTGGCTACAACCACCTAATAGGAGTTGGCATGATCAGTATGACAAGTAGTTAGTCAGTCAGTGTTACTAGAAACCTCCAATCACCGTCAAGTTCAGGTCATTGACCGCTATGTTCACACACACCTACATTACCTAACAGGTGTTTTAGTAAAATAATTTTTCGTATCCGTATCCGGTCAGAAAGTGCGCAAACATTTCGCGGTTTCACCAAACAGAGGGCGCGCGGCGCGCATGCGCAAGTGGCTAGCTGCGCCCGCGCGCCCGCCGCGAAAGTGCTACGCACGCTGCATCGTGAGTGGTTGAAGCCAGCGAATGGGGGACGAGCAGGTGATTGTTTAGAATCCCCTCGAATTAAGGGGGAGCGTAAAAGTAATATCGTATAGTAGCCAACCAGCCCCCCTAGACAAGCGTTTCTACAAATCGCTACGCTTCATGTATGGAAATGACATAAGTCACGTGATCTACGACTTGTAATGTCATTTTCATACATTTAAACGTAGCGTTTTGTAGAAACGCTAGTAGTCGAAGCCACTCGTCTAGGGGGGCAGGTGTCAGAGATGTTCACGCCGCCACCCGAAGGCCTCTCTCTGACATGCCTTAACGACTGTATTTGACAACAAACGGGACTGCATTTATGCGTGCCTTCCGAATTACGGAGATCCTCAGGTTTTAATATAGAATGGAATCAACACGTTAAAGTAATCAGTATTGGTACTTTTACAAAATGGTAGATTCTAGCAGCTCATGTAAGAGCTGGCTCGCCCTTGGTAGTATAACCAGCCTCTCACAGAAAATCAGTGTAAAGTAGTTATTTTAGCTGCGTTTTGTACGACGAGTCAGACAGCCCGAAGCCTGGTATTACAAGCATCCATAGGCACCCATGAATTATTTATTCGTAGTTAACCAACTACGTAACTGCTAGTTAGACCACTGTCAACGTTCTAATCGGAACCAGTATAAGGAAGTTAAACTGTGGTTTACGTAACCCCGGGCCTTGAACCTCGGAAGCTACCAGGGAAGCAGACACGTGAGGATGTTATAATTGCGTGTTCAACCGCACACACACACACACACACACACACGTAACTATTGGCTATTGGTTGCACGTTTGACACTACCACATACCACAGACTAAAATTGTATTTTGCCTAGAGCAGGGTTTCTCAAACTTTCTGCTCCACGAACCCCTGTTAAAGTTTCCAGGTGACAGCGAACCCTTAATTACCAAATTAATCGCCCCTCCCCCCAAAGAAAATAATAAAATTGACTGTTGAAGGAAATAAGGTTTTTATTTCAATAAAAAGTAACAAATAAAGTGCCAAAAGCAATATCTTTTTAATATTAATGTGATGGGTGTGCTTGCTTCATATCGCAAATGGAGTCAATTTTAGAAGTAATTTTGTAAAATTTTAACCTTAATTCTGACTCGGTATCAAGTCGATTTCTGTATTTAGTTTTTAACATGACCAGGTGTGAAAACCCACTCTCACATAAGTATGTTGTAGCAAAGGGTAAAAGGAAATTCACCGCACCACTGCCAGTCATCAAGCCACCATTACGTAAATCTTGTCGTGAACCCCCCTGCCGTCGAATGGCGAACCCCACTTTGAGAAACCCTGGCCTAGAGGGTACATTTGGAAATCAAAATGAAATGAAAATCGCTACAAACGTCATCGCTGACGTTTGTAGCGATTTAACGATTTATCGATTTTTTTTTTATGAATACCTAACGAATGTCCAATTGTATTGTATGCTTATTTGAAAAATAATGTTCAGTTGTGGAGAAAAAAATATTGTTCAAAAGTTTGAAAACTTTCCGTAATTATTAAAAAACATGGCGACTACAATTCCAAGATATAACCGCTCCAATGACCCAATTTCAAACCACAAAAGCATGCTTATAACAAAGTAAATTTCCATGGAAAACAACTTAATAATGTCGGAAGAGTACCGTTGAGTCATACTCATAATCTAGGGGTGTGTTGAGACGTGACGCGGCGAGTACGATGACGTCATTACGTTAATTACGTTATGAAGGTTCTATATTGAACTATAGTCAAGGCCAAAAGTGTGGAGGATTCTGGAACGTTCTAGAATTGGTGCGCACACAAGCGGGCCGGCGTTATCTACGAGTTCAGACGTCCAAACTGACTGCTCGCGCGCGCCGCTCGCCTCTTGTAGACGCAGCTAATTATGACCACAATCCTGATGTTGTACAAACATTATAGAATGTAATTACTCGATTCACAATAGCATTACAAGGTCATTTTGAAAATGCTTAGAAATTAGAATTTTCAAACCTACCTAATATGACAATTTTTTTTTTTTTTTTTCTAATGTTTTCTCTTTTAATTTCAAGTGTAATTGGTTCTGACCGTTCTTGTCTATATGTGTACAAATAAATAAAATAGCTAGCTGCTAGTTACTTTTTTAATAATTCCATTCCATTAAAAATCCAAAAACTGGGATACGTACAAGGAAGTTTATTTAGCCGGTTTTTATGATATCATTTCATAATGATTATTCCAAATGCGAACAGCGTGATTCAAAAAACCCATATACCTACGTAGGTAGAGTTAGTTGTGTTTAGTTTCCCGACTTGTTTCCGGGGGTGTGCGCTGAGTCAGCGAGCCTTCGGTGACGCGGGGGACATTGATGACGTCATAGGGTATGACGTCATAATACGTCACCCAAAAAATAATAAGTTGACTCATCATGTAGATTGTCTTACTGTATGTAATATGCTCTTTGGATGATACCTTCTTGAAAATTCTAAATTTGTGTTTGGACAATTATATTCATTTACGTCCGGTTATAGAGTTATTTAAATCTTCTTCTTATCGTATGGTTAGTGGCCAACTTAATGTGTTGTTTAAGCAGACAGCAACCGGGACCGACTTTTTGCGTTCCTTCCAATGCCCAAAGAATTTGAAGGTGGTAGAGCCAAGCTGTAGCCAATTGACTGCAACGCATATACGGGCTGGCTCGACCGGGGTAGTCGATCTCTCTCTCTTACAGAAGATCGGTGTAAAGCAGCTATTACAGCTGCGTTTCATACAATGAGTGAGCCGGAAGCCCAACACCCCCCTTCCCCTCCCTCCTTCCCATTCCCCTTCAGGTCGGCAAAGTGCAAGCAATGCCTTTGGTATTCTAAGCATCTATAGGCTACGGTAACTGCTTAACATCAGGCGGGCCGAATGCTTGTTTGCCACCTCAGTCCTATGAAACAAAATAAAAAAGATGCTCAGTTGCCTCCATGGGTGGCCATTTTAGTGCTTCAAGAACTTATTATTCATTTTCCTGACAATTGAACCCTAGCTCTGGGCCTCCGCAGACTTGCTACTTTTAGCATCGGCGACCGGCGATTTTGTGACGTATCGATGCTGCGACGCGTTTCTTCGAGTGCGAACGAACGAGCGAGACGCAGCATCAAAATCGCCGATCGCCGATGCTAAAAGTAGCTAGTCTGCGGAGGTCCTAACTTAGTTACAATACCTTGTTTCTATTTAATCAGTTAATCTGAAACCGTAAAGTTAAACTTTACATATTAGAAAGTGTGAGTCATCGTATATTGATAGCTGACATCGCCTGCAAACCATGAAAAGGTGACTCATTTACAGGAACTGATTCATTGTACTTACGCGCCGCGTGAACACAGCATTATATAATTACTTTATTGTGCTGTAAACATGTTGAAATCAGTGACAAATTGCTTATGAGTTAATTAGGTACCTAACTATTGTGTAAATAATAAAATAAATATGTCATTTCATTTTATACCTATTTCAAATGGCGGTCCCGTTGGTGTCGTCGATTTGAATTCCGCCTATCACGCTGCAGGCCGTAGGTTTGATTCCTACCCGGGACATGCATTTGTGTGCATGAACATGTTTGCATGTCCCGAGTCTGGATGTACTTATGTATGTATTTACAAACAAAAAGTAGGTAGTATATGTAGTAATATCAGTTATCTGGTTTCCATAGTACAAGCTCTGCTTAGTTTGGGATCAGGTAGCCGTGTCTAAAAGAATGTCCCAGGATAATTATTTATTTATATTAGCGACTGTAGCCTAGGGGTGAACAGGTTGGGCTAGACGGTCCCAGGTTCGATCCCCGGTGGGGCATGCACCAATGGATGAATTTTCATCTATGTGCATAATTTACAGTTCGCTGAAGCTGACGGTGAGGGAAAACATCGTGATGAAACCTACCTATCCCTCGGGATTAGGTAATAGTCAGTTCCTGTATACACGGCGACAAGGTTCACCACCTGTCACGTTGGGTTCTGACTATCTGGTGAAACGTGGGCTTTGAGTTGGTTAATACCTCCACAGTGTGGTGGTGTATGGCCACTCAAGCCTCTGACTACCCCCAAATGGGGATAAAAGTCGTGACGTTACATACATACATAATTATTTATTTATTATATAAGTAACTATTCGTTTCAGTGTATCAGAGGCGCTCATAGCCAGCAATCACTGATTGGTAAACGATCGGAGGTGAAGCAACGCTTGGCAAGGTCAGTCGGATATGGGTGACCATTTAGTAGCATTTGAACCGAGCGTCTCCGTGCTTTGGAGCGCACGTAAAAAGTCGGTCCTGCCCGTCTAGACAAGTAGCTGACGTCTACAAGCGTTCTTTCAAATCACTACGCTTCATGTATAGAAATGACATAAGTCACGTGATCTACATAGCGACTTGTAATGCCATTTCCATACATTGTGAAGTCTATTCTATTCTATTTGATTAGCGTTCATGCCACTTGTCTAGGGGGGCTGGTTGTTGTCATCTAGGCCTTCGGGCGGCTTGAACAACTCTGAAACCAGGTTGGCCACTAACCATACGATAAGAAGAAGAATGTTCAGTGGATTATTAAGGTAAGGGTACACGAAGACACTAGACACCAGACACTCAAGTGTATTGACATCGCCAAGGTTTTAAGGTAGAGTCAAGCTGTAACCAATTGAATGCAGCTCATATACGGGCTGGCTCGATCGGGGTAGTATCACCCTCTCACAGAAGATCGGCGTTAAGCAGCTATTACAGCTGCGTTTCGTACGATGAGTGAGAGAGCCGAAAGCCCAAATCCCCCTTTCCCTCCCTCCATTCCACTCCCCTTAAGGTCGGCAATGTGCGAGCAATGCCTTTGATATTACAAGCATTTATAGGCAACGGTAACTGCTTAACATCAGGCGGGCCGTAAGCTTTTTTGGCACCGCAGTCATATAAAAAAAACGCCACTACAACAAGGCTTCGCGTAGGTGGGCACACGTAAGATAAAATTGCCTTCATTTTGATATAATTTTCATTTGGCAAGCAAGTCGGAGAAAATTGTTAACAAAAAATATGGTTTTTATAATTTTAATTAATCATAGCCATGGTCATATATTTACGGCAACCCTATTGGTATATGTTCAGAAACATATTTTATATGTTAAAATCTAGGGTTGCTCCGGTAAGTCGATGGGTGAAGGTCGTCCTTAAGCGTATCTCGTACTAACACTCGATTTACCTCGACGTATACACTGAGTGTCTAGTGTCTAGTGTATCCTTACCTTATGTACATATACCACTACTACTTATGACACATACATTTCCAAAATATTATTATAATTCGAATGAAAAGTCCCATTTACCGAATTAATTGTATGGTTGAAAATTTGTGTTTACCCAAAATTTGTCTACGATCGGAATTTTCAGAGCTGTCACAATACGACCAACAAAATATAGTGCGACTTGTGTACGTGCCACTGCGCACCAATGTCGACATCTTCACAGAATACGTGTCATTAGTATTCCAATTATTAATACATCATCTGACTCTACATTATGATATCATGGCCAATAACTAGTTAGTTGCATAAGAACAACAAGTGGTCATGTCTGCGGTCCTCAACCTGATGACGTGATGCCATGTCATGCTGTGCCAACGGCCTGGGTCACCAGCAGGTCAGTCCCCCGACCTTGGCGGAATATTTTGGACGCGCTTTTTATTAGAACGTACTGACACTGACGTTTCTGATTGGATGACCGCTTGGTGAAGAGGTTCTCAATCTTTTCTGTACACCACCCCCTTGAAAAAGGACGCATGATTCATAGTTATTGGTACCAAATATAAAAAGTATCCTTCATCCTTCTTCAGTATTTCACCCCTTGAAGGAATGAATTTCCAAAAACGCTAATACAGCTGACTTTTAGTACCTATAAACATGAGCTTAAATACCGATTTACTTATTTCTAACTCCAAAAATAACGGACTTTGTTTCAAAATTTCATCCACTATTTCTACCCCTGGGATGAATTCTTCCAGACTCAGCGGTTTAGACAGTACGTTGTCAGTCAGTCATTTGTTTTTTTTTAGTGGATGGTTCCGTTGCTGCTCCCATGAAAGCTAAAACGCTCACTTACTAGTGATTAGTAGTGGTACCACCCCCATTGGGAACCTCTGTCTAGTTGTTTGAGAGTCTTTGCTCTTTGCTCACTGTTCGGTGTTCGGGTTCGATTCCGTCGTAGTTAATTAATCATTTTGTATCTATTTATGATGCTATTGTTACTTGTTAGCATAAGTTCACGGGTCTGTCAATGACATGAATGTTTTGGTAACGTTATGCACGGACTAGAATATGTTAACAAAGTTAAACAATGTTTCGTAACAGTTATAAATTTGAAAGTTAAATTAACTAATCCAATGATTATCGGGTTGATGACATTATGTATTAATTCCCCCTCCCCCTCTTTCTCCTCACTACCCCTTATCTCCCCTCTACCTACCCTATTTTGCTGATCCATTCAACGAATAAATGAATGGTGGTCTTTATTTGATCACTGGTGGAGTTGGAAAATTCATGGAAAAGTCTCAACTTACCACCAGTGGTTAGTTTTGGAAGTTGGTTCTAAACATCTTTCTCAAATACATATACATATTTTGACGGGCCCGTTGGCGTGGTTGGCGCGATGGCGCCTTTCACGCTGAAGGTCGTAGGTACGATTCCTACCCGGGACATGCATTTGTGTGCATGAACATGTCTGTATGTCCCGAGTCTGGGTGTATATTAAGTATGTATTTACAAATAAAAAAGTAGTAGTAATAACAGTTATCTGGTTTCCATAGTACAAGCTCTGCTTAGTTTGGGATCAGGTAGCCGTGTGTAAAAAATGACTTTGACAGTAGCATCATTTCAATTATCATGCTCTTATTAACATCAATATAGTCTGCTATAACTACAGACAGTACGTGATAAATGATCATTTCAGCTATCAACTACGTCACCTCCGAACGAAGGTCGTTGGGGCTTTGACTTGTTGCGTAATGCAGTGAGTCAGCGCCAAACAATGATAGATCGAAACGAGTGTTATTGTACGCGATACAACTATTGTTGGAGTATTCATAAGTACTCATTCTTTTATGACAGCGTTTCCCAACATTTTTGAACGTCAGGTAACGTTACTTTATAAACCCGGTACGAAAGCAATAGTTGCTTCCAATTTTGAATTTTGACACGATTTCGTAGTAAAATTTGTGTCAAAATCAAGGGCTAGGCTGTGTCTACTTCAGGCGCATGACTCGCCCGATCGAGTGCTCGGTTAGTAAACTGAGTAGTTTAGACGTTGAAATGTATAGACATAATGTAATTATATGAGTGCTCGGGCGACGCATTCTCGGCATACTATGGACACGACAACTAACGAATGAACCAACGGTATAGATAATCCAGGCTGGTTATTACAAGCCCCCCGGTGCTAAATCAAAATTATCCGTTTCGTTCGGTTTTCGAATTTTGAATTTTACTCTCCGTTGACGTAACGAACGAAATAGATGCTCCGGATTCGTTATAAGCCTGCAGACCGCTAAGAATAGCTTAATGTTGGAGAACCCTGTTTTACGATCAGGTATATCTGACAATGTAGTAGATGGTATTTTTTTATAACCAAGGATGGCACACTGGCAGACGGTCTACCTGATGGTAAGTGGAAGCCGCCGCACAGGACATCTGCAACTTAAGGGGAGCAGACGCGGCGCCGACCTTTTAGAGACCTGTAAACATGCCTTTGCTTCAAGTGAATCTGTCTTCGCATAAGGAAACCTTCATATCTTTTGAAAGACATGTGTAGTTCACCAACCCGCACTGGGCCAGCGTGATACTCGAAATTGGGTTGGGACTAAATTACCGTGGCTGAAATATGAACTGCTTACCCTTGGGCCACCGCAGACTTGCTACTTTTTGCATCGGCGAACGGCGATTTTGCAACTGCATCGCGTTTTGGCGACTCTGCGTACGATTGCAGTATCAAAATCGCGCGATTTTGCGACTGATCGCTGCATTTAGCTTCTAAAAAGCGACTAAATCGTCGATCGCTGATGCTAAAAGCGTGTTTGCGGTGGCCCTTGCAAGCGTAACAAATTATTGGTACTTAGTATATATTTTATCATGACGTTTCGAGATTCCATCAGGTCAACCAACTTTGCCCCATCCATAACCTAAGGCGTTAACCCTATTAGATACCATTATCACATCGATGTATTTTATCACTACGTCACTCACTAATAAAATTATAAGGTCACAGCTTTGTCGGTATCCGAATAGGGTTGTTGAACTGCACAGAGTATTCAACTCGAGGCCGTCAGTCCTGGATGACCTTAGATTGAAGGACGGGGTGATAAAGTTATCTCTAGATCCTATTAGCGATAAGCTTGACTCTACTCTATAATGCAGGAATATAGGTAGAGACGGGCCCGTTAGCGTGGTTGGCGCGGAGGCGCCTTTCACGCTGCAGGTCGTAGGTTCGATTCCTACCCGGGACATGCATTTGTGTGCATGAACATGTCTGTATGTCCCGAGTCTGGGTGTATATGTATATTAAGTATGTATTTACAAATAAAAAAGTAGTATATGTAGTAATATCAGTTATCTGGTTTCCATAGTACAAGCTCTGCTTAGTTTGGGATCAGGTAGCCGTGTGTAAAAATGTCCCAGGATATTATTATTATCTGCGTATTCATTATGACACCTATACAGTGGTCAATATACTTCTCGATTCCTGTTCCGAAATAAATAGGTACGGTTTGTCTCCCTGTAGCGAACCTACACTACATCTTTAGGCCTCATTTTTTTGTTGCCGTAGCCTATAGATGATCGCAATACCAATAGCATTTGTACTGGTATGACATTAGAATGACATTTACAAGACTTTTACAAGATTTTGTCTTGACAGTTCTCAGAAGGCATGTTTAAACTTGTGAACCATGCCTATTTGGATTTTTCGAGAAGGAACCTCATGTAGGTACATAAGGAACCTTATGTAGGTACAACATCAGGCGGGCCGTACGCTTGTTTGCCACCTTAGTTACATATATAAAAGAGGCCGATAGACGAAGTGTAGGTTCGCTACAAGGAGACTGATGATAATGATACGCGTCGCAGGGTCGCGGTGGACGCGAGTGAATGGACCGGAACTAGATGTGTGGAAGTCTTTGGGGGAGGCCTAAGTCCAGCAGTGGACGTTTCCGGCTGATGGACGGAACAAATTAGGGGTCGATAACCTCGAATGACATTGTCCATAAGATTAGCGTTTTATTACGTGACTTAGCGTTATACGAAGCTGATAGCCACTACACGTGATCAGATGATTAGTGACGTAATGTAATAAAGATATTGTGTTTTCATGTTTTTGCGAGGGCAAAGATATAAATAAATATTATAGAATTTGCCCTTCGCGATTTCAACCGCGTGGAAATTTTATAACTTCTTTTACAGCTTGTAATATATTAGTAAAATAATATTCAGAATCGGATCTACTACCGACTAATCGACTATCGACTAATGAATAAATAGCTTTACCCCTTTATAATATTAGCACAGATTATTTTTTGTGACTAAGGGCGCACACTTGTTACTTTTAGCATCGGCGACCGGCGATTTTGTGACGTATCGATGCTGCGTCGCGTTTCTTCGAGCGCGAACGAGCGAGACGCAGCATCAAAATCGCCGATCGCCGATGCTAAAAGTAGCAAGTCTGCGGTGGCCCTAAGATAGCAAACAAGCGTAGCCCGTAACTAGCCTATAGATACTTGTAATACCACAGGCATCGCTCACACGTCTATAGACTACGGTGACTGCTTAACATCAGGCGGGCCGTACGCTTATTAGCCACATTACACATATAAAAAATTGCGATTCCTTATCCGTCAATCTATACAAGTAACGGGAGCAATGACTGAAGATTAATTCTACAATAACTACATGAATGTTTAAAAAATACTAGGTGTACGTTCACCACGTGCGGCGGTACAATATGTTAATAGAACATTGTAAAAACACGAAGGTACTTGAACTTAAGTGTCAAAGCCCTCGAACACCTTGTTATAACGTCGCTTCAATAATAGTACCGTACTAGAGGTAGCAGACGACTGATAAAGTCGGTGGAAAAAAACAATAATAATAATATCCTGGGACATTTTTTTACACACGGCTAACTGGTCCCAAACTAAGCAGAGCTTGTACTATGGAAACCAAATAACTGATATTACTACATATACTACTTTTTTATTTGTAAATACATACTTAATATACATATACACCCAGACTCGGGACATACAGACATGTTCATGCACACAAATGCATGTCCCGGGTAGGAATCGAACCTACGACCTACAGCGTGAAAGGCGCCATCGCGCCAACCACGCCAACGGGCCCGTCAAATAGTTGGCAATGTGGGAGTTGGTCAATGTCAGTAATCGTTAAGGCGCTCATAGCCAGC
Organism: Drymonia ruficornis; assembly: GCA_947859195.1. Lineage (NCBI taxonomy): Eukaryota > Metazoa > Arthropoda > Insecta > Lepidoptera > Notodontidae > Drymonia > Drymonia ruficornis. The sequence goes on along the minus strand of OX401929.1, from coordinate 6,462,409 downwards.
TGCATGGGTAAACGATCGAAGGTTAAGCAACGCTCGGCAAGGTCAGTCAGAGTTGGGTGACCATTTAGTGGCAGCTATTACAGCTGCGTTGCGCTGCGAGTTGGAGAGCTGAAAGCCCAACCCCCCCTTCCCCTCCCTCCATCCCACTACACTTCAGGTCGGCAATGTGCGAGCAATGCCTTTGGTATTGCAAGCATCTATAGGCTACGGTAACTGGTTAACATCAGGCGGACCGTATGCTTTGTTGTCACCGCAGACCTATAAAAAAATTGTTGTCTAGGCTGTCTCTGGCAATCATATGAAGGAATTGATATTTTTTTGTTACTTACGAAAATATCGCCAGACTAACACACCAACTATATGGTCCCAAACTAAGCAACGCTTGTACTATAGCTACCATTCAATGAAATGGGAATCCCAGACCATCTCAGACAGACCAGACCAGACCAGACCAAATGGGAATCTCAAACCAGGACGAATTCCGAAACGGACATTTCCGATTTTTTCTTCTAGCGGGAATTGAACCCGCAACGGCCCGATAAGCCGTCGCTAAAACGGTCTTTAATTACAATTACATGAATTATGTCGCATACATAACTACCTAACATAAATAATAAATATGTAATAATTATACCAACATTAGAGGGTGGTTCCTGCAAAGCTCGATTTTAGCGGTCACACAGTCTTATCTCTGTTCATATCAGAGATACCGATTAAAAGTATATTTTTTTCGTTTCTTACTACATTTGTCTATTTGGAAAACATAATTTTTATTTCATAATAAATAAATTATACATCCAAACTTCATTTGAAAACCAAAATCGGGGTCAAATTAGCCGTTCTCGCTGTGTCACACGCTTCACTTTCATGAATCAATAGCGTTTAACTTTTCGGTAAATGGTGTTGGGATAGTGTTATAGATATCAAAAAAAATGTAAAAATATACTTACTCTTTTTATTGATTACAAATTTAATATATTTTATTGTTTAGTTTGAATATTAAACAGCTATTTGTGTTGGTCACACGTTTGTGCACATTTTTACGGCGCATTACTAAATGATGTATAAGTCTACGATGAAACGATGTATGGTCTTGTTTGATGTCACTACTGACAGCCAGTCATGTAGAGGCAGTCCAGCAGAGAGATGATCGAGGGTGTATCTCTCCGCGATGAGATATAGGGTATCAAAGTCCATAAAACATGTTTTTTTGCTGATGTACCGGAGTTTTGTGGACAAAATTTATTGTTGTTTGCAGTCACTTTAGATACTGGGGTTTTTAATACGAATTACTTAGCTGTCGAAGTATGATTTAGTGTTATTTAATTTATACTACATTTTGAAGTGCAAGAATAATAGTGAAATATGTTTAATTTGACGAGTTTCGTGGCATGATATTCGTGGCAATTACTCCACGAATCTCATGAAATTACCACGAATCTCATTTTTCGTAGGATTTTTCATGTGATGAACACGTCTCAGTGCCATAATGTAGTACATATTGGCATCAGACACTGGTTGTATCCCTCACGCAGCGATCCTCATTGCTGACGCTCATGATTTGCCTGTCGCGGAATGATTTTTTTGTCTCATGATGCTTCGCTACTTATTTGTTTATGTTCATGGTATCGTGAAGCTCAGCGTTGATCGCATTTGCTCCATACTGTCATCTCATTGCATTATTAATTGCTTATGGTTGTGTCCGTCTTTCCTAGTCAACTCGAACTAAAAACTCAAGAACAAAATTAAAAAATATCATTTTTTTATTAATATTAACTAAACCCGCACGTCGTACCTGCCCAAGTAGCACAGACCTTCGGTTTAACATATCACATAGGGTCCACATCGGTAGTTTAACCGTTAATTAAAACTTATTAGGGTTCACTCGGCAGGCAACAGCTGCATAGAAGAACATCACACCCAATATAATGCTTTTGACAATAAAATGACTTTATTAAGTACCACAGACATGCCAATATAACGTCCATAGCAGTTAAGTGTAGCATTTTGACAGTATTAGCTTAAATAAAGCATTTTAAGGGTCAAACTATGCTGACTGCTGAATAAAAGATCACAAGTGAACTACTTAATTGCTTGTAATTCTAAGAGTGTACATGTAAACAACGGCATTGCAATTAAGCCCCTCTTATGATTCAGTGTTGCCATATACACAGATTATTAACGTCAAATGACAAATGTTACTCAACTACAGATTTTAAAAAATGTAAGCAAAGATTACCTACAAAATGAAGACTTAAACTAGAAGTAGGTATATTGTATACTAGCTTTCACTCGCGACTTCAACCGCGCAGAATTTAAATTAAAAACCATCGAATCCCAGATCCCGTTTGCCGGATTCCGGATATCCCGGATCCCGTATCACGGATTTCCCGGATCTCATATCCCGGATCCCGTATTCCAGATATCTCGGATCCCGTATTCTGGATATCTCAGGTTCCGTATCCCGGATATCCCAGATCCCGTATCGCTGATTCCGTATCCCGGATCCCGTATCACGGATTTCCCGGATCCCATAACCTGGATCCCGTATTCCAGATATCACGGATCCCGTATCACGGATTTCCCGGATCCCATATCCCGGATCCCGTATTCCAGATATCTCGGATTCCGTATGCCGGATAGCTCGTATCCCGGATCCCGTATCCCGGATATCACAGATTCCAGATCCCATATTCCGGATATCTCGTATCCCGGATCTTAGATCCCGTATCCCAGATCCCGTAAACCATCTCCCATATCTCGTATTGTATTAGCCAATAGCCAATAAAAGTCCCGACAAAATCGGCCCAGCCGTTTCGGAGATTAGCCGGAATTGGTACCACCATACAAACTTTCATCCCCTATTTTTAACCCACTTAGGGGTTGAATTTTAAAAAATCCTTTCTTAGTACACCTCTACCCATCAAGAAAAACATAGCCTCCAAATTTCAAGCCCCTACGACCAGTGGTTTAGGCTGTGCGTTGTCTGGCAGTCAGTCAGGACTCTGATTCTTATACATATTTAGATAGATAAATAGGAAGGTAAAAAGAAACTTATATATTTTTAAACAGATTTTATTATAGTATACCGATTTACAAACAAAGTTGTCTTATTGGTCGATCGATGGCAACACAAATGGTTGATTTTAGCTTTAAAGGGCTTATACCCAAAGCCGCGTAACTACTGTAAAAAATAAACTTGTGTAACAGATGTGACCACACTCGGACATTTTTACAGCTCATAGCGTTTATTTGTGATATGTTAGATTCACACTGACGACCATTTTGAAGTCTTATAACCTATAAAAAATATGACTCAGTTTGTTTTGTTTTGTTTTATTTCAGGCTATAAAATTGAAAGACGCTTGGATTTTCTGTTATTTTCGCGTCTACAGCTTTTAAATTAAATTATATGTCCAAATTATACCAATTTAAGTTTATAAAATATAATGCACTGTCCCAATTCATCAGGTTTTTCACTTAAAACACGCATATTTCAAGGGCGCTTTAAAAATTTGAACTAAATATATAACCTATTTCACAATACACTTTCATTACCATTCAGATCTCACACGTAAATGGTAAAACATAGTCGTACCCAGATTTTCCACATAAAATAAATTTCATGTCACTTGCACAGATATTATTATAAAACGACGCGATGGTGGCCAAGAGAGAAACTAATATTTTCAATATAGAATTCATTCATTCAATTCATTTGACAGATTGTTCGACAAGCGACACTCTCAGCGGGCCATAGATAAGCATGTGATTTTAGGCCACAATGTGTCACGTTAAAATGCTACATAAGAGCTATGAGAGCTATAATTTGTGCCCAAATAAGCGTTATATCGGCTGAGAATGCGCATTCTTCGCCGATATAATGCTTGTTTGCGCAGCTCAAAGTTCCGCGGTGTACTACAAGACCGCGGTTATACAGCACACTTGTGCTACTTGGGTGGCCTATCGACCACCGATCCGATGTTTGCTCTGAACACGATTGCTGATGAATATCACTCCAAAAACCGACCATTGTATGTTGCATTCTTGGACATGAAAAAGGCATTTGATGATAGGGTCCCAAGAGACACGATCTGGTGGAGCCTTCGGAAGAATAATGTCTCCGAACAATACATCAACAACGTTGCCGACATGTATAAGGGTGTAAGATCAATGGTTCGGACGGTAGTGGGTGAGACAAAACCAATAGCGGTCACAGAAGGCGTACATCAAGGCCCTGTACTGAGTCTCTTCCTATTGCCTCGTTTTGGATTCACTCACGGAGTTAGCGCAAAATTCGGCAGCGTGGACTTTTATATACGCTGACGATGTAGCCATCTGCACAGAGCGCCGTGATGAGTTACAACAGGCACTTTTATCTTGGAAACACCAGTTGCAAGCCGTGACCTTGTGCTGAGTGTAGCAAAGACCCAATTCATGTGCTTTAACGAACCAGGTCCAAGCGACAGCAGTTCCATTCCCATCGATGGACAATTGGTCACTTTGTGCGATCAATATAAGTACCTGGGGAGTATGATGCACAATTCCGGGAACGTAGAATGCAAAATTCAGCACCGAATAGCTGCAGCGTGGCTAAAATGGCGAGAAGTAACGGGTGTTACATGCGATAAAAGAATGACTGTAATACTAAAGGGCATGGTATATAAGACCATCATAAGACCTGATCTGCTTAGTGCGCTGCTGCGACTCTTCGCACCTGGCAACTACAACCGCGTCAGGAAGCATCAGTTGTTCGCAGTCCCCTCTTGCCATACTGTAGCTCGAGCTACGTCGCCTGTACCGCGCACCCTCATAGCGCTTAACGGGCTCCTGGATTCGGACGCAAGGATAGATTTGTTTGCGGATGAATGGGCGAGAATTTTGATAGTGTGTTTGAAGTTTTGCGAGAATGATGCATGACTGGTTATTATATAGTTGTTAGTTAGTAGTCCGTGTAATTGGCCTAAGGCCGTTCGGCCTACATAAATAAATAAATAAGACCAGTCCTTATGTATGGCAGCGAAACGTGGGCCATAACCCAAACGAACGTGCATACCATTCAAGTTGCTGAAATGAAAATATTGAGGTGGATGTGTGGCGTTACCAGGCTTGATAAAATTCGTAACGAGTACGTGCGAGGAAGCCTGGGCGTGCGCGATATCGCCGACAAGATGCAAAAGAGTAGTCTTTCCATTCCCAGCCCAAGACCCAGAGGCAGACCCAAAACAAGATGGAAAGCTGTAGTGCTAAAGGACATGAAAGAGTGTCAGGTATCCGAAGACGATGTCGAGAATAGAGCGAAGTGGAAGGGAAAGCCTAGGATGGCTGACCCCACCACCATGTGGGATACATAGTCAGGAAGAGAGAGAGGATAAACGAAACCCGCAACGCAACAAATTAATTTAATTTAATATTTTTTTGGGCGATTTTATTTGTTTATCGGGTCCTGCTAATTTTGATTCGGATTTTATTCTGGACAAAGCTCATACCTAGGTAGTGCTTATGAATCCTTAATATAAACATTTTAGCGTATTGCTTTCATTGAGAAGAGCCGCAAGAACATTCGTCTTGTCTATTTAATTTTAAGATACACCTGACGGGAAGCTCTATTGAGAACATAGAGCTGAGATCCACCAGTCCAGACCAGGATATCATCAGCAAATTGAAAGTGCTAACAAGTACACCTATACTCGCCATTAGCATCGATGCTTTACCTTTTCCAGTGGAGAAGATAAAATACATCATTCATCATCATAATTTCGAAGATGGAATGTTCCCTGTCTGACACCTTTGGCAATTGGATTGGTTTCGAGCTCTAGTTGGTCCTAAAGCTGGATTGATTGAGGCTCTGCTATTATTTGCGAGAATGCTCCCAGGTGACCCAAAGAGTCAGAGACGCGCGGTCATGTACTTTTCTCCTCCAGAAAACATGAACGAAAAGTTCCTTAAAACGCGAGATCGCTTTAGAATTCTGTCGTTTACGAAGATGTCTGAACAAATGGCAGTCCAGATGGGATATAAGGACTAAGGGCCGCCACCTCCGTGAAATGATTTCCATGCGTTTGTGAGCATCTGGAGAGGACAAGGCTAGAGGTGGACCACAGTGTGGCTCAAATTTTCACGAGACATTACATCTTTTGGAGTACCTAAATTATAATATTTCATATTAGTTTCTTCACCTCTATAACAATGTTCGACGCCGCATAACGATCACAAACAATTTGCATATCACATCTTTTGGGAGTGTGGTATCTGGTAAAACGAACGGAACACTATGTTAAATAGCTTGCAAGTGACATCTGGAGTAGTATATCACACAGAACTTGTAGAAATCAGGGAAAATATCATTGGAATCAAGTATAACCAGCTCACAAGTTTATGTTAGATTTTTTCCCCATATTTTGTCTTTTATATTCATACAGAAACAGAAATTGTGCTTTTATATATTCTCTTGTTATTAAACACAAGTCCCAACAACCATAAAGAGAGCAAAACTTATAGTTAAGTACATAAATAATGCGTAAAAAATACCCGGAATTTACTGCGTGAGTTTCGTGTGGTACTGCATGAGTTTCGTGGCACCATTTTCTTCAACCTTGAATTCTGTCCAAAGTTATCATCAGATTTACAAAAGCGATAGAGATTTGAACTTGTAGAAAAGGCTATATTATGTTATTAATATAAATTATCTAAAATTAACAAAAACAAAAATTACCATGAAAATCACGGCGAGAATCTTGTTCGCAGGAATGACCCTAGACATAGTTGAGTTATGTTAAAAAATTACTCATTTAACTACGATGGTGACCTAAAGGAATATCATTGTTATTATTTTTCTTATTACCTACGATGAGTGGAATTAGGTTAAAAATTATAACAATGAACTTGGATGGTTAAACACTCATTGTGGTCTACAATTCTAACTTAACGTAATACGCAATTACCTGTAAATTAAATGCAAAAATGTAAGGAAATAAACAAAACAAATTAGTGTAATTCATAGGAAAAATTGCAAGCTACTACTCGACCAAGACAACTAGGCGTTCGGGTATAAATATACAGGGTTATTGGTAAAACACTAACAACCTTGCAGGGGCGTATTACTGACATCAAAAACAACAACTTTTGTTCTATGACTTTATACAAAACAATTTTTTCTTTTTTACAAAAAATCACACTACAATGTATGAAACAAGAAAATAGCTCATATGAGGATAGCCGTGGTCCGTTTAGGTACTTGAGGGCAAAGTGGAATACAACCACGTACCATGGCTTTCCTCTAGATGAGAAAAAAAAATGTTTTCATACATTTTAGAAAGTGATTTTTTGTTAATTATTTTTTTTGTTTTGTAAAAAATCATAGAACAACATTGTTGTTTTTGATGTCAGTAATACGCCCCTGCAAGGTTGTTAGTGTTCAATAACCCTGTATAATGATAATAATAAGTCAATGATTCCGCGGTCCGTCCACAACGTAGTGGGCCTGGGCACTCCTGTGGCAGTAGCTCCCACTACGTGGTGGACGGACCGCGGAATCATTGACTTATTATCATTTGATATTTATACCCGAGTGCCTAGTTGGCTTGGTGGTGCAGCAAGAAAGACTAACTTTTTCCAGCGACTTCTTCTGCGCAGAATTTAAATAAAAAAAAGATACGGACGTTTAAAAATACTTAAGGGGTGTACCTTATTCATGGTATTGTAAAACTAAATGAGAAACCCCCTGCTGCCTCTGGTTTCCATCCCCTTTTTTTTGCAAATGAACAATTAAAACCAATCTTGAGATAAACATAATTATGTACATTGTGGACATAGATTTATGAAAAGCTCACGCGCGAAGCTCTCTCGCGGACACAACTCATTAATCTAAGATTGTAGAGTTATTTTCAGATATTGCAATAAAAAAGCCAGTGTAGGTAAGTACTGTTAAATTTAGAACCAGGTACTTCGATTCGGTTAAAAGTGAACCCATCCAGTAACCAGACTTGGTTACGATCGCTTAACCACGCTTTTACAATGCCATTCAATCTCCCAGACAGTTTAATGTTATGTTACAAAAAATATAATAGCCATCGTACAATACCTCATTACATAAAGTAGGTGTATGTTTTGACTTGGGGTCGTTGCTCTGAGATGATACTCGTTACGATAGGTACAGAGTTCAATGACCCCAGTGACACATTTTATTAGATGGTCGGTGTTCTGCAAAAACTAAACATCGTGTACTAGATCAAAATTGAAGGAATGATGAGAAAAAAATGAAATGAGTAGTGGCAATTACGCCCCCAATTGGACTAAAAAAAGATTAGCCCTTTTAACGTCCTACTCCTGGGCACGGGCCTCCCCTCAATGCGAGGGGGATTCAGGCCACGCTGCGGGTTATAACATATCAAATGTCTTTTGAAAAGTTAGATTTTCTAAGACATGCAAGTTTCCTCACGATGTTGTAAGCAAGTGATGATCATAAATTAAAGTTATGATTCACACATCGATTTTGAAAAATCCAGATTGGCGAGCAGGGGTTCGAATCCTAGACCTTAGGGGCCATTCATAAATTACGTCACACGTAAAGGGGGGGAGTGGATCGACGAAATGTGACATTGTGTGACAAGAGGGTCGGAGGGGTCCTAAGTTTTGTGACGTCACATTTAAAAATCTAATATATCTAAGTATTAAAACCGAAATTTGAATTTTTAACGAAACATTTTGAAAAATTTCTTATAATTGAAAAAATATGTGTCGTCACACAGGGAGGGGGGGAGTCTCGCAAATGTGACCAGCTGTGACAAGGGGGGGAGGGGTCTAAAAATCATGAAATTCGTGTGACGTAATTTATGGATGGCCCCTTACCCGCAAGACGCGTGCTTAACCAATCGGCTATCACTGTTATATCAATTAGGATTATCATCAGCAAAATGTACCACCTCTGCCCACCTCTATTAGGAAGCGTGATGATGATTTATGACGTCTTCGGAACATCCTGTTCTTGTCATAGTAGTCTTGGGCCAATGTCCTAATAGGTTTATGTTGACGTAACAGCATGATTGGGATGTGGCCAAGCACAGGTTGATGGCCTGGAGTACGACCGAAGATCACATTTAAGGTCACGTAGAGGTTGTATTTTGGGTGCAGAGACATGTGTTTGTTTATTCTGATTCTTTCAGGATGCCCAGAAATAACTACGTGTTAATAGCACTCCGATAATATTAGTTTAGCTATATTAAAAAACAAAGACAAGACAAGATAAGACAAGATATACGGAGCGAAAGTAAGTGGATGCGTCGGAAAAGGGCGCCCAAGGAGAACTTTTCACGACCAGATTAATGGTCTCTTCCAGAAAGGTCAAGTCCGTAGCACCCTTAACCGACGGCAGTGCATGAGAAGATGTATGAATGTGGATGAAGCAAAAGAGGTGTGTCAAAATCATAGCATGTGGCAATCAGTAGTCTCTGCCTACCCCCTTGGGATACAGGCGTGAGTATATGTATGTATGTATGTATGTAAAAGACAAAGAATTTAATTAAACTTTGGTTACTTTTATGTGGGTGGCTTCTTCGTAATATCTATTTTAATTAAATATTAATGATGTCTCTGTAATAAAATATTATATTTATCATGAAAAATCTAGGAATATCACCATGTTGATCATGTAAGATTGTGAGAATTTACAAGAATTTTCCAGTATATCAACCACAGAGTAAAGACTAAAGAAAGAGGTGCCCTTATTAGATATTTGTATGAAACAAAACGTGGTCATTGTTTTTTCATTTTCATTTTACTATTTATCGGAAAATAGTTGAACTACTCGCTTCGTTTTATGTCGATGTTAGTACTAGGCCGACCACTCGGCCGACCTGCTTAGGGCCAGTCCTCTTACTAACTGGTCCATGATATCAACCATGCTATTAAATACAATAGACATCAATGCCCTATGTCGGTAGCACAGGTTTTAAAACGCTTCCCAATCCACGTTATAACCGCACCAACCGAAACTTAACCGTATTTATTCATGGACAGTGAAGATGGATGATCAAATTCTAACATGACATCACTCTATCATAATTTTTTGCTAGTTATAAGTAGCGCGTGATAACGCTCAACAAATAGTGTTAATGCCCTCTCTCCACATGTAGGTCAAACGCCTCAAATTACGTAGGAAAATTCGCTGAAAGATGAGTAATTAACACTTCAGTGCTAATCCTCCCCTGAAATCGTAGAGGGTATTGCCATTTTGCCATTTTTGACATTTAGGTAGAGTTCAAAAATTTTTTTTTTCGACTTTTAAATGTCGGGTGTCGAACCTATAACCTTTTGTTTACAAGCCGTTCGTTCAACTATCGTTAAGTAACACAAAAATAAAACGTCACATTCATAAAGACATTGAAAACCTAACCATTATTTGCCAAATTACAGCCATCCCATTTGTTCTCATTAGACTCACGCACACATTGAACTCTATTTTCAGCCTATCGATACACGTTTGTCCGTGTATCGGTGCGTGTACGTACACAGTAGTAGACATGGCGTAACGTAGACGCTGCGTCTGTGTGTGTCGGAGTTCGGTGACCGGCGAAATTTCGGCGGAACGTTATATTGCACAACTAGGCATATAGCAACCGTTTTTACTTGAACCATTTTTTTAATGATTGCACAAAGGTTAGGGGTCAACTGAGGTTGGTTGTTGATAGTTGAATTGGTAATAGTTGCTGTGAAAGGTCGACAATAAAACTGACGTCATCATTTAACTTCAGTACATCTATTTTCATACTCTCTTATTTTCCTTTGTAGCGTGGAAATTTTTTCGGTAGTTACATCAAATACATACATACATTACATGTAATCACGACTCAGGAATTGAACTCCGGCTCGCCTCTTTTAGACGCACCCTATGGCTGCGTCTACATGATGTGCATGCGCGCTTAAGCACTCAGTTTTGACGTCGAAACACATAGACATAATAACATAACACGAGTGCTCGGGCGAGGCATGTGACGGACCAAATTAGTAATAAAAAGTAAAAATAGTTTTCTATGAAGAATACCTTTCTGATATTTCAGAATACCGAATTCCAATACAGTATGGTTTTACTCAAATAAACAAAGTAATTTCAGCAACACTGTGGGTGGGTGATTACGCCATTTTTACACACCTTGCTATCTGCGAAAGTGATAAATGAGTTATTTTTAAAACTATTTCGCGAGTAATGAGAGTTAATAAACTCGTTATTGGGACGTGATTATGTAGAATAAGCACATGATAAGACCTTTGAACTGGTCTAGGGAAAAAACTGATTCTTCGGTAATTCTCGGGGTTTATTCAGTTTCGTAATATACTATGAGTATGATAAGGACTCATAAACAAGCAATTTATGACAAATGGTCTTAAGATTATTTTACGTTGCTACCGAACGTTTAAGATGGTAGAGGCAAGCTGTATCCAGTAGATTGCAGCTCGTATACGTCTCGCCCGGGGTAGTACCAATCTCTTACAAAAGATCGGCGTTAAGTAGCTATTTTAGATGCATTTTGTACGATGAGTGAGAGAGCTGGAAGCCCAAACCCATCCCCCCTCTCTTCCCCTCCCTATATCCCACTCCCCTTCAGATCAGCAACGTGCAAGCGATACCACAAATAAAAACATACAGTGGAATTGAATCCTCCTTTTTGAAATCTGTTAATAATAGTCACAAACCGATTTCTACAATTTCAAAAAACGCACACTTATCGTGCAACGGTGGCAAGTGGCAACCAAACTATTAAAGTATTTCATAACTGTCAAAGTTAACAATCAGTTGCTAAAGCGTTTTGGTTTCAAGGCTCATTTTGAGCAACGCGCAGTTTCGTAAGTAGCGTGCAACAGACGGGCGAATAAATTACAAGAGATGACACGGTGATGAAAACAATTAAAAAAAAAATGTCGTGGATTAGGTAAACTTGGTTTAGCAAGCGGTTGTTGGATATACAGATGGTATTACCCGAAGGTATAAGCAGAGGTAGTCTAGTACCCCCATTTTTCGTCGATGGATGGGGCGAGCCTTTTACCATTAAACCGGGCATATTCCCCCTAAATCAGAGGGGGAATGAAGCCATAGCTGGCTCAGTGCGGATTGAACTTCAAAGACGTGCAGGTTTCCTTCAGGAATTTTCTGTAAGTTACCTGTTAAGGAGGTCCTAAGAAAATCGTACTTACTGTCATGGCTGACTGGTTAAACACTTTACATATTGAAGGACATGATAATTTATAGTAATATGAAACGTTTAAAAAAATAAAATTAAAAAAATACCAATGAACTACAGAGAAAACATTAATTAAATTAATGTGCTAAAACTCGGAAATTGTGGACACCGCTATCGCTCCAAATCAAGGAGGTACGATCCTGACCACGCTTATTGTTTTGAGTGGATGATTAAAGATAAATTAGGCAAATATTAGGGACCTATTTTTTTATATAATTAGAACTAGAATCGAGTACTGAGCACTCTATATCAATATGTAAAGTGTTCTACCAGTCAGCATAGTAATAGTATCGCATGACAATCAAAAATACTATTAATTTTATCAATGGAAACCATTAATAGTACTTAAGACTCAAAATGTCACGAAATGATTAGGTGAGGCAGGGCGAGCATTTGGCTCGGGCGTGCCCTGTCACACTAAGCGAGGCAAAGCCGCCTCGCGCGGCATTTGAGACATTTGGATGCGGCAATTCAATCATCCTAGTACCTACCTAACAATGACAATTAAGACGATACAAGGAAAAAATGAATTTTAGTTTCGGGGTGTGGCTAGCGTCGCGTGAGCTGCCGAAGGATATATCCCTCTCGCTTAGCTAGGACAGAACAGCTATGGAGTAGACTATAGTATAGTTATTTTTTGAAGGAACAATATTGTTTAATTCGTACAATTAAAATAATATGTCCCAGTGCACCTTTTAAAATAGATGAAATGGATGAAAATATTCAAATATATTTTTTTTCGTTTTATATGGGATTTTTATGTCGAGTGTATTTGAAAAAAAATAATTTAATTTCTATGTTGTTTTTATTGCTGAAGACAAAGTAAGTCAAAAGAAGACAAACGATACCTACAATATGCTGATAGATACGTATAACAATATTTCGATCGTATAATAGCCTATAACCAGCGGACGATCCAGACGCGTCCAACGATATCTCATTAGTCAAATTATTATGATATAAAAATAGTTTGGACGTTATACGGGAGCAGATGAACATACATACATATCGGTCAAAATCATAACCCTCCGCCCACCGTAGTCGGGTAAAAATGTACATACTCTGTGTCAGTGACTGACTGCCGGATATGAGTATCTTTTTCATGTTTCGTAGGCAAAGGAATACTTTGGTACTTAACTTCGATGCCGATCATGAAGTCATCAGCGGTGACATAATATTTTTTTTTACCATATTTAATTTATTTTTTAATTTAATTTTCAGTTTTTATTAATTTTATTGATTTAACCATGCATTTATTTTTTGTTTATCTTTTTATCGTTATTTTTTTATCTATCAAAATCACCCTTAGACTGGTTACCGCCACAGGTGACAAGAGGGCTGGCTCTTTCCTTGCTCAAAAAATTCGCTTGACAACAGGAACAGCTTGAATACAGGGAGGACATGCAGCCAGTATCCCACGCGGACGGTATTTGTTTAATTAGGGGTAGGTTTTTATTTTATTGTATTTTATTTTAATTTATGTTATATTATATTGTATTTTAATGATAAAACATGAAAAATAAAAATAAATATATATATTTTTTTAAATTTAATTTTACTTTTATTTATTGTTTTATATTTATTGTGAAATTATAATAATTTTAATAATCAATATTGGACTATGTCTGAAACAAATACATTGAATTGAATAATTTAAATACAAAAATTATCACATTAACTCGTTAAATCACGGTTTACACCCGCTAGAACGAAAAAGATCCTAACATGGTAGGTAGGACCTGAGGGTTGGCCAGTTAATTACTTAAAATACACTATATTTATTTCAAGAAAACATTCATAAGATCTGAAGGCGTCGGACTCGCACATAAAGGGTTCCGTACCACCGTAGAATAAACACATCAAAAATATCAAGTTTGAGACTTGATATTTATTTTTAAATGTTATTATATTTTAAGTATTTGTTCTGCACCGGCAACAGAAATACACATTCAGTGAAAATTTCAACTCTCTACCTGTTACGGTTCGTGAGATACAGCCCGCGCTGACAGACGGACAGACAGACAGACGGACAGCGTAGGCCTAGTAATAGGGTCCCGTTAGCACCCTTTGGAACCCTAAAAAGTAGCCTATGTTCTCCGCCAAGACCCAGTCTATCTCCATACCAAAATTCATCAACATTGGTTCAGCGGTTAAGCCGTGAAAAGGTAACAGACAGAGTTACTTTCGTTTATAATATAATAGATTGAATAGGACGGACAAACATTTTCCTATCCATATCTGTAATGTTATTTTTTACGATAATTTATTGATGTATGATATATTTATTACTTGCCCATCCATACCTACAACAAACGCAATAAAGCGACTCCATTGTTTTGACAAGCAATGTATTCCCACTGTCGGCCCAAGACCATGCTGCAAGTATATAACAGTAAGCGAAATAGGGAGTTTTTACAGAAATGACACGAATAACTATGAAATGACAAGAGATGACACAAAATGACAAGAGATGACACAAAATGACAAGAGATGAAAAGAAATTCCACAAGACAAGGAAAAGCAAACGAAAATCACGCTGCAGTGCAGGTCATAGGTTCGATTCCTGCCCAGGACATGCAGTTGTGTGCATGAACATGTCCGCATGTCCCGAGTCTAGGTGTAATTAAGTGTATATTTCGTTTGTATTTACAAACAAAAAGTAGTATATGTAGTAATATCAGTTATCTGGTTTCCATAGTACAAGCTCTGCTTAGTTTGGGATCAGGTAGTCATGTGTAAAAGAATTTCCAAGGATATTTATTTATTTATCATAGGCGTCGGCGGACTGTAAATACTGTACTGTACCTGTAATGTGGCACGACCGTAATATTTTTTCGTAATATTTTTTAAAAAATCCTTCACAGGTCCGACGTCGAACAAGTCCGAGCGGACACTGACAATACAAAGTTAGAGAGAGACATGGTTAGTTCAAGTACTTAAAATGTGAGATGGCGATATTGTGCGCGCGCTCGGAAATAAACAACGTAAGCGCCAAACCACATTTTCTTGAATTAAAAAAAAACTACTTCATGAATTAAAATATGGTTGAAGGGTAGTTTAGATATCATTATTTGCTATGTTTTAGAAATAATTTCGTGATCTAAATCGTAAAAACATCGTGGTAGCAAGGAAAATTGTAAATAATTAGAGCTCTTTTCATAGTTTTTTTTTATCGAGAAAATTTCGTCAAATCGTGATTTGGATTTAAAGATACTCAAGATAATATAGTCAAAAATCATACATCTAAATATAAGATTCCTAGTCCACATACTTACTTAAAGAAAAAGTAGAATAGAAAATCAACCAAATTTCGAACCCTCATCTTAATCCAATAACATCCTGTAACATTTTATTTTTCATTAGATATGTCCATATGGCGCGCATGCCTCACCCGAGCACTCATATTATGACATTACGTCTATGCGTTCCGACGTCAAAAGTGAGTGCTCGCGCGAGGCATGCGCCTGATGAAGACGCCGCCGTTTAGTATCTAAATGCCTACCCCGCGCAACATTATTTACGTAATACAATTCTACATACGATTTGCAATAAACTTGATTATTCACAGCTCGTCCGCAGTTTATACCCATCGTTATTAAGTCTTTTAGAATTCCACACATCCTCCTTGCAAAAACATTTACTTAAAGTTAATATTTTTAACCATGATAATACCACATTAGACAGTTAACATTCCTCTTTCTTGGTAATGTCTTTAGAGTTTCTCACAGAAGTTCGGCGTAAAGTAGCTGCGTTTCGTACGATGAGTGAGAGGAAGCCCAACCCTCCCGTTTCCCTCCCTCTGTCCCACTCCCCTTCAGGTCGGCAACGTGCAACTGCGGCGTGCTGCTCAACTTAACATGAAGCGGGCCGTACGCTTAGTAACATAAATAAACTAATTCTGTTGTCATCCTTGTCGTGGTCATCACGTAGCAGCAGTGCCGAAATACTTTGAGATGTTAAATTAGGTTTTGATATCATGTTTCTAATAATTAAGGAAAGGTAGATCGTTTAAAAAGGACTAATACAAAGGTCTTCCCAAGGTTCGATTTTGTTTTCAGTGTGAAAAAGGTCACCTTTATTAGTACTTTAACCAAATCATATTATGGTAATGGGGTATGAACCAAAAGCCTGAAAACCTTACAAATATTTTCTTTCACATTTAAAACTGGAAACTGCAGAATAATATTTCACGAAAAAAAACACGTTATTAAAATCTCCATTCGTTTTAGAAGTACATAAGAACGGTTACCGCGTGGGTGCGAATGAGGCGCAAAAAACATTGCCCTCGAGGCGACCAGGCTATATGACCTCCCGTTTCCCATTCCATCACCTCTAGTTGTTAACACTTTCTTTGCAACCAAGAGGGATGGGAAGGTCTCAGCTGTTGGTTGAAGAATTTTCCTTAAAGAAAAACAGCCGAAAATGTTCCCTGGTCGTGGTCGTTGAACTCCGGGCAAGGTCGGCGGGCAAGGTCGCCGGCCTGCGCGCGGTCGACGCCCGCGACCAAAACATTAGATCGATTGAAAGAATGGTCGCTATCATTGATATTTATTGTATTCGTAACAGCTTTTAGTGTTGTGCTATGTCGACGGTTATTGTGACGTTATTAACTGTCGTTTTAATGTCACATTATTTAATGAAAGTGCGTTAGCTGAGAACTTGTTTACGTAAGATATTGTAATTTTTAGTTTAAAAATAATAATAATTATGGCTTTATATATTGCCTGCTGTTGTGAACAGATATTTCGATGATATTAGATTAGTAGGCATAGTACAGTGCGTCGGCGACCAGCGATTTTGTGCCTGCATCGCGTTTTGGCGACTCTCTGCGTTCGATCGTAGTATGAAAATCATGCGATTTTGCGACTGGTCGCTGCAATTAGCTTCTAAAAAGCGACTAAATCGTCGATCACCGATGCTAAAAGCAGCATGTTTGCGGGGCCTTAATATTTCAAATCAGTAATCAGAACTTAAAAACTACTTCTGGTGCGTCCAGATCAGGGCTTGGAACCGGTTTTGAAATACCGGTTAATATCGTTCATGAAACCGGTTTAATTCCGTTCCTTGATTAACCGGTTAAATACGAAACCGGTTTTAACTAAACCGAAAAAATTTTGGTTACCGGTTATGGCAGCGAACGGAACGCTTACCGATATTAAGACCTCAATTAACCGGTTAAACTCAGACGCATGCTACAGCCGACTAGCGATCAAGGTCGATCGATCAAGGTCGCACATAAGATGCGCTCACTATCCTTTTCTAGCACGCGCGCTTGGTTCGTTTGTCTCATTCACACGCTTTCTGGTGTTTTCTTTCGTTTTCGCCGCAAAGGGAACCGAGTTAGCATCTTGCATTGCATCCTTTTCATTATTCTTGCTGTGGCGGCTAGCGGCCGAGTGATCTATACTACCGCCTGATGTTAAGCAGTTATATTTTTATGGGACTGAGGTGGCACACAAGCGTACGGCCCGCCTGATGTTAAGCACTTTTTTATGGGACTGAGGTGGCAAACAAGCGCACGGCCCGCCTGATGTTAAGCACTTTTTTATGGGACTGAGGTGGCAAACAAGCGTACGGCCTGCCTGATGTTAAGCACTTTTTTATGGGACTGAGGTGGCAAACAAGCGTACGGCCCGCCTGATGTTAAGCACTTTTTTATGGGACTGAGGTGGCAAACAAGCGTACGGCCTGCCTGATGTTAAGCACTTTTTTATGGGACTGAGGTGGCAAACAAGCGTACGGCCCGCCTGATGTTAAGCACTATTTTATGGGACTGAGGTGACAAACAAGCGTACGGCCCGCCTAAAGTTAAGCACTTTTTATGGGACTGAGGTGGCAAACAAGCGTACGGCCCGCCTGATGTTAAGCACTATTTTATGGGACTGAGGTGGCAAACAAACGTACGGCCCGCCTGATGTAAAGAATTTTTTATGGGACTGAGGTGGCAAACGAGCGTACGGCCCGCCTAATGTTAAGCAGTTTTTATGGGACTGAGGTGGCAATCGAGCGTACGGCCCGCCTGATATTAAGCAGTTTTAATGGAACTGAGGTGGCAAAAACGTGTGGCCTCCTGATGTTAAGCAGTTTTTTATGGAACTGAGGTGGCATACAAGTGTACGGCCTGCCTGATGTTAAGCACTTTTTTATGAGACTGAGGTGGCAATCGAGCGTACTGCCCGCCTGATATTAAGCAGTTTTAATGGAACTGGGGTGGCAAAAACGTGTGGCCCTCCTGATGTTAAGCAGTATTTTATGGAACTGAGGTGACAAGCAAGCGTACGGCTCGCCTGATGTTAAGCAGTTTTTAATGGAACTGAGGTGCCAAACAAGCGTACGGCTGGCCTGATGTTAAGCAGTTACCATAGCGTAGCCTATACATGCTTGCAATCCCTTTGGAATTGTCCTTAACATCAGGCGGGTCGTACGCTTGGTTGCGACCATATTCCCGTAAAAACCTGCTTAATATCAGGCGGGCCGTACGCTTGTTTGCGACCACAGTCCCATAAAAACTGCTTGACATCAAGCGGGCCGTACGCTTGTTTGCCACAATCCCATAAAAAGTGCTTAGCATCAGGCGGGCCGTACGCTTGTTTGCCACCTCAGTCCCATAAAAAAGTTCTTAACATCAGGCGGGCCGGACGCTTGTTTGCCACAATCCCATAAAAAGTGCTTAACATCAGGCGGGCCGTACGCTTGTTTACCACCTCAGTCCCATAAAAAAGTTCTTAACATCAGGCGGGTTGTACGCTTGTTTGCCACAATCCCATAAAAAGTGCTTAACATCAGGCAGGCCGTACTCTTGTTTGCCACCCCAGTCCCATAAAAAAGTTCTTAACATCAGGCGGGACGTACGCTTGTTTGTCACATCAGTCCCATAAAAAAGTTCTTAACATCAGGCGGGACGTACGCTTGGTTGCGACCATATTCCCGTAAAAACCTGCTTAATATCAGGCGGGCCGTACGCTTGTTTGCGACCACAGTCCCATAAAAACTGCTTGACATCAAGCGGGCCGTACGCTTGTTTGCCACAATCCCATAAAAAGTGCTTAGCATCAGGCGGGCCGTACGCTTGTTTGCCACCTCAGTCCCATAAAAAAGTTCTTAACATCAGGCGGGCCGGACGCTTGTTTGCCACAATCCCATAAAAAGTGCTTAACATCAGGCGGGCCGTACGCTTGTTTACCACCTCAGTCCCATAAAAAAGTTCTTAACATCAGGCGGGTTGTACGCTTGTTTGCCACAATCCCATAAAAAGTGCTTAACATCAGGCAGGCCGTACTCTTGTTTGCCACCCCAGTCCCATAAAAAAGTTCTTAACATCAGGCGGGACGTACGCTTGTTTGTCACATCAGTCCCATAAAAAAGTTCTTAACATCAGGCGGGACGTACGCTTGTTTGTCACCTCAGTCCCATAAAAAAGTTCTTAACATCAGGCGGGACGTACGCTTGTTTGTCATCTGTCCCATAAAATAGTTCTTAACATCAGGCGGGCCGTACGCTTGTTTGTCACCTAAGTCCCATAAAAAGTACTTAACATCAGGCGGGCCGTACGTTCGTTTGCTACCTGTCTCATAAAAAACTGCTAAAAACATTTATTATTATGCTATTGATAGCCCTGTCGATATCCTAAGTGATTTTCAAGGTCAACTATCGATAGTGTACTATCGATATTTTGGCTTCACTACTGCCGGAAAGCATTATAATAATATTCGTTTGCAGCGCGCGAGAGTTTTTTATTGGAAAGAGATGAAGCATTCATACGTCATAACTCGATCCCTCGCTAATACAGCCAAATTTCAATTTAACCGGTTAATTTTGCTTAATAGAACCGAAATTTGTGTAAAACCGGTTTCATCATACCGAAACCGAAACCGAAACCTTAACCGCAATCCATTCCGGTCTGGGTTCAATGGCCGGAACCGGTTTGAAAAATTAACCGGTTTCCGAGCCCTGGTCCAGATACCTCGCGTGCCTCGCCCGAGCACTCATGTTACGACATTGTCTATGCGTTCAGACGTCATAACTAAATGCTATGACGCGGCATGTGGCTGATGTAGACGCACGCATTTATGAACGATGAAAACCGGCCAAGTGCGTGTCTGACTCGCACATAAAGGGTTCCGTACCACTGTAGAATAAAAACGTCAAAAATATCAAGGTTATTTTTAAATTTTATTTTATTTATTGTTGTAGTGGCAACAGAAATACACATTCTATGAAAATTTCAACTCTCTACCTATTACGGCTCGTGAGATACAGCCCGCTGACAGCCGGATAGACAGACAGACGGACAGCGTAGGCTTAGTAATAGGTTCCCGTTGGCACCCTATGCGTATGGAACCCTAAAAACAACGATAAAATTATCCAAGTCACCGGGTATTTTAGATAATTATTTTATTTTTGTCCGTAATATTTTTAGTAGGTATAACAATTTAAAAATAATGTTGTAGAGTTGACAGATTACATACATTTGTATGTACGTAAGTTGAACGTCTGCCAAATCTTTGTCTCATATGTAGTACATAAATGCGTAGTTAAGGTAAATAATTTGTCATAAGCGACTGTAGCCTAGGGGTGAACAGGTTGGGCTAGCAATCAGAAGGTCCCAGGTTCGATCCCCGGTAGGGCATGCACCAATGGATGAATTTTCATCTATGTGCATAATTTACACAGTTCGCTGACGGTGAGGGAAACATCGTGAGGAAACCTACCTATCCCTCGGGATTAGGTAATAGTCAGTTCCTATATACACGGCGACAAGGTTCACCACCTGTCACGTTGGGTTCTGACTATCTGGTGAAACGTGGGCTTTGAGTTGGTTAATACCTCCACAATGTGGTGGTGTATGGCCACTCAAGTCTCTGACTACCCCCGAATGGGGATAAAAAAGTCGTGACGTTATATAATTTGTCATAAAAATGTCATATACGTTTATTCTGTTATTCCAAATATGGTTTTGATAAACACATTACAAAGAAAGAGAGACAAGTGACTGTCTAAAATTGTCCTACAAAACTGAGTCCAAGGACTCAGTCGGTCGCGGAAAGTAATGTTGAAAACATGTCGATATTGCCAATACGGCGAATGATGCCTTCTTATTCATTTATCTTGCGTTAAAACTGCGAAATCGCCGACACAGTCAATTAACTGCCTATCATCAAAATTAATTGTACTTCATAAGGTACAAATTATTAATAACGTTGTAAATTAAAGGGTAATAGATACCTGTCACCGCCCTAAAGTTCAGCTACCTTAAGGTCAGTTAACACGCAGCGAACATCGATGTCCAAAGAGCTCAATACACGGGGCAATAACCGCTCGAGAACGAGTGCTTAGGAAAAATATTATGTAGACTCTACATTATATTATTATTATTATTAATACTCTACATTGTAGAGTATTAATAATAATAATAATATAACAATATCCTGGGACATTTTTTACACACGGCTACTTTATCCCAAACTAAGCAGAGCTTGTACTATGAAAACCAGATAACTGATATTACTACATATACTATTTTTTTATTTGTAAATACATACTTAATATACATATACACCCAGACTCGGGACATACAGACATGTTCATGCACACAAATGCATGTCCCGGGTAGGAATCGAACCTACGACCTGCAGCGTGAAAGGCGCCTCCACGCCAACCACGCTAACGGGCCCGTCAGATATTATTTGAACATAAAGTATAATTATACTGGGTCTCCAACATCTTCTTCTTATAGTATGGTTAGCAGCCAACCTGTTGTCAGAGTTGTTCAAGCTCCCCAATACCTCGGACCAGGCTTAACGACTGCCTAGATGACAACAACCGGGACCGACTTTACACGGAGAACCTCAGTTCAAATGCCACTAAATGGTCACCCATCTCTGCCTAACCTTGCCAAGTGTTGCTTAACCTCCGATCGTTTACCTATCAGTGATTGCAGCTGGCTATGAGCCGATGCGATTTACAATGAAGGGTTCACGAAGATAATATTAGATACCAATGGTTTCGGTATGGTCAATTGTTAAGGGACTCGAGGCCCTGACGGGAATCGAATACGCAACTGCCCGAGTGAGCCTATTTACGACCAAATGAGACTTGGTATTTTCCATAGTCCTAGAAAACATAATAGTCCGGGTTACCTAGAACATTTTTTTTAAATTAGTATCAAGTTCATTTTCCGTGCGTAGCTTCATTTTGATGACGCCCAACAATTTCTGTACGAAAAATCTTGATTGTGGGAGGTAAGAGGGGTGATGATGATGATGATGATGATTCTCAAAAATGTATTACTAACTCGGTTTTTTTTGTTAAATCTAACGATAATTATCTAAATTATTGAAAAAAATATCATATCAGCTGGTTAGTAATCATTTTTGATGACCTCGTTATCGATACATGTTGGAAGGGGGTGACTCTTAAATCAAACCATACATTTTGTAGGACAAATATTTTTTCGAATAATTTAGATAATTATCATCAGATTTAACAAAAAAACAGTAATATTTTTTTGAGAATCATCAAATCATCATCATCACCCCTCTTACCTCCCACAATCAAGATTTTTCATACAGAAATTGTTCGGCGTCTCATCAAAATGAAGCTACAAACGGAAAATTAGCTTGATACTAATTAAAAAAAAAAAAAACTAGGGAACCCGGACTATAAGCTTACTCATGAACCAAAAGATATTTGTAGCAAACAAAACATATGCGATCCAATTCGACAGACATCAGTCAATAAATGCTCGAGTTCACGTCATGGTTAAATCGGGAATCGAACGGGCAACGTTCGCAGCACCAACCTACAAACGTAATGTGAACGGCTTACCAGGGGGTAAGGACCGTAAGAAGATTCGTTGATGTCATTTGCTAATAATAGACAATGATTGAGAAAAAAATGAAAAATGAAATGTAACGTCACGACTTTTATCCCCATTCGGGGGTAGTCAGAGGCTTGAGTGGCCATACACCACCACATTGTGGAGGTATTAACCAACTCAAAGCCTACGTTTCACCAGATAGTCAGAACCCAACGTGACAGGTGGTGAACCTTGTCGCCGTGTATACAGGAACTGACTATTACCTAATCCCGAGGGATAGGTAGGTTTCCTCACGATGTTTTCCCTCACCGTCAGCGAACTGTAAAATACAACTGCGAACTGTAATGATTGAGCAATTCTAATTATCAAATATTTATGAGTGGTAGAGCCAAGCTGTAGCCAATTGACTGCAGCTCAAAAACGGGCTGGCTCGACCGGGGTAGTACCACCATCTCACAGAAGATCGGCGTAAAGCAGCTATTACAGCTGCGTTTCGTACGATGAGTGAGGGAGCCGAAAGCTCACCCACTCCCCCTCCCTCCATCCCACTCCCCTTCAGGTCGGCCATGTGCGAGCAATGTCTTTGGTATTGTAAGCATCTATAAATGTGTGTGTAGCGTCACGACTTTTATCCCCGTTCGGGGGTAGTTAGAGGCTTGAGTGGCCATACACCACCACATTGTGGAGGTATTAACCAACTCAAAGTCCACGTAAGCATCTATAGACCACGGTAATTGCTTAACATCAGGCGGTCCGTACGCTTTTATGCCACCGCAGTCCTATAAAAAAAAACTAATTATCAAATATTAATGAGTGGTAGAGCCAAGCTGTAGCCAGTTGACTACAGGTCATATACGGGCGGGCTCGACCGGGGTAGTACCACACTCTCACAGAAGATCGGCGTAGTAGCTATTACAGCTGCGTTTCGTACGATGTGTGAGAGATCCGGAAAGTCTACAGATATGAAATATACACCGACCTATTTACCCAACTTTATCATTTTTACCCATTTTTTTGACTTCCTGTTTACTCAAAATGTACTCAAAAGTTAATCTAGACTAACATTCTTTAGAATCTTTTAAGCTAATGCCTCGTAAACTGAGAGTCAACAACTCGTATCTAAAACTGTTACTATCTATACATGAAATCTTTCAGACATGAAATATTTGAAATAAGAGTAGTTTATGAGATAGACACTGAAATTACAGCTGATTTATTTTCCCTGTCCGTCTGTCTATCGACAGCGGATTTGTCTAGTGGTTTGAGCATCGGCCGCTCACTTCTGTGTGGTTGCAGGTTCGATTCCCATCAGCACTAATTCAGAAATTACCTATTTTACAATTTGCTCTGACCCCCTAGATAAGTGGCTTCATCTACAAGCATTTCTACAAAACGCTACGTTTAAATGTATGAAAGTGACATTAAGTAGATCACGTGACTTATGTTACTTCCATACGTGAAGCGTAGCGATTTATAGAAACGCGTGCAGACGATGCCATATTCTAGCGGGGCTGGTCTGGATGCTACATTAATTAAGATGATCCAACGAAACAAAAATGTCCATACGAACAAAGCCGCAAGCGCAACTAGTATTGCAATAAACTGAAAAGAAAATTTTCAGCGTTACGACTTAAAGTTTACAGTACAGTCGGATATTGACCTTTAAAAATTGTGCTACCGCCGGATTTTGAACCCGGAACGCGATGGGCCTATTAACGCTATAATAAGCCTAATACAATGTGTATATAATGTATGTATGTAGGTCTGTGTGTATACTGAGCCTACATTGCTTGAATCACCGTGAAATTTTTGGTATGCGAATGATGTCATACGACAAGTAATCCGTTTCTACATTGTAGATATTCATTTGCAATTTTATTAGGCTCGCCGCAAACGGGCCACCGACCACAGCCACTGGTGGCCAGCGACAAGCTGTTCACACGCTTTTTCATGCATTTCGTAGAAACCCGCACACGTGTGCGTTGTAGCGGCAACAGAAATGCACATTCTGTGAAAATTTCAAGTCTCTACCTACTACGGTTCGTGAGATACAGCTCGCTGATAGACAGACGGACGTACGGAGAGCGTAGGCTTAGTAATAGGGTCCCGTTGGCACCCTTTGGGTACGGAACCCTAAAAACACATGTTATATTACAGTTATTGTACCTTTTGACGTCATAAGGTTGAACGCCTAATTAAACTAGCGTGGCGACGACCCAGTTAACACTATGTACTCGTTACATATGTAAATAGCAGTTATGTACGATGGTAACACTTCATGTTACTGTTTGAACAATCTGTTATGATTTAACGGTTGTAATTTATGTAAAGAGGTGGAAAAATACACCTGAAATCATTATTTTCAGGCTTAGTAAGTCAGCTAAATTGTCATACTGATGAGGCTATTTGTAGTGATAGCCAACTGGTTTAAGGACAAGGTGTGTAGGTTCCAACCCTGGTACGCACCTCAGCAATTTCAGGAGGGTTTCAGGGGTGAAATGTGGGTGCACTGTATTGCACAGATCTACAGTTCGTTATAACTTCACATTAGTAGTTATATTTGAAAAAAAAAATCTCTTGTATTTTTATAGTCAAGGATGGTACACTGGCAGACGGTCCACCTGATGGTAAGTGGAAGCCGCCGCCCAGGACATCTGCAACTTAAGGGGAGCAGACGCGGCGCCGGCCTTTTAGGGACCTGTAAACATGCCCTTTGAGAACCTCATGTTGTAGTGCTAAGGAATGACTTCAGGAGGGAGATCATTCCATAACTTGCACTTGCGTTTCTACCAATAATGCTAAATGATGATAAATATCGCTACATTAACTCAACTGTATGGTCCCAAACTAAGCAACGCTTGTACTATGGCCATACAATAGACTGGGGGCGATCCCAGTGACACCCAGACCAGGGAAAATTATGAAAATACCATTTCAGAAAGCCCCGACGAGAAGTCGCAAGTACCCTGTAGAGTGCCAAGCACCCACGTTCAAACAAGTAGAGTCAAGCGACCAAGCGGTCGTCAATCTCTGCTCTCCCAATGACTACGTTCAAAGTTCATTAGTCTACATTCTAGACTTTTTTTCTATATAAAAATCGCAAGTAACGCGCTAACTCATGGTATGACATCACTAGTCGTAAGCGGGGTGAAGAACCAACCCACTAAAGATACGATGACCGAAACCGAATCGGTAGTTCAATCTATTTTGGAATCGATTCAATTTATCGATTCGAGATTATTTTTTGAAGTGTAATTTGGGTAAGGCTGTTATTAATTTTATTAATCCATAAAGTTTGGGAGCGATCATGAGTAGGTATGTGATATGTCTTTTGTACTGATATGATATTCAATCGAATTATTATTACCAGTTATTGTTGGGAATGTTACCCAAACATTCCCATAATAAATAAATAAAAAAAATCTTACCTACTATTTTTTTAAGTAAATAAAGTTTTTAAAATGAAACGTTGACAAAAACCTAAATAGTAACTAATATATTTTATTTTCATAAGTTATTATTATTAGTAAATCATAGCAAGCAAATACGTATGATACTTATAGTTTGAGATTTCATTTTAAATTTTCATTTGGAAACGCGATTGAGAGGCTTGTTTTGAATTTTGACGCGCTAAAAATTCGATGTAATGGCATGTTAAACAGTTTAGAAAAAAAAACACATTTTGACTATTTGATATAAATACAAAAAATAAATAGGTAATTACAATCAATTATACAGAACAAAAGCAATATTAATTATAATCAATCAAAAAAAAAGTAAGCGAGTAGTTATTTTGACCTGACGGCGCGCGGTCACCGCCCTCGGGAAAGCGGACGGAAACGTGTGGAAAGCGCGGAACACCGCGTGACGTCACCGCCCGTTAGGTAATCGCCCCGTTTCAAACGTGGAAGTTAGTATTTTTTTAATTGTCATTAACGAAAATGTGTGTCGCACTGGCCAGTGACACGCACATTTTAAATTTGGATCGTTTTAAATTTCTGATGAAATAGGATAATATAATATTTCAAGGGTATTATAAGGGCTATATCGCACGAGGACACCAGTGGTAGCGCAACCAGTCGCTCCACCTCCAAAATGTATAGAGCTGTATGGAGGATATCGCCTGGTGTTCGCTAGGTAGCGCAACCAATTCGGTATCGGCTATCGAATCACCCACTGGTGGCGCCACCATGGTTGCCTCGTGCGATATCGCGCTTAGGATAGCATGTGGAAATCATTGTTAAATAGGTTTTCATAATACTCTAAGCGTTCACGGAGCTATACATATTCGGTAATATTTTTATATAGGTATCTAATGTATAATTAAATATTTTCCTTAATTTCTTGTTTATGGAATTCCCCTTTTTCAATTGTTCCAGAGACAATAAACCACATCTAAACCACATATTCAACATCCATGTTATTAGTTATTACATACTACATTGCGTAATGTACCTATGTACTATTATTATGTAGGTACCTATTGAAAACATCCGGTACATATCATCATATGTAGGCAGAGTTGTAATAACTAAATAATATTATTAAAATAAATATTGCCAGACTGTATAATTAAACTAAGCAACGCTTAGTCTATGGGCATCTTTGAATAGACTGGGGCCCCTGTCTTTTTTTTTATAGGCCTGCGGTGTCAAAAAAGCGTACGGCCCGCCTGATGTTAAGCAGTTACCGTAGCCTATAGATGCTTACAATACCAAAGGCATTGCTCGCACATTGCCGACCTGAAGGGGAGTGGGATGGAGGGAGCGGGGGTGGGCTTACGGCTCTCTTACTCATCGAACGAAACGCAGCTGTAATAGCTGCTTTACGCCGATCTTCTGTGAGAGGGTAGTACTACCCCGGGGGGTTCTGTGTCTGGGGGTAATCTCAGTGACACCCAGACCAGGGTTACGAAATAAAATTTGCGGAAATTGAACCGGCAACCATTCTGTGAACTGAGCCTTCTGGTAACAATCGTTTAGTGCTCTAACGGTCCGTTAATGGATTGGTGAACTCGGCAAGGAGAGTAATCACACTTCAATGTTGAAACTTTCTATAAATACTACGAGACAAGAATTCTTGAAGATTGATACAATTATAAATGATCAATGACCTCTCGATAAAAAATAACCCGCCACGAGCCACCCACGTGGTATCTAACCCTTAAACACGGGTTTCCGTAGCAACTGATGGGGGCACGTTGTGGTAACCGCCCCGGTCGTAACCCTGCGCTCTTATTTGCCCCACCACCGGGCGGGGTCAATGGCACAGTTTAGCACACTTTTCTACGCAACTGAAACGCTGAAGTTCATTCACCCCGATTGATTGTGTTATGTCGAACATAAAAATATAATATTGTGCTAAGATTTTGTTTTTTCGTCAATATACGGAACTGATTTGGAGTTTTGAATATATATTTTTATGTTAGTTGCGCTATAAAAATGTAAATATTTGGTAACGGTGTCTAGAATTCTAGGTCTATTATTTGTTCACTTATTCACTTTTGTGTGTGACTATGTTGGCCCGCCTGATGCTAAGAAGTTACCGTAGTCTATTCCGTTACGGTATTCCGTTTTGAAATATCGAATCGGGGTTTCCGAACGCGATACGTCCATACATTTGGATGGATTTACTGCGTTTGGAATCCCCGATTCGATATTCCGAAACGGAAATCCGTATGTATGTGGCGGGCCTAAGCCTAATCTCATGTGACTTTCAAGATGATTAAATAGTTTCCTTGTATGAATTTAATTTATTACAAAAGCATAAGCGATAATTCGCTTAATTTGTTATTCGATAAAAACAAAAACATAAACCATTTATTTATTTATATATCTATCTACTTTATAGTACGTATATGGTATAGGTACTATTTATAATATAACCTTTGTATTTTCCCATTTTATATGGCAACGAGATTTCCATTTCTGTAATATGGATGCGGTAACTCCGAATAATATTATAAATACATTCAAGAACAATGTTATATTATTATGAGTAAATTATTGCATATAATTTATAATTTATCAATTTATATTTTATTTACGACACAAATAATATTGAAATATCCTGAGCTCTGAACGATAGAGAACCAAAGTAATGTACATTGTTCAAAGGAGTGCAAGCTGAAGCTGGCAGTGGGCTGGTCACGTTACCCGAAGATCCGTCAACCATGTTACCGACCAACCATGAAACCATAAAAGGTATGTTTACAGGTCCCTAAAAGGTCGGCGCCGCGTCTGCTCCCCTTAAGTTGCAGATGTCGTCGGCGGCTTGTACTTACCATCAGGTGGACCGTCTGCCAGCGTGCCATCCTTGGCTATAAAAAAAAACCGCTGGAGCAGACGCGTTCTTGAGTGGAGACCACGAGAAGGCAAGCGTAGTGTAGGAGCCCTGCGGCCAGGTAGAGTGACGACCCCCGGAAGGTGGCTGGCAAAAACTGGATGCAAAGAGCTGAATACCGAGCTCAGTGGCGTGCATTGGGGGAGGCCTATGTCCAGCAGTGGACAGCAATAGGATGATGATGATGAGCTCTGAATTCAGAGAAGCAGGCATGGAAATGATTGCTATTTTCATTTTCGTTTCATTACGTGATTTTTTTTTCTTTCAGTATTGTTTCACCTGTAAATTTTCAGTCTATACTTTTATACACAGTGATTTATCATTAAGTCCACACGATAAAACCCACTTCAATGACTTCTATAGAGTGTTAAAAATATAAAAATATGTGAATTAGATCTATTTTACTTCTAAGAATGAGTACCTATTCTAATCCGAAATTATTCAGCACCCTGTACAGAAAGGAGTTCTCTTGTAACCCAAATTGTGGAAACCTGTCAAAATTCGCAACACACCGCACGTGGGCCGAACAAAACATCACGTGTAATCCCCGCTCCAAATATAAATGTCGCACACAAGGATACATTAGCACACCACTAATAAATTACGTCGCCGCTTATTACCATCGGTCATCAAACTTTATATCCTTTCAACCTCCAAAATTGAATATTTGTTCGTCAATTGAAGCTTGTTATCTAACTGGAATTGAATAAATCAACCGTCTGAATGGGTCAAATGGGTTAATTTGGAGTTTGAATTGAGATTTTCGGATTAAGGTTTACGCAATTCGTTAAGACTTGAATAAGTTATTTAAAGTGTTGCGAGCTTAGTTTTGTACGGGACGTAATTACATTGATACATTTATAAATAAAAAGGTTGATGTCATTTTTATCATCAAACCCAACGCAAATAATGATGCATATAGCCTCAAAAAATAATTTATATTATTAAAACGTGAGCAGATTAAAATAACTGCTTTGACGTAGCTCGGTTGTTACCTAGTTATTTTTATATGGCCTTTTAAATACTTGCCAGTTCTATGTAAATGCTTCCTTCCTATTTTATTTACTTATATAAACACTTATCTCTCGACTGTATCGTGATTCATGAATAGTTAAGATATTATACACAAGCATTTACCTATAATAATTAAAATATCGAATTGTGCTTTATACTAGGGGCAGTTCAGTTAAGACACATTGTATTTTGGGGCATTTTGCATTATGTTGGGGCACGTTGCATTATTCTTAGTATGATTGCAGACCGATGGGAGTCTCCGTTATTACGGATATAGATGAAACTCCAGACAGAGTTTAAATTCTAATTACTAACACTCTAGATATTAAGAAATTTTTATCAACACAGTATGGAATTGTCCAAAAAGAAATGGGCACGTTACTTTATGTTGGGGCACATTGTATTATGTTGGGGCACGTTGTATTATGTTGGGGCATATTGTGTTATGTAGGGGCACATTGCATCGGTCCCGGACAGACAGCAATGTCCGGCCTTGACGTCTGATTCGTGAGTTGAGTCGCCGCTTGTTATTCACTTCGCGTTACAGGAACAGTGATTTACATGGAGGCGACATTGATGAGAAAAATATTGGTTCAATAATTTGTAACACTTTTAAAATAAGATAATAATTAACCTGGGGATTAAAATATTGACGTGAGCACAACCTTAGTGCAAAAATTTAGCTCAGTCAGAGGGGCTAAAAGAACTAGTACGTCCTGTGTCTTGTGTCGTAGTAGGTACTAGCGACTCTTTATCCAAAAAAAAACAAACGCCCCCCCAAAAGTAATCCTTTTTTTGTCAACCTGTGTCATCCCACTGCTGGGCAAAGATCTCCCTTTCCTTCCTCCATTCTTCCCTGTTTATGGCAATTGTGGGCCAATCCAAATCAATGTATAAGTCCAACTCATCCCTCTATTTTAATATTTTTATAAGACTATAGCTACCAAACCAACCCAGTAGCTACCACACGTTAAACATGAATAAAGTCAGAAAATTTTAAATGTGTTAATACTCCATATTAGTTCTATTCTTGCCCTTGAGCGCGGGCGCATTGCGGCAGGTCGCGTCTGCGCGCTCCGTCCGTTCTGTACAGTTATACATGGATCCCGATGTGCGTGCGCGCACGAAATTCGAATTTTGAACGTTTTATAGCCGTTTATGATTGGACATGCTGAATTCTAAAAATGAATTTATAATCCTACATAGCCTGGAAGTGTTTGGTAAATTGTAATTCACCTAACAATGTTATAATTCAAATGGCAAAATTGTTATAGTTCATACGAAATTTCAAGAGTAACGCATCATCATCAGATCACTATACTTATGTACATTTAAAACGATGTACCAATATCTGTTTATTTTAGGGTAAATTTATAGCGAATCGTAAACAAAGCGAATAAAACGTAAACCCTGTTTGAGTTTGCGCCAAAGATAAATAATATGGCCGATAGACGCATGTAAAGTTGAAAATAGAATTTACAACACCCTTATTATTGGTGTATCGTGGGCCCAGTGCTGTTTTGGTTGGTTAAACTGATTTGGAATAACCAGAATTGAATTTGAAATTGGAATACTAACTTTTTGTTTTCTGCATTGCCAGTGTTATCCCACACACACACACACATACGTCACGACTATTATCCCCATTCGCGGGTAGTCAGAGGCTTGAGTGGCCATACACCACCACATTGTGGAGGTATTAACCAACTCAAAGCCCACGTTTCACCAGATAGTCAGAACCCAACGTGACAGGTGGTGAACCTTGTCACCGTGTATACAGGAACTGACTATTACCTAATCCCGAGGGATAGGTAGGTTCCCTCACGATGATTTCCATCACGTTTTTATCCCACTAAAAAGTATTTGAAATCTATGGCAATTTTGAATGTTACTAGAGAAAATCGATTGGAATGAAACAAAACCATAATGCAATTAAAGTAGGTAGGTACTCAAAAATTAAATTAATACAGCTAGGTACACATTGACACAAAAAAAAACATGTGGCAAATAAAATAAGAATATGATTAATTAACGTAATCTTGTGAGAACGTGCACGTGAACCGCCACGTGTCACGTTTCAAAATAAACGACCGTATAATACTTCATTATTATAATAATTATGAACAATAACTATAGTAACACCCGACTTCGTTTGTGAAAGTTCAAATTCTATTGTTAGTGTATTGTCGTATGAAAATCTAAGTTCGTAATGGCTTCAAAACTTTAAAATGGACTACTGGACACGGCTGACATTCAGAAGTTCGACAGCTCATTATATCGACACAGTCCCAACTTCGAAGAACAATATTTCGACTACTCATTGCTTCGACAGAACATTATATTCGACGAGCATTACTTCGACAACACACAACTTCGAAGAACACTACTTCGACAGAACACTACTTCGACATGCACTTGTTCGTGGGATCTCTACTTCGACGGAACATAACATCGACACAAACAACCCGAGTGACGCGAGAGCTGGAATTCGGGGCATTCGACTTGGCTGGGTTCGAAGGGAATGACAGACAACCCCCGTCATTCCCTTCGTGTTAGGTTACTTTAGACCCGAAACGCAGAAATAGGAGCCCCGCGCTCCGTCGACTTGCTCGGGAGCTGTCACTTTTTAGAGCAGTATTATGTCGAAATTATAAAAAAAAGGAAAAGGAGAGAGGAGGAGGAGGATCTAGAAAGGAGACTCGGTTTCGTAGAGTTACGTGTACGTCACTCATACGTCGTCTGTATCACTCTACATAAAGCCCAAAATCTTCTTCTTATCAAAACAATAATACCTACTTGTATTAAAAAAATAGCCAAGAATTTACAGATTTTTTTATTTGAAACGCACTTTTCAGTTAAAAGTGCTTTTTAATGTAATTTGATTATAACTCTATATTTTGGGAGTTAATACATACATACATACATATACTCACGCCTGTATCCCAAGGGGTAGGCAGAGACTATTGATTACCACATGCTACGATTTTGACACACCTCTTTTGCTTCATCCACATTCATACATCTTCTCATGCACTGCCGTCGGTTGAGGGTGCTACGGACTTGACCTTTCTGGAAGAGACCATTATTCTGGTTTGGGAGTTAATGTACAGAAACTACTGTATTTAATTATTAATCATATTACATTATAATATTTTAATTACCATAGGTAAGTAAAGTCTACGCTAATTATTTCGACATTGCAATTAATGTTCCTGGTCACGTGTACATTGACGTCATCAAACTATACATAATAGAAGATGAGTGTTTTTTGTGTACATTGTGTAATTAAACGTGGTAATGAAATGTATAGATTATTCACGGTTATATCACAAAAGAATATGGGTTGAAATGAACACGTGAAAACTTAAACGTTAAATTATAATATTGACGGATTATGCCTACTACTTATTAGAAAATGTATTAAGGTTTTAGGGTTTAGAAAACATGTACCTAATTTAGTTTAGGTAACCAAAGAGATCATTTAGAAGACTTTAGTGTAAATGGGCGTAAGTTCACGGAGATTATGTACCTAGATATATGATGTAGAAATGTTTTCTTAAAACGAGTAATAAACAACTCAGAATTTAATACGCTTACCATTTCTGGACGTTGAAAAAAACGTAAAAAGCCCGCCAAAAATAAACGTCAACAAATACAAGATGGCCGCCGGCGCCTCGGCCTCGCCGCGCCAGGAAGTGCATATAATACCAATGAACTTTTCAATGTTACCCAGTTTTCTGCAGTGGATCCTGGTTGTGTAAAAATATGCGCATTTTATGGTGTATATCGCGTAATTGTGGGCCGTTTATAGCCAGATCTTCGTTATATTATAAAGTGTACTGACACCATTTTGCAGCGTCCGCCATTTTGAATGTCGTGCAGTTCTGACCTTGGTCGTGGAATATCAATGTTGTTATGTATTTACGGATAATTCTGTTGTTATTAATTCTACAAGTACCTAACCTATTTTTTATGTATCAAGGATAACATGCTGGGAAAGACAATGGGGATAATGCCTATTTTTATACTTAATTAATTTTGTTTTTATATTATTAACTCATAAGTACCAACTATTTTTAACATCTGTGAGAGAATAACAAAATAATGACTACCAAGATATTCAAAGTTTGCTTAAACTAAGCTAAGTATGATGTCATACCCGAGGTAGTAAGTACCTGAATTTTTGTAAGCTCTAACTAAACGTTTGTAGTTTTGCCAACTTTAAAGTTATTTTAAGTATTATTTATCAGTTAGTAATTAGGATTGAGGTACTTTATATAATGCAAAAAATAAAATTAGGCATATTCCTCATTCAAAATGGCAAGTTCACACGTAGCAAGTCAACTTGACTGACCTCAACTTGGTTATTGACAGGTAAGCAAATGGCAGCAGTTTGCAAATTTATTTCAAGTTGACTGTCACAAGGAATTCTACAACGACCTAATATGAATAAGTCTTATATACTGTTTCTTGAATGCCTTGAATATTATTTAACAGGAAGTTTTAAGAATTTCCTCAACGCGGAACGATGATGCATCCAAATTACATATAACTTTGAGGTCATAAAGTATTCAAAGGATTTTATTGGTCAAATGAAATTGAAACCTATTTCTTTTTGGGGCCTACTTTTTACGTTAGAACAGAAAGTATGTATCAATGAACAATACCCCATTCGATTTGAGTTTTTTGGGGAGATTTTATTTTTGTAAAAATTGATTGTCGAACTTCGTTCTCTCTCGATCTTTTCGTGTATTGTATCGGTACCTTTCTCCTGCCAAACGACGGCATGACTACACAAAAGTTTAAATATAAGGGTGCCAATAACTAAGCAATGTTTTCTTTGTGTCCTAGCCACAATTAATAGCATAAGACTGCATTTATATTTTGTTAATATCTCTCACATACAGGTTTTAGTACGATGTTTTCCTTAGCCGCTTGACCGTTAAAATCAGTCATGTTTACGGCCTATTCTTGCTGAATCATTTTCATTGTTTAGTCCATCAGTTGGAAGACGTCCACTGCTGGACATAGGCCTCACTTCTTCATCCTTCACTCGCGTCCACCACGACCACGACGACGCCTTTGATGTCATAGTCTTCCTAATGGGAGACAATGTCTATGTCTTCCATCTCATAGTCGCTATTCTCGTCCGTGATACATCTAATTGCTAGTTTACCGAGAAGCTATCGAATGAGGTAATTATGCGCGTCTACATGTCCCGAGCAGTACCAGACTAATCATTTATGATGATACCTACGTGTTCAAGACTTCAAAACTGACTGCTCGGATACATGGCCTATTGGCGAAGGTTTATTATTTATTATTCCAAGAATTTGGGATAATTACATCAAACCTCATGCCATCAAAAATGTTAATAGTTTTCTTATTTTATTCGTGGTGGTCTCTTGCCAAAGTAAACACAAACTTTAATTATTGCTTCTAGATGCCTCGCAAGCCTCGCCCGAGCACTCGTGTTATGACATTATGTCTAAGTGTTTCGACGTCAAAACCGAGTGCTCGAGCGCGGCATGTGCCAGATGTAGATGCAACTAGTGAATATATTTGTCTCAATAAGGGAAGCGCTCCGGAGGCCACGGCCGCCACTGCAGCGGAAGTGACGTCATCCGAGGATAGTAAACTACACTATTTGGTCTATTATTAAACTGAAATTTAGATGTTAATGCAGCGATCTTGAATATCCAGTTCGTATGCGGAAATCACAGTTGAGGTCACATACATGGTTGCTGAGGAAATATAGAATTGCTAAATGTATTTAATATTTTTCTGCAATTTTTGGAAAAAAATCGTGATATTTTCAAATAGAGAAATTAAAATTAGAAATGTAAATGTAACGTCACGACTTTTATCCCCATTCGGGGGTAGTCAGAGGCTTGAGTGGCCATACACCACCACATTGTGGAGGTATTAACCAACTCAAAGCCCACGTTTCACCTGATAGTCAGAACCCAACATGACAGGTGGTGAACCTTGTCGCCATGTGTACAGGAATTGACTAAAAATAAAAAATTAGAATCACAATATTTCAGATTCTTAATTAAAAGTACTTATAGGACTTAAAAAATTACACAAAATTATGTTATAAAAAGACTCTACCACTTATTCGAATGCTATTTCCAAAAAGACAAACGGTCATTGGACTTGATTTAGGATACTTGCAATATTGACTTTAGGTACATGTTATAGAGTCGAAGATACCTTTTGTCCTTGTAGATAATATCTTAGGAAGATGAGGTACACTACCTACTGGTAGAGACTGGTGACATTTAATTCTTGACATGAAGATATGAAGTAATTATCAGATAAACATTTTGTATGAGAGCAATGTAGAGTCAACTTTTGATTTGTTTTTTTATTGTCAATATCGGTAGTAGAGTCATCGTTTCAAGGAACAGAAGCTGATATTTCAAGGTGAATACCTGATTATTTTATAACCACACCTTAAATAAAACAGAAAAACTGTAGAGCTGTTTTTTCTTGCTCCGTTCACTGACCTATGTTCACATTCCCAACATTGCGTTAAAAATAACGTCGAATGGAAAAATACCATGTCATTTCTGTAACTCTACCATGAGTTTTACGATCGATAGAGTCACTAACCGCGGACATCTACATAAAATATTGTATGCCAAATTGTTACCGGTATTCTTTGGTGGCCGATATGGTCTCTATACAAATATTTGTAACAATATAAAACTCATGTAGAGTTCCGTTGAAAAGATATTATGTCTAGTACTGCTGGACATGTAGACGACATGTACTGGACATAATAGTGAACACGTGTTGCGGAGGAACTTAATGTGTGCATATTGCTTCCTATGACACGAGTTTTTCCATCGGTCATGGTCAATTCTTTTGCAATTTTGGCACATTTTAAAGTTTTGCTGTCTTACATTACGCTTATGAGAAGGACGGATATAGATCGGTCATTCTTTTCGTCTGACCGTTTTCCGTGGGTCCACGGTGTCAATAAAAAAATTGACATCGAGGTCCCATGGAAAATGGTCAGACGAAGAATACCACAAGTACATTTAGGGCCGAATAATCGTACGCCACTTAAATTTGAGAGCTGCTTAACTTTGACGCGCCATAAAAAAAATGTCAGTTAACGACGTCTTAAACTGCTAAGTGGGACTTAAATATTGAAGTGGCTTTTGAGTATTCGGCCGTTAGAATAGTAATTTTTAAATACTCTTTTTAAATTTTAGTTTTTGGATGTGTGTGTAGTAATTTGAAACTATCACTATCTCTATCTGTCTACCCAGCCAGGAGTTAGTAGGTACGATCAATATAATAAAAACTAAAAGGTATCCAATATTAAACACCCTATACTCCAATATCCAACAAATAATCTTCACAAAAAAAGGAATCTTAATCAGTACAAGTGACATTTCGCGTCCGTACATGCATAAGGCCAATGCGGCGGTGCAACAAAAGCAAGATGGCGGCGTCTGCGCCCGCGCAACTGTCCGTGAACCTGGCACGCCGCTAAATTTACACACGACGCGTCATCCGGTGCGTGCGCAGAGATTATGTCAGTATAGATAGGGCATCCTTACGTAGGTAATCAATTTTCAATCACATTTGATCCCAAAACGCATTTGGTAAAGCAGCTGCAGCCTAGGGTCAAACAGGTTGGACTAGCAATCAGAAGGTCCCAGGTTCGGACCCCGGTGGGCCATGCACCAGTGGATGAATTTTCATTTATGTGCATAGGTAATTTACAGTTTGCTTACGGTGAGGGAAAACATCGTGAGGAAACCTACTTATCCCTCGGGATAAGGTAATAGTCAGTTCCTGTATACACGGCGACAAGGTTCACCACCTGTCACGTTGGGTTCTGACTATCTGGTGAAACGTGGGCTTTGAGTTGGCTTAATACCTCCACAATGATGTATGGCCACTCAAGCCTCTGACTTTTTTTTTCATTTATTTATTTTAATTTCATTTGGTACCAATTAATGTCACATACATAATTATCTGTAGATTCAGGTTCATAATTATTGAGGCACTAATACCCACTTGTAGTTATTGAACGGTAATCGATCGGAGGTTAAGCAACGCTTGGCTAGGTCAGGGAAATATGGGTGACAATCAGTGACAATTTGAACTGAGCTTCTCCGTGCCTCGGAGAGTACGCCTGGCCTCCCCCAGTCCTGTCAGATTACCGTCCCATCGAACTATGAAAAAAGGGGTCAGCGCGAACTATGCCGAAAAGGTATTTGGCTCAGCATGTGCTGGGGGGGAACGAGACTCCACCAGCGCTGATTTTCAGCCAAACCCAAGAGAAAAGGACTAATAAAAATATATATCTACTTAATAAAATCAATAAAATAGTAAAGAGACATAGGTACGTGCGAAAAATATATTAAGTAAGTATATAATAAATAAAATACATCGAGAGAGAGAAAGAGAGATCGTTCTTAAGATGCGGTTTTGACGTTTAATGTATGGAACATCTGTCAAAAACAGCATCTCAAGTTTGATCTCAATCTTGAGATCGATTAGTACGGGCCTTATATTACCAAGTTTCAATTCAGGTTTTGACATATTCAAAACATTGGCAATGCCATCACTGGATCAAAAGGTAACAACCTCCAGTAAGTACTAATAATAATAATAATAATAATAATTTATTAAAGTAACCAGCTGGCCTACTCCGAAATACGAACCTAACGTTTCGGCTGACGGATTGTCGTGATTTTGACATTTCTTCTTTCGTTTTTCTCTACGTTTTGACATTGTTTTGATCATAAATCGAATCCGTACTTCGGACGATCCGTCAGCGACGTATTTCGGAGTAACCCCCCTGGACTCAATTAAAAACAATGCTAGTATAAAAAAAAAAAAAAAAACAAAGTATGTATATAAATACAATAAATAAATATGCAAATCACTGCTGCACCATCCCATGAGAGACGGCGCCGCAGCGATTTACATATACACCGTCCAACCTGCTGGCGAACATCTGTAATAGAGTGTTGGGGCTACCCCGCACCCTGCGTACCAAGGATGCGCACCTCTGTCGCATAATAGTGTAGAAGCAGTCTACACGTGCGTCCGCGAACATCCCAGAAGCGCTACAGAAGCGGGGCAAGCCCACCAACCCCCTGAAAGCATTATTATATTGAACCCTGAGGGTGCTGTAGGAGCTTCGAGTGTATCTAGCCCACAGGCTGCACGTATACAACGATGTATACAGTCCTATCTACACAAGTCTTTAATCTATGCCCGGAGAGATGAAGCAGTGTGAAGGTCACTGGCTCTGCTCGGTGCATTTACATAAACACATTATACCTACCGCGTGCTTGTATTTGCACGCTTTTATCGCTGGACGGGTAGGCAGATACAACATGAAATACTTTAGGTACAAATTACACTGAGCTATTTCAATACTTGACTCAGGACCTACAAAGGTTTTAACAATTGTTTTAGAGCCTAAATCCCATTCCACTAATATAAAAAATGTGAAAGTTTGGATGGATTTATGGATAGATGTTTGTTACTCAATCACGCCAGAACGGCTGAACAGGTCTGGATGAAATTTGGCACAGAGATAGTTTATAACCTGGATTAACACATAGGATACTTTTTATCCTGATAGTATGTTCCCGTGGGATAAATTATGCGCGGACGAAGTCGCGGGCGGAAGCTAGTTGATACATTAGCTATTTTTTATCGGAATAGGCCCGTCACACACTCATACCACTGTTACTCCTGTAAGCCAGGATAGACAATGGTGTCCATCGATGACGTCAAGGGTTGGCCCTCGACGAGTCCCGGGAAAAGGCTATTATTTAGATGTATTCACAGGAATATTAGAGACATTGTTATAAGACTCTGGTCTGGGTGTCACTGGGGTCGCCCCCAGTCCATTGTACGGTAGCTATGGTACAAGCGTTGCTTAGTTTGGGACCATACAGTTGGTGTGTTGGTCTGGCGATATAATGTTATTATGTCACGTTGGGTTCTGACTATCTGGTGAAACGTGGTCTTTGAGTTGGTTAATACCTCCACATGTGGTGGTGTATGCCCACTCAAGCCTCTGACTACCCCCGAATGTGGATAAAAGTCGTCTCCTTACATTATTATATCCAAAGTAAAGTCACAACTGCAACCGACACTCCTCACTACATTCCTCCTCCTAATTAACCATTTCCTTCCTCAGCTCTATTGAAAGATCTCTAAAAAACGATCAATCTTCCAAAAACAAAGTCGGATGTTGTGAATGTCCTAAAATAATAAAAGGATGCATTATGGCGGCGCGCGCGCCGGATTTTATACCATTTTCGAAAATGGGGTGCGTGT
This sequence comes from Drymonia ruficornis, assembly GCA_947859195.1. Taxonomy (NCBI): domain Eukaryota; kingdom Metazoa; phylum Arthropoda; class Insecta; order Lepidoptera; family Notodontidae; genus Drymonia; species Drymonia ruficornis. The sequence continues at coordinate 6,421,672 of OX401929.1, read as the reverse complement.
TTAAATATAGAACGGCGCGCGCAACGGAAATCGCTAGCGGGTGAATCACGCGCATCCCCGCCTCGTTATGTTATGCGTGTTATACTTTAGGTTTTTTGTTATTGAAAGATAACTTTAAGGTTATCTTAACTGTAACTAATGAGTTGATATTTGATACCCTTAAAAGTTATCTTCTCGCTCGTAGAACGGATGGCCGATGGGGCCGAAAAGTTCTCGAGTGGCGGCCGCGCACCGGAAAGCGTAGCGTGGGTAGGCCTCCCACAAGGTGGACCGACGACCTGGTGAAGGTCGCGGGAATCCGCTGGATGCGGGCAGCGCAAGACCGGTCATTGTGGCGAACCTTGGGGGAGGCCTATGTCCAGCAGTGGACGTCTTTCGGCTGAGATGATGATGATGATGATGACCCTTAAAAGTATTAATTAAGTAGCTGCTTAATAGCTAATCATGGTTAAATCCTTGTTTAGTTGTTGTTACTTGCTTGCACCTATTTTTATTAACAGTATTCCTACCTTTATACCAAACGTAATTCAAACTTTTTCGGCCGTTTTTGTTACAGTAAGTAGGTAAGTACGCACGTACGGTTATTTTCCATTACCGATTAAGCGCGTCCACATGTGCCGAGTAGCGCATCTAAGTACTCATATTCGGCGTTGAAAGCTAAGCGATCGACGAGACAACGGCGCTGCGATGCCCCGAGGTCGATCAACGAGCATTGAAATATTATACCTCATTTCGATTGGGTATTAAATTAAATTGATAAATTTAAAATCCTTACCATCCCGACCACCAGTCTGCGCAGGCCCTAAATTCAACGTTATTACAAGATTATACGAACACAATTTTTATTTTTATTTTTCTGTCGCCATCTTAAAAAACAAACTACGCAGCATTTTGATCCTCCCAGAATAATATTGTTCGAAGTAATCATATAGACGGTACCTAGATTTGGATCAAATACCGAAGGGTCGCCGCACCGAGGGTCCTTCACATCTGACGCTTTGTTAAGTACAACGCATACTGAGATCGTATCGGCTACTTCGTATGCTTTATGGAGGTAGAGTTAAGATCTTTGTGTCACCGGATGAGCTCTAGGAACTGTGGTAGAGGCTTATTAAAAAAATAAATTAAATTAAAACAGTGTAAAAAAAGACAAGCCCGCTGAGTTTCTTGCCGGATCTTCTCAGTCGAGGTCGCGTTTCCGATCCGGCAGTAGAATTTAAGAAAAAATGTAAAATGACAATTTGTAAGTGCCCCCGTAGGCCTAAACAAAATAAACGTTTTGAATTTTGATTTTTTTTTAAATTTTATATTTTATATAGTAAGTTTGACACTTCTGGGATTTTCGGATTTCATGTTTGAATCTGTATTGTGAAGAAAACATCGTGAGGAAATCTGCACTTCTCTTGAAAGAGGTGTGAATTTCGCCAACCCACCACTAGGCCAGTGTGATAGAATGACGTGAATCCCCCTAGCGATAAGAGGTAATGTGTTCGTTATAATTGGAATATTCTCACCCCCTATTAAATTAGGACGAAAATACCATCAGCGAAAACTGGCTACCCTTTTGGGGAACACAGGCGTGTATATTGTAATAGAGCCTAAAACCACAGAGTACAGACTAAAGAAAGAGGTGCCCTTATTAGATATATGTATGAAAAAAAACGTGGTCATTGTTTTTTCATTTTCATTGTTCTATCTACCGGTAAATAGTTGAACTACTCGCTTCGTTTTATGTCCATGTTAGTACTAGGCCGACCACTCGGCCGAGTTGCTTAGGGCCAGTCCCCTTAAATTGGTCCATGCCTAAAACTATGATGTGTAGATACATCATAATACGCTTCTAAATTTAAAACGTAATTCAATAAGAATTTCCCAGAGTACCAATATAAAAAAAATCGCGCTCTAAAAAGTATGAAACAAGAAAATATTCTTATCTGGAGGATAGCCGTGGTCCGTGTTCATATGCCATTTTGCCCTAAAGGACCTACACGGACCACGGCTATCCTCCAGATAAGAATATTTTCTTGTTTCATACTTTTTAGAGCGCGATTTTTCAGTAGTCGGGTTTTAGTTTTTAAACTTACTTTTTATTTAATTATTTTGGAGTTATAGGTAACAATATATATATTTTTGAAATGTGCTCATCAAGCTCTTTCATTTGATACCCCACACGGTTTTATCAAAAAATGTTTTTTTTAGTTCATTACATTATGTCCTCTAGAGGGCGCCATATGCAATTTTATGTGACGTCACATAGCCTGTAACCAGCGCGCCATTAAGCCGCTTCTGACGATACCTCATTTGTCAAATTACGGCAAGTAGTTTGGAAGTTAGGTGGGAACAGATGCACATACATACATACATACATACATACATACATACATACATACCGGTCAAAATCATAACCCTCCGCCGTAGTCGGGTAAAAATAAAGATGACTCTACTGCCTACGAACTCTTTTAGTACGACAATCACGTCGGTACCGATAGCTGCGCCAGTGTGCGGTAACCCCTCGTTCATCCTTGAAAAGTTATATTGTACGTTAAGACGATACAAGAAAAAAATGAATTTTAGTTTCGGGGTGTGGCTAGCGTCGCGTGAGCTGCCGAAGGATATATCCCTCTCGCTTAGCTAGGACAGAACAGCTATGGAGTAGACTATAGTATAGTTATTTTTTGAAGGAACAATATTGTTTAATTCGTACAATTAAAATAATATGTCCCAGTGCACCTTTTAAAATAGATGAAATGGATGAAAATATTCAAATATATTTTTTTCGTTTTATATGGGATTTTTATGTCGAGTGTATTTGAAAAAAATAATTTAATTTCTATTTTGTTTTTATTGCTGAAGACAAAGTAAGTCAAAAGAAGACAAACGATACCTACAATATGCTGATAGATACGTATAACAATATTTCGATCGTATAATAGCCTATAACCAGCGGACGATCCAGACGCGTCCAACGATATCTCATTAGTCAAATTATTATGATAAAAATAGTTTGGACATTATACGGGAGCAGATGAACATACATACATATCGGTCAAAATCATAACCCTCCGCCCACCGTAGTCGGGTAAAAATGTACATACTCTGTGTCAGTGACTGACTGCCGGATATGAGTATCTTTTTCATGTTTCGTAGGCAAAGGAATACTTTGGTACTTAACTTCGATGCCGATCATGAAGTCATCAGCGGTGTCATAATATTTTTTTTTACCATATTTAATTAATTTTTTAATTTAATTTTCAGTTTTTATCAATTTTATTGATTTAACCATGCATTTATTTTTTGTTTATCTTTTTATCTTTATTTTTTTATCTATCAAAATCACCCTTAGACTGGTTACCGCCACAGGTGACAAGAGGGCTGGCTCTTTCCTTGCTCAAAAAATTCGCTTGACAACAGGAACAGCTTGAATACAGGGAGGACATGCAGCCAGTATCCCACGCGGACGGTATTTGTTTAATTAGGGGTAGGTTTTTATTTTATTGTATTTTATTTTAATTTATGTTATATTATATTGTATTTTAATGATAAAACATGAAAAATAATTTTTTTTTTTTTTTTTTAAATTTAATTTTACTTTTATTTATTGTTTTATATTTATTGTGAAATTATAATAATTTTAATAATCAATATTGGACTATGTCTGAAACAAATACATTGAATTGAATAATTTAAATACAAAAATTATCACATTAACTCGTTAAATCACGGTTTACACCCGCTAGAACGAAAAAGATCCTAACATGGTAGGTAGGACCTGAGGGTTGGCCAGTTAATTACTTAAAATACACTATATTTATTTCAAGAAAACATTCATAAGATCTGAAGGCGTCGGACTCGCACATAAAGGGTTCCGTACCACCGTAGAATAAACACATCAAAAATATCATGTTTGAGACTTGATATTTATTTTTAAATGTTATTATATTTTTAGTATTTGTTCTGCACCGGCAACAGAAATACACATTCAGTGAAAATTTCAACTCTCTACCTGTTACGGTTCGTGAGATACAGCCCGCGCTGACAGACGGACAGACAGACAGACGGACAGCGTAGGCCTAGTAATAGGGTCCCGTTAGCACCCTTTGGAACCCTAAAAAGTAGCCTATGTTCTCCGCCAAGACCCAGTCTATCTCCATACCAAAATTCATCAACATTGGTTCAGCGGTTTAGCCGTGAAAAGGTAACAGACAGAGTTACTTTCGTTTATAATATAATAGATTGAATAGGACGGACAAACATTTTCCTATCCATATCTGTAATGTTATTTTTTACGATAATTTATTGATGTATGATATATTTATTACTTGCCCATCCATACCTACAACAAACGCAATAAAGCGACTCCATTGTTTTGACAAGCAATGTATTCCCACTGTCGGCCCAAGACCATGCTGCAAGTATATAACAGTAAGCGAAATAGGGAGTTTTTACAGAAATGACACGAATAACTATGAAATGACAAGAGATGACACAAAATGACAAGAGATGACACAAAATGACAAGAGATGAAAAGAAATTACACAAGACAAGGAAAAGCAAACGAAAATCACGCTGCAGTGCAGGTCGTAGGTTCGATTCCTGCCCAGGACATGCATTTGTGTGCATGAACATGTCCGCATGTCCCGAGTCTAGGTGTAATTAAGTGTATATTTAGTTTGTATTTACAAACAAAAAGTAGTATATGTAGTAATATCAGTTATCTGGTTTCCATAGTACAAGCTCTGCTTAGTTTGGGATCAGGTAGTCATGTGTAAAAGAATTTCCAAGGATATTTATTTATTTATCATAGGCGTCGGCGGACTGTAAATACTGTACTGTACCTGTAATGTGGCACGACCGTAATATTTTTTCGTAATATTTTTAAAAAAATCCTTCACAGGTCCGACGTCGAACAAGTCCGAGCGGACACTGACAATACAAAGTTAGAGAGAGACATGGTTAGTTCAAGTACTTAAAATGTGAGATGGCGATATTGTGCGCGCGCTCGGAAATAAACAACGTAAGCGCCAAACCACATTTACTTGAATTAAAAAAAAACTACTTCATGAATTAAAATATGGTTGAAGGGTAGTTTAGATATCATTATTTGCTATGTTTTAGAAATAATTTCGTGATCTAAATCGTAAAAACATCGTGGTAGCAAGGAAAATTGTAAATAATTAGAGCTCATTTCATAATTTTTTTTTATCGAGAAAATTTCATCAAATCGTGATTTGGATTTAAAGATACTCAAGATAATATAGTCAAAAATCATACATCTAAATATAAGATTCCTAGTCCACATACTTACTTAAAGAAAAAGTAGAATAGAAAATCAACCAAATTTCGAACCCTCCTCTTAACCCTGCGTATTGCGTCTTTCAATGATCCTTGCATTCGCGAATTTATGCTTAATAATGTTACACTTTTATAACTCTACACTTTTATATTATGGAAATTGTAGCGTGGTTGGCGCGGAGGCGACTTTCTCGCTGCAGGTCGTAGGTTCGATTCCTACCCGTGACATGCATTTGTGTGCATGAACATATCTGTATGTCCGGAGTCTGGGTGTATATGTATATTAAGTGTGTATTAACAATTAAAAAGTAGTATATGTAGTAATATCAGTTATCTGGTTTCCATAGTACAAGCTCTGCTTAGTTTGGGATCAGGTAGCCGTGTGTAAAAAATGTCCCAGGATATTATTATTAATATTATTATTTTTTGCGGAGCAAATTAATTTTCTTCACTTATTTTAATAGTTATATTATTTTTTTATTTATGTCCGGCTAATGACCGGTTAATTCGAAATACAAACATGTTTAACAAAAATATTATTAAAATCAAAACAACACACAACACTATTTACTGAAATTAACAATAATTATTATTATCAAATAATTGCAATTAATTGTTGATTTATTATAGTCTCAATTAAAACATTTTTATCCCTTGCTCATAAAGTTGGTAATTAATCTGTTTTTCTTATTACGATAAACTTCTATAATACGTTTATATACCGAAGGGTATCAGTTACTTAGCCCTATGTATAATAAAAAATATCACTTTCAAGAAAATTATGTAATTGTGTCTGTTCATCTTCACTACTAGATAAATTAGCAAACTGATATTAATCTTTCGACAAAATATAGTTTCTTATTTTTTTCATTTAGTTAATGGCTATGTAAAATTAATAATTATTTAGCTGAGGTCGAAATAGATTATTTTTATATTGAATTAGTTTTTATTGAAAATAATTATTATGTAGACTTGATTATTTCGTGTTGAAAAAGTCATCATTCAAAATGTCCCATGCATGTCTGAAAATAAATAATGATGTATAGAATGTAAGCAAAGTCGGGACACAAAAGTTATATCAAAGTTATAAAGCAATAAATAATGATAGAATTAGGAAGTGTATAAAATAAACCAACAATCAAAACAATAATATTTACAGACTGATAAAAAGATATTTAAAATGTCTGGCTTATAATGTCAATGACATAAAAATATGTTTTCCGATTGCATATCAAAACCGAGTGGTGAAAGACCTGGGTCCTTAGTCGCTTAACCATTGAACTGCCATTACCATTTAGCTGCTATAGTGATCGACCCTCTCATTGGCCGGTTGATTCTGACCCTGCCTCCTATCCAAGATGATTTTTACAAGTTACTACAAATCGTTATGCTAAAATGTATGGAAATGACATTAGCTGTCAAATAGATCCCGTGACTTAATGTCAATCCCATACATTTAAGCGTATAATGACTTGTAGAAACGGTTGTAGAGTCACCTTGACTCGAGGAGTAGGTGGGAGGGAGGGGAGGGAGATCTCTCCCATTTTACACTTCTAAACTTCTCAGGCTAGACTTGAAAAAAATTCACTTGCCAAAACAGTCTCAAACTACTTTCTGGTGCATAAAGCCTACTTCACCTTGAGAATATGGACTCTACCACGATCTACGGTAGATCATTAACCCACCATTCTTTGGTTGAACGTTCCCCCAGCTATGTGGAGGTCGCCCTAGTAAACAATCGCAGACAGACATGTGTTATCAACGCATCTATAATAACACTAAATTGTTTATTTGTATATAACTATTATTGTCAATAATTTACAAGAAGGTGCTTGAACTATTAACTCATAGAAATGGTTGACTGCTTGTCGCAGCAGTTTGAACGTTGGCCGCTCGGATCACTGCATCGGGCGTTTCCACTTTATTTATTTATTAAGGTAGGAGTTGGATCAACGCGGCAGACGGCAGACGTCAGTCGGCAGACGTCAGTCCCATAGAAATTGTAATGCCGTCTGCCGTCGCGTCACATGTCATCGCGAAAATTTGTATGAGACTGACGTCTGCCGACTGACGTCTGCCGTCTGCCGCGTTGATCCAACTCTTACCTTTAGAATAAGTTAAATAAGTAGTACTGCGCTTAAATGTATGGAAATCATCACGTGACTTATGTCATTTCCATACATGAAGCGTAGCGATTTATAGAAACGCTTGTAGGTGAAGCCACTTGTCTAGGTGGGCTGTTCCTATAAATGTTGGAATATAGTGTGCATCTGGATAGGTTAGCGTTGAATTTACGACAGTGTTTTTTTTTACTTTTGCAGGTGTCAACATTTTACATTTTTTATTGTACCGATTATGATTATTCTTAATAAATTTTATTTCTTTCGAAACGGCTGTCAAAAATCATCTTCAATAGCCATCTGCAATCAGTGATCGGTAAACGAACTAAGGTTAAGCAACGCTCGGCAAGGTCAGGTAGAGATGGGTGACCATTTATTACCATTTGAACTGAGCGTCTCCGTGCTTCGGAGGGCACGTAAGAAGTCGGTCCTGGTTTTTGTATTCTAGGCAGCAGTCGTTAAGCCTTGTCAGAGGCCTTTGGCGGCTTGAACAACTCTGACACCAGGTTGGCCACTAACCATACGATAAGAAGAAAATCATGAAACACTCTTTCACATTCATGAAAATAATCAAAACGTATCAGACTTCCTAACTCATACTATAGTAGCGGCATTCTACGTTGGCCAGTTTGACATGTGGGGGGGGGGAGAAAATGAACCTTATTATAACGGAATTAGACTGGCCGTTTAAAAAAATAAGATTGTCAAAAAATTCATGCGAAAATGAATTTTATTCCGCTATAATAATAATAACCATTTCATTCAGGCAACAATGGCCAAAGTCAAAAGTCAAAGTCAAAAGTTTTTATTCATGTAAGCTAAAAAAGCATTTATAAATAGTCAAAATAAACAATATTTTAGCGCTACCACCGGTTCGTAATGTTGCCTCCATTGAGAAGAGCCGGCAAGAAACTCAATGGTTACTCTTTTCAAAATAATAATTGTATACATTTTACGTTTAAATTAAGTACACGTCACTGTACGTTCTAGTGGCACTTGTCCCCGGAAGTGACGAAACACCACTCCATTCGGCCAGAAGTTCTCCTCCATGACGAGGTGCAGATGACATGTTGGTAATCGTAGGTACCACAAACGACTTAAAATTGACGTTGCGGCGCGACTCCAACAGCTGCACCCTCGGCTAATAAGTATAATAATAAGTAATAATAGTATAAGTTATAATAAGATTCATCATTTCCCCCTCCCACATGTCAAACCGGTCATCATAACGTGCCGCTACTCATCATCATCATCATCTCAGCCGAAAGACTTCCACTGCTGGACAAAGGCCTCCCCCAAGGTACGCCACAATGACCGGTCTTGCGCTGCCCGCATCCAGCGGATTCCCGCGACCTTCACCAGGTCGTCGGTCCACCTTGTGGGAGGCCTACCCACGCTACGCTTTCCTGTGCGCGGCCGCCACTCGAGAACTTTTCGGCCCCAACGGCCATCCGTTCTACGAGCAATGTGCCCTGCCCACTGCCACTTAAGTTTTGCAATCCTACGGGCTATGTCAGTTACCTTGCTCCTTATGCGTATCTCCTCATTCCTGATTTGATCTCGCAGGGAAACTCCGAGCATAGCCCTCTCCATTGCCCTTTGAGTGACCATGAGCCTTCTTATGAGGCCGCTACTATAGTGCATTTAATCAGAAAATACTTAAAAAACACGGTCTTAGTCTTTGCTATGTTTCGGTGCGCAAACATCACCCATCCTTCACACAATAACCCAGTTTCAGAGATAACAGGAAAGTGAGGGCACTGATAACGGCGTATGTAACGAACCTTGAACACTTTTCGTGGATGACACAATAAGTGATAAAATTCTGAATATTTATGCCCATATCCTTTTATAGAGTATTCATTTCATAGATCTTCTAGCCCATTTTTAGGGTGCCGTACCCAAAGGGTGACAACGAGACCCTTTTACTAAGCCTTCGCTGTCCGTCTGTCTGTCTGTCTGTGATTCCGTCTGTCAGCGGGCTGTATCTCACGAACCGTAATAGTTAGAGAGTGGAAATTTTCACAGAATATGCATTTTTGTTGTAAAGACTAATTAGTACTAACAATAAAATACAATTTTAAAATAAAGGGGGAACAAGAAACTTGATATTTTAGAGGTTTTTTTACGGTGGTGCGGAACCCTTTATGTGCGAGTCCGACACGCACTTGGCCGGGTTTTTCTCAAATTGGATTCGCATTTCGAATGTTAAAGTAGGAGTTCGATGGAAGCGGCAGACGGCAGACGTCAGTCGATCTCATAGAAATTGTAATGCCGTCTGCCGTCGCGGCACATGTCATCGCCGCATTAAGGTAGGAGTTCGATGCAAGCGGCAAATTACGGACTTCAGTCGATCTCATAGAAATTGTAGCGATGACATGTGCCGCGACGGCACGACGGCATTACAATTTCTATGAGATCGACTGACGTCCGACATCTGCCGCTTGCATCGAACTCCTTACCTTTAGAGATCGACTGACGTCTGCCTCTGCCGCTTGCATCGAACTCCTACCTTTAGAGTTAAGCCTGAATTTCAAGTCTAGTGATTGGCGGCGTCTTCATCAGGCGCATGCCTCGCGCGAGCACTCACTTTTGACGTCAGAACGCATAGACGTAATGTCATAATATGAGTGCTCGGGTGAGGCATGCGCGCCATATGGACACATCTATTGCAATGTTAGGAGGCAGGTATATCTGCTAAAATAATAAGTAAATCAATGTCGAAATGTCAATATTATTCCGTACAACGTAAGCCACGTCAATTACTTGTAATCCTCATACACATAGTACTTTCCTTTGTCCTCACTTGCAAGGATTAGGTCAGTCTATTTGTCCATGCCAAACACCTTTGTTCTGGTATATGCTTAAAGAAAAAAATACCTTTTATTATTTTCTTCTCGTTAATTTGTGTCATACCAGTGATAAGAGAAGTAATTATTTGCGTTGTAAAAGGAATTATGTTTTGCAAGGACAGTGTCAGTACCTATTTATAGATATTATTATGTCTGTATGTATCATTGTTGCAGTGATTATAATAGAATATGTGATATGTTCACTATTTTGGTCTTCAGCATGAACATCGAAGCGTTTGATTTGGAAATCCTGGAGCCCCTCCGAAGTACTGAAAGCCACTGAAGACAATTTCTGAATCGCTTCCCGTAATTGGCCCTGGTCTGGTTGTCACTGGGATCGCCCCCAGTCCATTGTATGGTAGCCATAGTACAAGCGTTGCTTAGTTTGGGACCATACAGTTGGTGTATAAGTCTGGCGATATTTATTTATTTATTAATGGCACGGCCACAACATGGTTATACGCTAGGATTCACCACCCATTTTGTGGCTACACTAGTCTCTTTTAGCCACTAATGGCACGGCCACATTCTGGTTATATGTTAAGATACAACACCCACTTTGTGGCTAAACCACCCTATTGTTACCAAATAGCAGTCGACCACATCCACCCACAACGGACGACCGCTTGGCGCAGTGGTTTGAGCATTGGCCGCTCGACTCACTGCATCGGGTGGTTGCGGGTTCGATTCAAGCCAGAGGCATATTTCAGAATCTTTTCCATGCCCTGGTCTGGGTGCCACTGGGATCGCCCCCAATCCATTGTATGGTAGCCATAGTACAAGCGTTGCTTAGTTTGGGACCATACAGTTGGTGTATAAGTCTGACGATATTAATTGATTTATTAATGGCACCGCCACAACCTGTTTATACGCTAGGATTCACCACCCATTTTGTGGCTACACTAGTCTCTTTTAGCCGCTAATGGCACGACCACATTCTGGTTATTCGCTAAGGCACACCACCCACTTTGTGGCTAAACTAGCCTCTTGTTACCTGTGGCAAATAGCAGTGGTGGTCGGCCCCATCCACCCACAACGTATTAAATAATCAGCCACTTATTTCCAGTCAATATTAATAAACAATCATTATCAGCCATTGTCTGTGGTGCGTTGCATCACTCCAGTAGATAATAACCTGCGTCTGCGCAGCGGTGGGCAAGGTCAGTAACGCAATAAAGTATCGAGCGGTGACTGATCGTAAATCATTATTTATTGTATGTGCGTTGTATCACGTAGATAACGTGGCGAATCATGGGTAATATTGTTATTTTCATACTTTCAAAAGTCAAAAAGAAATGATTCATGTAAGCTAGATGTAGCATTTATAAATTGTCAAAAACACAATATTTTTGCGTTACCACCGGTTCGTAATGTTGCTTCCATTGAGAAGAGACGGCAAGAAACTCAATGGTTACTCTTTTCAAAAAAAAACATAATAATTGAATACATTTTCAATGGTCTGTTCTTTCTTCGTAAACAAAGATTATCATGATGAAAGAAAGCATATTTTGTGTACCTTACAGCAGTACAGTTACCGTAGCCTATAGATGCTTGCCACATGAAAGGCGTCGCTCGCACGTTGCCGACTTGAAGGGGAGTGGGACAAAGGAAATGGGAGAGGGGGTTATGTTGGGCTTCCAGCCTCTAGCCTTTGGGGCTTCGTCTACAAGCGTTTCTACAAATCGCTACGCTTCATGTATGGAAATGACATAAGACACGTGATTTACTTGTCGACTTGTAATGTCAATTCCATACATTTAAGCGTAGCGATTTGTAGAAACGCTCGTAGGCGAAGCCACGTGCCTAGGGGGGCAGCTCTCTCACTAATGGTATGGGTTCCTCCAATAGCGGCGCCATCATATAACGGCCGTACTAGAACATTGGCTACGTAAACAGGTAGCGGTCTAGGAAACCGCGCCATTTTGTTTACATAGCCAACGTTCTAGTTACGGCCGTTATATGACGGCGCCGCTATTGGAGGAACCCAGCGCTTAATTGTAGAGCTAAGTTACGCCTCTAATCTCCTGTGAGAGGTAATAGCTACGTTTGCCCGATCGAGTCAGGCTCTTGCTGGCTGATGATTTAATTATGAATGATCATTCATCAAGGATGAACTCATTAATTGTGAAATATATATTTGCTTCCATATTTTTCACAATAAATTTACCTGCAATCATTCCCTATAATTAGAATTATCATTATTGCATACATTGTATTTATTACCTACCGTGTAAGAGGAGTTCGTAGCGTAGTTGGTTAGACGCCCTATACATCAGCACGTCAAGCCACGTTTGGCTCGGTCGGGCATTGGATGGGTGACCGAATGATAACATTTTCAAATTCGCAAGGTTCACCACCTGTCACGTTGGGTTCTGACTATCTGGTGAAACGTGGGCTTCGAGTTGGTCAATACCTCCACAATGTGGTGGTGTATGGCCACTCAAGCCTCTGACTACCCCCAAATGGGGATAAAAGTTGTGACGTTACATTTTTCAAATTCGCATTGAATGTTAATCTAGCGGTTCTACGTGTCATTCTAAGATTTGACAGTTGGTACATGCAGTCAGAAGAATGAAAAATCTGAAAAAAAAAAAATGGTCTTACCCTTGGGTTGCCGATTGTCCTGCCCCCCTAGACAAGTGGCTTCATCTCCAAGCGTTTCTACAAAACGCTACGCTTTAATGTATGGAAATGACATTACAAGTCGATAAGTAGATAGTAAGAGAGAGTAGAGAAGTAGATAGTAGTCGAATTTCGTCCGAAATCTTGTTTTTGTTTGAAACAGAGTAGGCCCTCTGGGCAAATTACGAAAAGGCTGAAACGGCCCGAAGAAGTCATATCGTTAAAGAATCATTATCTTATTGTACTGCTATAATTCTTTGTTGCCTTGCTCCAGTTTTTCTGTCGCAATCAAGATTACAAAGCAGGGGCATATGGTTTTGCAAACACAACTATCTTAAGTTTCACACTCATAATCGTGTTACGTTTTTACATACATATTACATACAACTAACTGTGCCTCGCAGCTTCGCCCGCGTGGAAGTTGATGTGTAAGATTAGCCTATGTCTTATTCCAGAGCCTACACTATCTACGTTTCAAATTTCATTAAAATCGGTTGGGTAGTTATGGAGATACGTGGTAACAAACATTCACACTCACACACTTACTTTCACGTTTATAATATAAGTAGGAAGTAGGATAGTAGGATGAAAGAAATACGAATGGCAAAAACATACTATCTTGTCTATCCCAAAACTTTCGTCTGTCAATTTCATACAAAAATAAAGACCGAAAAATATGTTCAAAAGCACTTAAAAATTTATTTATTTATTTATGATTTAAACGCCCTTGCAAGGCCACATTGCTCAAACTCTTTAATTGGCGCATGAGTTTTTACACCCGATACGTGCGTCCGCGCTGCTATTAATCGGGCCGTGAACTTTTACGTCGACCAATTGTAGCACTTTTCCGACATCTCAATATATTGAACTCCATTTTTTTATGTCATTAACTATTCTTGGAAGGCGCTCCAAAAATGGCAGTATTCTTTAGGTGGACCGATGACCTGGTGAAGGTCGCGGGAATACGCTGGATGCGGGCAGCGCAAGACCGGTCATTGTAGCGAACCTTGGGGGAGGCCTATGTCCAGCAGTGGACGTCTTTCGGCTGAGATGATGATGATGATGATGTATGCTTTATAATACTCACTTCGAATAAGTTCCACAAGCAATGTGATGAGAAGAGATGAGGAGCACGTAACGTATAGGTACAGAGCGACAGGAAGACCCAAGAAAAGATGGATGGATTGATAATCTATTGTTCAATCGTGTAAAATTCAGGTACCTTATTGCCGGCAAAAACAATAATATTTGCGGTACTTAAATTGGTGTAGACAAGACAGGTGATCAGATCGATTGATATCATTTACAAAACTTAAGCTATGAAATTTTCAGAATACTTCCGTAAGCAATTTCTACCATACTCATTCGCGGCAATCTCGCTTTAGTAGGAATAATAATAATAATAATATCCTGGGACATTTTTACACACGGTTACCTGATCCCAAACTAAGCAGAGCTTGTACTATGGAAACCAGATAACTGATATTACAACATATACTACTTTTTTATTTGTAAATACATACTTAATATACATACACACTCAGACTCCGGATATACAGACATGTTCATGCACACAAATGCATGTCCCGGGTAGGAATCGAACCTACGACCTAATAACCAATAACCATGGACATGAAACGAAGCGAGTAGTTCAGCTATTTACCGGCAGATAGATGCCACGCATCCCGGGAAAATGACCACGCGTTGTTTCATAGAGATATCTACTAAGAACGTCTCTTCTAATTAAAATCTCTATGGGAGTACATGCGGAAGTCATCGATATCAATGGCGGAAATCAACTCAAGCAAGTTCTGTGGGTTGTCCAAACTTAGCTAACGTCACGACTTTTATCCCCATTCGGGGGTAGTCACAGGCTTGAGTGGCCATACACCACCACATTGTGGAGGTATTAAGTCAACTCAAAGCCCACGTTTCACTAGATAGTCAGAACCCAACGTGACAGGTGGTGAACCGTGTCGCCGTGTCGCCAAACTTAGCTTATGAACCCCAGAATCCTATTTAAAGTCTTACCCCCAAATTTATAGAAAGTCGTGATCGACCTAGAAATTCTTTTCAAAACTATTATAAACTGGCTAAAATCCTTATAAATTTGTGGGCTAGTAATTGGAAAGATTACAGGAAATACCGTATTTGCATTTATATTAAAACTAACATGTCGAGCGTAGTTAGGTAGCGTTGGTTCGATTTTCTTCCTTAAATAACGGTAACATTACAAAAATATAATAAGGTCATTAATTAAATTGCAGCTCATTATTCTAAGAATGGGATATTTTGGCGCCAGTTTCCTGGAGTATTTGCGAATGGGGAATACCAGTCCGTAGGGTTGTCAAAATTACAATTTAGAAAGGTTTTCAATGTATGTGACAGTAAGTGATGGTATGTGACAGTATGTGACAGTCCATTGAGTTGGCAAGGTCGGTCAGGCATGGATGAAATGGGTGAAGTGGCATTTTGAACTAATCGTCTCAGTGCTTTGGAGTTTGGATAGCACGTAAAATTTCAGTCCCGATTGTTGCCATCTAGATACCAGTCGTTAAGCCACGGTACAGACCTTCGGATGGTTTAAACAACTTTGCAGCAGGTTGGCCACTAACCATACGATAATAAGATTGAGTTACTACTTGTATATTTTGCTCTATCTGAATGTCCTTTTGAGTACCTATGGTAGAGTCTTGTGACATTTTGCCAATTCAGAAGAAATCAGGTACTGCAAAGAATAATATAAATAAAGAACTAATGCTATTATTTTTATAGCATAAGTTAACTTCTGACCTCCTCCTGAGCCTAAATCCCACTCGCGTTAAGTGGAGGCCCGTGCCCAGGGGTGGGACGTTAAAAGGGCTAATATTAATATTTTTTAATTCACTCCAGTAGCAACCCTATAACTTATTTATTTCCTACTAGGTTTATAGATACCTATATTGTGTTCGGATATGGTATGAAACCAATTCATTACAGGATTGCGGTATTATCCTGCGGTTTCATGATACATTTATCCTGCTCATGAAGGCAATGGTAGATTACCCATATTAGGAAAAGCAAGAGGAAGGTACACTGGTACTAGAGCCAAGCCAACCAATAGACTGCAGCTCATATATGGGCTGGCTTGACCGGGGTAGCACCACCACCTCACAGAAGATCGGCGTAAAATAGCTTTTACAGCTGCGTTTCGTACGATGAGTGAAGGAGCCAGAAGCCCAACCCCCCTTCTCCTACCTCTGTCCCACTCCCTTTCAGGATGGCAGCGTACGAGCGATGCCTTTGGTATTGCAAGCATCTATAGGCATCTTTCGTTTTCGGGAGTTTTCGTAGGTTCGGGAGAAACGTACAAGTCTTCCCAGTAATACATATTATAAATGTGAAAGTTTGGATGGATGTGGATGGATGTTTGTTACTCAATCACGCCAGAACGGCTGAACGGATCTGGATGAAATTTGGCACAGAGATAGATTATAGTCTGGAATAGCACATAGGCTTTTTATCCCGGTAAAATGTATGGTTCCCTTGGGATAAATTATGCGCGGACGTCGCGGGCGGAAGCTAGTATGAAATACATGTGAAGTTCGCCAACCCAAGATGAGCCAGGTGAAGTACGCCCAAATCCTCCTCCCATTAAACCGGCTTGTATAATACCCCCTACAGACTCACGCTGATAACCCCCTAGAACACCCGAGAAGCGTGAATGTGATCAGTTTCTCGTCGTCTCGTTCTCGCGCTCGTCTATTCTCCGATCAGTGTCGGTTTTTTGCCCGCTTCTAAGGAATGAGAGAGATGTAGGAACCTTCTCGGTTCTTGCGGCAAAACTTTTCGGCGAGACTTCTCGCGTGAGTCTGCAGCCGGCATTAGATATAATGGAAATAAACTCACTTCTACAGACGCTCGTTGCTCTTTTTTGAAGTGAAAACTTCTTTAGCGGCGTTGTGCACTTTTCTTGGGATGGGTAAAAAATGATGAACTCGCGACAAAAATGACGAACGAAAATTGTTTGACGTCTTCATCGTCGTCAAATCTAAACGTCAATTTTCGTTCGTAAGAAATGTCGGAATCAATGAGAAACGTAGTAGAAAATACGTGAATTTCGTCCGAAATTTCGTTTTCGTTGGTAAAAGAGTAGGGCCTCTGGTCTGGGCGCCACTGGGATCGCCCCAGTCCACTGTACAGTACCCAAAGTACAAGCGTTGATTAGTTTGGTAGTATACTACTCACAGAGTAAAGACTAAAGAAAGAGGTGCCCTTATTAGATATTTGTATGAAACAGAACGTGGTCATTGTTTTTCATTTTCATTATACTATTTACCGGTAAATAGTTGAACTACTCGCTTCGTTTTATGTCGATGTTAGTACTAGGCCGACCACTCGGCCGACTTGCTTAGGGCCAGTCCCCTTAGTAACTTAGTAACTGGTCCATGATACTACTCCACCAAGCCAACTAGGCTGTCAAATGTGACGTCACCCGCACAAAAATGCGGGGGCGGTGTGCGGGAGGTGTTGCGGGCGGGAAGCTGTAGGCGGTGGCGGGTGTGCGGGCGGGGAAGCCGCATTCCATTCGAGCGTCTAGTTGGCTTGGTGGAGTTAGTACAGTTGGTGTGTTAGTCTGGCGATATTTTTGTTTCTACTATCCATCAAACAGTGATACAGGATTTGATTTAATACCAGATACTGGCTTATAGGGCCAGGGTGCGAACGAAACGGTAAGGGGCCTACCTCAACATGAGATGCACGCGCGCGGTTGTCGGTGTGCGTGCGCGCCGACCGGGTATTTTCAGACATGTACCGATTGCAGATAAAGTTAGGTATGTTAAGTTTTTTTTGTCATGATTTTACCGACTTTTTATTCTGCAATCCTTTTCAAATACCGTCTTAAGTAAGAAAGGGATTCAGTCAGGTCATAGTCTACTAAAATTTATTAGAATTTAAGAAATAAATACAAAAAAATCATCGGTACACCCGTTTTACAGCTTCCTACTTAAAATACTGCATTACACAGCCAATAGCTGTATCAAAACACAACAAATGAATATACAGGGTTATTGGAAAAACATTAACAACCTTGCAGGACTGTATTACTGACATCATAAACAACAACTTTTGTTCTATGACTCCTTACAAAACAATTTTTTTTCCAATAAATCACACTAAAGTGTATGAAACAAGAAAATATGCTCATCTAGAGGATAGCCCTCCGTTTAGGTACTTTAGGGCAAAGTGGAACATAACCACGTACCACAGCTATCCTCAGTGTTATATGAGAATATTTTTTGTTTCATACATTTTGGAAAGTGATTTTTTGTAAAATGTATTAAGTTTTGTAAAAAGTAATAGAACAACAGTTGTTGTTTATGCTGTCAGTAAAACAGTCATGCAAGGTTGTTAGTGTTTTTCCAATAACCCTGTATTATTGAATAAAAACAAATATATCCGGTCGAACAATAACAAGAATCCAGCTGCAGTCACGACCAGAGGTTAAGCAATGCTGCGCAAGGTCACTCAGAGATGGGTGAAAATTTTGTGGTAAGTATTTAAAATGAGCATCTTTTTGTTGGGTCAACGTACTAAGTCGGTCCCGGTTGTTGTCATCCAGCCAACAGTCGTACCGTACGGGCGGCTTGAAGGGCTAGACAAGTGGCTGACGTCTACGAGCGTTCGTTCAAATCCCTACGCTTCATGTATAGAAATGACATAAGTCACGTCTACATAGCAACTTGTTGTTGATCTACATAGCGACGTTTGACATTTCCATACATTGTGAAATCTATTCTATTCTATTCGATTAGCGTTCATGCCACTTGGCTAGCCCCTCAGGTTGGCCATTAACCATACGATAAGAAGGACATAAGGTTTATGAACTACTTCCGTCAATCAATTCTATACAATAAATATTTTGTCTGCTAACCGTACCTCGAAGCATCCGCGCCATTGACTTTCTTGATGCCATTAACCGAATAACCCATTGCACAAAGAACTGGCGCTTTTCAAGGTGAACACGTAGGGTTGCCAACCACACTTTATAATAAAAATAATAATAATAATTTAGCCCTTTTAACGTCCCACTGCTGGGCACGGGCCTCCCCCCAATGCGAGGGGGATTCAGGCCATAATCCACCACGCTGGCCCAGTGCGGGTTGGTGGATTTCACATGTCTAAAGACATGCAGGTTTCCTCACGATGTTTTCCTTCACCGTAAGCAAGTGATCATCATATTAAAGTTATGATTCACACATAGATTTTCGAAAAATCCAGAGGTGTGAGCCAGGGTTTGAACCCAGGACCTTAACCCGCAAGACGCGTGCTTAACCCATCGGCTACCACTGCAAACTTACTTATAACTGCTTACTTTATAATAAACTACGCTTTATTATTTTGCTTCAATATACTTTATCGAAAATACTTTATTTCTGATGTGTTGTGTACGAAATGTTGCGTTATGTGAGATGTAATTTTCGTATGATACGTAAAAAAAGGTTACAGTTCAGACCATAGACTTCATGTTCATATTCGTGACTGAGATTTTAGTTGATTCATTTGTTTAGTATTTTTAAGTGTAATTTTGATTTGTTTGTTTTTTTTAAATTAGTGTTTTAAAATGGACCGTAATTCTTAAAGTAAGTTCTTTTAAGTACTCCGGAGAGACCAAAGTTACCGGAATCATTACAAAA
Source organism: Drymonia ruficornis (assembly GCA_947859195.1). Taxonomy (NCBI): domain Eukaryota; kingdom Metazoa; phylum Arthropoda; class Insecta; order Lepidoptera; family Notodontidae; genus Drymonia; species Drymonia ruficornis. The sequence continues at coordinate 6,402,109 of OX401929.1, read as the reverse complement.
ATATAAAAAGGATTGGGAAACAATGAGAAAAAGAGAGTGGGACCATCATAGTGTGCCAAAAGTACAAAAAATAATGAATAATATTTTTTCTGTAAAATACTTCATATACGTTATTTATCAGAAAAAATTGGCAACCCTAAACACACACGCTCATCACACACGACACACAACACACGTACAGTGTACATACACTGCATAAACGCATGCGATTCAAAATAAAACTACACGCCCACATTTAACAATCCCAAAAAATATTTTATCTGAAACTGAGCTTTATTGTGAAGCTTTAGCAGTGTTAGTTCGGTTTTCGGACGGTATATTTAAATTTGTCGAGACGAGAAGGGTGCACCCACACATGTCAACGGAGACGACGAGTACGTTCAACTGCAGTCTGCACACACACACTCACATACACACACACACACACACATCTCTTTGTATTTCCAACTTTCAAGATAGAATCACATGAAGCTTTTAAGATTGTTTGAATGTTAGTTATTTTTTATGCGACTACGGTGGCAAACAAGCGTACGGCCCGACTGATGTTAAGCACCGTAGCCTATAGATATTTGCGATACCAAAGCCATCGCTGCCTTGCTGAACTGAAGGGAAGTGGGACAGATGGAGGGGAAGCGGGGGGGTTTGGTTTCCGGCGACTCATCGTACGAAATGGAGCTGTAACAGCAAATTTACACCGATTGTCTGTGAGAGGGTGGTACTACCCCGGTCGAGCCAGCCCGTATATGAGCTGCAGTCAATTGGCTACAGCTTGGCTCTACCACCAACTATTTTTTTATTACAATGTTGTTTATTTTTACGAAATAATGATTTCACGCGTATATTTATTTGATACGTCGACGCACACATGTACACGTTTCAGGGACAAATAAGCATAATGCTAATCACATGCACACATTTATCACCCTATAGACGTGTGTGTGTGTGTGTGTGTGTTATTTGTTTAATATGTTTTGTAACTTTTCCATGTTGCGTATTAACTTAACGTACCTACCTACCTGTGTAAATAAATAATGCACCTAGAATATTGTAATAAATATGTAATGATTTATATATAATAACCTATGTAGTAGACGGTATTGTTATGGTTATTAGATTACCAACATTATAAAAATAATAATGATGAGATCAGGGGGCTTACCACGACCACTTATCGCGATTCAATTATAGGAACGTTTTAACGTTTCAGCGACTTTTTGTGCAATGACGTACCTTATTGTCATGACAATAAGAAACGTCATTGCACATATGGCCGCTGAAACGTTAAAACGTTCCTATAATTGAATCGCGATAAGAGGTCGTGGTAAGCCCCCAGTTTTCTATGTCCAACTCTGGATGAGATTCAAATAATTATATTATTATCTTGACTCTATATTTTGACCCCTCTATATCAATAGATATATGAATAGAGCTAGATTAACTGTCACCTATTATTTATTATATACCTAGGTACCTATTTAGGTAGGTATTTTATATTTAAACCTAGTAAAACAAAATTACGCCAACGCATAGAAGATTGATTGCGATGTTAAGGTTGGCACTCATCTATCAAGTCGGCACCCGACCAGCACCGCCTCGTCGGTCGGCGTCCACTAACTGAACCGGAAATAAGTGGACCACGCGCTGACCACGCGGCGTTCACTCGTTGACCACGCGCGGTCCACTGGTTGATCACGTGACGTTTATGGTGTAAAAGCAGCGTCCGCCCGGGGACCACCTGTCGACAACGGAGGACGCCGAGCGGCGAGGCGGTACTGGGGCCCGATTCACGTAACTAAAACCGTAACGACATTTCAGCGATATAGTCGTTGATAGCCTTTTCGTAACAAGAAAAGTCTATCAACGACTATATCGCTGAGATGTCGTTACGGTTTTGGTTACGTGAATCGGGCTACTGATCGGGTGCGGGGTTGATAAATGAGTGCCGACCTTTAGGAGGTACCATATAGTAATAATACATTTATTCTCGTTTAATAATAAACATGTAAGTATGTAAATTATAAACGAAATGAACATGCATATAAAATGAGTTTAAAATTTTCAAGGGCGCCATTCCGGAAAGTTCAGAGACTTGTTTCCTGAAGTGAAAACATTTATTTTCTTCGTGTTTCTCAGTAATGATGAAGTCATGATATTATTAACGCAAGGGCGCTCTGGTCTTCCGGATGACTAAGATGAGTATGATGAACGTCACCTGGGTACGTTTCTGTGGAGCTACTCCGAAATATGAAACGAAAAACGAAACGTTTCGGGTGACGGATAGTATATTTTTCTACGCCGATAGTGTTTCGGAAGTATTTCAGATTCTTTCGGAGTAGAGTCCATGAAAGAAGAAATCTCATATGTATGTATGTATGTAACGTCACGACTCTTATCCCCATTCGGGGGTAGTCAGAGGCTTAAGTGGGCATACACCACCACATTGTGGAGGTATTAACCAACTCAAAGCCCACGTTTCACCTGATAGAAATCTCATATGTCGCCTATCAAATCCAAACATCGGATCCAAAACACTTCCAGAGTGTAGGAAAACGTATTTCGTATTTCGTAGTAGTCCTACTGTTACTTGACCGGCTTATCTCAGATTAGTTTTTTTTAAGGAAATCTAGTCTAACTATTCCACTCTTGGGTTTTTGGGTCTTCTAATCATTTCTTTTAAATTTTAATCCCTATTTTTATTGCCTAGAAAAGCACAAGGACAGACGGTCCACCTGATGGTAAGTCAACCGCCAAGACATCGGCCACTTAAAGAGATCAGACGCGGCGCCGACCTTTTGGGATCTATAAACATGACGTTTGAAGAACCCCATGTTGCAGTAGGGCAGTTCAAAGGATTGTGATGAATTTTTAAAGTTCTTTCATAGTTCACACCTTTGAGTGTATACATACAAAAAGAACACTCTCGATTGACCCACCTTTCAAACAAAAAAATAATTCCAAATCGGTCCATCCGTTCAGGAGCTATGATGCCACAGGCAGACACACAGATACACACTTATAACACCCCTCGTTTTTGGTAGGGGGTTAGAAAGGAACTCTAGGAACCGCTGCAAGCGGTCCGTGTACGGCTAGTCGAGCAGCTCTTTGCCAGCATCAACCGCACGCCGACTGCATTTTTGGCTGCGACTGCAAACGAACTGCTTGAGCGGTCCGTGTATGGCGAATGTCAATTTTGTATTGAAACTGCAGATAGCCCGACAGCGACCGCTGGAAGCTGTCAGCACGTCGGCACTGACTGCTCCAACCAGTCCGTCAATGGCGGCGCATACAGAAATAATAGACCCTCTAGAAAACAGAATATTACAGGGGTTGCTACAAAATGCGACTCTAGCCTAAGGGTGAACAGGTTCGGCTAACAATCAGAAGGTCCCAGGTTCGATCCCCGGTGGGGCATGCACCAATGTATGAATTTTCATCTATGTGCATAATTTGCAGTTCGCTGACGGTGAGGGAAAACATCGTGTGGAAACCTACCTATCCCTCGGGATTGGGTAATAGTCAGTTCCTGTATACACGGCGACAAGGTTCACCACCTGTCACGTTGGGTTCTGACTGTCTGGTGAAACGTGGGTCCTTGAGTTGGTTAATACCTCCACAATGTGGTGGTGTATGGCCACTCAAGCCTCTGACTGCCCCCGAAAGGGGATAAAAGTCGTGACGTGTGTTGTCATTGCTACAAAATAGTAATATGCTAGACGCGCGTTCATAGCCTTTTACTTCTTTAGTAACACCGTACGTCTACATAAACACAAATACTACCTATGAAATATACCATTGAACATAGTATCGTGGGTCTTTGCCCCAGGGTGAATAAACCCAGTCAACAACCCCTGGAGGCCCACTTGTCTATGTCGCTGACTTTTACCGAAAATATGAACAAATGGACGGGGTGGGAAAAGTATTTTCCGATGATAAAATACGATACAATTCTGAGGGTAAGAAATGACCGTACTCATAAACAATACCTACTTGTCAATGACATTACCAAAAAGAGGGAACACGTGGCTGTCCAAAATAGTTTGTTCTACTAAACCGAGTCCATGGACACAGAACCTACAGAACATTATGAACGCAATTCTGTATTTCTGTCAATATATTTTTTATGGGACTGAGGTGGCAAACAAGCATACGGCCCTGATGTTAAGCAGTTACCGTAGCCTATAGATGCTTGCAATACCAAAGGCATTGCTCGCATGTTACCGGTCTGAAGGGCTGGTGGAAAAGGCGCATGAAAATGCCTTCTAGTGTTTTTAACTCAAGAATCAAAATATATCTATGGAAGGCCCTCCTGTAGGTAATTTTAAAACACTACAGAAACATTATCGCACACTAAAATAAGATACCTAGGTATTTACTGACATGATGCAACTTGTATATAGGCATAAAAATACAAGTTCTACACCGCAAATCGGTTTTAAAAATAATCTTGTACCTTGTTATTGTTATATGAGTCACGTAACTGCGTAATAACCAAGCTATGCGAAGTAACGCGCAAAAATGGTAGGTATTACGATTTAATCATCAGTTAAGATAAAATCGATTGCGACTGAGCCAGATAAAGGCGAATTAGGGACTAGTTTCCATTGTAGTACGAAGAAATGGAAAAACATGCAACATAAATCAATAGGTGCGTCAAAAAGAACTAAGCGGCGCACCCATTTTATGACATTACCATTTTATACACCGTGAATTTGAAATCATGGGCATCCTTTTAAACTACGACTCTACACATGATCAAAAAATATTGCACGAGGAAGCAAATAAGCAAACCAGTTAACTGATATACCTTAAGAGGCTATGCACACGGAGCAACTTTAGTTGCCGAAACTAGCAACTTAGTTGCCGAAACTATCAACTTTTTAATAGTTTTTTGGCAGTTGCAGCAAACAATTGCAGCAACAGTTGCCGCGATTGCCGCAATTGTTTTATATGAAAACAGCTAGTTGCGAGTTGCCAGTTGCCGCAAAAGTTGCCCGTGTGCCCCTTACCTGGGCAATATATTTTTTTCAATTGATTAATAATCCCTAAATATTCTGAATCTTGTGTAGAATAACCGATTAAAGGATGCTCATGATTTCAAATTCATACGGGTATACCTAATCATTGGACTTCCGGCTCTCTCACTTATCGTACGAAACGAAGCTGTAATAGCTCCGCCGATATTCTGTGAAAGGGTGGTACTAACCCGGTAAAACCAGTCCATATATGAGCTGCAGTCAATTGGCTACAACTTGGCTCTACCACTTGGCTCTCATGTCAGTTCCTGTATACACGTCGACAAGGTTCACCACCTGTCACGTTGGGTTCTGACTATCTGTTGAAACGTGGGCTTTGAGTTGGTTAATACCTCCACAATGTAGTGGCCACTCAAGCCTCTGATTACCCCGGAATGGGGATAAAAAGTCGTGACGTATATTTCATTTTTTGGCTGTACACCCAAACATACAATGCAAGTAATGATGATCTAAACAGTCAGTATGGGAACGTGCACAACGCACGTCACTAGCTGGTGATGTGAACGATCTCGCCGTTTGCATAAGAGGCGCGGGACGGCGCAAGGGCGGCCGGACGTTGATCTTGCTGCACATAGAGCCAGCTGGGCGGTAGAGTTGGAACGGAAAATAATTGCGATGTATAACAAATATAAACTAACAAACCTGGCATGAATCCCATTCGTAATTTGAATATAGTTAGTTAAAATACAGATGCAATAATATCCTGGGACATTTTTTTAACACATGGCTACCTGATCCCAAGCTAAGCAGAGCTTGTGCTATGGAAACCAGATAACTGATATAACTACATATACTACTTTTTTATTTGTAAATATATACTTAATATACATATACACCCAGACTCGGGACATACAGACATGTTCATGCACACAAATGAATGTCCCGGGTAGGAATCGAACCTTTGACCTGCAGCGTGAAAGGCGCCACCACGCCAACCACGCCATACAATCGTATTAATATCAATGTAGCAATTAGGGCCTCGAGTCTCTTAACAATTGTCCATTGCGAAACTACTGGACTCTAATATTCGTGAATTGCAAATCGCAATTTCTTGTTGCTTTTGTTGTTACGCATGTTGACGTTTGAAGACCGCGTAGCGCAGTGGTTCGAGCGTTGGTCGCTTGCCTCTCTGCATCCGGTGGTTATGGGTTCGATTCCTGCCAGTGGAAAATTTCGGAAACGGCCTTTTCGTATATTGCCGTGCTCTTGGTGTCACCGGGATCGCCCCAGTCCATTATACGTTAGCCATAGTAAAATCAGTGCTTAGTTTGGTACCATACAGTTGGTGTGTAAGTCTGGCGATATTTATTTATTTATTAAAAGGGTTGAATATATCTGTATTTAATAAAACCGCCGCCTCTAACCATCTTGAACTCTGCACGTATTATATTTGCATCTTACCACGCTATAAAAACAAAATGATTCTGATTCGTCTGATGCTGGGGCCCACAATCAGAACGCTTTGTCATATTTCAGTGAAGAGCTGTCGCAAGTCGCTGCCTAATTGGATGTGAAATATGTTTTTCAGCTGTAATACACGTGTTCTGAGATATCTGTAAAAAAAATGTTTCACGAAAGAATCATCCCTCTAGCATTGATGCATTAAATTAATTCTACTACTCCACCAAGCCAACTAGGAGCCTGTCAAATGTGACGTCACCCGCACAAAAAGGCGTGGCGGTGTGCGGGAGGTGTGGTGGGCGGGAAGCCGCAGGCGTTGGCAGGTGTGGGGGTATGCAGGCGGGGAAGCGCATTCCATCCGAGCTGGCAGTTGGCTTGGTGGTAGCAGATAATGACACCCCTTCTGACATTGGTCTTGACATTGAAATTATGACATTGGTATTTGTCTCATGTCGGAGGCCTTCGGGTGGCTTCAACAACTCTAACACCAGGTTGGCCACAAACTATACGATAAAAAGAACTCGACTCTCGAATCGAATACAACGTCTCATAACCGCAAGTAAAACCAACAAATTGTTAAGAAAGATAATATATTTTACGACAAAATTAATAATGCAATGGTCTGAGTTCAACAACCCGCCGTATTTATATACAAGCAAGTGGGTACATAAGAAGTATATTATTGCTTAGGACAGACAGTTGAGGGTGGCTGGGGTCGTCGGCCGATCGATTAGGATGCTGTTTGGGCCTTGAGAGTCTGGGCGGGACGGACTTGTGCGAATTTAGATAAATATTTTTTTATGTGTATTTGTGTGTCATCGGTTGAGGAGCATGGGAGAGACCTTTGCCCAGCAGTGGGATGAAATAGGCTACAAAAAAAAAACAAACCGACTTCAAAAAACCTGGAGCACTAAAAAACCTGAAATAATATTTATATTACTACCTCTGCCTACCCCTTCGGGAAAACCAGACGTGATGGTGTGTTATCGAGTATTTGGAGTCGGTGCCAATTTATCTTCTGACTTTTATAATAGGTAGACTTGGCATACCAAGATTGGCACCGACTCCAAATACTCGATAACACACCATCACGTCTGGTTTTCCCGAAGGGGTAGGCAGAGGTAGTAATATAAATATTATTTCAGGCTTTTTAGTGCTCCAGGTTTTTTTGAATCGGTTTGTTTTTTTTTATAAAAATAATTTTATTTCACGATTTTTAGTAGCGCCATACCAATGAACATTTTGGCATATTGAACCGTATGAAGTAAGCCCAACAAAAGGTTACTGCTGTAAATCGTTGAGGAATTCCCTCGACTGTCTATGGTCTCCATCATCAGACCTGTAATAGCACTTATAAACCATATGGGTGCAAAGTTCTCAGCAATAGAAATGAATTAAGTCCAAACACAAGGTAGCTACTGTAAAACGTTGAGGAGTTCCCTTGACTATTCTTCGTCTTCATCATCAGAACCCTAATGACAGTCACAACCCATCTAGGTGTAAAGTTCTCATCAATACAAATTAATCAAGCCCAAACACCAGGTGATTGCTGTAAATCGTTGAGGAGTTCCCTCGACTGTCTTTCGGCCCCATCATCAGATCGACTCCAGACCTTCATAAAATAGTAGTGCTTTAAAGTACTTAATGAAAAAAATTACAAAAGCACTAGTCGCCCCTACGATTTTCGAAGGTTCCCCTCGATTTCTCTGGGATTCCATCATCAGATCCTGGTTTCCTTATCATGGTACCACCCCCGGGATATCTTCTTTCCAACAAAAAAAGAATCATCAAAATCGGTTCATAAACGACGAAGTTATCCCCGAATACACATAAAAAAAAAATATACGGTCGAATTGAGAAACCTCCTCCTTTTTGAAGTCGGTTTAAAAAAAAAATTTGTATTTTATTTTATTTTAATCTGTCATAATATTATTCAAATATTAGTCTTGTGACTCGTAGTACCTAAAATATCTGACCGTATACAGCCTGCGTGATAGCAGGTAAAAATACATAAATATAGACAGATTAAACCATTCTCTAGTACAGAACATAATAATCTGGATTATGATTTATATACATTTATTTAGAAAAAAAAGAAATAAACCTACTTAGATATCTTTTGCATAACTTTGAAACCGCCAATTGCTTAAGACATTTAAAATCATAATTCAAAATATACAATTTTATTTTAAAAATAATTAAAAGGTGGATGACGCAACTTCAGCCTGGGTAGCTGTATTCTGTAACAACGAACTTATACTTGCTTGTATCAAACACTGCTTATGAAGTGTCAAATTATATTTTTTTATAAGACTGCGGTGGCAAAAAAGCGTACTGTTAAACAGTTACCGTAGCCTATACATGCTTACAAAACCAAAGGCATTGCTCGCACATTGCCGACCTGAAGGAGAGTGGAATGGAGGGAGGGGGAGAGGGGGGTTGGGCTTTCGGCTCTCTCACTCGTACGAAACGCAGCTGTAATAGCTGCTTTACGCCGATCTTCTTTAAGAGAGTGGTACTACCCCGGTCGAGCCAGCCCGTATATGAGCTGCAGTCAATAGGCTACAGTTTAACCCTACCACCTTCATTTCCCCGGAGAATTCAGTTTGTCGTTCCAGAATACTGCCGTTTTTGGGCATGTTGCGTTTGAGTTTCAGCCAGCATGTTGCTCTGGCGATTAAAATACAGTCAATAATACATTAATAGATAGTCTGTTGGATATTTTTTCCTTCAATAATCTATTTCCATTGCTCATAATAAGTGACTCACGCTTACTAGGCGCCAGAATACTTGTGTTATCAAAACCACAGTGAGTTTCTCATGCGGTCGACTTGAGGCTTGGTTGTGGGCCGGCAACCAATGTCGAAGTAATAAAAGTTCAATGCTAACAGAAGGTTAAGTGATTCACTGTCTGACTCTTTCAGGAATTTCAGTTGTTTCATTGTAAATAATAAAGACACACGATGACATATGCGTAGGCCAGTGGGCTGTATACACTGGGGAACTGCTGGTTCGATTCCTATCTAAGCAAATTTCGGAAAATTTCGGAATTTCGGAATTTCTGTGCCACTGACTTCGATCTAAGTTACTACTTACTACGCCTTTGTATAAGTATTGCTTGCGACCTTTCACACTGTAGAATATTTTTGGTTTTTTAATACTATTTGAGTATTCGTCAATAGACACACTTCTTGTGTAGGCGCGTCTTCATGAACCGAGCGACGCGCCCGAGCAATAGATTTGTCTTCATGAGGTACATACCGCGTCCGAGCACTCAGTTTTGACGTTGGAACACATAGACATAATGTCATAACATGAGCGCTCGGGCGAGGCATCTGGACGCACCAAATCAGGTGTGTCGTGTGATTACCACGTAGATCAGGGGTCGCCAAGTAGTTCTAGGTGCGGTCCGGATACTGCGGGAAATTTTTAACGAGGTCCAGAAAAAACAACGGATAATAATTAAGAGCTAATTAAGTGTTATTGTATGGTATCAAATAAAATTCTGAATTTATGAAGATTAATGTGAGAAACTGCACCGACGGTCTTGAGCCAGTTTTTTATAGTTTGGTTCTCGAGAAGAACAGGAAATTCGAAGTGTATCTTCTTGGTATACAATACATTAAAATATTTGGCGGTCCGACGTTCGACCTTTCGCGGTCCGCAAACGGACCGCGGTCCGCCTGTTGCCGACCGTTGACGTAGATAATAACTTCGTAACTGTTTGCTCGGGCGCAGCTAAGCGGAGTCTATAGAGGCTCCTAATAACTCAAAATAATTGCAACGATTGATCTCAAATACTGCAAGTTTATCAGTTTAAGTAATGTAACGGCACGACTTTTATCCCCATTCGGGGTTAGTCAGAGGCTTGAGTGGCCATACACCACCACATTGTGGAGGTATTAAGCCAACTCAAAGCCCACGTTTCACCTGATAGTCAGAACCCAACGTGACAGGTGGTGAAACTTGTCGCCGTGTATACAGGAACTGACTATTACCTAATCCCGAGGGATAGGTAGGTTTCCTCACGATGTTTTCCCTCACCGTCAATCGTTCAAGTCAACTCGTTTAAGTAATCGTATTACTAAATGCATCTTAAAGTTGAAGTAAATCTTAAAATGCTGTTTTCGACAGATGTTCCATACATTAAACGTCAAAACTGCATCTTAAGATCGATCTCAATTTTAAGATGCATTTATTAATACAAGCTTTAAAATCCATCCCTGAAACATGAATAGAGAAAGTTCGTTTACTTCACGAGACCGGCTGGTCTGAAATAAAATTCAGCTTTCCCAAAGACGAGTGCGTTAACCCGGCGAGACCCCGAACTGCCGAGATAGGTTTGATTGCCTCACGGGTGCGTGAACCTTTATTTACTAGAATTTTAAACTTTATTGAAAATGGTCGCGGTTTTTGCGAATTATTGTATTTATATTGGTTGTATTTATTTGGAGAGTATTAAATCTCTATTTTTAGTGTTCCATACCGAAAGGTTGCCAACCGAACCCTATTACTGAGACGCTGTCCGTCTGTCTGTCTGTGTGTCCGTCCGTCTGTCAGCGGGTTGTATCTCACGAACCGTAGTAGGTAGAGAGTTGAAATTTTCACAGAATGTGTATTTCTGTTGCCGCTACAACAACAAATACTAAAAATAAAATAAAATTTTAAAAAAGGGGTTCTCCATACAACAAACTTAATATTTTTGACGTTTTTATTCAACGATGGTACGGAACCCTTTATGTACAAGTCCGACACGCACCTGGCCGGTTTTATTTAAAAGTCTACACTAAGTCGTAGTAGTAGCGAAAGTAAGTGGATGCGTCGGAGGAAAGCGCCCAAGAAGAACTTTTCACGACCAGATTAATTTATTTTTCATAAAGGTCAAGTCCATAGCACCCTCAACCGACGGCACTCGGAATCAGAATCAGAATATCTTTATTTGTCAACATAGGTACTCATAAGAAGATCTATGACTGTGCATGACTTGCAACTAAATTCACACATCTGTTATTGCACTCACATTTCGACAATCAACAAAGACATTTTAATGCGTATTATTCACGAGAAGATCGGCCATATCAGCAATACCAGCGTATTGCCGACAATGTTTTCCGCGAACGACTGATTCGTACTGTGTCAATGGGCTCCGTTTAGCAGAACATACTACTTTTGGCAGTTACATGTTCCCCTCTTAGTAATGTTTTTGATTTAATTTTATAATAGCAAGAAAGGTCTACGAAAAAAACCGCCCAAATAGATTATGTGAAGCGTAAGAATTACGTAAAACGTCGTAGCACGCCTACGCGGGCGTCGACCCGAGGTCGTAGCCCGTAGCGACTGATAACGACGCGCCCTAGAGATAGGCCGTTGACCTTCGTAGGCCTCGCCAATTTCGGGCGCTTTCTTTGATAGATCGTTCTTCCTGTTCGCAAAGAAAGAAATGATTTATTTACAAAAGCTTCGTTTTGTATCAAATGCGTATTATTTTTCACTCTCTATAGGCCGAATACTCAAAGGCAACTCAAATATTTAAGTCAGACTAAGGCCCGTATTAATAAATCGATCTCAAGATTGAGATCGAACTTGAGATGCTGTTTTTGACAGATGTTCCATACATTAAACGTAATTTATTAATACGGGCTTTAGTGGTTTGAGACGTCGTTATGTGTCATTTTGTCCTGCGCGTCAAAGTTAAGCAGCTCTCAAGTTTAAGTAGCCTTTTCAGTATTCGTAACAGTATATTGGTAGAGCCAAGTTGTAGTCAATTGACTGCAGCTCATATACGGGCTGGCTCGACCGGGGTAGTACCACCCACTCACAGAAGATCAGCGTAAAGTAGCTATTCAGCTGCATGAAAGAGTAAAGAGCCAGGGCAAATCCCGAAAAGGCCAATTTGGAAATTGCCCATACTAAACTAAGCGGTTGTATCAATATTGAGGCGCTCATAGCCAGCTGCAATCACTGATCGGTAAACGATCTGAGGTTAAGCAACGCTTGGCAAGGTCAGGCAGAGATGGGTGACCATTTAGTGGCATTTGAGCTGAGCGTCTCCGTGCTTCGGATAGCACGTAAAAAGTCGGTCCCGGTAGTTTTCATTTAGGCAGCAGGCGTTAAGCCTTGTCAGTGTCCTTTGGGCGGCTTGAACAACTCTGACACCAGAAGGGCTAGACAAGTGGCTGGCGTCTACAAGCGTTCCTTCAAATCGCTACGCTTCATGTATGGAACATAAGTCACGTGATCTACATAGCAACTTGTTGTTGATCTACATAGCGACGTTTGACATTTCCATACATTATCAAGTCTATTCTATTCTATTCGATTAGCGTTCATGCCACTTGTCTAGGGGGGCCGGTTAGCCACTAACCATACCATAAGAAGAAAAATGTTGAGTAATACAAATTTAATTTTGCCTATCGCAGTGACATCACCCGCGAAACGGCCTTATCGGGCTCACAAACAAGCATAAAAATTGTGTAAATTGATTCGTGTTATCGGTCATTCACCCTGCGATAGCCCACTTCCAATTTTTTATTACTCCAAACATTGTTTACGTAACCGTTTTATGGTTTAAACTTACTCAATTTGGTAATCCTATGTTGGTTTTCTCGCATCCTTTAAATCCTAAGATTTAGCAGTAGGTATGTAATACCCACCTTAGTATACATGTCTTAAGTGGGTATTATTACCCGATAATTAGGGCCCGATATTTATTTATCTTCAGCTGAAAAATCACGCTCTAAATAGTATGAAACTGGAAAAAATTATCATCTATGGTCTGATTTTTAATTAGACGAATCCAACTGACAGCTGAAAATGTCGAATTTGAACCTTATTTGTTCTATTTATATTGAAAAGTGACATAAAAACCTGTTAGCCCACTTCGTCTAATTAAAAATCAGACGTTAGAGAAAAGTCATGGTCGGTTTAGGTACTTTATAAGGTTAATGCTCATCTAACGACTCGGCACCCGACCAGTGGCCCGATTCACGTAACCAAAACCGTAACGATGTCTCAGCGATATAGTCGTTGATAGCCTTTTCGTTACGAAAAAGGCTATCAACGACTATATCGCTGAAACATCGTTACGATTTTGGTTACGTGAATCGGGCTACTGGGGCCCGATTCACGTAACCAAAACCGTAACGACATCTCAGCGATATAGTCGTTGATAGCCTTTTCTTGTTACGAAAAGGCTATCAACCACTATATCGCTGAGATGTCGTTACGGTTTTGGTTACGTGAATCGGGCTACTAGGGGCTTACCACAAGCTCTTATTGCGATTCAATTACAGGAACGTATTAACGTTTCAGCGACTTTTTGTGCAATGACGTACCTTATTGTCATGACAATAAGAAACGTCATTAAAACGTCGTTAAAACGTTCCTATAATGGAATCGCAATAAGAGCTTGTGGTAAGCCCCCAGCACCGCCTCGTCTGTCGGCGTCCACTAACTGAACCGGAAATTAGTGGAGCACGCGTTGACGGCGGCGTTCACTCGTTGACCACGCGAGGTCCACTAGTTGATCACATGACGTTTATGGTGACATCGCAGCATCCGCCCACGGACCACCTGTCGACAACGAGTGGGGCGCTGAGAACAAATTTAAAAAAGAAAAAAATATAGGACTCCGGTGGCAAAAAAGCGTACGGCCCACCTGGTGTTAAGCAGTTACCGTAGCCTATAGATGCTTGCAATACCGAAGGCATTGCTCGCACATTGCCGACCTTAAAGGGACTGGGATGGAGGGAGGGGAGGGGGGGGGGGGGGGGGGTTGGGCTTTCGGCTATCGCACTCATTGTACGAAACGCGGCTGTAATAGCTGCTTTACGCCGATCTTCTGTGAGAGGGTGGTACTACCCCGGTCGAGCTAGCCCGTATATGAGCTGCAGTCAATTGGCTACAGCTTGGCTCTACCAGGTTTAAAGTTAAGTTTCGTGATCGCGATATAAGGAGGTCCCATATCTTTTAAAATAATACAGCAATGGAGCCCTATGTACATCTTCCGGCTGATAGATGGATAATAAAGCATTGCACCACTGCCCAGTTCATAGTTTCAGTTTCAGTTTCAGTTTCAGTTTCAGTTCGCTGACGGTGAGGGAAAACATCGTGAGGAAACCTACCTATCCCTCGGGATTAGGTAATAGTCAGTTCCTGTATACACGGCGACAAGGTTCACCACCTGTCACGTTGGGTTCCGACTATCTGGTGAAACGTGGGCTTTGAGTTGGCTTAATACCTCCACAATGGGGTGGTGTATGGCCACTCAAGCCTCTGACTACCCCCGAATGGGGATAAAAGTCGTGACTTTTTTGTTTTTTTTTTTTTTTTTCACTACTGCCCACCCCTTCGGGAGCAGACAAGATGCTTCTCTTTTGTGATTATAACTGCAAGCATTACTTTACAGGCTGAAGTGTATTAATAAACGTAGAGAGCATTAAAACGCAGACAACAAAGGATCCTAAATCATTTGGCCGGAGGGTGTTGTTATCACCAAATTTTGAATATTTTACGTTATATCTTGTATCTAGATCGTTATCATATATATAAGAAATTGCTTTATTTATCCATATAGGCACCTAAGCAAGAATCGTTGAAAAAGATAAGTAATTAATAAGACAACTAATTGTTTTTGTGAAAATTTTGTAAATAACATTGTGGTATGTAGGTACAGCACATAATGTAATTCAATATTCCGATTATTAAATATGTACCTATGTAAAAAAAACATAGGACTGCCAAAAGACAGTCAGAAGTAAGCTTCCTAACCTATCAACGCGCGCTAGTACAAAAAAAAAGAAATAAAAAAAACATTTTCCATAAATCAACTGTTTCACTTTTTCGTCTTAACATCAGGCGGGCCGTAAGCTTTTTTTGCCACCGCAGTCCTATAAATAATCCCACTAATATAATAAATGTGAAAGTTTGGATGGATGGATGGATGGATGGATATTTGTTACTCAATCACGCCAGAACGGCTGAACGGATCTGGATGAAATTTGGCACAGAGATAGATTATAGTCTGGAATAGCACATAGGCTATTTTTTATCCCGGTAAAATGTATGGTTCCCGTGGGATAAATTATGCGCGGACGAAGTCGCGGGCGGAAGCTAGTTTAATTATATGGCCGCGTCCACAAGCCCCGCAGCCGCGCCCGATCAATTTATCAATTTGATACATTGCTATGTCTACGTGGTCAAACATACCGCTCGGCTCATGTAGACGCACCTAATAAAATTCTACCATTAAACCCCAGTTACACTCTTAGTGGCCACACCCACGACACTACTTTCGCAACATGTCGACACGAAATCATATCGTTTCTGACTAGTGCCGCGTGGGTGTCAGCACGTGGATATTTAGGCTAGCATTGCTCACGGTTTATAAGTGCCTTGGTACACGAGATTACAATAACAAAGTTAAATTGTAGGAGTAATATTTAGCTTTAAATTAACGTAGGTACTTAAATTCCTTTTAATCTAAAACGGGGACTAAGATCAAGTCCTGAAAATTATAATACTCTGAAAATATACTGTATAAAATTTTTGCATAATACGGTATGAAACAGTTTTTAAAATATAATTTATTGCATCATTGTATTTTTCTTGGCTAACGTTAACTTAATTATATATTTAAGTAACTTACTAAAAACAAACAGTCTACGGGTTATTTTTGGTACACCCCATTTGTAAAAACAAGACACTTGGAAAATAAAAAAAAAATATTACTTTTCCGTTGAATATGTTCTACATTTATTATGAACAAATATCATACAAGTACTTTACGTTGTGTTATTTCGAAAAAAAAAATTGCGTGTTTGTTGGACTGTGTACTGACGGCATAAAATGTGCTAACGGTTCAAGTTACGGTGTCTTATCTAAGGTAATGAATAAACTTATGATAAGTAGCTACTCAGATTACTCATTGTATAAACTACAAAATTATAATTGAACATCTATTAGTCATATGTTTCGAGTTTTTTTATAATAACTAAGGGAGCAAACAAACGTACGGGCCGTCTATGTTAGGCAGTTTCTGTAGCCTATAAATGCTTGCAATACCAATGGCATGACTCGCACCGTCGCACGTTGCCGATCTGCCAAGTTTATAACCTTACAAAGTTTCACAGAAAATATTACAAACAATTGAAAATGAAAAAATGAATAATGCCTATTCAACACAGCACAAAAAAAAAGGAACATCACATAGAAAATTAGATGAAATAGACATATATATAGATAGAAGGTATACAACGAGCAAAATTACTTTCAGTGTGAGCTGTGCCGACAAGCATTTGGCTCAGCATATGCTGGAGAGGAGCGGAGTCTCCTCCAGCGCTGATTTTCAGCCAAAGCCTCCTCATACTCTGTTTAAATATTAACTGGCTACCCAAAAAACTAAATAAAACAATAAACCAACCTGCAAGTACACAACACTGAGGTATCGTTAGAATAGACATAATAATAAATGTACTTGTTTATACTAAAATAAAATAGAAGATTTTATTTGATAGTGTTATAAAATAATAAGATACTTATGTAATAATGTAACAAGTATGTAGGTGCAATTCTTGACATAACAAATTATACAATTACATAAAAATAACGTTTTACCTCCAAAATAATGAATTTGCATAACGATTGACGTCATTGCTCATTTGTGATTGAAATTAGTTGCCGACCGTCTGAAGTTTCATTACATAATTTACTTCTAAATGCGGCTCACTGAAAAAATCATTCAGATTTGAAGGCATGCGGCGAAACGTGACTCGAGAACATCGACTTTGGAACAAATGACTTACCTAAAACACCTACTGTGATCATTACTATGTAACGAGGGTGACCCACTGTTCCGTAGGTTGAATAGCCGACATCGCTACATCAATTGAATGTTTTAGACAATAGAAGCATACCAATAAAAAAATATAATAAATATAGCCATTTTAACGTCCCACTTCTGAGTACGGGCATCCCCTCAATGCAAGGGGGATTCAGGCCATAATCCACTACGGTGGCCCAGTGCGGGTTGGTGGATTTCAAATGTCTGCCGAAAATTTGTTAGATTTTCTAAGATATGCTGGTTCCTCACGATGTTTTCCTTCACCGTAAGCACGTGATTATAATATTAAAATTATGATTTGCACACATATTTCTAAAAATCCAGAGGTGCTGGGGCTTGAACTCTGGACCTTAAGCCCGCAAGACGCGTGTTTAACCAATCGGCCTGCTGACGCCGGTTGTCAACCGGCTGACGTCGATTGCTGGATATAGGCCACCGAAATGACTTTAACCGCACCGTCAATTTTGTTGTCTACCGGCATCAATATACCCAAGAACTCCACCAAGTCTCGTCAATACCTCAAGGCATCCGCGCGCCGCGCGCGTAAATACTCGTTTTTTTCTAATGACTGATTATACATAAATAGTCGACTAAAATCATATTGGTACGTGTATGGCATACGGTCCCTTCGATCAGAAACTTAAAACAGTCATCAGAAAGTCCATAGAGCCAATAGAATTTGAATGAGAGACTTTTTCATATACGTGAGTTATGAAAAAGTCTGACAACGCGCAAATCTGACAACGCGCGCGGCGCGTGCGGCGCGCGACGTGCGAGGCTTGTCGCGACTTGAAATTATCGGGGGTGAGAGCCGGGAGCGGTTAAGACCCCCAATTTTGGCCTACATTAATACCTACAAATATTTAGATTTTGACTGATTGCTGCTATCCAGCCTATCTCCCCGTAAGTCCCTTTATTACAATCGCATTCACATCGAGGCAATTGTACCGTACGACCGGTCGCTGTCGCATTGTAAATCAATTTAGAATTATAGTTTCATATAATGCGATTGTTGTGGTCTCGTGTCGCCCCACGTGTCGTAGCCTGATGGACGTATATACGTTAACATTCCGACTCACTGAATATTGAATGAAAAATCTTTCTTATTTTCGTACTGATTCTTATTTTCTTATTTTTCTACTCGAAATCTTTCTTTCGCTATTATTTTTTCTATTGCTGGTAGAGCCAAGCTGTAGCCAATTGACTGCAGCCCATATACGGGCTAGGCGGGTGTAGGCGTGGCGGTAGTATGTGTATATTATTATATTATAGTGTATTATTATTATATTTTGTGTGTATTGTATTTGTATGTGTATGGGTGTATATATGTATGGTGTGTAGGTAGTATGTCTCAATGAAAATAAATAGCAAGTTGCCACTAACGACTGCCATTTCAATGCCATCTGTAAACAAATGGGAAAGTACGATTATCATCGTGACAAGAATCCGTAGTCCGATGTAGACTGGTAGCCAACAGTCTTGCTATTATGTTGCTATTGTGTGGTAGCGTAGCCTTCTCTTCTCTGATTGGTAGATCTAAATTTAAAAAAAAAAACAGTTTTTATTCCAATTTGAATCTTTAAAACGCTCTCCTGTAAAATTGCATTTTTGAAGTACAACATTATACGTGGGAGGATTCAAAATGCTATCAGTGGTTAGTCAGTCGAGGAGACTACGAAGGTGCCAGGCGGTCGTATATTGTAAGTATTAAAACTATTTACTGTCCAAAAAGTCGGTTTCACATAATAAGGTATGTACCTTACGTACGCTCGGCGTCCACTCATTGTCGACAGGTGGTCCGCTGGCGGACGCTGCTTTTACACCATATAGGTCACGTGATCAACCAGTGGGCCGCGCGTGGTCAACGAGTGAACGCCGCGTGGTCCACTTATTTTCGGTTCAGTTAGTGGATGCCGACCGACGAGGCAGTGCTGGTCGGGTGCCGAGTTGATAGATGAGTGCCAACCTTTATCCTACTAAAATATTTTACTTTATTAAAGGATCTTAAAAAATGTAGGTGGGTCAAACCAACGCGTGGTAGGATAAGATTCATGATCTGGGTTAGTTTTTCTTTAAATATAATATCTAGTTTTCCGAACTTCCATTTTCCAGAAGTATTGAAATGCCAATAACACATCAATTACAATATTCCATAGCCGCAGGAGGCAGGCCGTGTTCCCTTTTCCTCAAACGCTACAAGTCAATCAACTCTACAATTCGGCGCTTGTAAAAATAGATTATTCGTTTATTATGTTATAATACAACGACCTCTGCCTCGTGGCAATACCCTTAGATGCTGGGTTAGCAATGTAAGGTCTTAATTTAATAGTACACGATATGCATGGCGCCTCATTAACATCCATCTTTAGAAATATAGAATTTAATGTTGTTGTTTAACCGCAACAATATTACTTACTAGCTGTGCCCCGCGACTTCGCCCGCGTAGTAATTGACGTGTAAGACTAGCCTATATCTTATTCGAGAGCCTACACTATCTACGTTCCAAATTGCATTAAAATCGGTTCAGTAGTTATGGAGAAGACATGGTAACAAACATTCACACATACACTTACTTTTGCATTTATAATATTATATAGGACTAGCTTCTGCCCGCGACTTCGTCCGCGCAGAATTCACCCTTAGGGGTAAAATTTCGATAAACCCTTTCTTAGTGGATACCTACACTTCACAAAGAACACACCCTGCAAATTTCATGTCTCTAGCACCAGCGGTTCAGGCTGTGCGTTGATATATCAGTCAGTCAGGACTTTGAATTTTATATGTATAGATAGGATTAGTAAGATTGCTTTCGTTAAGCTCCCCAAATTTATAAAAAGTTAATATAGACTTACACTGGCATTGTTAGTCTTTCCTTTGCACTACAATATAGGACTCTTCAAAAGGCATGTTTACAGGTCCCTAAAAGGTCGGCGCCGCGTCTGCTCCCCTTAAGTTGCAGATGTCCTGGGCGGCGGCTTCCACTTACCATCAGGTGGACCGTCTGCCAGTGTGCCATACTTGGCGATAAAAAAATGCATATCACTTTTGTTCCTAGAAATGCTTTTTAAATCCATTGTAAAATGGCTAGAAATCCCTATTAATTTGGCGGATGATTTACACGACTTTCTCATAGCCGAGTTCTAAATCGTATTGCAAAATTGCGTCGGATTGTAACTATAACACATATCACTACATATTATAAAACAAAGACCTCCGCCGCGTCTGTCTGTCTGTCTGTTCGCGATAAACTCAAAAAATACTACAACTATTTTCATGTTGTTTTTGCCAATAGATAGAGTGGTTCTCGAGGAAGGTTTGAGTATATAATTTGTCAAGTTTTTGTATACATTGGCTAAAATATAATGATATTTGTTGGAGGTGTCGGAAAAAAATAAGCCGTCTGGGAGCTTTATACGAAAACGCTGCCTAAACCCTTTGAGATATAACAAAATGATGTATGGTAGAATTGTGTATCTTATATAGGTCTACAGAAAAGTCCGCAATGGCATATGTCTATCTCTTAAGGATAACATACTATATCCATTTTAATACTTTAAAAAATGGGCAATTATAAAGCGGTAATTGGTAAGCTATTTACACAAATACGGTATTAATCCTTATCATTTTAAATAAGTTAGTGGCTTTAAACAGTTCATGCACATTATTTTACTCTTTTACACCATATAATTTAAACGAATATCTTAGGAGTAATCGCAAAAAAATTGGGTTGCAGGAACGGGATCAAAATTTCATGATTACTTTTGGTCGCGATAACCGACATCAACGCGGGCGAAGCCGAGGGCAACAGCTAGTAAAATATAAAATGATCGCCACCTGTCTCCCTACAGTTACCCTGCAATCCTACTAACATAATGAGGAATACACCTGGTATATCGTAGTTATTACTCTGGGAATATCGGTCCATCTGCTAACAACAGGTTAGGACGTATTAACATGCCTATGGCATGTTGTAACAGGATTAACTTGCCTGTATCATTTAATTCTTATACAAGAAGGCACTCTACACGATCATAGGCACACAGTATTTAAAAAACTGAAACACCGTCAGTGGACATAATGTATTTAACAAGTTTCTACCATAAAAAGTAACTTGCTTGCACAATATGTGACAGGTGAAATAACATTCTGATGCCTTCTTACACCGGCGATACGGGCCCGACACGATGTCGGCTAGACTGAAATCGCTGGAAGTCTAGAGTTAATTAGGTACTAAAGTAGTCCTTCTCTAGTCTCTAATAATTGTAATTCCAGAATTAAAAAAAACAAAATTGAGGATAACTTAATTAGATCGAATACCGTTTGTTCGAATAAAAATACTCGATCACTTTTACTCGAAACTTTAAAAGCTGTTTACGAATCTTTAAGTGGTGCAAAAAAACATTTTTCATAATTTCCCAAAACTGAAGAAATAGTTTTTGAAACTACATAATTTCAATATTTTTTTTTTTTTTTTTACTTGAGTTTGTTTACAATATAATAATAAAAAGAAAAAATTACAAAGAAAAAATAACCTAACTATCTATCTTGTATTTCAATAATTATTATTTTACGATCGCTTGACGTAGTGGTTCGAGCGTAGGCCACTCGGCTCACTGTATCGTGTGGTTGCGAGTTCGATTCCCGCCAGAGGCAAATTTTGTAATTTGCCCTGGTCACTGGGATCGCCCCCAGTCCATTATATGTTAGCCATAGTCCAAGAGTTGCTTAGTTTGGACCATTCAGTTGGTGTGTAAGTCGGGCGATATTTATTCATTAAATAACCGTGTATATTTTATTTCTTCTTTTCTCCAAATATATAATATGTACTTGTACATAGAACATTAGGTAAACCTTAGGTGTGTTACATTTTAGACATTACTATTTATTTTATTCAACACTTACATTGCATGCGTCATATGAATAAGCATTATAGCAATTATATTTATAACATTTTAAATTAATTGAATTACATTTAGTTTAATATACGTCAATGTGCTATTAATAAAACTAAGGGAAATCCTTTTTACGTTAGTGGGCGGAATAAAAAATGTATTTATATTTAATTCAGTCGTCGTTTACGCGTATGGATTTTCCATACAAACTTTATAATTCCCTATGTAACCCCAAATGATGAATTTATGAGACCACTGTATAACACGCTATTGTTAATGGTAGAGACAAGCTAGCCAATTGAGTGCAGCTCATATAGGGCTGGCTCGACTGGGGTAATGCCCCCCTCTCACAGAAGATCGGCGTTAAGTAGCTACTACAACTGCGTTTTGTACGTTACATAAGGGATTTCTGTGCAATTTTTTTTTTCTAGACCCAATGATTTTGCTGTGTGTTGTCAATCAGTTAGTGAGTAAGTAAATTATTACAGTTAAAGTATTTTCCGCAAGTTAAACTGAAATATAAACTTAAGTCCTTTAGTTAAAGTTACTCCACGCAACTCAAATTTGAGTACTGATGACGTCTTAAACATTTGAGAAGGGTGTCGGCGTAAATTCGTTCCGATATCGTGCCTTATAAAGGGCTCTGTTCACATACTATGCATAACGGTATGCCTTTCCAGGTGCTACGCGGGCACAATTTATTAAAAATAAAAAAGTTATTATGAGCGAGACAATTTTAACCATTTAGTACGACTATGTACATAATAGCATATACTAATATTCTCTTAGCCCGAAGAACTGATGGCCGATGGGGCAGAAAGGTTCTTGAGTGGCGACCACGTACCGGAAGACGTAGCGTGGGTAGCGGACTGACGACCTAGTGAAGGTCGCGGAAACCGCTGGATGCAAGCGGCACAGGACCGGTCGTTGTGGAAACCTTGGGGGAGGCCTATGTCCAACAGTGGACGTCTTTTGGCTGAAATGATGATGAATGATGGATGATGAATATTATTCTCTTTACTTAATACTACGGTTATAATACAAAGGTATAGTTCGCGACAGGTCGAGATGACATTCGGGTTATGAGCTTTGTGCAGAATAAAATCCGAATCAAAATTACCAGGACCCGCAACGCAACAGAATAATTTAATTTAATAATTTTGTGGGCGATTTTAATTGTTTATCGGGTCCTGTTAATTTTAATTCGGATTTTATTCTGCACAAAGCTCATAACCCGAATGTCATCTCGACCTGTCGCCTTCTATACATCAGCACCGTATCTACATTTAAAAGGGGGGGGGGGGGGGGGGGTGCAAAATGACAATATGGTGATCAGTAAAGCTGGTATTACACTACCCGATATTTAGGGCCCAATATTGGTGGTCGACATGTCCGCCATTAGCAGTTCTCTGATCGACAACATTCCGACCGCCAGGAATGTACGATTTCCAATGAAGAATCCACAGGGATAATATTAGGAGACCAGTCCCTAGAGACAAGTGGTTTCGTTTACAAGCGTTTCTACAAAACGCTACGCTTAAATCTATGGAAATGACATTACAAGTCGATAAGTAGATCACGTGACTTATGTCATTTCTATACATGAAGCGAAGCGATTTATAGAAACGCTTGTAGACGAACGCTACTTGTTTAGGGTGGGCTGGTTTCGCAATTTCGCAATGGTTTATTGCTGGTGTGTTATTAATAATATTCATTTTGTCCTGACAGATGTGTGCTCATTTAATGCTGGATAAATTAAGAGGACAAACAAACAGGTACCTAATTCCAATGAAACGAGTCAATAACAACACCATATATAACTGATTAATTCATATTTAATTTATCTCGAAACCGCAAGTATGCAGTTCAATGGAGATCCAATTATATTTAGTTCAACTAAATAATATTAATATCTAATAATACATTGTGATGCAACACAGCACAATGCTGTCATCCGTTATTAAATAACATTAGGTGCCTATTGTAAGGGAAATAACATCGAATTTATGTACGAAATTAGTAGATTATTATCATTTATTAGCATTTATATTTATTTGTATTTGTGAAGTTTGGCTCATGGAGTATACCGCAAAAAAACTGGTAAACAAAATCAGGACATTCCTAAAGGTAGGAGTTCGATGGACGCGGCAGACGGCAGACGTCAGTCGGTCTCATACAAATTGTGGCGATGACATGTGCCGCGACGGCAGAGGGCATTCAATTTCTATGGACCGACTGACGTCTGCTGTCTTGCCGCGTTGATCGAACTCTCACCTTTAGGGCTACAGTGGACATGTTACTTTTAGCATCAGCGATCGGCGATTGCGACTGTATCGATGCTGCGTTGCGTTTCGGCGACTATCTACAGTCTCTCTCCGTCTCTACAGTCGCAAAATCGCCGATCGCCGATGCTAAACGTAGCATATCAGCTGTGGCCCTTAGTAACGGGCCTTTGAATATTTGTGACAACTTTCTTGTTGCGGCCTTAGAACACATCAAATGGCCTAGAATCCAGTATAAACTGCGGACGTGGGGCCGACGTTTTAGGGACCTGTAAACACGCTCGTTGAAGCACCCCATGTTTTAGTGCCAATGGGATATTTATAATAAAAACAATAACCTATTATGAGTGTTCCTCAAAGAGGTAATGGTAGAGGTTGACGTATCGACCACCGATGGTATATTGGTCCTAATTTAATAGTGGCGAAAAAAACAAAAAATTCCGGAAGGTTCGGACGACGTATGTTTTCTGCATAAGGTCGTACCTATACAAAACTGACAAAAAGTTACTGCTATGTAATTAATTAGGGCCAAACATCCGTACAACTACCTACTTATGACGTCATAGTATTAAGTTAGTACATTTTCCGAAATTTTACACGTCTGTATTTCTGGAAATTTCGAATTTATTTTAGCTTAGCTGTGCCCCGCGGCTACGCCCTCGTGGAAATTGATGTGTAAGATCAGCCTGTCTTATTCCAGCGCCTACACTATCTACGTTTCAAATTTCAATAGAATCAGTTTATTAGTTATGGAGATACGTAGTAACAAACATTCACATACACACACACTTACTTTCGCATTTATAATATAGGATTACTAGGATTAAAAAGGGTGTTAGTCTACCTTCTACGTCTCTAGCTGACGTTCGTTACGTCTACGTTTATCGCTTATAGCCAGCTGCAATCACTGATCGGTAAACGATCGAAGGCTAAGCAACGCTTGGCAAGGTCAGATAGAGATGGGTGACCATTTAGTGGCAATTAAACTGAGCGTCTCCGTACTTCGGAGGGCACGTATAAAGTCGGTCCTGGTTGTTGTCATCTAGGCGGCAGTCGTTAAGCCTAGTCAGTGGCCTTCAGCTGGCTTGAACCACTATGACACCAGGTTGGCCACTAACCATACGATAAGTAGTACAACTCTAGCTAGCTACTTTCAGTTCTTTATTTAGCGGCGCAATCATAACGGTCTAATGTGCGTTACATAAACACGAGTGCACCGAGCCGCCCTTGGTTGCTGGCCGCCGACCCCGCCCGGCCCAAGGTCGCGTGCACACTGCATGTGTGTGCGTTTTGTCTGGCAAGGGCGGGGCGCTATTTACAGCCCATTGGGTTTTAAGATTCTAGGAGGTATTGATTTTATTACAATTTACAGTGGGATAACGACTGATGGTGACCGATGGGTACTGTACAATGGAGAGACCACCAAAGCACCACCAAGACAGGGTCTAGACAAGTGCATTGGTCAAGCGTTTTTACATTTTTACATTAATGTACGGTCAGCAACGAAAGTCGCTGAACATTCTCAGTTTTTCAAATAGCTTGCACACTTTTGTTTTGCATCAAATCCATATTTTTTCTTTATCGAAACAAAATGTAGACATGTTGCTAATGTTTGGTTTTATAAAGGTTTACCAACGTTTGTAGAATAAAGAGTATAACCGATTTGAAAAATTCTGAATGTTCAGCGACTTTCGTTGCTGACTGTACCTCGACTGAAAAGATCCGGCATAAAACGCAACGGGCTTGTCGTTTTTACATTTATAAGTTTTTTTTTTTTAATCGCCCGTTTTATTTTTATTTTAATAGGGTAAACCGGGTAGCTATTGACCACTTAAGGATTGCCAACACTTTGTCAGTATATCAAATATTTTGTATAATAGCTACAGTCTTATTAATATTATTTTATGATTGCTTAATAAACTGGCTAGAACTGCATTAAGAGTTTTTAGCTAAGATCCAATTATTATAGAAGTTATAGACATTATAGTAAAATATGATATTTTTTTGCCATTTTCTGTTATTAGACACCCTTATTGCAGTGATTGGACGCAACAGGTGTAGTTATTAGACAGTGCTATAAAGTGTTAAATTAAACCAAAACAAATAATATTATTAGATACTTCTTGGCCACTTACCTTTTTCCCATTCCATTAAACATATAAAATAGTTATTTACTGTTTAAAATAATTGTTAACAATAATTCTAATGAATCTAAAATTGATAAGATTCTTCCATTTTTCAATGAAACTCACACCCGACTTGATAAAACCCATCATAAGTATTTTTATTTTTAAAAACGCTGTTCAAGGAATATTTAAATCGATTGTCTATGGTTAACAGCGTCACTTCGCCAAGTTTCATTGAATTATATTGACAGTAAATAAAAAAATAAGTTATTTCCTTATAATATCTAATCACTGACGATGTCTAATCATCCCCCGGTTTACCCTACAGTGTATTCAGAGCTAAATTTAACACCAAGCATCATAATTATATCACAGAAGCTGGTTTAAACATTTATATCACAAACGCATGAAACAAAACAATCCTCACCCTACACAACCAACATTGCAAACAAGATGACATCACCATTATCTCAAGACCCCCTCGCCTTCGTCCAATCACCCCCGAGCCCCCTTGCTGCCCATAAACACCAGAGGCAGGGGGGCTCATCACCCACTGGACACGCATACCTGCAATGATTATGTAGGTGTAAAAGGATAATCTTGAAACTATTTTTATAAAGAAGAGGTATGCTTTAACAAAGGAAATCTTCAAGGCTATGGTTTAAGGATGTGCCTACTTAAGAACCTGCTTGTTGTCTGTCATCTCGTGATTGCATCTGTACCTACTAAAGTAATAATAATAATAATATCCTGGGACATTTTTTTTACACACGGCTACCTGATCCCAAACTAAGCAGAGCTTGTACTATGGAAACCAGACAACTGATATTACTACATATACTACTTTTTTATTTATTTGTAAATACATACTTAATATACATATACACCCAGACTCGGGACATACAGACATGTTCATGCACACAAATGCATGTCCCGGGTAGGAATCGAACCTACGACCTGCAGCGTGAAAGGCGCCTCCGCGCCAACCACGCTAACGGGCTCGTCAAGTAAGTAAGTAAGTGATAAATAAATTACAAAGAGAGACAAGGTGGTAGAGCCAAGTTGTAGCCAATTGACTGCAGCTCATAAACGGGCTGGCTCGACCGGGGTAGTAGGTAACACCCTCTCACAGAAGATCGGCGTAAAGCAGCTATTACAGCTGTGTTTCGTACGATGAGTGAGACAGCCGATAGCCCACCCCCCCTCCCCCTCCCTCCATCCCACTCCCCTTCAGGTCGGCAATGTGCGAGCAATGCCTTTGGTATTGTAAGCATCTATAGGCTACGGTAATTGCTTAACATCAGGCGGGCCGTACGATTTCTTGACATCGCAGTCCTATAAAAAAAAAGACCGAGGAATGGCCGAGAATTTTTCACTACCGCTTGGCGAAGTGGATATGCAAGTGGATATCGGTAGTGAAACCGACAAGCGGATTTTTAGGAGTAAGTTGTTAGGATATTATTTGGTCCAACTGCCTACCTACAATGGATAGGTAGTTGGGTTAAGTGGTGTCTTGGCGACTTGTTTTTGAGATTCAGTTCTAGTATTAGTTCCTATTATTCCTATTAGTTCTATTTTCTTATTTCTATTTTCTTTTACCTAATTTAAAATTGCGATCCTACAGTCAAACCGACTGCTCGGTTTTGTGGGACTATGTTATATTATTTTTATTCTATGTTTTATTAAATAAATAATAATTAAATCTGAACAAGACGTAATGAGACATAATAACAAGGACATAATTCCCTTCTCTCTGTCCAAGGGCCCAGCGTAATTATAATGTCGCAATAACACATTATATTACATCGCTAATGCATCAAGCCGAACACAGTATGCGTAATTTCGCTCTCGAACGTGATTGGTGCATTTTTATAAAAAGAATATAGGGTTGACACCGTCTAACTTGTGCTAAGTGCACCACATGCAGCGAAATTGTTACCTGTTTTCGCACTCGCAATTCGATAATTAACTTGTCAAATACATAAGAGGGCATTATTGACCAGGATATGAGCCCTACAGGTAACACTGACACGTTTTCAGCAATATTTTCCGCGAGTGACTGAGTCGTACTATGTCTATGGACTCAGTAGGACAAGCTATTTTGGACGGTCATGTCCACCTCTTTCTTGGTAATCTCTTTGGTTGGCACTTATCAATGATAAAAAATGAACAAATATGTCAGTATGTTCATCTTTATGCATTTTCATCATTTATTAATTATTAATAACTAATTTGTCCTCAAATTATTCTGCATACTAACTGCCAAATTTATAGAGTTATTAGTTTATTTACAAAGACTTAATAAAATATAAAAAAGACTATAAATTTGGAAGCCGTTGTTCGCTCCACCCCATACAGTAAACATAGAAAAATTACGGCCTACCTATCCGTTTTTTTTTCTTATAAACATGACATTTATCTCAGCATTTCTTCCATAAACATGTTTTAATTCGTAGGTAACACCATGGACCAGTTACTAAGGGGACTGGCCCTAAGCAAGTCGGCCGAGTGGTCGGCCTAGTACTAACATCGACATAAAATGAAGCGAGTAGTTCAACTATTTACCGGTAAATAGTAAAATGAAAATGAAAAAACAATGACCACGTTTTGTTTCATACAAATATCTAATAAGGGCACCTCTTTCTTTAGTCTTTACTCTGTGGGTAACACAATACCCGTGGGTAAAGTGTGGTAAAATAATTGATTACTAGGTACCTAGTTCCATTAATCGATCAGTAACAACCCTATCCTCGAATCGGCCCGCATATCTGTCTGATGATGCAATGCTTACGCAAGCGGTCGTTACCCTGAAGGTGACCGCGGACCCTCGAGCCCTACCAAGGTCACAACAGCAACGCTATTATACAGGGAGAATTTGAAATCGTGAGCATCCTTTTAACTCTACACATGATTCAGAATATTTTGAGAAAATGAATTAAAATATCTATTGATAAATAAAAATTGCTCGAGTAAGCAAATAAGTAAACCGGCTAAATGTACATGTAATGTACGTAGTATAGCTTACATAGCGAATATTTTTTTATGAATTGATTTGTTGATTAATATTCCCTAAATATTCTGAATCATGTGTACAGTCACCGTTTAAAAGGATGCCCATGATTTCAAATTCACCCTGTATATCGAGTTTGGTTAATAAACACTACTGCGCAGTTTCATAATATATCATTTTCCGGTTCGGTCAACGACCTGGGGGCTTACCACAAGCTCTTATTGCGATTCAATTACAGGAACGTATTAACGTTTCAGCGACTTTTTGTGCAATGACGTACCTTATTGTCATGACAATAAGAAACGTCATTAAAACGTCGTTAAAACGTTCCTATAATTGAATCGCAATAAGAGCTTGTGGTAAGCCCCCTGGTCTCACATTATTATATTATTTAAACCTCAAAAGGCAAGTATTAAATATTGGTGGTAGAACCAAGCGTTTGCTGCTCATACACGGTCTGGCGGGGTAGTACCACCCATTCGCAGAAGATCGGCGTAAAGTAGTTGCGATTCGTACGATGACTGAGAGAGCTGGAAGCGCAACACCCCACCCCCCCCCCCCCCCTCCTTCCGTTCTACTCCCGTTTAGGTCGGCAATGTGCGAGCAATGTCTTTGGTTTTGCAAGCATCTATAGGTTAAGGAAACTGCTTATTATTGGGCGGGCCGTACGCTTGTTTGCCACCTCAGTCCCATAAAAAGGTACAAAAGGAAAAATGTCGGAAAAGGTATTTCACACAAAATATAATATTACACTATGTACATATTAAAATAAAAGGAAAAACACTATTATAGTTACATTACAGCCATAGATTAATTTTAGTTTCCGCGAGGGCGCTCCAACAGATGGAGCATGTGCACTAATAAATTTCGGCAACTGATACTACACGAAATTTCGAGTACTTCAGTACATCTAACAGGAACGACTGTATGCAACTGACAGGCGGCAACGATAATAGGTAAGTTGCCGCATTTCTGGAAATGAATTTTCTTAGTAGGGCAGTATCTAGTTAAAGCGCACGCGCGAAACTTTTATAAATCTATGGTACAGCACAAATAAAACTAAAAATATATTGCTAAAAAGTACTAGGTAATTAAATTTTCCTCGATAACATCACAGAAAACCACATATTCGAATTAACTACGCACCATTTAGTAGTACCTATTCCCACCAAATTTGAATTATAACGTCACCTACATGAACTTGAAAGTCCCACATTACGTAAACTCTTGCGCAGAACGCAATACCTACCTACGTCATTCTGGCGGTTGGTCGTAAATAACCAAAATTATCACTATGACGCTGCGTTTTTAATTGTTACGAGTTCCAAGTTTTATATCTGGACTAGCTTTTGCCCGCGAGTTCGTCCGCGCATAATTAAAAAAAAGCCTATGTGCTATTCCAGACTATAATCTATCTCTGTGCCAAATTTCATCAAGATGCGTTCAGCCGTTCTGGCGTGATTGAGTAACAAACATCCATCCATCCATCTGAACTTTCACATTTATAATATTAGTAGGATTATTCAGGCTCGTATGTGGTGGTGTATGGCCACTCAAGCCTCTGACTACCCCCGAACGGGGATAAAAGTCGTGACGTTACATTACATTTTTACATTAATAAATGCATCTCAAAGTTGAGATCGGTTTTAACAAATCCTGTTTTTGACTAATGTTCCATACATTAAACGTCAAAACTGCATCTTACGATCGATCTTAACTTAGAGATACGTTTATTAATACGAGCTCAGAAATCTATAAAGTTGCTACTGAACACTGATAGACACAAATCAAAACAAAGCGTTTATATATATACTATATACAAAATATCATAAAAATAAATTAACCTACTTACTTACCTACCTACTACCTATATAATAAAAGCAAATATTTACAAAAAATATACCTGTGCCAGACCGCCGTCGCCTGGCAAAGTGCCCAGAAGGCTGGCTGCATTGCCACGTTGTATGGCAATGCTGATTCTCTGTGCGAGATATGAGCCAGCCCTCTGGTCACCGGTTGCCTCGACCAGACGCTTCCCCAAATCGCTAAAAATGCGATGGGCGCCCGGACCCCACGGTCCCAAAGTCTCTACCCCAAACGGCTCAAACATATAACCTTGATCAAGGTTGCTATATTTGCGCCGTTTGAGGGACTCAGCACAGGCGGCGGCACCACCAGCCTTAACACTTAAGCGTTTATATTGTTTAGGCCTCCGGGGGCACTTACAAATTGACATTTTACATTTTTTCCTTAAATTCTACCGCGCCGGATCGGAAACGCAACCTCGACTGAGAAGATCCGGCAAGAAACTCAGGGGGCTTGTGTTTCTTAACATTGTTTTTTTTTTACCTGGCGACCGTCTGGCGACCGACTGGCGACCGTCGCCAGTCGGTCGCCAGGTATGTTGTCTGTCATATTTTGACATATGGAGTTTCACTTGGCTATGGGGTTGGCGACGTACCATGGCTACTAGGTGTGTTATGGCCCTTAATAGGCATAATGTAAACAAAAGCAATTTACCCGCTTATCAGCAAACCGCAATATTCAATGTTTACTTCGGTATTTGGTAAGGTAAATAACAGAAATAACTTTGTAAGTAGGCAGTTATTGTTATTATAGGTAGGCATAGGACAATAAACTAATAAATATGATTTGCAGGACGGAGGCAAACATGTAATAACATAACATAACATTGACGGGCCGTTGGCGTGGTTGGTAAGATTCCGCCTATCACGCTGCAGGTCGTAGGTTCGATTCCTACCCGGGACATGCATTTGTGTGCATGAACATGTCTGTATGTCCCGAGTATGGGTGTAATTATGTATATTAAGTATGTATTTACAAACAAAAAGTAGTAATGTATTAATATCAGTTATCTGGTTTCCATAGTACAAGCTCTGCTTAGTTCGGGATCAGGTAGCCGTGTGTAACGAATGTCCCAGGATATTTATTTACGTGCCAATCCTGGGCACGGGCCTTCCCTCAATGGGAGGGGGATTCCGGCTATAATCCACCACGCTGCCCAGTGCGGGTTGGTGGATTTTCTAAGACATACAGGATTCCTATAGATGTTTTCCTTTACCGTAAGCAAGTGATAATCATATTAAAGTGATTCGTACATAGATTTCGAAAAATTCAGAGGTGCGAGCTGGAGTTTGAACCCTGGAGTTTAAGCCAGCAAGACGCGTGGTTATAACCCACTCGGTGATCACTGCTTTTCTCTATGGATGAGGTAAAAATATGTTTCCATAGTATTCAGTTGTTATGTCCGAAATTTCAATTCAGATTAATATCCCGAAGAACGTGACATCACAGAAACATGTATGTATAATATTTCCAATGTATATTATATACATTAAACATATAACACGTGTTTTTGGAGTAGGATAATAAAATACGCATCGCTCACAGACCAAGAAAACAAGACGCAAGCTTTGCCCAGATTAGCGACGATTTTCGTTACTAACGAGGTTTGTACATGAAATATCTTCAAAATATACGTTAATCAATTGAGCTATACTGTTTTTAGGGTTCCGTACCCAAAGGGAGCAAAGGGACCCTATTACTAAGCCTACGCTGTCCGTCTGTCCGTCTGTCAGCGGGCTGTATCTCACGAACCGTAATAGATAGAGAGTTGAAATTTTCACAGAATGTGTATTTCTGTTGCCGCTACAACAACAAATACAAACATAAAAGAAAATTTAAAATAAAGGGGGTCCCCATACAAGAAACTTGATATTTTTGACGTTTTTATTCTACGGTGGTACGAAACCCTTTATGCGCAAGTCCGACACGCACTTGACCGGTTTTTTTTCTTAATAACTAAAAGGTAAAATATATACCGCTTATATAACACAAAACAGTCCGAAAATTATGACTTACGATAAGATATAAGCGGTTCCCGAGATTGGGTTGAAACACAGACAAAAAAACATTATGCAAGCGTGCAACGACCGGCAAGGTGACCCGCCATTGTCTGGCCCTTCGGTGCCAACTGCACGAGGACAACAAAGGTATGCGCAGAAGGTTCAGTTCGTGCAAGATTCAGTGCAACAAAGAATATTAAATAAAGCCAAAAGATACCAAATAAAAAAGATTAACGATGAAGAACCAAAGATGTTTGTCTAAAACTGTATATTTGGCTATGAGTAGGTTAAAACAGAGATATTTGGTAAATAAAATACGACAGAATCCGGAACAGACATCATAACATTTGAAGAGTACTCAAAATAAA
Source organism: Drymonia ruficornis (assembly GCA_947859195.1). Taxonomy (NCBI): domain Eukaryota; kingdom Metazoa; phylum Arthropoda; class Insecta; order Lepidoptera; family Notodontidae; genus Drymonia; species Drymonia ruficornis. The sequence goes on along the minus strand of OX401929.1, from coordinate 6,368,291 downwards.
TTAGCTTCGTCCCCCTCGTTCTAGGAATAGTGTAGTCCCCTTATCCTTAATATTAGGAATTACTTGGACCTACCAGAGATCCTGTATTTAACGTGGGCTTCTATTAATAACCCCTTAGGAGGACTAACTATAATAATTCATGTTTTTCATGCAGTAAAACAAATTTCCAACAAATTCTCGGAATTTCGCAATTATATTTTTCATCACTAACTTTTAAATAACTGATGTTATTTGTTATACTAATTAGTTTAACTGCTTAATAAGTTTAAGTAATACTAAAATATGTATTTTTAAACTTAGTCATAAAATCAATATTAATATCACAAATAATTCCTTTGTTCTTTGTTGTCCAAAACTTGACCTACTGCCAATTGCCTGCGCATCGTCACCCGTCTGTATGTTTGTCCTTGCATGCCATAAAATGAAACTCCTCACCCTCCAATTAACGTTATGGTACCTATAAATTATTTACAAACCTGTTTTTACGATCGGATTAGTCTCACATGTCAGATAAAATTATATTAAGTTACATGATCGTTAAAAAATCGGTATTGTACCGGTATTTTCTGGAAATTTCCCATGAGTAGGTATCATTATTATGCTAGTTTCGATAGCATATTAATAGGCGATCTAAATAGCTACGTCCAGAAGTGTCACATGCCGCGCGAGGCTGCTAACCCACATGCCTCGCGAAGCACGACGTTTGCCTCAGTCGCATGCCGCGCGAGGCAAATGGCGAGGCAACTGACACTCTAGACAGGGAAAGGTATACCCGATCAATCAGTTTGACACGTTTGACATCGTTCTGTCTCACGACTGCCAAACTAGGCGACGCAAATGTGAGTGCTCAGGTGAGGCAGGGCGCGCATTTGCCTCACGTGAGGCAAGTCAAACACCGCGAGGAAAATTTTCCTCGCGCGGCATGTGACACTTCTGGACGTAGCTATTGGCATCTTTTTTATAGGACTGTGGTGGCAAAAAATCGTACGACCCGCCTGATGTTAAGCAGTTACCGTAGCCTATAGATGCTTGCAATATAAAAGGTTTTAGTCGCACATTACCGACCTGCAAGGGAGTGGGATGGAGGGAGCGGAAAGGGGGGGGGGGGGGGGGGTTGGGCTTCGGCTCTCTCACTCATCGTACCAAACGCGGCTGTAGCTGCTTTACGACGATCTTCTGTGAGAGGGTGGTACTACCCCGGTCGAGTCAGCCCGTATATGAGCTGCAGTCAATTGGCTACAGCTTGGCTCTACCACCTAGATGAACTGGGTGCGTTCCTAAAGACACCCGGAATAGGGAAAATTACGAAAAGGCCGTTCCCGAAATTTTCCGATGCAGTGGGCAGAGTGGCCTACGCTCGAACTACGCCAAGAGGTAATTTGTCAAACATGCCCCGTGATAACCAGCTTACCTTTAACATCGCCTCGTCATAAGCCTCGACAACAAGGCATGTTTTGCCTTGGAAGTCACCTCGGGTGCGTTGAACTATGTTTATGAAACTGTCAACAATGGGGCTTCATCACGTAACTTCAATAAACTTGAGGAGTGTTATGAATCATTTTTTGGATAGACACCTATATCTATACATATTAATAAAATAGTGTATGTTTGTAATGTCGAAATAACAGCTTTTTAATAAAGTATATACGGTACTCACAAAAGGCCTCCGCAGACTTGCTACTTTTAGCATTGGCGAACGAGCGAGACGCAGCATCAAAATCGCCGATCGCTGATGCTAAAAGTAGTAAGTCTACGGAGGCCCTAATATAAAAAAAATAAAAATTGTCTGTATATGTTTGTTCCCGGCTAATCTCCAAAACGGTTGAACCGATTTTGAGGGGACTTTCACTGGCAGATAGCTGATATTATAAGATGTAACGTAGACTACTTTTTTTTTGCTAAATTCCACGCGTACGAAGTCGCGGGCACAGCTAAGTAGTGTATGCCTTTGTTTTATAACAACTTGTCACTTTAGATTCTTTTATTTTATTTTTAATTATACTTACCTAAATATATATTATATTTATTATTAAGTGTAAGTACTTATTTTGTTGTAATAGCTAAGTGCGTCGTGCACTGTATGTTTTTATTTACATTTGGGTAGCCAAGGTTGCATCTAAGACAGGGTATGAGGAGGCTTTGGCTGAAAATCAGCGCTGGAGGAGACCTCGTTCCCCTCCAGCACATGCTGAGTCAAATGCCTTTCAGCACGGCTCACACTGTAGGGAATATAGCTTTCCTAAACTTAAGTCCATCTATTTTACTTCTTTCATACCTACGTGCTGTTCTTTTCCTATAATGTGTGTACTGCTGTGCTGAATAAATATTTTTCATTTCATTTTTCATTACATACAGAAACTTGCCCACATAGTAACTGTACCTATAAAAAAATATCACGGATTGAAAAGATCCACCGCCAAATTTATATAGAGTAGTGGGACTTTATGATGGTTTTACAACGCATTTTCAGGAAAAAATTAGATTTATAATGCCATTGTGAGTCTATGAAAATCCCACTAATATTATAAATATCAAAGTTTGGATGGATGGATGGATGTTTGTTACTCTTTCACGCACAAACTACTGAACGGGGATGAAATTTGGAACACAGATAGTTTATAACCTGGATTAACACATAGGATACTTTTTATCCCGATAGTATATTCCCGTGGGATAAAGTATGCGCGGACGAAGTCGCTTGCAAAGGCTAGTTCTCTATTTTGGGAGCTAGAATCTACCTCCATTCTTCGTATCTGAAACTTCCAGAGCTCAGAAACACTCTCAAACTCGCAAAAATATCCAAACCCTATCTGCTTTCCTGTTCCCGACGGGCTCAGATACCGGTTCAATGGCCTTCAGGGTGACCCTAAAGTCCTATAGACCTACCCCAACCGTCGGCTGGTTCCTAGAACCTAATTAATAGCCAGGACGTGGTTTAAGCCATCCGGCATTTTAAACAAAAACTGTTATGCAGCGATTACGTAAGGTCTTTAGGGTGCGTCCATAAATTACGTGAGGTGATTGTTGTTTTTTTTTTTTTTTAATATGACTGCGGTGGCAAATAAGCGTACGGCCCGCCTGATGTTATGCAGTTACCGTAGCCTATAGATGTTTGCAAAACCAAAGGCATTGCTCGCACATTGCCGACCTGAAGGGGAGTGGGATGGAGGGAGGGGGAGGGGGGTGGGCTTTCGGCTCTCTCACTCATCGTACGAAACGCAGCTGTAATAGCTGCTTTACGCCTATCTTCTGTGAGAGGGTGGTACTACCCCGGTCGAGCCAGCCCGTTTATGAGCTGCAGTCGATTGGCTACAGCTTGGCTCTACCACCTTTTTGACCCCCCCCCACCTCACCCCTTGGTGAGATGTCGTGAGATTTTGCTCGACCCCCTCCCTCCCCCTCTAATCTCACGGGAGATTTTTCACAAGCCATATTCTCGTGGAGAAACATGTTTTACTTAATTTAACCAGTTTTCTCACAATTTTACACTGTTTCTTGCGGTAAAAAGAAATTACGTGAGATTTGCCATAACCCCCCCTCATCCCCACGTGAGATTTGGTGAGACTTGGCTCGACCCCCTCCCCTAAATGCCTCACGTAATTTATGGACGCCCCCTTAACTGTCTGGAAACCGAGGGGAGAATTTAACGATGTATTATTTATTTAGATTTTTCTTAATTTAAAATGATTGACGTCAAGCTATTGTTGTTTTAGAATAATTGTAATTTTATTGTAGCTATGATTTTTTATGAATATAAATTGCTGTTACTAGGTAGGTTTCAACTTAATTATTAATTTAAGCCTTAATTATTTTTTACATTACTTAGTTATACATGCATTTATTTAAATTCCATCCCACTGTTGGACAAAGGCCTCCCACTTACTCTTCCAGTCTAAGTTATTGATGCCTGAAAAATATTTTATCTGAAAATTTGTAAATTACTGCTATTGTAAAATACTCTCTGGAATAAAAACTGACGTCATTGTTGAGATAACGATGGTAGAGTTAAGCTGTAGCCAATTGACTGCAGGTCATATACGGGCGCGACCGGGGTAGTACCACCCTCTCACAGGAGATCGGCGTAAAGTTGCTATTTTAGTTGCGTTTGGCTATCAAGTGGGCAGTACGCTTGTTTGCCACCTTAGTTATATAAAAAATACATAATTTGAAAACCCTATTGACGGAATTTTTCAGGAAATATATGGTGGTACAGGGGGATAACACAATACTTAGAAAAATGATTTATCAATCGACGCAATATCAACCGTTGTAATAATAAATTAATTGAGGAAATTATTAAAAGTATTGTAATGAATAAATAACAAATAATAATTGTTTTGTGGAAGTCATTGACGTAATCTGTTTAATATTGAGAGCAAAGCTGCGGTTCTCAACCTTTTATAATTTATTTGTGGCACAGAGTATCTTCTTCTTCTTATCGTATGGTTAGTTGCCAAGGTGTCAGAGTTGTAATTAAACTTACTAAGAATTGTGTTTCATTTTAAAACTCATCCCTACTGAATAGAAACAGAATAAATAAATAGTTACTTATTTTCCATGCAAATTTTAATTTACATCGGATATTTATTACAAGAATTGCCAAGGATTTTATCTATGTAGGAAAAGGACAGACAGAAGCACAAAAATATTGAATGGAAACTTTGAGAAACAACACCAAATAGGGAACTTACCGACCCCGTAGCAGGTAAAACAAAATATTTAATTAATATTTGAAATAATCAATCAATACGTTGTATTTTAATTTCTAAGAACATCTACGCATGTTATATACGGTCGGCGTAAACATTTCCCATAATAAGGTATTTATTATATTCCGTATTCCCAATATTCAGAGGAAATAAACAAAGATTATTTTGTGTATAATCCCCTGAATCCCCCTCGTATTGAGGTGGAGTGCTGATACTGGCAATAAAAATAAATATCGCCAGACGAACACACCAACTGTATGGATCCAAACCAAGCAACGCTTGTACTATGAGTTCTAATAGACTGGGAGCGATTTTAGTAACACCCAGACCAGGGCAAATTACGGAAAGGCTGTTTCTAAAATTTGTCACAATGCAATGAGCGGAGCGGCCTACGCTCGACTCGAACTACTGCGCTTTGGTGCCTTTCGTGCTAAATAAATTACCAAACAGGTAAGGAACAGGCTGGTATTCCACACGTCAAACATCTTACATTTGATCAAATAAATTGGATCACTTCATCTAATTTACCAGCAACACTGATATTTGACCAAAGATTATCAACTTGCGTAGTTGATAATCTTTGATTCAAATTTCAAAACTACGCAATTTACAAAGAATATCGAGAAAGATATTTATTTGACTAGTGGAATGGGCATTCGTCAAAGAAATTTGATCAAATGTTGGGCATCGAAATTGGACAGAGAAATTTGACGAATGGAATAACACCCTTAGGCAAAAATAATGCTGTTAGAAATACGTCATCATCATCATCATCTCAGCCAAGAGACGTCCACTGCTGGACATAGGCCTCCCCCAAGGTTCACCACAATGACCGGTCTTGCGCTGCCCGCATCCAGCGGATTCCCGCGACCTTCACCAGGTCGTCGGTCCACACAGAAAAACAGACAAATTAATTGCGTTTGCAGAGGCGTTATTAACCTCCCAGAATGGTCGCATATGCCTTTGTCTTTATGAATCAAACATTAAAAGAATTTGGTTCACAAAAACCCGCTCATCTCGAAGGTAGGAATAAGAACGCACAAACAAACGTAAATCGTGTTATGACGCAACCAGCCGCCATTGTGAATCATGTTACCTTGCCATCGACTTTGTCGTACCCTTCCCGGAATCAAGTCTAGACGGGCAGAGGGCACGGAGCCGAGCGGAGCGGGTATTGTGATGAGCTAGACGGGGGAGCGGGTATTGTGGACCTAAGCTACGTAGAGATTGCCATGGTACGATGCAACCAGATGAGCTCGACGGGCCCGTTGGCGTGGTTGGCGTGGTGGCGCCTTTCACGCTGCAGGTCGTACATTCGATTCCTACCCGGGACATGCATTTGTGTGCATGAACGTGTCTGTATGTCCCGAGTCTGGGTGTATATGTATTTTAAGTATGTATTTACAAATAAAAAAGTAGTATATGTAGTAATATCAGTTATCTGGTTGCCATAGTACAAGCTCTGTTTAGTTTGGGATCAGATAGCCGTGTGTAAAAAATGTCCCAGGTTATTATTATTATTATTATTATAGACCACGTGCCAAGACAAAACCTTTGTCACGCATTATCTCGCACCGAGTATAATCGTATGGTTCCCTGGTACCTGGTGTCAGAGTTGTTCAAGCCGCCCGAAGGCCTCTGACAAGGCCTAACGACCGCTGCTTAGATGACAACAACCGGGACGGACTTTTTACGTGCCCTCCGAAGCACGGAGATGCTCAGTTCAAATGCCACCCGTCTCCGTCTCGGCCTTACCAAGCGTTGCTTAACCTCCGATCGTTTGATTGCAGCTATAAGAGAATGAGTCAAAATCTATTTATCTCGCGTTTTTGTCTTATCACGGTCGAGTGTGCTACCGCTACGCGTCTCTCAGCACACCCCGCTATGCGTATGCGCAGTTGCCTGCATCTGCAATAAACAGTTTGCAAACAATTACGCAACCCGTGATCATACGCACGTATACTTATTTACTAGTATACAGGGTGAATTTTTCAAGTGTGCGTGTATGGTCAAATTCCAAACTATGAGGAATAGCGAAAAGTACTCAAAGGAGTTATAATAATAATAATATCTTGGGACATTTTTGTACACACGGTTACCTGATCCCAAACTAAGCAGAACTTGTACTATGGAAACCAGATAACTGATATTACTACATATACTACTTTTTTATTTGTAAATACATACTTAATATACATATACACCCAGACTCGGGACATACAGACATGTTCATGCACACAAATGCATGTCCCGGGTAGGAATCGGACCTACGACCTGCAGCGTGAAAGGCGCCTCCGCGCCAACCACGCTAACGGGCCCGTCCCGGCCCTTTTTTTCTTTTTGACTAAGGTTTAGAGTTTGTGAAGTTGGGTTGGTTGGTTGGTTGGCTTGTAGAATTGGGCATGTAGAGTTACAAGCCGCCGAAGTTTTGCTTTCCGCCAGAGGCAAATTTCGGAAACGACCTTTTTGTAATTTGCGAAGGTCTGGGTGTCACTGGGATCGCCCCCAGCCCATTGGCTACAGCTCGGATCTACCACCTCAAATTGTGCTGGATATGTGGAAGTTGTTTGAGGGGGGTGAGGAGTGGTGGTTGGAGTGGCTATGACCAGCCGTGGACATCTTCCGGCTGATGGATGGAATTGAACCACAATCGCAAGCCTACGTGACTAGTGACGTATTTACGCAATATTTTCCTTATGTATGCAACAAATAAAGGTACTTATACTTATTATAAAGGTCGAGACAGCGAGACCGTGGTATATTTAATTTCAGTCAGACTAAATTCACATTCTCTTCTAATTATTTTTGAAGGTGGTAGAGCCAAGCTGTAGCCAATTGACTGCAGCTCATTTACGGGCTGGCTCGACCGGTGTAGTACCACCCTCTCACAGAAGATCGGCGTAAAGCAGCTATTATAGCTGCGTTTCGTACGATGAGTGAGAGAGCCGGAAGCACAACACCCCCTTCTTCCCCTCCCTTCTTCCCACTGCCCTTCAGGTCGGCAAGGTGCGAGCAATGCCTTTGGTATCGCAAGCATCTTTAGGCTATGGTAACTGCTTAACATCAGGCGGGCCGTACGCTTGTGTGCCACCTCAGTCCTATAAATAAACGAATAATCCTAAGTCCCCAAGTTTACAGTTCGCTAACGGTGAGGGAAAACATCGTGAGGAAACCTACCTATCCCTCGGGATTAGGTAATAGTCAGTTCCTGTATACACGGCGACAAGGTTCACCACCTGTCACGTTGGGTTCTGACTATCTGGTGAAACGTGGACTTTGAGTTGGCTTAATACCTCCACAATGTGGTGGTGTATGGCCACTCAAGCCTCTGACTACCCCCCGAATGGGGATAAAAGTCGTGACGTTATATATATATATATATATGTGTAATCATTATGTAGGAATATTTTATAATGACTGGACAGGATAGTGTTAGAGCGGAAGTTCCCATTGAATCGATATTTCACAAGTAACACAAGTTTCTTAAGGTGGTAGAGCCAAGCTGTAGCTAGAGACGGGCATTATGCCCTATTTGCCCAAAACGCCCGGGCATTTTCCCATCTCTAGGAGATGGGCATTATGCCCAATTTGCCCAAAACGCCCGGGCATTTTCCCATCTCTAGGAGATGGGCATTATGCCCAATTTGCCCAAAACGCCCGGGTATTTTCTCATCTCTAGCTGTAGCCAATTGACTGCAGCTCATATACGGGCTGGCTCGACCGGGGTAGTACCACCCTCTCACAGAAGATCGGCGTACGGCAGCTATTACAGCTGCGTTTCGTACGATGAGTGAGAGAGCCGATAGCCGAAACCCCCCGCCCTTCCCCTCCCTCCATTCCACTCCCCTTCAGGTCGGCAATGTGCGAGCAATGCTTTGGTATTGCAAGCATCTTTAAGGCTATGGTAACTGCTTAACATCAGGCGGGCCATACGCTTTTTTGCCACAGCAGTACTATAAAAAAAAAATTTCAAATTATATTTTTTAGTTATTTTCCTAATGTTTAATTATCCCAATGAGTCCTATGGATATACAGAGTGTCATACTGAATTTCGACAGTTCATTATTTCAACACAGTCCCAATTTTGAAGAAAACAATGAGTAGTCGAACTATCGACTGCTCATTGCTTCGACAAAACATATACACTGGACCGCAAAGAAAAAGGGTCGGTTTGAAAATCTTCAATATCTTCAAAAGTAGCTAAACCTAGCTTTATGAAATAAAGACTAAATTAAATAATAATTTAATGTGCTTAAATGAAAAAAATTGAATTCAAGCAACCGACCCTTTTTCTTTGCGGTTCATTATATTCGACGAGCATTAGTTCGACAGATCTTACTTCGACACACACCTTCGAAAAACAGTACTTCGACAGAACTCTACTTCGATATGCACTTGTTCGGGAGATCTCTATTTCGACGAAACATACCTTTTGCGACTAATCGTGTTCTGAATGCAAAAACACATCCTCTAAATCGCAATATCAATGGTACATTGGAAACAATAGATTATTTGGAAGGAAAGTGATTCAAGCTCGATGACACACTCTTCTGTATGTTATTTCTTCCTTTTTTGGAGTAGTCATTGCCAGTCTGTCGGCATGAAAATGTATCCTTTACAAAGACATTACCACGAAAGAGGGTGATACGTGTCAAAATAACAGCTTTTTACTAAATAATGAAAGTATATACGGTGCTTATAACAAAAAAGCAATTTTTAATGTTATTGTCTGTCTGTCTAGATGTTTGTATCGGATAATCTCCGAAACGGCTGGATCGATTTTGGCAGGACTTTCACTGGCAGATAGGTGATATTATAAGGAGTAACTTAAGCTGCTTTTATTTTAGAAAAAGAATGAGGATCTCGGGTTAAAACAAAAAAACCGTGGACGAAGTCGCGGGTAATCTTTGCCAAAAATGTACGCGTACGAAATCGCGGGCAAAGCTAACCAGTTAAATTTTTTTTCAATAGGACTGCTGTGGCAAACAAGCTTACGGCCCGATGTTAAGCAGTTACCGTAGCCTATAGATGCTTGCAATACCAAACGCATTGCTCGCACATTGCCGACCTGAAGGAGAGTGGAACGGAGGGAGGGGAAGGGGGGTTGGGCTTTCGGCTCTCTCACTCATCGCACGAAACGCAGCTGTAATAGCTGCTTTACGCCGATCTTCTGTGAGAGGGTGGTACTACCCCGGTCGAGCCAGCGCGTATATGAATGCACCCAACAATTTTCTTATACAAACGTGTCCATATTACATAAGTGTTGAGTCAGTGAGGGGGGCGCCAGACAGGGGTCAGGGGGGGGACCCGTCGCGACGGTGACTCAGTCTTCCACGAACACGTGACGGTCGTCGTCTGACTTGTCACTTTTATGCGCTTGACTGTACTTTGTAGGGTTTATTAAGTTGGGATATGGTTCGTTAGGCTTTGTTTTAATTTTAGGGCTTAGGATCACAGCAGACATGCTACTTTAAGCAGCGGCGATCGGCGATTTTGCGACTGTAGGAGAGAGAGACTGTAGAGAGTCGCCAAAACGCAACGCAGCATCGATGCAGTCGCAAATCGCATATTCGATAGTCGTGATTTGACGTTTCTTCTTTCGTGGGCCCTACTTCGAAATAATCCGGAATACTTCCGAAACACTTTCGGAGTAGGCCCTAGCCACGCCTCTAGCACCTCTTGCACCTCTAGTACATAGTAGTACCTAGCTCAATGTTTATTGTGAATATATACATTAGCCACGTCCAGATGTCTCACATGCCGCACGAGGCAAATTGCCTCACGAAGTTTGACTTGCCTCGCGCGAGGCAAATGCGCGTCCTGCCTCACCTGAGCGCTGTCATTTGCCTCGCCTAATTTGGCATAGTCATGAGACAGATCGATGTCAAACGTGTTAAACTGATTGCTCGGGTATAGCCTTCTCTGTCTAGAGTATCAGTTGCCTCGCCATTTGCCTCGCGCGGCATGCGACTGAGGCAAACATCGTGCTTCGCGAGGCATGTGGGTGAGCAGCCTCGCGCGGCATGTGCATGTTGTAGACATGCCTATTACATGCCTATACATTACATACTGCATTTAAGATTCAGAAGCTTGTTGAGTGATGGCGGCCATGCCCATATATTTTTAGAGATACCTACCAGCCGGGTGTTGAACCCGCGCCCTTGAGACGCTCCCTTTATGGACTGCGCCGGCGCAGCTTTTTGCGACATGCCCTTTTACTCGTTTTGGTTGAGGATTTCAGACAAAGAAGATTCTTACCTACTTATTTCAAATTATTTTATTATGACTTCATTCAGGCTCGTGGTTTATAAGGTTCGATTTCCGAGTAGTATAGTCATTACATTATTCTTTAAACTAGCTGATGCTTCGGCTTCGCCCGCGTGGATATCGGTTATCGCGACCAAAAGCTCCCAGACGGCTTATTTTTTCCGACGCCTCCAGCAAATATCATTATATATTAGCCAATGTATAAAAAAACTTGACAAATTATATACTTAAACTTTCCTCGAGAACCACTCTATCCATTGGTGAAAACAGAATGGAAATCGGTGCATTAGCTGTCCCTTATTTATTTATTTATAAAGCCTTTATTCCCAACGTATCATTTCATTACATAATAATATTTAATTCAATTAGTACAATAATAATAATAATTTATAGTTCATGCAATTATAATAAAATAATATAAAAAAGCTGTCCCTTACATGGTTTTAAATATAACGTCACGACTTTTATCCCTATTCGGGGGTAGTCAGAGGCTTGAGTGGCCATACACCACCACATTGTGGAGGTATTAAGCCAACTCAAAGCCCACACTTCACCAGATAGTGAGAACCCAACGTGACAGGTGGTGAACCTTGTCGCCGTGTATACAGGAACTGACTATTACCTAATCCCGGGGAATAGGTAGGTTTCCTCACGATGTTTTCCCTCACCGTTTTATATATATTATTTTTTATTTTTTACATTCTTATTCGACATTGATCTTGTTTCTTCTTCATTATATTTTTCTTTGTATACTTTAGTCTGTTTAAGTTGGTAAGCATAGTTTCAATGGTGGTGGTATTGGTTCACTTGTTTCCCTTTCCTTTTATCGAATATTTTACTATCTGTGGAGACTTATAAATGGCTTTGTATCGTTATTCTTTTCTATCTACTGTATCTTTTTAGCTGTTAGTCTTCCTTAAAAACTAAATAAATAAATTAGTTTTTGAGTTTATCGCGAACAGACAGACAGACGTGGCGGGGGACTTTGTTTTATAATATTTAGTGATATGACTAACAAAAGGAATCTACTAGAAATAAGTCATAAAAATAATATCGCCATACTTACACACCAACTGTATGGTCCCAAACTAAGCCACGCTTGTACTATGACTACCATACAATGGACTGGGGGCGATCCCAGTGACACCCAGACCAGGGCAAATTACGAAAAGGCTGATTCCGAAATTTGTCACGGCAACAAAGAGCGATGTATTTGGTATTGCAAGCTATACAGGGTTATTGGTAAAACATTAACGGTCCTTGGTCGTATTCCACCTTGCCCTAAAGGACCTAAACGGACCACGGCCATCTAGATGAGAATATTTTCTTGTTTCATACCTTTTAGAGCGTGATTTTTTTGTTTTACCAATAACCCTGTATCACTGGCCTATGTCATCATAACGTAAATAGTATTATAGTTCGCTTACGGTGAGGGAAAACATCGTGAGGAAGCCTACCTATCCCTCGGGATTAGGTAATAGTCAGTTCCTGTATACACGGCGACAAGTTTCACCACCTGTCACGTTGGGTTCTGACTATCTGGTGGAACGTGGACTTTGAGTTAGCTTAATACCTCCACAATGTGGTGGTGTATGGCCACTCAAGCCTTGACTACCCCCGAATGGGGATAAAAGTCGTGACGTATATTTCATTTCATTTTTATCAGTATTATAGCATTATAACAGGTCGCATCAATTCGGTAACCCGTGCTGATCAACGTGAGTTGTAGATGTGGGTCGGGGCTCCAACAACAGTCGGTCAGATGTTACGTAAGTTGCAATGAGTACAGTGAATTATTGCAACTAGAATAGCCTTTGCTATTAGCAAACGCGATGCAATGGGCCGGTGAAACTTAGCACGATATTACCACGATAAAGTATCGCAAGTTTTTAAAGGTAGAAAAACGTTATTGCGACCAGCAAAATCAGTGACATAGTGTAAACAAGTGCGTGTGCGACTCGCACATAAAGGGTTCCGTACCACCGTAGAATATATAAGAATAACGTCAAAGAAATAAGTTAGAAGCAAAAAACGTCAAAAATATCAAGTTTCATATACGGGTATATTTTTTTATTTGATTTTTAGTATTTGTTGTTGTAGCTGCAATAGAAATACACATTCTGTGAAAATTTCAACTCTCTACCTATAACGGTTCGTGAGATACAGCCCGCTGACAGACGAACGGACGGACGGACAGTGGAGGCTTTCGTAATAGCGTTCCGTTGGCACCCTTTAAGGGTTATCCCTAGTGATGGGATGTTCTCGAGAACATTCTCACCCTCGGAAACTTACTCGTGAGAATTTTCGAGAATTTATCTTCTGAAGTATGTAAAACTTGGCATAAACCTCATTAAACATGCAAGTATGGTGATTTTAATTGTTTTTAAGATTGAAAGTTAGGATAACGTCACCCAAAATAAAAAAATCTCACGAGTAAGTTTTCGAGGGTGAGAATGTTCTCGAGAACATCCCATTACTATTTATCCCCTATTATGACACTTCTAGTTCCAAAAATCTATTACACTTATGAATATAGATAATCACGTTTTCTGAAATGCTGACTCACATTCCGCTGACGTAGTATATAACTTATTACTAACATTTAATAACACATACTTATACAATTTATATAATAGTTATACCTATTATTCTGAATCACTAATTAGACTCAGCGGTTTGTGAGATATTAATTAAAATGCACACGTCATCTTAACAGGTCAGTTAGACCACATTTTTATTATAATGATGATGACTAAGGCGGCAAACAAGCGTACGGTCCGCCTGATGTTAAGCAGACGCTCCGTAGCCTATACAGGGTTATAGGTAAAACACTAACAACCTGTGGACTGTATTACTAACATCATAAACCACAAATTTGTTTTAAGACTTTTTACAAAACAAAAAACATTTACCAAAAATTACGCTCTAAAATGTATGAAACAAAAAAATATCCTCACCTAGAGGATAGGCGTGGTACGTGGTTATATTCCACTTTGCCCTAAAATACCTAAACGGACTATGGCTATCCTCTAGATTATGAGCACATGATGAATACAGTCCTGCAAGGTTGTTAGGCCGTGGTCTCCTATTAAATGCCATCGGCCGCTTACAGCGTCACGCGTACGCCGCAACACAATTTTACTATAGTGACGTCGGCGTGTGAAGGAGACCACAACAGTACATTTCTATAGTAAGCATTGTGACGCGGCGTACGCGTGACGCTGTAAGCGGCCCATGGCATTTAATAGGAGACCACGGTCTTAGCGTTTTATAGTAACCCTGTACAATATTTTATGTTACTAAGATGTACGGCCCGCCTTATTTTATGCAGTTACCGTAGCTTATAGATACAATAGCAAAGGCATCGCTCGCACGTTGCCGACCTGAAGGGGAGTGGGACAGAGGGAGGGGAAGGGGGTCTTCAGTCATCGTACGGAACACAGCTGTAGCTATTTTACGCCAATCTTCTGTGAGAGGGTTGTACTATCTCGGTCGAGCCGCGATCGTCTACAGCTTGGATCAACCTAGATATCTCTAGATATCGCCTAGATATCTCCAAAATAAGGTCTCCTTATCTGTGTATATCTTACGAAAGAATTCAAATAATCCACATACATTTACATTGAATATCGCGAGCTCAGTTACAACGAACGCGTTACGTAACCCAATTGTACGAACGATACTGTGGCGGCAACTTGACCTAAATACTAAGGGTTACGAAAATAATTGAGGTATATAACATTGATGTATTAGTTTAACAGATATGGTTCCTTCTAACATTGCAATCAAACTTGTGCTCAGCTCACTACATAAAGCGAAATTCACACATCTATTAGGGGCTATGCACACGGGCAACTTTTGCGGCATCTGGCAACTCGCAACTAGCTGTTTTCACATAAAACAATTGCGAAACAGTATGACAATCGTGGCAACTGTTGCTGCAACTGGCAATTGTTTGCTGCAACTGCCAAAAAACTATTAAAAAGTTGATAGTTTCGGCAACTAAAGTTGCTCCGTGTGCATAGCCTCTTATCGCACTCACAGTTTGACAGTTAACTTATTAAATTATTTATTTTAGAAAAAATATTTTACTATGTCCTACCTATATAAAAATATTGGTAGTTTTAAGTCAATCCTACTTAATATTATAAATGCGAAAGTAGTGTGTGAATGTTTGTTACCACGTATATCTATAACTACTAAACCGATTTTAATGAAATTTCAATTTACCCTCATAATACTCGCTGATGGTCACTGGATTACTGTAGATCCTGGCTTGGAGTAACATATTGGGAGTAACAACTGCTTAGAACAAACTCCAAGTTTAATATTTAAGTGCTTAAGTATCGTAACAACGATTTAGTAGCGCACTGAACGTTTCGTAACGCCGTTAGCACACGTTAATATACGTTACAACTTGACCTATATACATCAGAATTACGCTCTCTGTCACAATGTTCGACGTAATACATCGGCTAATTAGTTTGATATACATTTTTACATTGTGTGTGTTTTTTTAACTCACTTGTTTACATAGTTTTGTCTCAGGTTTTGTAATTTGTATATTATGCAAGCAATTTAATTTACTCCTCCACTAGTCAAATTCAAATATGGAACACATGACAAAATCTAGATTTACAAAAAAAACTTACCGACCATAGATGTAGAAGAATTTTGAGTGCTTCTGTTTCGGTAAAAAAAACTTTATATCTATGTTCTCGATCAACTTATTTGATTTATTGTATAAAGAATATTGTAGGTAGTTTAGCCTTTGAGTAAATTCGTCGTTTTCAGAAAAAAACAATAGATGAAAGTCTAAAGAAAATGCATTCATTCAAAAATACGATACGACACATGAGACCTATAATTATTATAATTATAATATAGTTTACAATAATACAATCCAGAAATACAAAGCAGACAAATATTAACAATCAAACTCTTAAAACCTAATCTAGTCACTTTGTAATTCGAATGAACACTTACGTCGTTGTAATTACACAATTACAATTGGGTCATTGAGTAACATTACAATTTGCACACAATCACATTATTACACCCACCGTGACCTATTTCGATAAAAAATGTAAATAAACGAGCAATTGAATTATTTATAGGCTATCAAATTGTTACAGATAGTGTTTTTTTTTATTCATTCATTGATATCGCTTTTTATCGGTAGGTAAGTAATTTAATACATTGATACATATTCTTACGTAATAAATTATAATAATGAGATTTAATATAGGTACATTAATGTAAATAAATATAAACTGGTGAATTATTAATTAAACTATTTTTTTTACTTACATTGTGACATATATTGACACTAATAAGTGTATGTTTATTTGTATACAGGTCACTTGTAAAAGTTGAATTCAATAATTCTATCATTTTAATTCGCCACAACATTCGTCAGATATAGTCGGCCCCGATTTACACGGGTCCTTTAAATAAAATCAAGAATGATCGAAGGAAGCGCAAGTGCAGATAATAATTATTTTTTGACTATCCTTCACAGCAAGTTTGTTTTTTTTTTATTTCTCCTGAAAACTGGTCTAAATGCTGTCTGCCCTCTGAAACTGAAGCTGCTTGAAAGACCAGCCACCACTTACAACTTCCAGAACATTTAAAATTCCTGACTGTCGCTAAAAACTATCATACGCCTCGTTTTAGTCACAAAATAGAGAGGTTCCAACAGAAAAATAATGTTTTCCAAGGAAACTTGAATACTACAACATGGGGTTCTTCAACGGGCATATTTACAGGGCCCTAAAAGGCCGGCACCTCGTCTGCTCCCCTTAAGTTTGTTCCCCATATACCATCAGTTAGACCGTCTGCCAGGTGCCTTACTAGGCAATAAAAAATAAAAGCAAAATTCTCTCCATTCACGATATCATTTTCAGTTGATCGCGATAGCACAGAACGTTCGTCGAACGTTCGTGTTGGTAATATTCGGCGTGTACGTGCGGCACGTGGCCCAGTTCCACAATATCTAAGCCGTGTTGCGCCAACCGATCCATTGCATAACCGCGTGGACTATTTCGATACGCCGTATTGTGGCGCTTTGGGCAATTGTGAACGCGCGTGGTGGGATACTGACTTCGTTGATTAGAGAATATAACACATAACATAGACGTCACGACTTTTATCCCCAATGGGGGGTAGTCAGAAGCTTGAGTGGCCATACACCACCACACTGTGGAGGTATTAAGCCAACTCAAGGCCCACGTTTCACCAGATAGTCAGAACCCAACGTGACAGGTGGTGAACCTTGTCGCCGTGTATACAGGAACTGACTATTACCTAATCCCGAGGGATAGGTAGGTTTCCTCACGATGTTTTCCCTCACCGTAAGCGAACTTTAGAGAATATACTTACTTGTTATTTACTCCTTCATTCCACTTAACCCCCAATTTTGCAATTTTTGGGTTCTGTACCCAATGGTTGCCAACGGGACCCTATTACTAAGCCTACGCTGTCCGTCTGTCCGTCTGTCCGCGGGCTGTATCTCACGAACCGTAATAGATAGGGACATGACATTTTCACAGAATGTGTATTTCTGTTGCCGCTACAAGAACAAATAATAATATTAAAAAAGGGGTCCCCATACAAGAAACTTAATATTTTTGAAGTTTTTATTTTACGGTGGTACATAACCCTTCACGTGCGAGTCCGACACGCACTTGGCCGGTTTTGTTTACCATTCTAAAACCACTGATTTCATATATTATCATCAATTCGTCATTGTAGATAGTAAATTCGGTCGTCATGCTGTTAGCCATCTATTAGGGCCTCCGCAGACTTGCTACTTTTAGCATCGGCGACCGGCGATTTTGTGTCGTATCGATGCTGCGTCGCGTTTCTTCGAGCGCGAACGAGCGAGACGCAGCATCAAAATCACCGATCGCCGATGCTAAAAGTAGCAAGTCTGCGGAGGCCCTTAGAAATCCTCTGAAGGACTACGAATTTACAATAAAATATTCCGAAAATAACATTGGTGAACAGTGATTTTCGAATGGTAAAAATTGGCTAACTTGGGAACCTGGGAATACAAATCTTTGTATTGTTACTTTACTAAGAATTACCGTGTACACCAAATATTTTCCAATATTTTTTTAATTTTTTTTAAATATCCTGGGACATTTTTTACACACGGCTACGTGATCCCAAACTAAGCAGAGCTTGTACTATGGAAACCAGATAACTGATATTACTACATATACTACTTTTTTTATTTGTAAATACATACTTAATATACATATACACCCAGACTCGGGACATACAGACATGTTCATGCACACAAATGCATGTCCCGGGTAGGAATCGAACCTACGACCTGCAGCGTGAAAGCCGCCATCACACCAACCACGCCAACGGGCCCGTCACCTACCGTTATTACTTATTAGTTACAGTAAAGTTCTCCTTGACGGTATGTTATCGGAATCCTTCACAAATTGACGGTTGACGGGCCCGTTAGCGTGGTTGGCGCGAAGGCGACTTTCACGCTACAGGTCGTAGGTTCGATTTCTACCCGTGACACGCATTTGTGTGCATGAACATGTCTGTATGTCCGGAGTCTGGGTGTATATGTATATTAAGTATGTATTTACAAATAAAAAAGTAGTATATGTAGTAATATCAGTTATCTGGTTCCCATAGTACAAGCTCTGCTTAGTTTGGGATCAGGTAGCCGTGTGTAAAAAATGTCCCAGGATATTATAGGATATTAAATTAACCAATTAAACAGACAATAACATTTTTACAAGCCATTGTAAGCCCGTAAACGTTTTAATATAACCATTACGAACAGATTTCTTTGTTTACAAGCGTATTACATCACAAGGCACGCAACCCGCGTACTTGACGGAACGTGCGCGCACTTCCGATCAGCTACGCCATTTCCGGTTGACCTTAGGGCGGTCATGAAGCCGAGTGTTAGGCGGGGCGCTCAATAGCTATCGTTTCCTTGTATTTAGCTTTGAAAATGATCATTGCATTACACCCATCATCATCATATCAGCGAAAGACGTTCACTGTTGGACATAGTCCCTCAAGGTTTCCCACAACGACCGGTCCTGCCACTTGCATCCAACGGTTTCCCGCGACCTTTACTAGGTCTTCGGCCCACTATGTGAGGGGCCTACCCACGCTGCGTCTTCCAGTACGTGGTCGCCACTCAAGAACATTTCTGCCCTTTAGACCCAAGCTGTAGCCAATTGTAGCTCTCGACAGGGGTAGTACAGAAGATCGGCGTTAAGTAGCCGCTTAAGCTGCATTTCGCACAATGAGAGAGCCGGAAGACGAACCCCCTCCCTCTTCCCCTCCCTCAGTCGCTCTTCTCTTAGGTCGGTCGGTGGTGGCCGTCAACATGTTGTCGTCCATCTGTTTAGCAGTCCTCTGGCCGAAAACATGCCAACGGCCAAGAATTTACGATTAATAATGAAGATTTCGCGAAGGTTTTATTAAGGTGGTAGAGCCAAGCTGTAGCCAATTGACTGCAGCTCATATACGGGCTGGCTCAACCGGGATAGTACCACCCTCTCACAGAAGATCGGCGTAAAGCAGCTATTTCAGCTGCGTTTCGTACGATGAGAGAGAGCCGAAAGCCCAACCCCCCCTCCCCTCCCCAGACGCCAGACGCCCAGGTCAGTAACGTGCGTGCGATGCCTTTTGGTATAGCAAACATCTATAAGCTATGGCCGTACGCCTGATTAGCAAAGACATTAGCTATGTTGCAAGGTCCACCGTGACTTCTAGTAATCGCATTGCTGTTAGGACGATGGACCGGCTACAACTCAATTGCAACTTGCCAAAAGTTTCAGATGAGTTGCGTACACTAAGGCCCGCCACATACATACGGAATTTCCGTACGTATTTCAGTTTCGAAATATCGAATCCGGGTTTCCGAACGCGATTCGTCCATACATTTGGATGGATTTGCTGCGTTCGGAATCCCCGATTCGATATTCCGAAACGGAATTCCGTATGTATGTGGCGGGCCCAAAACTTAAGCCAATTTTCCCGATTTTCAGATGTTTTTCAATGAAAATTCGTTCCTTTCAGTTTTTGTCACCGTCATTATAATTTCATAATTTCTTTACAGATACTTCCACAAACATCATGTAAGGCTCGGTATATGAAACCTGAAGGTAGCTGACTTGACTAGTGTGACCTAAGCATTAACTAGATCTATTTTTACACCTGCGTCTGCGCAGCGAAGCTCTGAGTCAGCGGTGCTAACTGATAAATTAATATAAACAGTGTTATGAGGAAATTCATTCCGTATGACCTTATCTTATGTTATGTATTGTAGGAATGTCTTGCATTATGTGGAAGGAAATGGGTGATGATAATAAACTTGCGGGTCACGTGTGCCGTAGAATGGACAACCGATGGGGAAAAGGGGGCCACATACATACGGAATTCCGTTTCGGAATATCGAATCGGGATTCCGAACGCAGTAAATCCATCCAAATGTATGGACGTATCACATACGTACGGAATTTTTCCGTTCGAAATTTTTCCGTTTCGGAGTTCCGAATGGTAGCCTGTGCGTCCGGAATTATTCCGAACGGAAATAAACGTATGTACGTGATAAGCTTACGGAATACCGATTCGGGCGGCCTGAGAGTGGGGACCTGGTACTAGACGCAGAAGTAGGCAGGCCACCAGCGAGAAGGACGGACGATCTGGTGAAGGTGGCAGGAAAGACCTGGATACGGAAAGCACAAGACTGGATGAAAGAAAGAAAGAAAAAAAGAAAACATTTATTTGGCACAGCACAAAAGACACACAACACGGTTTAAATAAAACAAAAAATATAAATAAACAGACAGAACAACAAAAAGGTAGAATCAAAAACAAAACACAAACAGAAGAAGACGAATGTGTCTCACGGCTGGACCAAATAGGTTCCCAGATCAGCCTAATGCCAGGCATAAGCTTGGCGCTGATTTTCATCTGGGACCCGAGTACCTAACGGATGTCAAGGAGAGAATAGAATAGAAAGTAGAAAATAGAATTACTTAAAATTAGATACTCACATGACTAAATTATGACTGGAAGGAATGGAGTGCTATGGAAGAGACCTACACTCAGCATTGTGTGGCGATAAGTTGAAACGAATAAACGTATTGCCCGCCTGATGTTAAGCAGATACCGTCACTAAAGATGTCTGCAATACTTGCGTCATAAGAGGAAGGAAGGAGGTCATCGTACGAAACGCAGATAATAGGCTACATAACGCCCATCGTGAGAGGGTGGTACTACCCCGGTCAAACCAGCCCCTATATGAGCTGCAGTTAATTTCCTACAGCTAGGCGCTACCACCAATAACATAAAATTAATAACAATATCGCTCTTGCATCATATAGGCATAAAGTCAAACACGCAGACCGTCAAATACGCATAAAGTCAAAAAGATACGCTTAAAGTCAAACTCGCAAAAGGGATTATAAACGCAGACCGCCAAATACGCACTAAGTCAAAAAACGCAGAAAGTCAAATAGGTACGATTTGAGCCATAACACACCGGGACGCCAGGCGACGTCGCCTGCCACCGTAGCCAACTAATTCGTATTGAAATGTATGACAGGTAACACACCTGGCGACGGACTGGCGATGTCGCCAGTCCGTCGCCAGGTGTGTTACCTATCATCTTTCAACACGAATTAGTTGGCTACGGTTGCAGGCGACGTCGCCGGCCACGTATCCAAACAATTTGTATTGACTAGCGACGTCGCGTCGTCATGGCGACGCCAGATGTGTTACCTCCCATACATTTCAGTACGAATAGTTGGCTGCGGTGGCTGGCGACGTCGCCCTTAAAGTCAAATTAGCAAAAAAGGATTATACGCAGACCGCCAAAGTCAAACGCACAGAAAGTCAAATACGCATAAAATCAAACACGCAGAACGTCAACCCATTACTAATTCGGTAAAGATTAGAAAGTCATGACTTTGCCAATGATCTTATTTTCTATGCAAATAAGCCCATGCCTTGATGGACACCTTGACAAAGATATTGAAGTTATATATAGAGTTTACATAAGGAAATTCACTTGGTTCGACCTCGCCTATCAACGTTTCAATGTTAGTTTGCAGATACACGAGCCACATATACCTACATATAATTAAGAAAACTATTTTTGTTCTTTTTTTTTATTTATATTAACAAATAAAGAAAATATTAATGTCGGTCACAGGACAGCTTAGTTGCAGATGTCCTGGGCCTCGGCTTCCACTTACCATCAGGTAGACTGCCAGTTCCATCTTTGGCTATAAAAGATGGCCGACAATTAGCCGACGTCCAAGAATTTGCAATTTATAATGAAGATTTCACGAAAATAATATTAGAGACCAGTTATTTCGCTATTGACAATTGTTAAGATACTCGAGGCCTAGAACGATTTGGTTTAGTAGAAACGGTCGATCAATGTCGCCTCTTCCCATTCAACCATCGGTCAATGGTAAGATGGTAACATGGATCTAGGGTAACACCCTAAACTGCCGACCGCTTGCCGCAGTGGTTCGAGGGTAGACCGCTCAGCTCATTTTATCGGGTGATTGCGGGTTCGATTCCCGCCAGAGGCTATTTTCGGAAACGGCCTTTTCGTAATTTGGCCTGGTCTGGGTGTCACTGGTGCCCCTAGTCCACTGTACAGTATATGTATAGTACGAGATACGCTTAAGGACGACCTTCACCCATCGACTTACCGGAGCAACCCTAGATTTTATCAAATAAAATATGTTTCTGAACATATACCAATAGGGTTGCCGTAAAAAATATGGTCATGGCTATGATTAATTAAAATTATAAAAACCGTTTTTGTTAACAGTTTTCACCGACTTGCTTTCCAAATGAAAATTATAATAAAATGAATGCAATTTTATTCTAAATACAGCGTATAGTGTTGCTTGCGAAAATCTAGTCAAGAATAACGGTAGCCGGGCTTTGAAATTAAACATTTGAAATTGAAAAATTGTTTGACAGTGAAGCATTGCGCATCCGGGTGCTATTTCATGCGATAGAGGAGGATGCAGTACAACAGCTGCGCGCGACGAAGCCGTGCATGCTTTTAGGTTTTTTTTTATCCTTGACCATATTCTTTATGGCAACCCTATTGGTATATATTCAGACACATATTTTATTAGATAAAATCCAGGCTTGATTCGGTAAGTCGATCGGTGAAGGTTGCTCTTCAGTGTATCTTAGACCAATAGGCGTTGCTTAATATGGGACCATACAGTTGGTCGATAATCTGGCGAAAAAAAAACACTCTGACACGAATTATAGTTTGATAAATTGGATTGCGGATTACGCAACACTATGATGTAACAATATATTGTCTATTTGCGGAACATGACAAGGTCACAAATACGCATGGAGTATTTTAAATTACTTTTAAAACGGCCGCCGGTATTTTAGATCGAGTTTTTGCGTGGGAAAATAATTGGCGGTTAAAAGCGGAGAGGAGTTTTCAGCCGACTGAAATTAGATCTCTTTCAGGTTAACTGAATTAAGTCGGTGTGTCGACTTTTTTTGTGGATTTAGGGAATACTCTTGGTATGAACTTCGTATGGGTAACTGTACAAAATTCCGTTACATATTGTATAATATTTCCTGAGTCGGGGCCGTAATAAAACTCACTGGTTCTTGAAGACTATTTACTGACAGGCTGGGAGTGCTGTATCGCCTACCGGACGAAGGAAAAAGAGGGGCCTCGAAAAGCCGCTGCTTTCTACTGGGCATCCACTAATTCACTAGTAGATGGGGAGGCGAGCGTGCAATTCGTGGATTTGCACGGGCGTCGTCGGAACCTAGTAGATTCGGTAGATGAGATGATAGGAAGAATACATTGTTGTGGTCTCTCCCGGCAAGGACCATCATCTTGATCGCGGAAGCGGCGTGAACATCTTTTGATGGACCCCCGCGGGATCCACGGGCCTCCGCTCCTTAACCATATTTATGTTCGTCGATAGAAACTTCGGTCAGGAGTTTACAACTCCGACATCGGGTCCCCGCATCCAGTCTGATGCGTGAGATGACCACGACACAGTTTTATAGCTGCAGTTGGAAGTCCCAGGAGGTAATCATTTCACAACATGTTGTGTCACCCAGTTCCCAGTGGACCCCTGTATTACAATTGGTGGTTACGCAATGTTACACTGCCACTTGTGGCTGGGATGTCCTAATGTTTGTGGGTATAGACGGTAATGGAACAAGAATTTATTGATTTATTACTAGTCCAAACTAGTTTCGTAATGATGTATAAAAGTTTAAAAGATGTATAAAAGTTTTTTTTAATATATTACCGTACATTTCAGACATTTATAAAAGTAGTATTGAAAATGTTGTTGCTGCTGCAACGCGACAGCGAACAAACCTTATAAACAGTGGCCGCATCAAATAAGCGATTGTTTTTAGGAAAATAAAATTGGCGTTGCGTGGCAATCTTATACCGGTGTGGCCACAGCCTACCTTTAGATTAACCGACTGTCTTCTTCTGTTGTATTTTCTTTTTTCTTGTCCATTTTAGTAACAACACCCATACCTATTCAAAGAGATAAGGTAAGGGGTTGCCAGGTATAGTGTGCCTTCTTTTGTAACCTTACGGTTGGTAAGGGGGCCACTATAATGAATCTTTTTGAATAGGTATGGCTGTTGTTGTCCATTTTAGTAGTCTACCTAATGTTTGTTTCTTTGTGTCTTATAGAGATGAGTCAAATAAATGGTTTTTTATTTCTTTCTTTAGTTATTTTTGCCGTTCCTCCAAACATCATCACTGCACCAAGGGCGCGTCGGTTGCACGGCGCATACGCCCCGCTCAACTATGATTTATTGAACTTTGATCTTGCATCACCACGCCGCAAGTAGGGACCAATTGACGGAGCCATTTGCTTGTATGAAGCTATGTTGGAAATACAATTTTATTGCAACACAATTTTATCTATATGTAGAGCCGAGAGACTACCGAGGGAGATAGAGACATCTGACTATACAAAATAGTATGTCCTACCTCTCCCCCGCCCCCGGTCCCCGGTGGGGCATGCACCAATGGATGGATTTTCATCTATGTGCATAATTCACAGTTCGCTTACGGTGAGGGAAAACATCGTGAGGATACCTACCTAACCCTCGGGATTAGTAATAGCCAGTTCCTGTATACACGGCGACAAGGTTCACCACCTGTCACGTTGGGTTCTGACTATCTGGTGAAACGTGGGCTTTGAGTTGGTTAATACCTCCACAATGTGGTGGTGTATGGCCACTCAAGCCTCTGGCTACCCCCGAATGGGGATAAAAGTCGTGACGTTACACATTTTTTATGTCTTACTAAACGGGGTCCGTGGACTCAGTACAACATCAGTCGTTCATGTTTTCAACATCAAATGTTAAAAACATGTCAGTATTGCTAATACGGCTCATCTGGTGAATAACACGCATCAAAATGCCTTTAAGTTGATAAAATGCTGTACCTATAAGTAATGATGGACTTACACTAGCATTACAAATCACTTTGGTTCATTAAAATGCTTTGTAAAACCATTGTAACCTGGCTAAAAAATATCGAAAACTGTAAACTTGTTTGTTTTGTTTTGCTTGTCATTTTTCTTCTTGTATGTATGTTATCCCTAGTGTACAATAAAGTGTTTTCTCATCATCATCATCTCAGCCGAAAGTCGTCCATTGCTGGACATAGGCCTCCCCCAAGTGTTAGGGCCGCCGCAGACTTGCTACTTTTAGCATCGGCGGTCGGCGATTTTGATGCTGCGTCTCGCTCGTTCGCGCTCGACGAAACGCGACGCAGCATCGATACGTCACAAAATCGCCGGTCGCCGATGCTAAAAGTAGCAAGTCTGCGGAGGCCCTTATCTATCTATCTATAAATTTAGCGGCTAGTATTTTCAGAATCAACATAAAATCTGCCCAAAAAGTTATATCAAAGTGTCTTTAACCCTTGATCTACAGATTCAACCAATTGTAAACCTATTGTAAACCTACTTTAAGCCCTTGGTATTTGCAGGGCAGCTCCCATTGCCCAACGAATCGAAAGGAGCCCGCTCCAGCCGCGCGCGCCTTGACACGGACCGCTCCTTTCCTAAACCGACATTTGACGTTGCGCAAGCGCAAGCGCCACGCTTGCTTGCACTATCCTTGGATGCTTTGCGTAATGGTTACCTCACGTAGCGACTTGGTGCAGCTAACTACGACAGATGGCGGCATGGTTCAAATGTCCGCCTTAGAGACACCGCAGACCTGCCCCCCTAGGCAAGTGGCATGAACGCTAATCGAATAGAATAGAATAGACTTCACAATGTATGGAAATGACAAACGTCGCTATGTAGATCAACAACAAGTTGCTATGTAGATCACGTGACTTATGTCATTTCCATACATGAAGCGTAGCGATTTGAACGAACGCTTGTAGACGTCAGCCACTTGTCTAGCCCTTCTCCTACTTTTTGCATCGGCAATCGGCGATTTAGTTGCTTTTAGTATCGGAGCAGTCGCTGCGTCCGAACGCAGAGAGTCGCAAAAGCGCGATGCAGTCGCAAAATCGCCGATCGCCGATGCAAAAAGCAGCATGTCTGCGGTGGCCCTTAGTTTAAAAAGTCGATAAAAAATTTAAATGGACTTAGAAGTCTCTAAATCCAAGTCGATAAAAACGGACTTAGTGACTTTTAGAACTAAGGCATCCAAATGTTTTTTTATGTTACTAAGGCGGCAAATAAGCGTACGGCCCGCCTTATTTAAAGCAGTTACCATAGCCTACCGTAGCGTAAATTTCAATACCAAAGGCATCGGACGTTGCTGACTTGAAGGGGAGTGTGGGAGGGAGGGAGGGAGGGGAAGGGGGTCTTGGGCTTCCGTCTCTCTCACTCATCATACGAAACGCAACGTAATAGCTACTTTACGCCGACTTTATGTGAGAGAGTGGTACTACCCCGATCGAGCCAGCCCAAGTCACGTGATCTACTTATCGACTTGTAATGTCATTACTATACATAAGCGTAGCGATTTGTAGAAACGCTTGTAGACGATGCCATTTAGCTAGGGGGGGAGGTTGGCCACTAACCATATGATAAGAAGAACGGGGCTAAAAAGGCCCTTAGGGCCACCACAGACATGCTACTTTTAGCATCGGCGATCGGCGATTTTGATGCTGCATCTCGCTCGAAGAAACGCGACGCAGCATCGATACAGTCGCAAAATCGCCGGTCGCCGATGTTAAAAGTAGCATGTCTACGGTGGCCCTTAGCAATTCTGCAGAAGCAGTTTTATGAATTCCTTTGTTTTCGTTTCCATTCCTTTGTTTCATAATTATCGTTAACAGTTAAATCGTTATTCATTATTTCAATTAATGCTTTAGATTTGAGATAAGGTTATTTCCGCATTTCATTCCCTTATCGCTTGTAAACATGCGTTTTTTTTCTTTGAATTTTATAACGTATGCTAGTTATGTAGTCAAATATAATGTATAATCAGAGTTGGGCAAAATTTAATTGCGATTAATTAATTGCTAATTGCATGTGGTGTCACAATTAACAATTAATTTTGATTTGTTCGTCAATCGCGAACAAATCACAATTAATTGTTAATTGTGACATCACATGCAATTAGCAATTAATTAATTGCAATTAAATTTTGCCCAACTCTGTGTATAATCTATAGTACCTAAGTTTTTTTATACTTGTCCTATTTGGTAAGCAAAGATGGCGTCCAGCGGGGCGATTGCGTAACTTTTTTGTCAATGTTTCAATTGGTTTCCTTCATCCTGCGTCAATTATATGCGAAACCAATGGAAACATTGACAAAAAGTTACGCAATCGCCCCGCTGGACGCCATCTTTGCTTACCAAATAGGACAAGTATAAAAAAACGTTTTTTATATGCAAGACTGTCATCTACGTTTCAGGTTTTTATATACCTACCCCCCTTATTCATAGAGATGTTAGCCAGTTTACAATGGTTTTGAAAAGCATTTTTAGGAACAAATGTGATTTGTAATTCCACTGCAAGTCGATCATAACTTTCTATGAATTTGGGTGCTAATGTTCAGCTAATGGGTGGTAGGTATAAGAAAAAAAAACAGTCTCGGCGTAGTCTTCTAACGTTATCGAATCGCCATCAAGAAATCTGATCGGTGGTAGAGCCAAGCTGTAGCCAATTGACTGCAGCTCATATACGGGCTGGCTCGACCGGGGTAGTACCACCCTCTCACAGAAGATTGGCGTAAAGCAGCTATTACAGCGTTTTGTACGATGAGCGGGAGAGCCGGAAGCCCATACTACCTCCCCTCCCCTTCCCTTTCCTCTGTCCAACTCTCCTTCAGGTCAGCAACGCGAGGGATGACTTTGGTATTGCAATCATCTATAGGCTATGGTAACTGCTTAACACCAGGCGGGCGGTACGATTGTTTGCCCGCTAAGTGACATTAAAAAAAGCATGTCATCACTGTCATTCTTATTCATGAAATATGTCATGTGAGCGGGATAGAAAACACTGATGTTAAGGTTTAGGGCCTCCGCAGTCTTGCTACTTTTAGCATCGGCGATCGGCGATTTTGCGACTGCATCGATGCTGCATCGCGTTTTGGCGATTCTCTGCGTTCGATCACAGTAACAAAGTCGCGCAATTTTGCGACTTCATCGATGCAGCATCGCGATTTTGCGACTTCCTGCGATCGGACGCAGCGACTGCTCCGGTAGCCTGTAGTCAACATGAAAAATCGCTGCAACCGGCATCCGCAAGTGTGCGGGGTGTAGCGTTCAGTCGCTGCATCGAGCTTCTGAAAAGCGAATAAGTCGCCGATCGCCGACTCCAAAAGTAGCAAGTCTGCGGCGGCCCTTAATAAATATGTTGCCGACTCTTTTTGATAACGAAACGACTTTAAAAAAAACAAAGTTAACGTTTCAGTGTAATCATTCTGTTGTAAGTATTTTTAACAAACAGTTAAACATGCAACTTTGACGAAACAATTCACTAAAGTCGAAAACCAATTTATAGACGTTGCAAAAACTGTAACATTTCCAACACAAATGTCATTACACACTGTGGATATATTGTAAAACGTTTTAGGTAACGGTTTAGGTAACGAATTAACGTAAGAACGACGTTGCGAAACGCACAAAAACGCGTCATATCGACGGCTGTGGCGCAAACTTAGGTTTTGCACAAACGCCGACTACTTAGATATGGCAACTTAGTTTTGCAATGTTTTTGGTATTGCGCGAATATAAATTATTATCTGTTGTATACGTGTATTAATGTTTAGGTCATAATAGTTATGTCGGAAATAGCATACCACCACTTTATTATCGGAAGAGTTGTTTGTGGAGCTAACTGTGGATTTACTCCAGCGTCGCGGAGTCCTATTAGATTTGGTAGATTATATGATTGGAAGAATAAATAGTTCTAGATGTTTCCACTTTCAGCGGTGGGGGAAGCGTCTACATATAAATTTCAAAATTATAAAAAAAAACACAATGACATGGAAATACTCAAGCGTGTCAGATATTGATATTTTTTATGCTGCAACATGATAAATTCAAAAAAAAATATATACTCGAGCGCGTCAGATTTTCAGAGGGGGTGGTTAGTGAAACTTACAGATGCTCCCATTTCTTAGACTGACGATCAAATAAGCAAAATTTACACTTATGACACTTCTTAGATAATAATGAATCCCCCTTATCTTAATCTGACGCGCTCGAGTATTTTAAGATGGTCTATTTTTTTGGCTCCCCTGAGCGTGTACGGTACGCGTACGGTATATTAAGGGCTCATATTTGTTGGAGGTTCTTATCAATATGTGTATCTCCCTTATTTTAATCTGACGCGCTTGAGTAAATCCAGAAAACCCTTCTACGGCTCCCCATCTATTGGACACATTCTATACAGGTCGGAAAGTAGTTAAAACTCCTGAAGGAATAGTCTAGTAAAGTTACCAATTACTCTATTCAATTAAACTTTAAAAAATAATTAATACAGCATTTTATTTTTTTATCGCTTGCCTCATTGGCTGCTTCTATATCAGGTGCATGGTGCGCCGGAACACTTAGTTTTGACGTCAGAACGCATGGACATAGTTTCATGACTTGAGTGCTCGGGCGAGGCATGCGAGGCATCTGAACGCAACAAATGGCTGCGTCTCCGTAGACGCATGCCGCGCCCGAGCAGTTTTGACGTCGGAACGCATAGACATAATGACATTACGTCTACGTGTTTAAAAATGCATATATTCGGAAATCGATATGACACACATTCTAAAAATATCTGTAATTATAAGGCACCAATCGAAAGGGTCAAACACAAGGATCAATTCTCGCTAATATACATTGATGGGAAATCTAACTAGGAAATGAAAGCAGCATAATAAAAAAATACATTAACAATTAAGCATTGTTTTCCTCCAAAAGCTGTACCGTCATATAACGGCCGCACTAGATCATTTGCTATGTAAAAAACGGTGTCCAATACCGCTCACTAGGAAACAGCGCCATAGTTTACATAGCAAATGTTCTAGTGCGGCCGTTATATGACGGTACAGCTTTTGGAGGAAACCAAGGCTTAATGTATAATATGTACTTTGTATTAATTAACCTCCTCACTATAAAGTCTAATAATACCCCCCACATTTACCACACAAGCAGTTCTTATTGCCACACTTATTATAACTAAGGCCATACCCAAGACCACACCTGTCAGTCTCCACAACATAGACCACAGGTTGCAACCCGCCATCAATCGAACAATAACCGTTGCTTGGGTAGTAACCAGTTGGTTGATGATAACCACATTGTTTGGTAACGCAAGTGCACTCGGTCTCGTATTGGTTGCAGCGGTGGTTGCACGGCTGCTGGTTGCAAGGGTGCTGGTTGCAAGGTTGCTGGTTGCAAGGTTGCTGGTTGCAAAGTTGCTGGTTGCAAGGTTGCTGGTTGCAAGGGTGCTGGTTGCAAGGGTGCTGGTTGCATGATTGCTGGTTGTAAAGTTGGGTGTCAGCGGTCGCAGAGTGTACTATGATAGGACCGTCGTAATTTTGTATATGTACAGTTAGAGGCTCAGGGCAGGCTTGTAGAAATGGAATCTGTAAAAGTAAGGTACAAGGTTTGATTCCCGTCGGGGCTTTCGGCAACCGCTTAGTGCAGTGGTTCGAGCGTACGCCGGCTCACTGCATCGGGTGGTTGCGGGTTCGATTCCCGGCAGAGGCAAATTTAACAGAACATTTTACGGTAGCCATACCACAACTGTTGCTTAGTCTGGGACCATACAGTTGGTGTGTTAGTCTGGCGATATTATTCATAAATAGCTTTTGACATTGCGTTCGTTCAAGTCCATTGTATGGTACCCATAGTCGACCCATTTATTTCATTTATTAAATAGTTAAAACTAATAGAAATAGCGACTGTAGCCTAGGGGTGAACAGGTTGGGCTAGCAATCAGAAGGTCCCAGGTTCGATCCCCGGTGGGGCATGCACCAATGGATGAATTTTCATCTATGTGCATAATTTACAGTTCGCTTACGGTGAGGGAAAACATCGTGAGGAAACCTACCTATCCCTCGGGATTAGGTAATAGTCAGTTCCTGTATACACGGAGTCAAGGTTCACCACCTGTCACGTTGGGTTCTGACTATCTGGTGAAACGTGGGCTTTGAGTTGGTTAATACCTCCACAATGTGGTGGTGTATGGATACTCAAGCCTCTGACTACCCCCGAACGGGGATGGAAGTCGTGACGTTACATACATGTAGAAAATACTTACCGAAATGAAGAGTGCCAAGTAGTATAGACAGTCCATTTTAAACTTCAGCGAATCACAATTAAAACTGATGTTAAATCAACCCCAAATGATAATTATATACTCACACATTATCAATTTTAAGAATATTACATTCGTGTTTCACCGAATATTTAACGAAATTACAAAATAATGACACGTTTTAGTATTATTACCGAAAATTGATACGATTCGGCAACAATTAAGCAATTCATTACTTTACAAGTTAATATAAAGAGAGATTATGAGAATGTAATTTGCAAACAAGTCTTAATAATAAAGGTTGGCACTCATCTATCAACTCGGCACCCGACCAGCACCGACTCGCCGCTCGGCGTCCACTCGTTGTCGACAGGTGGTCCGCGGGCGGACGCTGCTTTTACACCATAATCGTCACGTGATCAACCAGTGGACCGCGCGTGGTCAACGAGTGAACGCCGCGTGGTCAGCGCCTGGTCCACTTATTTCCGGTTCAGTTAGTGGATGCCGACCGACGAGGCGGTGCTGGTCGGGTGCCGAGTTGATAGATGAGTGCCAACCTTAATAATTAATCTATACAAATAAATAAAATTCAGGTGTGTGTTTGTAATTTTAACATAACAGCTTTTTACTAAATGCTTTAATAAAGAATTAATATACGGTACTGATAACAAAAGGCATTTTTAAAAATTTTGTCCGTCTGTCTGTCTGTTTGTTCCGGCTAACCTGAAACGCCTGGTCCGATTTTGACGGGACTTACACTGGCAGATAGCTGATGTTATAAGGAGTAACTTAACCTATTATTTTTGCAAACATTAACAAAAAACAATGTATTCCACGCATATAAAGTAGCGGGCACAGCTAGTAATAAATAAAATTTATTTTTATCAGACTACTGAAGATAAATTACTTGATTTTTTTCACGCGGAGGTCGTTTCTAACCCGGACCTCTTACGAGGATTCTCGTCTTACCTCTAGGCTATTGATTAAACATACAGTTTGATTGAATACACTGGAATTGAACCAGCACTAACATACAATGTAACGTCAAGATGTGATGTATAATAAAAAGCGTTATCATCGTGTTTTATCACATGTGGCTCAGTGTGCCAACGCGACACACTATGCACACGAACACGTGAGACATAGCATGGATATGAAATTACATCTTGTTCAATTCTATTGGTGGTAGAACCAAGCTGTAGTCAATTGACTGCAGCTCATACGGGATAGTACTGGGTAGTACTAACAGGAGATCGGCGTCAAGTAGTTATTATAGGTGCGTTTCGTACGATGAGTGAAAGAGCCGGAAACAATGCAATGTGCGAGCAATGCCTTTGGTATTGCAAGCATCTATAGTCTACGGTAAATGCTTAACATCAGGCGGGCCGTACGCTTTTTGCCACCGCAGTCATATATATTTTTTAAACACTACCCCCTCCCCTCCCTCAGTTCCCACTCAGCTTCATGTCTTTAGGAATATAGTGACAATAAAATTGGTAGCTTGCGTACCCTACTTCTTCGTAGTTTTTTCGCGATGTACCAAAATCTAAAAAAAAAAAAATTATGACGTGGTTTAAGACTCGGTAGACTCAAACTAACACCGACTTCAAATAAAAGGATAAATTACCTAATTATTTCTGGTCTTCCAGTCCTCTAGAGTCTAGACTATTTAGAGAGTTATGTCATGTATGTGTTATGTGTGTGTTATTATTATTATTATTATTTCTAAACTAGTGTTTTTTTTTGTTGTAAAAGTAACATATTATGGTGGTCATGTCCACTGGTTTCTACCGAAGCAGGTCCCGTTACGTAGCAGTAGGTTAGCATCCGCCGAGCACATCGCTGTGATGCTGCGCTAGGGTTAAACGTAACGCATTCACTTTATATACGCTTACTTTTAGTTTTCTGTATTATTTTTTGTTCAATCTTTTAGTTCCTATCTTATGTTTACCTACAGTATTGGATGTTTGCATTCATATGCATGATTGGACATTAAACTTATTTTTGACGATCCCAATTCTGATATCGACAAATCACGATTAAACGAGATGTATATTTGTCTTGCTCATACCTTACGACCGTGAGATGGCAATACAATATATCTGTCATCCATTTTCGAGCCTGGCTTACATGAGAGTGGGTGTCGGGACAAGTTATAACAAGTAAAAATAAATTACTTTACCAAATGTTATAACAGAAACTAAAGAGTGTT
This sequence comes from Drymonia ruficornis, assembly GCA_947859195.1. Taxonomy (NCBI): domain Eukaryota; kingdom Metazoa; phylum Arthropoda; class Insecta; order Lepidoptera; family Notodontidae; genus Drymonia; species Drymonia ruficornis. The sequence continues at coordinate 6,334,338 of OX401929.1, read as the reverse complement.
ATGTTGGCAGCCCTGCGTTGTATCCGGCTGGTTACTGGGTAAGCGGATTATGTCACGGATTGTAACAACCGGCTAACTATGGGAACTGCGCGCACCCACACCAACGCACTGTAGAGTCGGGTGGCCAGGATTATTTTACTACTTACTTTACTTACTTACTTTTACTTTACTTTATTTTATAATAATCTTCTTACTACGCGATTGAAATAAGAATAGGACCGGCCTAGCGCCATGTTGCGACGTCACAATTGGAACTTGGTACGACTCTCGGCTAACTTCACTTAGAAGTACAGTACTTTATATGAGTGAAGTTAGCCGACAGATCGTCCTATTCTTATTTTAACCGCATTGTACATGGATTGATCATAGACTGCTGTACCGTGGTTGCGAGTTCGATTCCCGTCGAAGCAATTTATTTTATGTAACTAATTTGGGTTTTAAACTTTTATTTTATACTTTTTAACACAAGTTCTGGCGTTTTTGGCTTGTATTCATTGATAGGTATAGTTGAATGTGCTAAATTTTGCACACTAACATTTGTGTATGTCGGGTCTATAATATAAACATCATTAAGTAAGAGACTGTCTCTCTATATACCAGAAGCGTGTTCATCTTAAACCTCGTAGTCTCACTAAGATGCTGTGAATTGACCCAGTAAGACACATCGATGAGGCTTGTACTTACAGGAGTTATTGTGACAAGTACAAGAGTCCAATACGACGACAGATGGTATTCCGCCAAGCCAACTAGAGACCTGTCAAATGTGACGTCACCCGCACAACAAGGCGATGGCGGTGCGTGGGGTGCGTGCGGGAAGCCGCAGGCGGTGGCGGGTGTGCAGGTATGCGGGCGGGGAAGCCGCATTCTATCCGAGTGCCTAGTTGGCTTGGTGGAGTACTAATCGAACCACTATTAAAGTCATGTATTATCTTAGTAGATATTCCACAATTCCACAATTAACTTATTAAATAGATAAGAAGGCATTATTCACTAGAAGATAAGCTTTATTGGCAATACCGAGATGTTTTCAACATTTTTTTCCGCGAGCGTCTGAGTCATACTGAGTCCATGGACTACGTTTAGTAGGTCAAAATCGGCTCTCTCTCTTTCTTGGAAATGTTCTTCATAAAGTCAGATTTTTATCAGATGAAGGAAATTGACAACCAGAGTTTTACAGTTGACAATTTCCATTCCTTCCACTCGACACCACCAAAACGACACCACCGGTGGTGTCGTATGGAATCTCTAGTCCATACGACACCACCGACTATTAGTGAGGTTACCTACATACAAAGTTGTTGATATGAAAACTCCAATTAAGTTCATAAACTCTGTTTTATTAATTATCGTTTAACTATAGATAACTTGAAATAATAACTTTGGGGTCGGATCAATGTATGTGATGTTTTCTGATATTTATTTATTTATTTTAATGAACTGGGAGCTGTTTGTCAAAAACACGCGTTTCTGGACATCACTAGGGTGGTGTCGTATGGACTAGAGATTCCAAACGACACCACCGATGGTGTCGTTTTGGTGGTGTCGAGTGGAAGGAATGACAATTTCAAGCCTGGATATGATCACCGGACGAATACAGGGTTATTGGAAAAACATTAACAACCTTGCAGGACTGCATTACTGACATCAAAAACAGCAACTTTTGTTCTATGACTTTTTACAAAAAAATAATAAATTTAACAAAAAATCACCTGTCACGTTGGGTTCGGACTATCTAGTGAAACGTGGGCTTTGAGTTGGTTAATACCTCCACAATGTGGTGGTGTATGGCCACTCAAGCCTCTCACTACCCCCGAACGGGGATAAAAGTCGTGACGTTACATTACATTTTACATTACAACAAAAAATCACACTTTAAAATGAATGAAACAAGAAAAGATGCTCATCTAGAAGATAACCGTGGTCCGTTTAGGTACTTTAGGGCAAAATGGAACAAAACCACGTACCATGGCTTTTCTTTAGATGAGAATAATTTCTTGCTTCATACATTTTAGAAAGAGATTTTTTGTTAAATGTATTATGTTTTGTAAAAAGTCATAGAACAAAAGTTGCTGTTTTTGATGTCAGTAATATAGTCCTGCAAGGTTGTTAGTGTTTTATCAATAACCCTGTATAGGCTACGGGGCGTCGGCTTCAATATTGAAAAACATTAACAACCTTGCAGGACTGTATTACTGACATCATAAACTACAACTTTTGTTCTATGACTTTTTACAAAACATAATACATTTAACAAAAAATCTCTTTCTAAAATGTATGTAGCAAGAAATTATTCTCATCTAAAGAAAAGCCATTTAACCCTGTATAGGGGAATCAGCTTGTCATTGCTCGCTGCTACTCGTGACCAAGTGCTCTAATAACAACACAATCCAATATAGCAACCATTAGCATTACAAAACGCCGTACTAGAATTAGCCAACACAAATCAAGTATCTGACCAGCCACGCTGATCCGTCTCCCCCCTCCCTGTCTCTTATAAACCAGAGCAAAAAAACACATTGTCATAGACCACCAGAGTTCTTAATATACTGGACAAGCTCACAGAGGCGTTATGCAACCTCCATGACCTTAAAACTTACGTAACTCTAAACCAAAACTTGGAGAGCGCGGTAGAGTGATTTAGATTCTAATAGAGAGGTGTAAGGTTGGTTTTAAAGTGTTTTCGTGGTCAGTTAGATTATAATGGGTTACACAAATGTACAATTCGCAACGGTCGATATTACAATGTGTATTGTGTATGTAGATAACCAATATTTAGAACCAGTTAAGACTATTCTTAAAGATATGGGTAACGTGCGGGCGAGATACTGCGAGCATCGATAGGCTATAACTGCTTAACGTCAGGCGGGCCGTAAGCTTGTATGCCACCTTAGGGCCTCCGCAGACTTGCTACTTTTAGCATCGGCGACCGGCGATTCGTTCGATCGTCGATGCTAAAAGTAGCAAGTCTGCGGTGGCCCTTAGTAGCATAAAAAAATCGGTAAAAAATTGCAGATGGTAAAACAACTGCAAAGAAGGGCAAGACAAGTGGCTGACGTCTACAAGCGTTCCTTCAAATCGCTACGCTTCATGTATGGAAATGACTTAAGTCACGTGATCTACATAGCACCTTGTTGTTTATCTACATAGCGACGTTTGACATTTCCATACATTGTGAAGTCCATTCTATTCTATTCGATTAGCGTTCATGCCACTTGGCTAGCCCCTCAGGATGGTTACCAGATAACGGACGTCGCCGTCATGGTCGACCCAGAAAAAGATGGCGTGATGACCGACTGTTATCTGGAGGGATGGATGGAAGCAGGGTCTAATAGAGACATGAAGAGAATATTAGGGGAGACCTTTTCAGTGGGAGAGCAGTGGGATTATGTAGATTTAAAAAAATATAACCTACCTATCCCTCGGGATTAGGTAATAGTCAGTTCCTGTATACACGGCGACAAGGTTCACCACCTGTCACGTTGGTTTCTGACTATCTGGTGAAACGTGGGCTTTGAGTTGGTTAATACCTCCACAATGTGGTGGTGTATGGCCACTCAAGCCTCTGACTAACCCCGAATGGGGATAAAAGTCGTGACGTTACATACTTTTTTTTTAAATATCGGAATAATAAGCGGAAAATAATCTCGAAAACTTGTATTGTCAGTACGATTCATCTTCTCGTGAGTAATATCGTCTTATGTATTTAATAAGTGAATTGTAGAAGTGCACGTACGATAACATTTGTTAATTTCGCTGTATGTACATGTATGGTACGCACAAGTTATGTGATTGCAATGTAAGAAGGTCCCATATCCACCAAAATAATATTCAATGACCTATTACTTAAGTACATAATATTCAATTTCATCCATCATGTACTTTACTAAATATAAGGAATGTGGGCCAGTCTTTGATCGATCCGAGCTGTCATGACGCAAGCGGTTGCATCACAAACGGCCCAGTTTTTATGCATGCATGCCAAGGTTTACAGATTAGGTCATATCGCTCAATAATTATATGCTTATTGTGATACCTGTATTGAGACCGTTTCGATGTATTATTATTGTTTTTTTAACATGCAAGTTACTATTGCAAGTAAAAATATTAACATTTGTTAACATATGTTAACAAATGTTATTCTGATGGTTTGCCTCTAATATGTTAATAAATGTTAATATTTTTACTTCGAGACATCGAAATAGGCACAACACCTAAAAATATTTTTTAGGGTACCTTACCTCAAAAATAATAATGGAACCCTTACTTAAGGTGAAGAAAAACACCGTGAGGAACCCTGCACGTCATAGAAATTCTAAAAAAAAAAACTAAAAACATGTGTAATCCACCAACCTGCACTGGGCCAGCGTAGTGGATTTAGACCCAAATCCCCTTCGAATTGAGGGGAGGCCCGTACCCAGGAGTGAGTTGTTAAAATAGCTAAGTGATATTATAATTTTATATAGAATCAATTTGTTGTCCGTCTGTCAAGACTGTCCAGCCTAATGTTAGGAACATGACATTTTGACAGTAGGAAACTTTTAAAGCGGTATGGAAGGATTTGGAAATGCTTGACAACATTTTAAAAAATCATTCAGCTTCATGTATGTGCATAATTTACAGTACGCTGACGGTGAGGGAAAACATCGTGAGGAAACCTACCTATCCCTCGGGATTAGGTAATAGTCAGTTCCTGTATACACGGCGACAAAGTTCACCACCTGTCACGTTGGGTTCTGACTATCTGGTGAAACGTGGGCTTTGAGTTGGTTAATACCTCCACAATGTGGTGGTGTATGGCCACTCAAGCCTCTGACTACCCCTGAATGGGGATAAAAGTCGTGACGTTATATATTTTCATTCAGCTTGATTTGTATAGGATTTATAGACCAAAATGTTTTTAGAAAAAGTTTTCATTAAGATTTGTTGCAAAGAGATTACAACCAGTCTTCAAGAGGTTACAGGCTATGTGAACACATTTCGTAGAAACAGGCACACGTAACAATTACATAAGTATTACGTATACCTACATAATAACATGAGCAATCACACACAAAGGTGAAGGCCACAATTGGAGAACAAGGAAAATACAATTACATAATGTAACAAAATGTATGTAGAATCGACCACAGACGACATAGTTTATACCAACTTTTTGTTTGTTTTTCTATAGTTTTGGGTACGAGCCCTTTTAGTTTTAATTTAATTATATTTTTAACGGTTTGCGTCCGTGAAATCGTCAATCGGACCCAATGGAAGACCAGCGCTCGTTCTTGCTGACCAGCACATGCTGAATTGGGTCCGTTTGCGGCTAGCATAGTCGATAATTGTTTTTCTTTCTTTTTATATTTATTATTGTTTTATCTTGCTAGTCGTAATAAAGTTTTTCTTTCTTTCTTTCTTTCTTTTATAATGTGAATTTAAATCACCAGACTTCTGTATGGTCCGAAACTAGGCAACGTTTGTACTATGGCTACCGAACAATGTTCTGGGGACGATCCCAGTGACACCCAGACCAGGGAAAACGAAAAGGCCATTTCCAAAAATAGCAACTAGTGGGAATCGAATCCGCAATCACCCGATGCAATTTTATTTATTTATTTTTTATTTAAATACCTATTCTGTTTTTTTTTTTTATTCACAATGTGTTAATGCCTGCCTGCTCACTTAGCGTTGCTGTTTGAAAATGTATACAATTTTTTTTTTTAAAGAGTAACCATTGTGTTTCTTGGCGGCTCTTCTCAATGGAAGCAACATTACGAACCGGTGGTACCGCTAAAATATTTTTGACGATTTATAAAAGTTACATGAATAAAAAAAATGAGTTTGAGTTTGCAACCCAAGCGGCCAACGCTCGAAACACTGCTCCAAGCGGTCAAGAGTTGCTTATGCGCTGGTTTCCTCCAGACGCGGTGCCGTCATATAACGGCCGCACTAGAACATTGGCTACGTAAACAAACCGTTGTTTACGTAGCCAATGTTCTAGTACGGCCGTTATATGACGGCGCCGCTATTGGAGGAACCCATAGCTTTAGTGTGGGACCATGCAGTTTCTGTGTTGGTCTAAAGCGCGCTACACACCAAACGCCGACTGTCGGCGTGTTGATGTCGGCAGCTTTAGCGCTTTACACACCGTAGCCGCCGACACAACACGCCGAGTCGGCGACTTTGGTGTGAACGCTTAAAAAAACATGCCAGTGGCCCGATTCACGTAACCAAAACCGTAACGATGTCTCAGCGATATAGTCGTTGATAGACTTTTTGTAATACGAAAAGGCTATCAACGACTATATCGCTGAGACATCGTTACGGTTTTGGTTACGTGAATCGGGCTACTGGCAATAAGCATTCAGCAATACCTAGGCTAAGTATTTGAACAATCGCAGCTTATCTCCGAAGCTCCAGTGGTTGCGTAACCCACACAATAGCGTACTGAGCGCATGCAACCGAACCTTGACATATAAAGAAGTGGTGTGCAACTCGGTTACATCACTATTGTAACTATCTGTCAGTTAGATAAACTTGGCGATTATGGGCGCTTACGCAAGAACGATTACCGGCTTACGATAGATAGGAACGTTTTGGGAGGGATCGGCTCAAAAACATACTTACTATTGGTATATATATATAACGTCACGACTTTTATCCCCATTCGGGGGTAGTCAGAGGCTTGAGTGGCCATACACCACCACATTGTGGAGGTATTAACCAACTCAAAGCCCACGTTTCACCAGATAGTCAGAACCCAACGTGACAGGTGGTGAACCTTGTCGCCGTGTATACAGGAACTGACTATTACCTAATCCCGAGGGATAGGTAGGTTTCCTCACGATGTTTTCCCTCATGAACCCCGGTGTTTCCCGATGTTTTGTTTTTTTTTGTTTGTGTGTAGGAGCAGCGTACTGTAAATTATGCACATAGATGAAAATTCATCCATTGGTGCATGCCCACCGGGGATCGAACCTGGGACCTTGTGATTGCTAGCCCAACCTGTTCACCCCTAGGCTACAGTCGCTTACTATTGGTATATTTTTTATTGGTGGTAGGACCAAGCTGTAGCCGATTGACTGCAGCTCATATACGCTGGTTCGATCGGGGTTAGTGATGGGATGTTCTCGAGAACATTCTCACCCTCGGAAACTTATTCGTGAGAATTTTTGAGAATCTTATATTTTGGGTGACGTTATCCTAACTTTCAATCTTAAAAACAATTAAAACCACCATACTTGCATGTTTAATGAGGTTTATGCCAAGTTTAACATGCTTCAGAAGATAAATTCTCGAAAATTCTCACGATTATGTTTCCGAGGGTGAGAATGTTCTCGAGAACATCCCATCACTAATCGGGGTATATAGTATCACCCACTCACAGAAGATTGGCGTAAAGTAGCTATTACAGCTAGGGCCTCCCCTTAATGAGAGGGGGATTCAGGCCATAATCCACGCTGGTCCAGTGCGGGGTTTTTCAAGTCTTTTAAAAAATCCTCACGATGTTTTCCTTCACCGTAAGCAAGTGACAATCATATTGAAGTTATGATTAGTACCTATATAGATTTCGAAAATAAAACCCGACTACTGAAAAATCGCGAAAAATTTTTCAGTAGTCGGGTTTTAGTTTTTATTTAATTATAGGTAACAATATATATATTTTTGAAATGTGCTCATCAAGCTCTTTCATTTGATATCCCATACGGTTTCATTAAAAAATGTTTTTTTTTAGTTCATGGCATTGTCCTCTAGAGGGCGCCATATGCAATTTTATGTGACGTCATATAGCCTATAACCAGCGCCATTTATCAAATTACGACAAGTAGTTTGGAAGTTAGGCGGGAACAGATGAACATACATACATACATACCGGTCAAAATCATAACCCTCCGCCGTAGTCGGGTAAAAATACAAAGGTGCGAACCGGGGTTTGAACCCTGGACCTTAAGCACGCAAGACGCATGCCTAACCAGCCTGTTATCACTGGTTTTTATAAGGCTACCTATTAACTTTATAAAGTGTTAGATGTTTGCCGTCGATTGAGCCCAGGGCCAAGCGCCATCCATCTGCATGTCATAACATCCAACCATAGCAAATGTCGCTTACAACACGCGCTTGCATCAGAGCACATAATCGCCAAGATTATCAACTGCAATACTTGCACAGTCATGATGTAAGTTGTATTACATAGTAATGGGATCAAGGTTATTTACTCATTGGTGTTTTTTGTTACAAGCCAGTTCTAATGTCGCTTAGGTACATTGAGCCAAATGCCAACATAAGTAATCAAGAGTATACATGCGCCTGATGATAGCTACGGTACTGAAATAGGCGAGGATGTTTGTAGCGAATTTACGATTTTTATTGGATTGTTGTTGGTAGCGTAGCACAGGACCCGTTGTTATGGAAACCCTTGGGGGAGGCCTATGTCCAACAGTGGACGTCTTTTGGCTGAAATAATGGTATGAATGTCCAAATATGCCAAAAAAAAAAGTTTCTGCCAAAAACATAACGTGGTCGTATGCATTATTTTGGTATAGATTTCACATAGTATCTGTGAGCTGTTGTGGAGAGAATTTAGGTTGAAAACTAAATATTTAATTAACTTGTTTTCTACACAATTTGGTAACGTTTAAACATATATTACTAAATCTAACAGTCTGAAGTTTAATGAGGTATATTTTATAAAGCACAAGCCAACAGAATCATCAACAATTTTGCGTGAGCCTTAGTAAGCCCCGAAAATGTCGCTATTACAACAGTTTTCTGGATACGGTAATGACATGAAATAAGCAGATTAGAGGACTTTTTACCAAATTTTCTGTGACAGTGAGCATAAGCGCCATAATAGTTTTCGCATCTCTGTTACAGAGTAAAAAATCAAATAGTGTCTTGCTATTAGCCATAACACATCTCCGCTCCGCTCAGCTCGCACCACACATCTTCGCTTTAATGAGCGCTTGAATCCCGTTAAAAAGTAACTACCATTATAACAGATTAAGCAAAACTATACAGCAACAAAAACGGTCGAACGTTGAGTATTTCGATAACAGTCTGAGATGTTGTTGCATCACGCTAGCGCCGTTGGGACCTTGACACGTTAGTTACATCACAGCCAAGGTGAAGAGCGGTAACTGGACCGGTGGTTATGTAACTATTACGTAACTAGTGACCGGTTGATTGATTTTCGTTGTTGCGAAATCGGTAATTTATTTTTAAAAGCTGTAACGGTCGAACGTTCAACGATCGAGTTGACGACGGTTCTATACCCAATTTGGTCTATGGACTTTTTGATATCGTGTTCTTTTTTTGAATTACAACTACTTGATACTGGCACAGACATAGACAGTAGGACATTTTTTTACTGCTTAAGGCCTGCCACATACAAACGGAATTCCGTACACGGAATATCGTTTTGAAATATCGAATCGGGATTCCGAACGCAGTAAATCCATCCAAATGTATGGACGTATCGCGTCCGGAAACCCCGATTCGATATAGCGAAACGGAATTCCGTGTGTATGAGGCGGGCCTACAAATTTATTTGGGCATAGATAACGATGACTGATTCAGACAAACTAGAAAAGGTAAGATGTCTATCTCATATTTGAGTACGATTTATAAAATAAGCCTAAATGTAAATCGTTCTTAAAATTTTTAGATCGGACTTGAGTGCGGTCTTGAAATATTATTTTATACTAGACTGATTCCAAGCTTGCTCTCAGCTCAAACTTGATAAAGTTTTCTATTTGATAGACCGTTACAGAGTTTTATTGTAACGTGCAAACAGTGCAGTGTGATTTTTATAATAATAATATAATAATATACTGGGACATTTTTTACACATGGCTACCTGATCCCAAACTAAGCAGAACTTGTACTATGGAAACCAGATAACTGATATTACTACATATACTACTTTTTTATTTGTAAATACGTACTTAATATACATATACACTCAGACTCGGGACATAAAGACATGTTCATGCACACTAATGCATGTCCCGGCTAGGAATCGAACCTACGACCTGCAGCGTGAAAGGCGCCATCACACCAAACACGCCAACGGGCCCGTCGATAATATCGCCAGGCTAACTACCTGTATGCTTCTAAACTAAGCACCGCTTGTACTAAATGACTGGGGATCCAGTGACACCAAAACCTGGGTAAATTACGAAAAGGCCGTTTCCGAAATTTTCCTGTGGCGGGAATCGAACCAGCAACCACCCGATGTAGTAAGCCGAACGGCTACCTAACCACTGCGCCAAGCGGTGTTCCAATCCAAACTGCGTGTCCAGAAAAACCCGATGAAAAATCCCTAAAAAGACGTAAACGGCAAATACGATGGACATGACTTGACAAGAGTGATGGACCATGACTCGGCAATTATGATGGACTCAGGTCCTTTTCAGTTGAGTATTTTACCCACGATTTTACCCCAATAAATAGTGTTTCATACCTATTTATGGTGTTAAAGGAATCGTCGTTGTTTGTCTGTTAGTCATACAATTCCGAGATATGATTTGACGTGATTGTTAACCTTTGATTGATAGGAATTGATGACTGATCGAGTGATTAGCCATTTACCTTAATTCTGGTTACCTTTATCTATGGTAATTCCCCTTTCCAAAACAAAAGGCAAGATACCGCTTCTTGCTGGCCCATGTATACTACACCACCGAGCCAACTAGACACTCGGGTATAAATATCAAATGATAATAAGACAATGATTCCGCGGTCCGTCCACCACGTAGGCTACTGCCACAAGAGTGCCCAGGCATTGGCTCAGGCTCACTACGTTGTGGACGGACCGCGAAATCATTGACTTATTGTAACGTCACGACTTTTATCCCCATTCGGGGGTAGTCAGAGGCTGGAGCGGCCATACACCACCACATTGTGGAGGTATTAACCAACTCAAAGCCCACGTTTCACCGGATAGTCAGAACCCAACGTGACAGGTGGTGAAGCTTGTCGCCGTGTATACAGTAACTGACTATTACCAAATCCCGAGGGATAGGTAGGTTTCCTCACGATGTTTTCCCTCACCGTCAGCGAACTGTAAAATTATCACTTGATTGACTTAGGTATTATCATTTGATATTTATACCCGAGTGTCTAGTTGGCTTGGTCGAGTAGTATGCACGTAAGCAATCTACTGGGTAAACGGAATGCGTTTTTTCTGTAATTTCTGTAAGCGAGATGTGGGAAAAATTCTTGCCATTTGTATAAGAATAGATGAGATTCGTTGTGCAAATTTGTAACTGCAATAAACACTTATTTCTCACGAATTGGTGTATGACATTATGTGTCAACAATCCTGTTAGGCCCGCCACATACAAACGGAATTCCGTATATGCAATTCCGTTTAGAAATATCGAATCGGGATTCCAAACGCAGTAAATCCATCCAAATGCATGGACGTATCGAGTTCGGAAACCCCGATTCGATATTTCGAAACGGAATTCCGTTACGGAATTCCGTATGTATGTGGCGGGCCTTAAGTTTTTCTTAAGAAAATCATAGACAACAAAACAGAGTATAGCGCAAAGAAATTACCAAAAAAAGAGGGAAATATGTGACCGTCCAAAATAGTTTGTCATACTAAACGGAGTCCAAGGACACAGTACAACTCAGTCGCTCGCGGAAAATAGTGCTGAAAACATGTCCGTATTGCCAATACGGTGCCATCCACAATATCTTTTAGATGGAGGAAAATACCGTATTCTGCTACTCCACCAAGCCAACTAGGAACTCGGAAGGAATGCGGCTTCCCGTCCGCCCCACCTCCTGCACACCGCCACCGCCTTTTGTGCGGGTGACGTCACATTTGACAGGCTCCTAATTGGCTCGGTAGAGTATAGTGTAATTTAACATTAAAAAGCTCTGTTAAGTAAATAATGTAAGCATTCAAATTATACTATTACAAACTTAATATCAAAGTATGTTTGAACCGCTATAGTTGCGACACGGCGTCGCTTGCGCCATAAGGCCCTGACCACACTGGCGGGCCGTGTAACTGGTATTTACAACCGAGCCGTACCCGACGGGCACGGCACCCTTCACGTGAAAGGGATTAAAGTTTTCAAGGACAAGATTAATGTTTATGGTGGTAGAGCCAAGCTGTAGCCAATTAAGTGCAGCTTATATACGGGCTGGCTCGACTGGGGTAGTACCACCCTCCCACAGGATATCGGCGTAGGGTAGCTATTACAGCTGCGTTTCCTACGATGAGTGAGTGAGCTTGAAGCACAACTCCCCCCTCCTTCCCTTCCCTCTGTCCCACTTCTCTTCAGTTCGGCAAGGCAGCGATGTCTTTGGTATTGCAAGCATCTATAGGCTACAGTAACTGCTTAACATCAGACGTCATTTATTAGTATCTAGAGGCAAGAGGACACGAATACGAGATTATATTTTTTTTATGAAGGCCTTCAAAGCACTTATGAATAGTCAGAATATGATCTGCATTAATCGCAGGTTAAGCTACGCTTGGTAAGGTCAGTCAGAGATGGGTGACCGTTCGGAGGGTACGTAAAAAGTCGGTCCCGGTAATTTTCACCTACAGCAGTCGTTAAGCCATGTCAGAGGCCTTCGGGCGGCTTGAAAAACTCTGACACTTGGCCACCAACCATAAGAAGACTGAAATTATTTCAGGGACCTAAGTCGCTTAGCCATTGTGGCGCCACTGTGGCGTTTTGCTATAGAGATCGACACTCTGATTGGTTGGTTGATTCTGACACACCAATCAGAGGCCGATCAGCCGGACGGCCGAGCAATTAGAGAGTCGGCCACTTTAGCAGCTCAATGGTAATGGTTAAGCGACTTACGGCCCAACCATTATACTCTGTTTGCTCACTCAAATCACACCTTCTAAGAATTAGAGTGTGTTCCTTGACCCAAACTCCCATTACACCGCCACCAGTGATAGTGAGAAATATTTTAAATTTCAAAAGTGTAAATTTGACATTGAAGACACGATTTCATAACGTTTGGCATCCGTTGTTACTTACGACATGCTTTTATGCATGTTATAGCATGTAGTATAATCATTATAATAGCATAGATTCATGAATAACTCGCGCGAGCGGTTTTGGTACGCATAAAAATAATTCCAAAATATGTCGCTTGGTTTTTTTTTTTTTTTTTAATAGGACTGCGGTGGCAAAAAAGCGTACGGCCCGCCTGATGTTAAGCAGTTACCGTAGCCTATAGATGCTTACAATACCAAAGGTATTGCTCGCACATTGCCGACCTGAAGGGGAGTGGGATGGAGGGAGGGGGAGGGGGGGTGGGCTTACGGCTCTCTCACTCATCGTACGAAACGCAGCTGTAATAGCTGCTTTACGCCGATCTTCTGTGGGAGGGTGGTACTACCCCGGTCGAGCCAGCCCGTTTATGAGCTGCAGTCTATTGGCTACTGCTTGGCTCTACCACCTTCAATTATTGTCAGATCAACGATGTCATATGTAGAGACGTAGTAGGGTGTCGACGAATGTGACATTGTGTGACTAGGGGTGGGAGGGGTCCTCAGTTTCGTGACATCACATTTCTAAATCTAATATAAATAAGTATTAAAACGCAAAATTTGATCTGTTAACGAAAAATTTCAGAAATTGCGGAACTGCTGTTTTAATTTAATAATTTCTAGATGTAAAATTGCAAAAACTATGTGACGTCACACTAGGGAGGGGGGAGTCTCACAAATGTCACCAGCTGTGATAAGGATGGGGGGATCAAAAAATCATTAAATTCATGTGACATAATTAATGGATGGCCCCTTGGAAACAAATAAATAATCTATGTGTGTTGAAATGAAAATAAATTAAATCTCTACCTCTCTACCTAGAGTCTTCTCTACCTAGAGACTTCTCTTCCTTCCGATGCAAAGTGGCATAGAACATGATTAGATTAACAACGTGTCGAAATATCGTACACCGCGGCGGCAGTTCTTGCGCTGTGGAAATACAACAGGTCAACTAACTCCGTGGCGAAATAGAGTCAGAAGGTCTGCAGTTCATTCCCGTGATATAGGTGCAACTATTTAGTTTGATTGTTTCGTTTAGATGTCAAAATCAAAAAATCAAATCAAAAACATTTATTCAGCACAGCACAGAACCACAAACAACACACAAAGATGATGATGATGATGATGTTGATGTCGTTCAAAGTCATAAAGTTGGAGATCACTGATTTGTACTACGTTTAGAGTTAGCTAATTTCCAGGCTAGATTTATGGTGGTTAAATGTCTGAAACTTTAGGTAAGTAAGTACCTAAATTAATTAACTCTAAATGCGTTTTTAAATACTTGGACTTTGCCGTTTTCGAACAACGATTTAATCAAAATCTTTGCATTGTTTTTTTGATAAAGTTGCAATGTTGCAAACACTTTGGTGCATTTAAGATGGCGTACATTTTTTGTTTACACAATTTTATTACACTAAATTCTGAAAATCTATATTCTCCTTGAATATCTTGATTTTTCTAAAGGCAGAGTAAAGTTGTCTACTTAGTTACTAGCAATCTCGTTAGTCCCAGCGAAATACTTACTGGTTAGGCTTACCTCCTAATTTCAATCAGAAGTAAATCGATCCACCCTAACCATCCGTATATAGAATACCACTTATATGTATATTTAGCAAGCATTAAGTAATAGTGTATGTATGTATGTATGAGCGTCGATGTTGACATATCTACGGAACTACGCTTACAACACCGGTGTTGCTATTAGCAAAATATTTCGCTAATTTTACACCTGGCAATTACATCAGACAGTTTCGTAAGGTTTGATGCAGTGTTATCTATTTAAATAATAATAGTTTTGTGTTATTTGTGCAATGGTTGGACAATTAGGAGAGATATGCTGCCCTTGGCTTGTCAATTGCAATTATTAGAAAATAATGTTAAGTATACAATAGAAATGTTTGTTTATTAAATTAGGGGTGTGTATGTCATGGACAGTATCTCAAAACTGTTAATAAATTAAAAAGTATTGACGATGCAAAGATATTACCAAGAAAGAGGGAGACACGTGACTGGCCAACATAGTTTGTCTTACTAAACTGAGTCCATGTACACAGTTAAGTACGACACAGTCGTTCACGGAAAATTATGTTGAAAACACGTCACTATTGCCAATACGACTCATCTTTTGATAAATATAATAATACGCATAAAATACCTTTAAGTTGTTTGTCGATTAGGGGGCGTCCATAAATTACAGTGAGGCATTTATGGGGGAGAGGGGGTCGAGCAAAATCTCACCAAATCTCACGTGGGGGAGAGGGGGGGTCTCGGCAAATCTCACGTAATTTTTTTACCGCATGAAACAGTGTAAAATTGCAAGAAAACTGGGTTAAATTTAGTTTTTTTTTAAACTGAACGTAACTTTAACTTTTTTTTGTTAAATTAAGTAAAACATGTTTCTCATCTAGAATATAGCTTTTGAAAAATCTCACGTGAGATTAGAGGGGGAGGGAGGGGGTTGAACAAAAGCTCACGAAATCTCACCAAGTGGGGAGGGGGGGTCGAAAAATCTCAAAAATCACCTCACGTAATTTATGGACGCCCCCTTACGAGTGTGAAAACAGATGTGTGAATTTCGCTGCATGTAGTGGTGCGCTAAGCACAAGTCTAGTGTCTGTGTCTAGCATATCTGCTAAATCATACATCAATGATCATGATCAATTGGCCAATGATCATTTGATCCAAATGTTATAAAGAGTGTCTCTATTGCCATTGCGAGGGGGTTTCGAACCATAGCCCACCTCGCTAGCCCAGTGCGGGTTGGCAAACTCCACACGACCTCCTCACTCCACTTCCAATTTTCCTTCACCGTTCATCAAATGGTCATCTCTGAAAAAAATATTCGCCATATTCGATATCTTAGGTCATTTATTAAGTTAAGTTAAATAAAATTAGTACTGGTCAATTTTTGTAAAAGTAGCTGGGATATTTAAGAAATAGCATCCAAAATTTGTTAACAAATCAATTCAATACAAAGGAGTTACAATGTAAATTGACAGAAAAACAGAAGACGACACTGATTTTGCATTATCGAGACAAGAATTACCACAGCATCGATTCCAGTGTTACAAAACAAACATCAATTGTGTACAACGCGTCCTAAACCAACAATTAGCTTACAATGTATTACATTTACATCAAATTTAGTACAAAATGGAGCTAACAATGGTTCATCAAGCGTTTCTCAACGTTTTAGCAACGCTGCTTGCAACCACCCTCGTGGTTGCAAAAATTCCAATTTACGGGACGAGCGATCGAATCGATATTTCGTATCGATTGTTACATTATCGATTTCGTCATTCGAACACCGGAAAGCGACTTTCAAGGACAAGTTTAATGGATTCGAAATGTTAGCGCAATGTTTAGACACGGTTGAGTTAATAGGACCCTTTTCGATGACATTTTCAGTGAAACTACACCTATTATAATTATTTGAAATAACTGCAATTTCCCCATACATAGCTCGACTATCGTAATTGCTGATAAATTAGCAGTAATTGCAATTTTCCCACAGAAAAAGTTACGCTTATCTACTAAGTTGCAACCACGCTTAAGTAATAAATACTGATTCTGAAACGACAATAAAAGTATCAATTTGCTGAATTGCCTTATTAATTTGTGACGGTTTACCGCAAAATCGGTAACAAATTTGGAAATACCATAAAGTATTTTGTAATTTTTAAAGCGATTTATTAGAATTGTGATTAAAATACCTAGATTTATACGCCATTTCAGTAATTGGTCGTTTATAGTTAGTTTTGATCATCGGTATACCCTATAACAAACTTTGATAGGACCCTTTACCTGTTGGTCCTCCATGAAGGACATTTAATAAAATTAGTCCACGATTAAATAATTTAATTATTAAGTCACAATCCATTAAATAATTTGTCTGTTAACTTCTTGTAATTATCAATATAAAAAATGCTCATTGATCTATTTTCATTGACATTATAATTCAAATTTGTTTAATCGATTACAAAACCAACAATTCTTACGATTTATTACAATTATTTTAAAATCAAATACTTGGGTCATATTTTAAAAACCAGTTAAAATGAGCATAATCTATGTTTTATGTAATCTGTCTGCAATCAAACTGCTACGGTTGGTTATTAAACATTGCAAACTAAACATTGCAAATAATTCGATAAGTTTTAAATTACAAACGAATTTAAACTTTACTGCATTAGTGTTAAGAAACCATTAAACTTTTGGATAGACTGTCTCATGTTTGTGTCAATGTTAAGGAACCATTTACACTGCCTGAAAGGAAGTTACGATTTTTTGCTATTGTAATAAACCGGTTTTCAAACAAAGATAAATCTTTGTGGTAATTAATTATAATAAGTTAGATAATATTAGGCAGCTATACCTAACTTATTCAGATGATAAAAAATTAATTGCATTATTGTTAAATAACCGGTTATGCCAATCTTAAATTTGAAACGGGTTTAATAAATATATTACATAACACACTGTTAATAATTTAAAATTGAGTTTTTATTTCAATAAAAAACGAATGCCAAACATTTTATTAGCAACTACATTATCAACTTTATTGATGGTGATACATCGGTAGCATGTTTTCAAAACTAGCTTAAGTTTTTTTTATAAACAAGACAGTTAAGAACATCGTTATTGCTAGATTCTATGTCCAGAAGTGGACTAATTATGGTCAACGTAGATAAACAACTGACAAGTGTATAAACATCCTAAACATTGCAAATTTAATCTTGCAACGTTGCAACCTTGCACTTGCAACGCGAATGTTACGTTATCTCTGCTGTTTTTGTTTCGTTTTTTGAGTCAAAAATGCGTTCGCCGATCTTGAAGTAGTTTTTATTTTATGTTGCGAACTCGCAAATAATCATGTTTGCACAGTGCGCTCGGTAAATTGCAACGGGTTTCTCTATGAGATTTCAGATTATGGCCAACTGCCTGATAGAAAGTAACTGAGCAAAGAAAAGACCGTTACCATCCATCTTATTTTCTCCTATAGCTCTGTCACTCTCAGTATCAACTTCTGTAAGGATACTACCATCAGCGTACACTTCTTGCAACCTGGTTGCAGCGGCTAAAAGATAAAGTGTGTACGCTCCACGAAGTGCATTCACAAATCGTGTGTCGCAACGTGCAACCTTGCAGCGTTGCAACATGATCGTTGCGTTATTCGTTCATTTGATCCACTCTGCGTAAATAGAGTTCTTTGGTACGGTCGAATACTGAACACTACAAATGTTTAAGTACAATTAGCTGCTTGAGACGTCGTTATCTTTTTTTGTATGGCGTGTCAAAATTACTTAAGCAGCCTTCGAGTACCTACCTATTTGAATACAAAAAAACTGATGCCGATACTGATTTTTTGAGCCTGAAATCGTTCTCCGATCCAAATCCAAACCTGACCTACTATAGCTTACCGTACAACTAGAATGACGTGGCGTTAATTTTTACATAATTGGCCACATGTCAGTGAAACGTGCACTTTTTGAATATAACTACGTACGATAGTATTTTTACATATTTTCAGGAAAAACGTGTTCGTCATTATTTTCAGTGGTTCAGTTTCTCCACGTGAGTTTTGTTTAATCAAGTGTATAATTTTTACAGCACATTATGTAAATTACAGTTAACATGTCTGTAATTAATTATTACAGAAATTGATAGGTATTTAATTAATTGTAATTTAATGTTAATAATTCATTTGCACGTGTATTTCAGCAACGTGAAATCGTGCTTTCGAATGTCACTACTGAAAAATTAAATATCTTCAGAGTTCAGACTAACACACCAACTGTATGGTCCCAAACTAAGCAACGCTTGTACTAGGTAACGTACAATGGAATGGAGGTGATTCCAGTAACACCCAGACTAGGGAAAATTATGAATAAGTCATTACCGAAATTTGCCCCGACGGGAATTGAACCCAAAACCACCCGGTGCAGTGATAGAACCCAAGACCAAATGCTTATTAAATTCTGAAGAAAATATTGGACTACTTCTGACGTTGATTGGTTTAAGCTATCATTGTTAATTTTCAAGTTCATTTAACCGAACAAGTCATAGTTGGTTCCACGTAAACACTTAACTGTCCCGTTAAATGTCAGCGATAAACGGCAGTTAGTTTAACCGCGGGTCAGTGGAGCAGGTTAGCATCTAACCGGGCTCGCTGCCGATTTAACCTCGATAGTTAACCGTAGGTTTACTTGTTAATAGCGGAAATGACGAGTTAAATGTATCCGTGTTGGTATTGGTAATGCGGTCTGGAATTTGATGGGTGGGCTACAATTGTAACTAGACTGTAATAATCCAGATTACGTTATGTGTAAGATTAGCCTTTGTCTTATTCCAGAGCCTATACTATCTAAGTTTAAAATTTCATTAAAATCGGTTTAGCAGTTACGGAGATACGTGGTAACAAACATTCACACACACAGTTTCGTATTTATAATAATAGTAGGATATGGTCGTTATTTAATAGTGCACGATTTACATCATCTTTAGCATTTAGGTACTAAGGCGACATACAGAACGTGCACTATTAAATACACAGTACAGGGGGCTTACCACGACCTCTTATCGCGATTCAATTATAGGAACGTTTTAACGTTTAACCTTATTGTCATGGCAATAAGAAACGTCATTGCACAAAAAGTCGCTGAAATGTTAAAACAATTCTGCTATAAGAGGTGGTGGTAGGGCTCCTGGTACCGATCTGTCAAAGTCAAAGTCAAAGTCAAAAGGTTTTTATTCATGTAAGCTCATTAGAGCATTTATAAATAGTCAATATAAACAATATTTTAGCGTTACCACCGGTTCGAAATGTTGCTTCCATTGAGAAGAGCCGGCAAGAAACTCAATGGTTACTCTTTTCAAAAGAATAATTGTATACATTTTCAAACATTTTCAAACAGTAACGCTATGTGAGCAGGCATGCATTAACACAGTGTGAGTAAAAAAAGAAAATAAGGTATTTAAATAAAAATTAATAAAAACTAGCCTAGAAAGCTGTGCATGCCTACTCCCACTTAACTGTCAAACCAAAAGGTGAATATTTAGAACGATTGTTTTGGTGTGATGCCTTCCGTGCTTAGGTCTTGTCTGTAAAAGTTTTGGAACAACGGTGTCAAGTGGAAAATGGGCGGACCAGTCCCCGCAAGCAGCGCCCGGAACCCGAGCATGACTTGAGCAGCGGCATCACCCTCCTCAACCATTTGAGAGGGAAGAGGGTGACCCGCTCCACAGAGCCACCGCAAGCAAGGACATTAGAGTGAGCATGACCGATCCATTACCGCAGCGACATAGTTCAACAAAGCTAAGTAAGCGTACGGCAAGACAACATCCGCTACAATTGACATACAAATGCTTGTCAATGGCTACATGATACATGATTTCCACAACTTAAAAAGGTGGTAATTGTGACTAACATGTCAATAGCGCTAAATTAAGAGAAGGAAGAGGAAAACAATAAATAAATAAGGAATAAATCAAAACAAGAAATTCTGAGGAATTATTCCCGTTCCGGTGGAGCTGGACCAGCACCTAGCCAAGCATCTTTATCTTTCAAATAATCATCAAGTAATAAATATACCGTCTTAATAAATATAAAAACTAAATTAAAAATTTAAAAACCCCCGACAAAAAACAATACTCTAAAAAGAAAAAAATAATATCTGAATATTTTCACCCAAGCGTCGTTGCGTCGGGGGACCGCTAAGTACATTACATTTAGAGTAACCTGTAGATTATGACCATGACCGGCGTACTTAGCGCTCCCCCGACGCAACGACGCTTGGGTGAAAATATTCAGTTATTATTTTTTTCTTTTTAGAGGATTGTTTTTTGTCGGGGGTTTTTTTAATTTTTAATTTAGGTTTTATTTCATGCTTTTTAAACTTATATTACCGGTGTACTAACTGCCCAGCTTGTATTAGCATGTGCTCGTCAAAACGCATCGTATGAGCCCAAACACAAGGTAGATGCCGTACACCGTTGAGGAGTTCTTCTGATGATGCCTGCGCATCAGGTCAAGGTTGTCATACTTTGTAATATCATTGACAAGTGACAGGATTTCAAATTTCGTATCGATCAGACCTGTGGAAGTTGTTTTTATCTTTTCATCAACTAGAAAAGAGCTGATAGTCTTCAAACGGCTGAGCAGATTTTCTTGAAACATAGCTAAGAACACTCTCGATTAACCCACCTTTCAAACAAAAAAAACTAAATCCAAATCGGTCCATCCGTTCAGACGCTATGATGCCACAGACAGACACACAGATACACACGTCAAACTTATAACACCCCTCGTTTTTCGTTGGGGGTTAAAAATATATAATATGGTCTACCACACATAGTCATAGTTAGAAAAATTACGTACCAATTAGGTATACCTAGCCAACAATGATATGATTGACCAAATATTATTATTATTATTGACCAAGTTAATGTCACTTCTGTGTATTAATTAATAGGCCATATCATTTCTGTGACGTGTCATGTGGTCAGAATACTAACTACGTCACGAAAACTTCCTGGTAAAAGAGCTTGTGATTACGTCATGATCAAAGGTCGTATTTTATTATGACGCAGTTTAAATTATTTAATACTAATAAACACTGTTATCGTGACCATTTTCACAGAAAAAGGTACAGTCAGCAACCGATGTCACTGAACATTCTTAATATTTCAAATCAGTAATACTCGTTGTAACGATGGTAAATACTGTCACAACAAGAACTAGCAAGATTTTGAAATATCCATTAGGCCACCACATACATACGGAATTTCCGTACGGAATTCCGTTTAGAAATATCGAATCGGGGTTTCCGAACGCAATATGTCCATACATTTGGATGGATTTACTGTGTTCGGAATCCCCGATTCTATATTTTCCCCGATTTCCCCGATTCTAAATTCCGTATGCATGTGGCGGGCTTTAAATGCAAATTCAAATTGTTATTTTCGGTAAGTTTACAAATGGTCAGTTTTAGAAAATTCTATTCCGGATCAGAAACGCGACCTCGACTGAGAAGATCCGGCAAGAACCTCAGCGGACTTGTGTTATTACCAATCACTAAGACAATTATAATCTAATGTTATTACATTAATTGTTAATATTTTTTAACATCTACGAGTGTAAGGTATTTTTGTACCAAATCTCATCAACTTTCATCAAAAACTATAGTTTTTATGGTACTGTGACAGACTTAGACGGACGGACTGGGCCCTAAGGCTCGGTGCAAACGGGCCAACGACAAGCAGTTCACAGTCGCGAGTGGCCACCACCGGCCACACGTGTGCCGCGAGTTTCAACAAACTGCATGAAAAAGCGTGTGAACTGCTTGTCGCTGGCCACCAGTGGCTGTAGTCGATGGCCCGTTTGCGCCGAGCCTAAGTCGCTTAGTTTCTTCTTGGTCGTTATTCTAACCGACCAATTAGAAGCCGATCAGCCGGGCGGCCAACCAATCAGAGGGTCGACCACTATAGCAGCTCAATGGCAACGGCTAAGCGACTTAGGGCCCCGTATGATCTTATAAAGGTTCCTCATAGGGACCCTAACCCCAAAAATAACCTTAAATTAAGCGCCAACTTCCTCGTTCGGTGTGGAAAGTTTTGTTTGCACATAAAGTCGCAGGATCAGCTAGTGACGTAGATCCACGCTCGGCCTTGGCTTCCCGACAACCCCCCTCCCCCCACTGACGCAAGGCTACACGTGAGGACCGTAATTGCCACGTGAATTACGTAACCAAGCTATATAAAACCCAGGCTACATTGTTGACTTTCTATACATTGTATTAATGTTCATTATTTAATCAGTCGCAACGTGATCTATTAGGTAAAAGTACAATAGCACGGAGTAGAATTTGTATTACAAAAAACTTGCTGTAATACAACATTTACTCCGTGCGTTTACTCCAAAATTATTTCAAGTAAAATATGATAGTAAAGTAGCTATTATAGCTACGTTTCGTACGATGAGTGACAGAGACGAAAACCCAACAATCCCCTTCAGGTCGGCAACGCGATGCCTTCAGTATTGCAAGCATCTATAGGCCACGGTAACTGCTTAATATCAGGCGGGTTGTTTGCTTACGCACTCCCAGAGTGCAACGGGTTGCACTCCGGGAGTGCCGGCAGAAGTGAAAACTTGACGCGAGTTTAACATTTTTTACCCATCCCGTCTTACGAATTTTCGATCAGGCATCCGGTTTTACGAATTTTCGATCAGGTCACGTGTCCTGACGTGAGTTTAACATTTTTAACCCATCCGTCTTCCGAATTTCGATCAGGTCACGTGTCCTGCCGCGAGTTTAACATCTTTTACCCATCCCAAGAAAAGTACGCACCGCCGCTAAAGAAGTTTTCACTTCAAAAATACGTCTGTACAAAAAAAATGCCATTGGACGAAATGCGCTGGGTCAAAATGCGCTTGACCTAACATAACATCTGGGCCTATCACAAAACTATATGGGCCTATCACGCATTTAAATAAAGAATGCATAAATAAGTATTATTTTCTTTATCATGACAATTGGCGAAATATTATCGTGTCTAGACATGACGAAATAACATCTGCATCGTAAACACTGACGGAGGGTTAATCAATGATTAAGTGGAAATTATCTTATCAAAACAATACCCTTAAAACGTCCTCTTATTACACAATATACAGGAAATCTCGTGATAATATTGCGAAATCTATACAAATAAATAAATGTCTGTTTGTAATGTCAAAATAACAGCTTTGTACCTAATACGGAAAGTGTAGTTACATAGATACTAACAACAAAAACCATTTTTTTTTATTTGTCTGGATGTTTGTTCCGGCTAATCTCCGAAACGGCTGGACCGATTTTGACGAGACTTTCACTGGAATATAGCTGATGTTATAAGGAGTGACTTAACTTAGGCTTATTTATGAAAAAAAAAGTATTGGGGTTCCGCGCAAAAAAATAAAGGACGTATAAATTCCACGCGGACGTAGTAGTCGCGGGATATCACCGCGCAGCCTCGCGCGGCATGCGCCTCATGTAGACAAAGCTATTGATACTGTATGTATATGTCACCGTATAATTATACGAATCATAGTTAATAATTATTCTAGTGAGATTATAAATTAACCTAATTGACAGTTTACAATCTCACTAAGCGACTGTAGCCTAGGGGTGAACAGGTTGGGCTAGCAATCACAAGGTCCCAGGTTCGATCCCCGGTGGGGCATGCACCAATGGATGAATTTTCATCTATGTGCATAATTTACAGTACGCTGACGGTGAGGGAAAACATCGTGAGGAAACCTACCAATCCCTCGGGATTAGGTAATAGTCAGTTCCTGTATACACGGCGACAAGGTTCACCACCTGTCACGTTGGGTTCTGACTATCTGGTGAAACGTGGGCTTTGAGTTGGTTAATACCTCCACAATGTGGTGGTGTATGGCCACTCAAGCCTCTGACTACCCCCGAATGGGGATAAAAGTCGTGACGTTATATTATTAATCTCACTAGATTAATTATATACTCGTCCGTACAAACGCTGACATACATACACCTTTATGTTCAAGACAGTTGAAAACCAAACAATTGATCAAACAGGACCATGAAAAACAACAGCGTTACATCACCACCGAATTATTGTAACACGTGTTTACTGAAAAGTGTATTTACAATGTTGTTTAAAGTTTAACAGCTAATACAATACCATGAATTTCTCGGCACGTTTTCAGAGTACGTACGATATTGGTCGCCAAGGCCTTTTTAAGTCTTTCGTCGAGACTTGCTATGACCAAGTAGACATTTGCTAATTACTACACAGACCATGGACCAATTACTAAGGGGACTGGCCCTAAGCAAGTCGGCCGAGTGATCGGCTTAGTACTAACATCGACATAAAACGAAGCGAGTAGTTCAACTATTTACCGGTAAATAGAACAATGAAAATGAAAAAACAATGACCACGTTTTTTTTCATACAGATATCTAATAAGGGCACCTCTTTCTTTAGTCTTTACTCTGTGCTACAGACAAAGCTAAGACGGTGCCTAAGTCCACTATTGTACTACGAAGATGAGTATAAAAGTTATAAAATCATATAAGTTATTGGTTCTGCCAATTGACTGCAGCTCATATACGGGCTGGCGCGACCGGGGTAGTACCACCCTCTCACAAAAGATCGGCGTAAAGTCGCTATTACAGCTGCGTTTCGTACGACGAGTGAGAGAGCCGGAAGCCCAAGCCCCCCTTCCTCTCCCTCTGTCCCACTCCCCTTCAGGTTGGCAACGTGCGAGCGATACCTTTGGTATTGCAAGAATCTATAGGCTACGGTAACTGCTTAACATCAAGCGGACCGTAAACTTGTTTGTCATCGTAATCACCGAAAAACGAGGCTCACGTAAAAATTCGTCTATATTTAAAAAAAAAGTATCGGACGAGATGCGCTGGGTCTAAATGCGCTTGACCTAATACCTAATAACACTATTATCATAAAACTATCGGAGCCTATCACGCATTTGAATATAGAATGCATCACAAAAGTTTTTTTTTTCTTTATAGTAGAAGATATCATAGAACAGAAGAACCATCAGGGGGCTTACCACGAACTCTTATTGCGATTCAATTACAGGATTGTTTTAACGTTCCAGCGACTTTTTGTGCAATGACGTACCTTATTGTCATGACAATAAGAAACGTCATTGTCACGTCATTAAAACGTTCCTATAATTGAATCGCGACAAGAGGTCGTGGTAAGCCCCCAGGGCGTTCATCCCGTCGTAACCAATTGCCTAACAAAAATAATCCGGTCCAGTCGGGCCCGGAACGTGATCGTTACGCGATCGTGTCGAATGGCCGCGTGACACGTGTCCGGTCAGACGGCGGCTTCACGTGAGCGCGCGTGTGGTGTAAAGAACCCCGCTCATTCACAACTGAAAACGTCAACAATAGTAGGTAACAAACTTTTACTCATATAAAAAAAAAACAATGGCTACTATGTATTGATGTATTGGTAGTAGAACCAAGCTGTGGCTAGAGTTGGGCCAAAATTAATTGCAATTAATTAATTGCAAATTGCATGTGATGTCACAATTAATTGTGATTTGTTTGCGATTAACAAAAATATATAACAACTAGCTTTTGCCCGCGACTTCGTCCGTGCATTTGTCCAACGGGAACATACTATCGGGATAAACAGCCTATGTGCTATTCCAGACTATAATCTATCTCTGTGCCGAATTTCATCCAGATCCGTTCAGCCGTTATGGCGTGAAAGAGTAACAAACATCCATCCATCCAAACTTTCACATTTATAAAATTAGTGGGATTAGTGGGATTAATTGTTAATTGCGACTCCAAACGCAATTTGCAGTTAATTAATTGCAATTATTTTTGCCCAACTCTGGCTGTAGCCAATTGACTGCAGCTCATATATGGGCTGGCTCGACCGGAGTAATACCACCCTCTCAAGACCGGTGTAAAGTAGCTATAAAAGCTGTATTTCGTACAAAGTGTGAGAGAGCCGGAAGCCTAACCCCCCCTTCCCCTCCCTCTGCCCCAGCCCCCTTCCTGTCGGCAACATGCAAGCGATGCCTTTGGTATTGCAAACATCTATAGGCTACGGTAACTGCTTAATATCAGGCGGGCCGTATGATTGTTTGCCACTTTAGTAACATAAAATAAAAAACATACTTACTTCACTTTAAAATAATTTACCATGCATTGATGTATCCTTTCAGCAGATATGGTACCACCTTACATTGCCATCACGAGACTTGTGCTCAGCGCACGATAACATGCAGCTAAATTGTACACGGACTTAAAAAGGAATTTTTAGAAAATAAAATTTGGTACGGTTGAGAAAAGCTCAAATTTGAGAGCTTATGTCGACGCGTCATGCCGAGTATACGCTGTTCCTTTTCATCATATCACAATACGTTACTACAACAATATGTCAGTTATAGTAAACTTCGAAAAACTTTTAGATTCTATTCACCCGTCTCATTGGCAAGTTAGGGTGAATGGAGGTGAATGGGGGTGCGATGGACTGCTGACGTCACTAATAAAACTCACGTGTAGTAACTTATGATTAGATACATAATATACCGAGTGTACAGGACGAAGTAATAATTAAATTACATATACGTAACTACAATAGTTTCTGAGTTATAGGCCTTTGAATATTTGTGACAACTTTCCTAGTTATTTATTTTTGGGAAAACATCGTGAGGAACCTATCCCTCGGTATTAGGTAATAGTCAGTTCCTGCATACACGGCGACAAGTTTCACCACCTGTCACGTTGGGTTCTGACTATCTGGTGAACGTGGGCTTTGAGTTGGTTAATACCTCTACAATGTGGTGGTGAATGACCACTCAAGCCTCTGACTACCCCCGAATGGGAATAAAAGTCGTGACTTTCCTATTGCGGCCTTAGAACATATAAAATGGCATAGAATCCAGCGTACACTGCATTTAGGAATAGCAATTTCTAATATTCAAAAAACAGTCGTGAAAATGTAACATAGTTTTTGAGATAATAAATTTTTTCTAAATTGGCGACAATCAGATATTAGAAAAATGTCTTCTAATTTCGATAAAAAGTTCATTCACCTCCGTATTATTTCGCATTTTGGAAATGGCCTCTTCGTTATTTACCCTGGTTTGGGTATCACTGTGACCACCCCCAGTCCATTGTACAATTACTTAGTTTGGGACCATACAGTTGATGTTATATTATTGGAAATTACACTTACACTTATTTCCCAACTCTACATTAGTTACCTTAATTTACGCTCGCTCTAATCGCAAGTCGATAGCGTCCTACGTAAAATGTTAGTCCCTCTGATAAGTGCTCAACAATTTCTAAAAAAGTAAGTTTAAAAACTTAAACCCGACTACGGAAAAAACGCGCTCTAAAAAGTATGAAACAAGAAAATATTCTCATCTAGAGGATAGCCGTGGTCCGTGTAGGTCTTTTAGGGCCAAATGGCATATGAACACGGACCACGGCTATCCTCTAGATGAGAATATTTCCTGTTTCATACTTTTTAGAGCGCGTTTTTTCCGTAGTCGGGTTTTAGTTTTTAAACTTACTTTTTATTTAATTATTTTGGAGTTATAGGTAACAATATATATATTTTTGAAATGTGCTCATCAAGCTCTTTCATTTGATAGCCCACACGGTTTCATTAAAAAATGTTTTTTTTTGTTCATGACATTATCCTCTAGAGGGCGCCATATGCAATTTTATGTGACGTCACATAGCCTATAACCAGCGCGCCATTAAGCCGCTTCGGACGATACCTCATTTGTCAAATTACGACAAGTAGTTTGGAAGTTAGGTGGGAACAGATGTACATACATACATACATACATACCGGTCAAAATCATAACGCCTCCGTAGTCGGGTAAAAATATACTTTACGCAAGCACAGCAGCTTATCATGGTAGAGCTGTATGGTAGAGACTGCTCTATTGTTATGCAGTCTTTATAGACATTATGTAGTAAATAAACACTTTTCCTTTTTCCTCCAAGGTTCTGTTAAGGTAAATTGGTATCTAATAGTCGATTCGTTTCCGTGGTTATATCTAGAATGTCAATGTGAAAGCCTTGAGTGTAACGTGCGATGTTTAGAAACCTATAAAGATCGAAATTGTCGGTATAGACTGCAAAGAATTGTTGTTAAAAGGCTAGGGATTGTTTGGTAAATATATAAGCACTTAAAATGGTACTATTACTTTGTTGTTTTCGAGTTTCCGTGCCGGTAATAAAACAAAACCTGCTATTTATCGAGATTTTTCGAAAATATTTTTTCGTAAAACTTCTTCGTTTTTTTGATTTTTTCTCTGGGTGTCACTAGAATTACTCTCAGTCCATAGTACGTTACCCGTAGAACCTACAGGCCATATATTTGGTGTATTTATCTATTAAAAACATAACATGTGACGTACTTAATATTGTAAGTTTTCAATCTAATAATACACGATATTTTGAATGGCGCCTTAATACAACACTATTTATTGCTTTCGTCAACAAAAATTACTGATTACCTACTTACTTACTAGGTTACTTACTTACTTAGTAGGTAGACGAAAATTAGGTTATTGAATGTTACTAATTACTTAAATACTTACTTTTAATCAAATAATCGAAGGACAGCTGGAAATAAATTATCTTATTAAAAGTTTATAAGTAGGTACTTTTAATAAGATATTTTTTGTTCTAACTAGTAGGTTAAAAACAAGGATGTTTTTAGTTAGCAATATCTTTAGCATTTTACTGAAGGTCCATGCAAAATATCGAGCACTTTAGAAGAATTTAAAAACAATTATATTTATTTTTATTTCACCCATTTAATGGTATTCTTCTTCCACAAAACTAATACCTATATCGTCAATGTCACTCCCGAAGGTCTAAGTCTATCGAGATAGTACCAATGCCAGCAGTACCTTCACGCTACTTCCGACAGTATGAGCAGAATGGGACCTTGCGTCGGGTTCACGCGTGACGTGACTGGTAATTTTAATTATATAAAGTTGTTTATATTTCATTAGTTAACTACAGCCAAGTGTCACAGATTCGTAAGCTTTTGATTAACAGATGGAAAATCGACTTACCTACTTTGTCTTCTTCTTATAATAAGAAGATCTACTTTGTATTTTAATACATCGATTATTAATATATCGGTATTTATTTTATAAAAGGTAAGGCAGATGATGTTGAGATTGTAATACCGAGGTAGAACATGGCAAATGATACCGGTGTGAAGTTGGCGGCCTAAAGTTGGCGGCCTTTATAACCCGACAAAATTAAAGTGTTCATATTTTTTAAACAGAAAAGCTCTTAATACTTTGAAATAAGGAAAAAAGGAAAACTGCAGCATCCTAGGTTGGAAAATGTATAAAGAAAAACCATTTTTGAACGGTTTTCTTACAATTATTTGCTTCAAATATTTCGATGGATTTCTCAACCACTTTTACAAGACCGATTCACATGAAACGTTGCACATGGATACAGTCCCCATGACAATGTAATATCACGGTAGTATAAACCTTCTACCTTCAAATCCTGATGCTGCAGGGGTACTGCCCGCCTAAACGGTGAGTCTGTACGAAAATATTATTCTGAATTAGTAATGTAGGTATCAAGCAGAAACTACAAACGGCCACTCCGAGCTCCAACTTCTGACTCTTGATGCTGCAGGAATGGTACCAAGTAAAATAACGAGTCCTGACCTACGAGACCTAGGTTACGAGTTGTGGATCTGGAAACAACCCGCAGCCGAAGATTTTGATAACTTTTCGGTCTAACCTCTATAAAACCCACAAGGACGGCATGGAAGGAAATTTTTGAGGTGTCCGTAGAAAGCTCTTGAGTTAAGAAATACGCCTGCATTAGTCACAAAGTGATACGAGACCTAGTTTGGGAGTTGTGCATCTCGAAACAACCTGCAGCCGAAAATTTTGCAAACTTTTCGGTCTCACCTCTATAAAAGCCCCAAGGACGGCAT
Organism: Drymonia ruficornis; assembly: GCA_947859195.1. Classification (NCBI taxonomy): domain Eukaryota; kingdom Metazoa; phylum Arthropoda; class Insecta; order Lepidoptera; family Notodontidae; genus Drymonia; species Drymonia ruficornis. The sequence continues at coordinate 6,303,828 of OX401929.1, read as the reverse complement.
GGAAGGAGATTTGCGATTTGAGTCGCTGAAAAGCTCTTGAGTTAAGGAATACGGCTACATTAGTTACAAAGTGATACAAGACTTATTTTCAACGTTACGAGTCCAGACATTTCCAGCGGCCAAAATTTTTACACTTTTGTCAGGTCAGACAACCCCCAAGGACGTCATGGAAGGAGATTTTTGAGGTGTCGGTGGAAAGCCCTTGAGTTAAGGCATATGGCTAGACAAGTCACAAAGTGATACGAGACTTATTTTCAGAGTAACGAGTCCAGACATTTCCAGCGGCCAAAATTTTTACACCTTTTTCAGGTCAGACAACCCCCAAGGACGGCATGGAAGGAGATTTTTGAGATGTCAGTGAAAAGCTCTTGAGTTAAGGAATACGGCTACATTAGTCACAAAGTGATACGAGACTTATTTTCAGAGTTACGAGTCCAGACATTTCCAGCGGCCAAAATTTTTACACCTTTTTCAGGTCAGACAACCCCCAAGGACGGCATGGAAGGAGATTTTTGAGATGTTGGTGAAAAGCTCTTGAGTTAAGGAATACGGCTACATTAGTCACAAAGTGATACGAGACTTATTTTCAACGTTACGAGTCCAGACGTTTCCAGCGGCCTAAATTTTTACACCTTTTTCAGGTCACACAACCTCCAAGGACGGCATGGAAGGAGATTTTTGAGGTGTCGGTGGAAAGCCCTTGAGTTAAGGAATACGGCTACATTAGTCACAAAGTGATACGAGACTTACTTTCAGAATAACGAGTCTAGACATTTCCAGCGGCCAAAATTTTTACACTTTTGTCAGGTCAGACAACCCCCAAGGACGGCATGGAAGGAGATTTTTGAGGTGTCAGTGGAAAGCCCTTGAGTGAAGGCATACGGCTAGATAAGTCACAAAGTGATACGAGACTTATTTTCAGAGTTACGAGTCCAGACATTTCCAGCGGCCAAAATTTTTACACCTTTTTCAGGTCAGACAACCCCCAAGGACGGCATGGAAGGAGATTTTTGAGATGTCAGTGAAAAGCTCTTGAGTTAAGGAATACGGCTACATTAGTCACAAAGTGATACGAGACTTATTTTCAGAGTTACGAGTCCAGACATTTCCAGCGGCCAAAATTTTTACACCTTTTTCAGGTCAGACAACCCCCAAGGACGGCATGGAAGGAGATTTTTGAGATGTTGGTGAAAAGCTCTTGAGTTAAGGAATACGGCTACATTAGTCACAAAGTGATACGCGACTTATTTTCAACGTTACGAGTCCAGACGTTTCCAGCGGCCTAAATTTTTACACCTTTTTCAGGTCACACAACCTCCAAGGACGGCATGGAAGGAGATTTTTGAGGTGTCGGTGGAAAGCCCTTGAGTTAAGGAATACGGCTACATTAGTCACAAAGTGATACGAGACTTATTTTCAGAGTTACGAGTCCAGACATTTCCAGCGGCCAAAATTTTTACACCTTTTTCAGGTCAGACAACCCCCAAGGACGGCATGGAAGGAGATTTTTGAGATGTCAGTGAAAAGCTCTTGAGTTAATGAATACGGCTACATTAGTCACAAAGTGATACGAGACTTATTTTCAGAGTTACGAGTCCAGACATTTCCAGCGGCCAAAATTTTTACACCTTTTTCAGGTCAGACAACCCCCAAGGACGGCATGGAAGGAGATTTTTGAGGTGTCAGTGGAAAGCCCTTGAGTGAAGGCATATGGCTAGACAAGTCACAAAGTGATACGAGACTTATTTTCAGAGTTACGAGTCCAGACATTTCCAGCGGCCAAAATTTTTACACCTTTTTCAGGTCAGACAACCCCCAAGGACGGCATGGAAGGAGATTTTTGAGATGTCAGTGAAAAGCTCTTGAGTTAAGGAATACGGCTACATTAGTCACAAAGTGATACGAGACTTATTTTCAGAGTTACGAGTCCAGACATTTCCAGCGGCCAAAATTTTTACACCTTTTTCAGGTCAGACAACCCCCAAGGACGGCATGGAAGGAGATTTTTGAGATGTTGGTGAAAAGCTCTTGAGTTAAGGAATACGGCTACATTAGTCACAAAGTGATACGAGACTTATTTTCAACGTTACGAGTCCAGACGTTTCCAGCGGCCTAAATTTTTACACCTTTTTCAGGTCACACAACCTCCAAGGACGGCATGGAAGGAGATTTTTGAGGTGTCGGTGGAAAGCCCTTGAGTTAAGGAATACGGCTACATTAGTCACAAAGTGATACGAGACTTACTTTCAGAATAACGAGTCTAGACATTTCCAGCGGCCAAAATTTTTACACTTTTGTCAGGTCAGACAACCCCCAAGGACGTCATGGAAGGAGATTTTTGAGGTGTCAGTGGAAAGCACTTGAGTTAAGGCATATGGCTAGACAAGTCACAAAGTGATACGAGACTTATTTTCAGAGTTACGAGTCCAGACATTTCCAGCGGCCAAAATTTTTACACCTTTTTCAGGTCAGACAACCCCCAAGGACGGCATGGAAGGAGATTTTTGAGATGTCAGTGAAAAGCTCTTGAGTTAAGGAATACGGCTACATTAGTCACAAAGTGATACGAGACTTATTTTCAGAGTTACGAGTCCAGACATTTCCAGCGGCCAAAATTTTTACACCTTTTTCAGGTCAGACAACCCCCAAGGACGGCATGGAAGGAGATTTTTGAGATGTTGGTGAAAAGCTCTTGAGTTAAGGAATACGGCTACATTAGTCACAAAGTGATACGCGACTTATTTTCAACGTTACGAGTCCAGACGTTTCCAGCGGCCTAAATTTTTACACCTTTTTCAGGTCACACAACCTCCAAGGACGGCATGGAAGGAGATTTTTGAGGTGTCGGTGGAAAGCCCTTGAGTTAAGGAATACGGCTACATTAGTCACAAAGTGATACGAGACTTATTTTCAGAGTTACGAGTCCAGACATTTCCAGCGGCCAAAATTTTTACACCTTTTTCAGGTCAGACAACCCCCAAGGACGGCATGGAAGGAGATTTTTGAGATGTCAGTGAAAAGCTCTTGAGTTAATGAATACGGCTACATTAGTCACAAAGTGATACGAGACTTATTTTCAGAGTTACGAGTCCAGACATTTCCAGCGGCCAAAATTTTTACACCTTTTTCAGGTCAGACAACCCCCAAGGACGGCATGGAAGGAGATTTTTGAGGTGTCAGTGGAAAGCCCTTGAGTGAAGGCATACGGCTAGATAAGTCACAAAGTGATACGAGACTTATTTTCAGAGTTACGAGTCCAGACATTTCCAGCGGCCAAAATTTTTACACTTTTGTCAGGTCAGACAACCCCCAAGGACGGCATGGAAGGAGATTTTTGAGGTGTCAGTGGAAAGCCCTTGAGTTAAGGCATACGGCTAGACAAGTCACAAAGTGATACGAGACTTATTTTCAGAGTTACGAGTCCAGACATTTCCAGCGGCCAAAATTTTTACACCTTTTTCAGGTCAGACAACCCCCAAGGACGGCATGGAAGGAGATTTTTGAGATGTCAGTGAAAAGCTCTTGAGTTAATGAATACGGCTACATTAGTCACAAAGTGATACGAGACTTATTTTCAGAGTTACGAGTCCAGACATTTCCAGCGGCCAAAATTTTTACACCTTTTTCAGGTCAGACAACCCCCAAGGACGGCATGGAAGGAGATTTTTGAGGTGTCAGTGGAAAGCCCTTGAGTGAAGGCATACGGCTAGATAAGTCACAAAGTGATACGAGACTTATTTTCAGAGTTACGAGTCCAGACATTTCCAGCGGCCAAAATTTTTACACTTTTGTCAGGTCAGACAACCCCCAAGGACGGCATGGAAGGAGATTTTTGAGGTGTCAGTGGAAAGCCCTTGAGTTAGGGCATATGGCTAGACAAGTCACAAAGTGATACGAGACTTATTTTCAGAGTTACGAGTCCAGACATTTCCAGCGGCCAAAATTTTTACACCTTTTTCAGGTCAGAACACCCCCAAGGACGGCATGGAAGGAGATTTTTGAGATGTCAGTGAGAAGCTCTTGAGTTAATGAATACGGCTACATTAGTCACAAAGTGATACGAGACTTATTTTCAGAGTTACGAGTCCAGACATTTCCAGCGGCCAAAATTTTTACACCTTTTTCAGGTCAGACAACCCCCAAGGACGGCATGGAAGGAGATTTTTGAGGTGTCAGTGGAAAGCCCTTGAGTGAAGGCATACGGCTAGATAAGTCACAAAGTGATACGAGACTTATTTTCAGAGTTACGAGTCCAGACATTTCCAGCGGCCAAAATTTTTACACTTTTGTCAGGTCAGACAACCCCCAAGGACGGCATGGAAGGAGATTTTTGAGGTGTCAGTGGAAAGCCCTTGAGTTAGGGCATATGGCTAGACAAGTCACAAAGTGATACGAGACTTATTTTCAGAGTTACGAGTCCAGACATTTCCAGCGGCCAAAATTTTTACACCTTTTTCAGGTCAGAACACCCCCAAGGACGGCATGGAAGGAGATTTTTGAGATGTCAGTGAGAAGCTCTTGAGTTAATGAATACGGCTACATTAGTCACAAAGTGATACGAGACTTATTTTCAGAGTTACGAGTCCAGACATTTCCAGCGGCCAAAATTTTTACACCTTTTTCAGGTCAGACAACCCCCAAGGACGGCATGGAAGGAGATTTTTGAGGTGTCAGTGGAAAGCCCTTGAGTGAAGGCATACGGCTAGATAAGTCACAAAGTGATACGAGACTTATTTTCAGAGTTACGAGTCCAGACATTTCCAGCGGCCAAAATTTTTACACTTTTGTCAGGTCAGACAACCCCCAAGGACGGCATGGAAGGAGATTTTTGAGGTGTCAGTGGAAAGCCCTTGAGTTAGGGCATATGGCTAGACAAGTCACAAAGTGATACGAGACTTATTTTCAGAGTTACGAGTCCAGACATTTCCAGCGGCCAAAATTTTTACACCTTTTTCAGGTCAGAACACCCCCAAGGACGGCATGGAAGGAGATTTTTGAGATGTCAGTGAGAAGCTCTTGAGTTAAGGAATACGGCTACATTAGTCACAAAGTGATACGAGACTAATTTTCAACGTTACGAGTCCAGACGTTTCCAGCGGCCTAAATTTTTACACCTTTTTCAGGTCAGACAACCCCCAAGGACGGCATGGAAGGAGATTTTTGAGGTGTCAGTGGAAAGCCCTTGAGTAAGGCATACGGCTAGATAAGTCACAAAGTGATACGAGACTTATTTTCAGAGTTACGAGTCCAGACATTTCCAGCGGCCAAAATTTTTACACATTTTTCAGGTCAGACAACCCCCAAGGACGGCATGGAAGGAGATTTTTGAGATGTCAGTGAAAAGCTCTTGAGTTAATGAATACGGCTACATTAGTCACAAAGTGATACGAGACTTATTTTCAGAGTTACGAGTCCAGACATTTCCAGCGGCCAAAATTTTTACACCTTTTTCAGGTCAGACAACCCCCAAGGACGGCATGGAAGGAGATTTTTGAGGTGTCAGTGGAAAGCCCTTGAGTGAAGGCATACGGCTAGATAAGTCACAAAGTGATACGAGACTTATTTTCAGAGTTACGAGTCCAGACATTTCCAGCGGCCAAAATTTTTACACTTTTGTCAGGTCAGACAACCCCCAAGGACGGCATGGAAGGAGATTTTTGAGGTGTCAGTGGAAAGCCCTTGAGTTAAGGCATACGGCTAGATAAGTCACAAAGTGATACGAGACTTATTTTCAGAGTTACGAGTCCAGACATTTCCAGCGGCCAAAATTTTTACACCTTTTTCAGGTCAGACAACCCCCAAGGACGGCATGGAAGGAGATTTTTGAGATGTCAGTGAAAAGCTCTTGAGTTAATGAATACGGCTACATTAGTCACAAAGTGATACGAGACTTATTTTCAGAGTTACGAGTCCAGACATTTCCAGCGGCCAAAATTTTTACACCTTTTTCAGGTCAGACAACCCCCAAGGACGGCATGGAAGGAGATTTTTGAGGTGTCAGTGGAAAGCCCTTGAGTGAAGGCATACGGCTAGATAAGTCACAAAGTGATACGAGACCTATTTTCAGAGTTACGAGTCCAGACATTTCCAGCGGCCAAAATTTTTACACTTTTGTCAGGTCAGACAACCCCCAAGGACGGCATGGAAGGAGATTTTTGAGGTGTCAGTGGAAAGCCCTTGAGTTAAGACATACGGCTAGACAAGTCACAAAGTGATACGAGACTTATTTTCAGAGTTACGAGTCCAGACATTTCCAGCGGCCAAAATTTTTACACCTTTTTCAGGTCAGACAACCCCCAAGGACGGCATGGAAGGAGATTTTTGAGATGTCAGTGAAAAGCTCTTGAGTTAATGAATACGGCTACATTAGTCACAAAGTGATACGAGACTTATTTTCAGAGTTACGAGTCCAGACATTTCCAGCGGCCAAAATTTTTACACCTTTTTCAGGTCAGACAACCCCCAAGGACGGCATGGAAGGAGATTTTTGAGGTGTCAGTGGAAAGCCCTTGAGTGAAGGCATACGGCTAGATAAGTCACAAAGTGATACGAGACTTATTTTCAGAGTTACGAGTCCAGACATTTCCAGCGGCCAAAATTTTTACACCTTTTTCAGGTCAGAACACCCCCAAGGACGGCATGGAAGGAGATTTTTGAGATGTCAGTGAAAAGCTCTTGAGTTAAGGAATACGGCTACATTAGTCACAAAGTGATACGAGACTTATTTTCAACGTTACGAGTCCAGACGTTTCCAGCGGCCTAAATTTTTACACCTTTTTCAGGTCACACAACCTCCAAGGACGGCATGGAAGGAGATTTTTGAGGTGTCGGTGGAAAGCCCTTGAGTTAAGGAATACGGCTACATTAGTCACAAAGTGATACGAGACTTACGTTCAGAATAACGAGTCTAGACATATCCAGCGGCCTTTTTTAGGCAGGATTGCGTTGAAGTCTTTCTAATGAATAAACATCTTTTAGGTCTTGCCTCTATACGACCCCCAAGAACGGCATGGAAGGAATTTTCCGAGGTGTCGTTGGAAAGCTCTTGAAACAAGGAACGCGCCTACATAAGTCACAAAGTGATACGAGACCTAGTTTGGGAGTTGTGCATCTGGAAACAACCCGCAGCCGAAAATGTTGTTAACTTTTCGGTCTAACCTCTATAAAACCACCAAGGACGGCATGGAAGGAGATTTTTGAGGTGTTGGTGAAAAGCTCTTGAGTTAAGGAATACGGCTACATTAGTCACAAAGTGATACGAGACTTATTTTCAGAGTTACGAGTCCAGACATTTCCAGCGGCCAAAATTTTTACACATTTTTCAGGTCAGACAACCCCCAAGGACGGCATGGAAGGAGATTTTTGAGGTGTCAGTGGAAAGCCCTTGAGTGAAGGCATACGGCTAGATAAGTCACAAAGTGATACGAGACTTATTTTCAGAGTTACGAGTCCAGACATTTCCAGCGGCCAAAATTTTTACACCTTTTTCAGGTCAGACAACCCCCAAGGACGGCATGGAAGGAGATTTTTGAGATGTCTGTGAAAAGCTCTTGAGTTAATGAATACGGCTACATTAGTCACAAAGTGATACGAGACTTATTTTCAGAGTTACGAGTCCAGACATTTCCAGCGGCCAAAATTTTTACACTTTTGTCAGGTCAGACAACCCCCAAGGACGGCATGGAAGGAGATTTTTGAGATGTCGGTGAAAAGCTCTTGAGTTAAGGAATACGGCTACATTAGTCACAAAGTGATACGAGACTTATTTTCAGAGTTACGAGTCCAGACGTTTCCAGCGGCCTAAATTTTTACACTTTTGTCAGGTCAGACAACCCCCAAGGACGGCATGGAAGATGGGGTAGGCAGTGGTGGTAATTGAAATATTATTTCAGGCTTTTTAGTGGTCCAGGTTTTTTTTAAGTCGTTTTTTATTTTTTATAAAAATAATTTTATTTCATGATTTTTTGTGGCGCCATACAAACTTTATGAAAGAAAGAAAAAACATTTTTTCGACACAACACGCAAGACATAGAACATAAATAAAACAAAAACAAAAATAAACAGAAGTCAATGCGAACTGTGCTGAAAAGGAATCTGGCTGGAATTGAGGGGACCGAGACACCCCCAGCGCTGATTTTCAGCCAAACCCTCCTCAATGGGTCATACGTACAAAGCACTGGCTACCCAATAGAAAATAAATAAATGTAACTAAATAAATCTAATAAAATAAACAAGTAAAAGACGTACGTGCGAAATATATATTAGGTATATAATACAGCATATAAATTATAAAGAATAAAAAGAATAAAATAAAAAGCCCCCCACCCCAAATTACCCCAAATTACCCCTTTGGGGGTGACTTTTCCAAGATTCCTAAACAAAAGTTTCTTAATTTATTATATGGAGTATACATACTAAGTTTCAAGTCAATCGGACACAAATATATTTTTCTACCGTACTTCTACCCCTAGTTTCCCCCTTTGGGGGTAGATTTCCGAAATGATTTTTTTACGGGACCAAAACGACTTAGTCACCTACCAAATAACAGTTTAAAAAGAAAAATTGATTCATAAACGTTAGAGATAAACGGTAACTCTCCATACAAATTTCAACACCTCGTTTTACCCCTTTGGGGGGTGATTTTTCCAAAATCCTGAATCATGAGTTTCATTATTTCTTATGCGAAATATACATATTAAGTTTCCAGTCTATCGGAAAAAAAAAAATTTTCAGACGACCTTCACCACCCAAAATCACCCCCTTAGGGGTGGATTCTAGGAACTATTTTTTTATGAGACCAACTTGGAGCTACGATCTACTGAACAACAAAAGAATTTTTCAAATCGGTTCATAAATGCCGGAGAAATCGGTGAACATACATATAAAAAAAAACATACATACAGCCGAACATAGAACATCCTTCTTTTTTTGAAGTCGGTTAAATAAGTTTCGTATCACTTTGCGACTAATGTAGCCGTATTTCTTAACTCAAGGGCTTTCCTCCGACACCTCAAAAATCTCCTTCCATGCCGTTCTTGGTGGTTTTATCGAGGTTAGACCGAAAAGTTATCAAAATTATCGGCTGCTGGTTGTTTCCAGATGCACAACTCCCAACCTAGGTCTCGTATCACTTTGTGACTAATGTAGGCATGTTTCTCAACTCAAGAGCTATCAAAAGACACCAAAAAAATATTCTTCCATGCCGTTCTTCGGGGTCTTATACAGGCTGGACTGAACAATTATTCATTCATTAAAAAGACTTCAACGCAATACCACCAAAAATAGGCCGCTGGAAATGTCTAGACTCATAATTCTGAAAGTAGGTCTCGTATCACTTTGTGACTTATGTAGGCTTGTTTACTGACTCAGGAGCTTTCACAAGACACCTTAAGATACTTCTTCCATGCCGTCCTTGGGGGTTGCCTGGCTTGAAAAAAGTGTAAAAATATAGGCCGCTGGAAATGTCTGGAATCGTAACTCTGAAAATAACTCTCGTATCATTTTGTGACTTATGCAGGCGTGTACCTTATCTCAATAGCTTTCCACCGACACTGCAAAAATCTCCTTCCATGCCGTTCTTGTGGATTGAAAAGAAACTAGACCGAAAACTTTACAAAATTTTCGGCTGCAGGTTGTTGCCAGATGCACAACTCCCAAACTAGGTCTCGTATCACTTTCTGACTAATGCAGGCGTGTTTCTTAACTCAAGAGTTTTCCACGGACACCTCAAAAATCTTCTTCCATGCCGTCCTTGTTGGTTGAAAAAAGACTAGGTCGAAAAATTTACACAATTTTCGGCTGCAGGTTGTTTCCAGATGCACAACTCCCAAACTAGGTCTCGTATCACTTTGTAACTAATGCAGGCTTGTGCCTTAACTCAATAGCTTTCCAGCGACATCTCAAAAATCTCCTTCCATGCCGTCCTTGTGGGTTGAAAAGAGACTGGACCCAAAAATTATTAAAATTTTCGGCTGCAGGTTGTTTCCAGGTGCATAACTCCCAAACTAGGTCTCGTATCACTTTGTGACTAATGTAAGCGTGTTCCTTGACTCAATAGCTTTCCACCGACACCTCAAAAATCTCCTTCCATGCCGTCCTTGTGGGTTGAAAAGAGACTAGATCGAAAAATTTACAAAATTTTCGGCTACAGGTTGTTTCCAGATGCACAACTCCCAAACTAGGTCTCGTATCACTTTGTAGCTAATGCAGGCTTGTTTCTTAACTCAATAGCTTTCCAGCGACATCTCAAAAATCTCCTTCCATGCCGTCCTTGTGGGTTGAAAAGAGACTGGACCCAAAAATTATTAAATTTTTCGGCTGCAGGTTGTTTCCAGATGCATAACTCCCAAACTAGGTCTCGTATCACTTTGTGACTAATGCAGGCGTGTTCCTTGACTCAATAGCTTTTCACCGACACCTCAAAAATCTCCTTCCATGCCGTCCTTGTTGGTTGAAAAGAGACTAGACCGAAAAATTAACAAAATTTTCGGCTGCAGGTTGTTTCCAGATGCACAACTCCCAAACTAAATCTTGTATCACTTTGTGACTACTGTAGACGTGTTCCTTGACTCAATAGCTTTCCAGCGACACCTCAAAAATCTCCTTCCATGCCGTCCTTGTTGGTTGAAAAGAGACTAGACTGAAAACTTTACAAAATTTTCGGCTGCAGTTTGTTTCCAGATGCACAACTCCCAAACTGGGTCTCGTATCACTTTGTGATTAATGCAGGCGTGTTCCTTAACTCAATAGCTTTCTAGCAACACCTCAAAAATCTCCTTCCATGCCGTCCTTGTTGGTTGAAAAGAGACTAGACTGAAAACTTTACAAAATTTTCGGCTGCAGGTTGTTTCCAGATGCACAACTCCCAAACTAGGTCTCGTATCACTTTGTGATTAATGCAGGCGTGTTCCTTAACTCAATAGCTTTCCAGCGACACCTCAAAAATCTCCTTCCATGCCGTCCTTGTTGGTTGAAAAGAGACTAGACTGAAAACTTTACAAAATTTTCGGCTGCAATTTGTTTCCAGATGCACAACTCCCAAACTAGGTCTCGTATCACTTTGTGATTAATGCAGGCGTGTTCCTTAACTCAATAGCTTTCCAGCGAAACCTCATAAATCTCCTTCCATGCCGTCCTTGTTGGTTGAAAAGAGACTAGACTGAACACTTTACAAAATTTTCTGCTGCAGGTTGTTTCCAGATGCACAACTCCCAAACTAGGTCTCGTATCACTTTGTGATTAATGCAGGCGTATTCCTTAACTCAATAGCTTTCCAGCGAAACTTCAAAAATCTCCTTCCATGCCGTCCTTGTTGGTTGAAAAAAGACTAGATCGAAAAATTTACACAATTTTCGGCTGCAGGTTGTTTCCAGATGCATAACTCCCAAACTAGGTCTCGTATCACTTTGTGACTAATGCAGGCGTGTTCCTTGACTCAATAGCTTTTCACCGACACCTCAAAAATCTCCTTCCATGCCGTCCTTGTTGGTTGAAAAGAGACTAGACCGAAAAATTAACAAAATTTTCGGCTGCAGGTTGTTTCCAGATGCACAACTCCCAAACTAGATCTCGTATCACTTTGTAACTAATGTAGGCGTGTTTCTTAACTCAATAGCTTTCCAGCGACACCTCAAAAATCTCCTTCCATGCCGTCCTTGTGGGTTGAAAAGACACTAGATCGAAAAATTTACAAAATTTTCGGTTGCAGGATGTTTCCAGATGCATAACTCCCAAACTAGGTCTCGTATCACTTTTTAACTACTGTAGGCGTGTTCCTTGACTCAATAGCTTTCCAGCGACAACTCAAAAATCTCCTTCCATGCCGTCCTTGTTGGTTGAAAAGAGACTAGACTGAACACTTTACAAAATTTTCGGCTGCAGGTTGTTTCCAGATGCACAACTCCCAAACTAGGTCTCGTATCACTTTGTGATTAATGCAGGCGTGTTCCTTAACTCAATAGCTTTCCAGCGACACCTCAAAAATCTCCTTCCATGCCGTCCTTGTTGGTTGAAAAGAGACTAGACTGAAAACTTTACAAAATTTTCGGCTGCAGGTTGTATCCAGATGCACAACTCCCAAACTAGGTCTCGTATCACTTTGTGATTAATGCAGGCGTATTCCTTAACTCAATAGCTTTCCAGCGAAACTTCAAAAATCTCCTTCCATGCCGTCCTTGTTGGTTGAAAAAAGACTAGATCGAAAAATTTACACAATTTTCGGCTGCAGGTTGGTTCCAGATGCACAACTCCCAAACTAGGTCTCGTATCACTTTGTGACTAATGTAAGCGTGTTCCTTGACTCAATAGCTTTCCACCGACACCTCAAAAATCTCCTTCCATGCCGTCCTTGTGGGTTGAAAAGAGACTAGATCGAAAAATTTACAAAATTTTCGGCTACAGGTTGTTTCCAGATGCACAACTCCCAAACTAGGTCTCGTATCACTTTGTAGCTAATGCAGGCTTGTTTCTTAACTCAATAGCTTTCCAGCGACATCTCAAAAATCTCCTTCCATGCCGTCCTTGTGGGTTGAAAAGAGACTGGACCCAAAAATTATTAAATTTTTCGGCTGCAGGTTGTTTCCAGATGCATAACTCCCAAACTAGGTCTCGTATCACTTTGTGACTAATGCAGGCGTGTTCCTTGACTCAATAGCTTTTCACCGACACCTCAAAAATCTCCTTCCATGCCGTCCTTGTTGGTTGAAAAGAGACTAGACCGAAAAATTAACAAAATTTTCGGCTGCAGGTTGTTTCCAGATGCACAACTCCCAAACTAAATCTTGTATCACTTTGTGACTACTGTAGACGTGTTCCTTGACTCAATAGCTTTCCAGCGACACCTCAAAAATCTCCTTCCATGCCGTCCTTGTTGGTTGAAAAGAGACTAGACTGAAAACTTTACAAAATTTTCGGCTGCAGTTTGTTTCCAGATGCACAACTCCCAAACTGGGTCTCGTATCACTTTGTGATTAATGCAGGCGTGTTCCTTAACTCAATAGCTTTCTAGCAACACCTCAAAAATCTCCTTCCATGCCGTCCTTGTTGGTTGAAAAGAGACTAGACTGAACACTTTACAAAATTTTCTGCTGCAGGTTGTTTCCAGATGCACAACTCCCAAACTGGGTCTCGTATCACTTTGTGATTAATGCAGGCGTGTTCCTTAACTCAATAGCTTTCCAGCGACACCTCAAAAATCTCCTTCCATGCCGTCCTTGTTGGTTGAAAAGAGACTAGACTGAAAACTTTACAAAATTTTCGGCTGCAATTTGTTTCCAGATGCACAACTCCCAAACTAGGTCTCGTATCACTTTGTGATTAATGCAGGCGTGTTCCTTAACTCAATAGCTTTCCAGCGAAACCTCATAAATCTCCTTCCATGCCGTCCTTGTTGGTTGAAAAGAGACTAGACTGAACACTTTACAAAATTTTCTGCTGCAGGTTGTTTCCAGATGCACAACTCCCAAACTAGGTCTCGTATCACTTTGTGATTAATGCAGGCGTATTCCTTAACTCAATAGCTTTCCAGCGAAACTTCAAAAATCTCCTTCCATGCCGTCCTTGTTGGTTGAAAAAAGACTAGATCGAAAAATTTACACAATTTTCGGCTGCAGGTTGGTTCCAGATGCACAACTCCCAAACTAGGTCTCGTATCACTTTGTAACTAATGCAGGCTTGTGCCTTAACTCAATAGCTTTCCAGCAACATCTCAAAAATCTCCTTCCATGCCGTCCTTGTGGGTTGAAAAGAGACTGGACCCAAAAAATATTAAATTTTTCGGCTGCAGGTTGTTTCCAGATGTACAACATCCAAACTAGGTCTCGTATCACTTTGTGTTTAATGCAGGCGCGTTCCTTAATTCAATAGCTTTCCAGCGACACCTCAAAAATCTCCTTCCATGCCGTCCTTGTGGGTTGAAAAAAGACTAGAATATTATAGTATAGCAATGTATACTATAATTCTTATTCCCCTAGAATATCTTGGTAAATAATAAATAATTCACTTCTTGTGTTCGTGTATAATTTAATGTATTACATTAAATCACAATGTACATAATGTAAGTAACACTTCCTATACAGATTAAATCAATTATTCTATTATATAAAACCATTCACAATATCACATCTCTGTAGCAAACAATATAGTAGTGACAGACATATTTTTTATATATGACTGACACTTCTAATTTTAAATAATAAACATAGTGTTTATGGAAATAAGTAAACAGGTTCTACTAACACTGCCCCTTACTCTAGTAATTATTGCAATTAAATAATTAAATAAACTAATAATTGCAAGAGTACAAAAAAAAATATTAAATTACTAAAACAACATTTAATTCAAACCTAAGCTCTTAACAAAAAGATTGTGTTTGACCTTTGGTAAAGATTTAGTGAAAAGATCAGCTTCCAAATCAGCTGAAGGCTTGTAAATTAATTTGATTAACTTTTGGTCAACACATTCCTTTATAAAGTGATGTTGGACATCAATGTGCTTGGTCCTACGAAAACATTGGTTTTCTACCATCTTCATTGTGCTCTTATTGTCATTATGAATAACAATAGGTGCATGTGGTAAATCAAAAGATTTCAATTCAAACAAAAAATTATTCAAAAATTTCGCTTCTTTCACCGATGTACCAAGAGCATAATATTCAGCCTCAGTACTGGAACACGCGACATTTGCTTGTTTATGGCTATGCCAATTTATTAGGTTTAGTCCGTATCGACTCACGAATCCGGAATATGATTTACGATCATTAATATCCCCCGCCCAATCTGCATCGGATGAAATTTCAACTTTGTTGCTACCGCGTTTAAAATTTAGTCCGTAGTCAGTTGTACCCGACAAATACCGTAACACGCGTTTAGCAGCAAGCCAATGTGTTTCATTATAACAAGTGTTATATTGGCTAAGTTTACTGCATACAAAAGCTATATCCGGCCGAGTGCATACAGCGAGATACATTAAGCTTCCGATAAGTTCCTGGTAAGGAAACTTTGGATCGATCTTCTCAGCTTTTGGCGGATTGAAGTTAACTTCCATTGGAGTTGCTACTTTGTGACAATCATCCATGCCAAATCTCAATAAAATGTTATTAACATATTCAGACTGAGTAAGCTTCAATGTTCCTTGTTTTCTGTCCCTTTCAACTTTCATTCCTAATGCTTGAGTAACAGGTCCAAGTAACTTTATATTAAAGTTGGAACTGAGTAATTCATAAAGTAATTTCTTCTGATTATCATTTGAACTAAATATGAAGAAATCATCAACATATAGTGCTATTATTACTCTGTCTTTATAAAAAACACATTTTTCACTTTTTAGTTGATTATAGCCTTTGTTGACTAAAACTTCGTGAACCTTCTCATTCCAGGCCCTACTTGCTTGTTTAAGACCATAAAGGCTCTTCTTGAGTATGCATACTTTGTTCTGCCCCTCAATTTGAAAACCGGTGGGTTGTTCCATATATATTTGTTCATGTAAATCTCCATTAAGAAAAGCTGTATTGTGTAGCAATAGCTTTCCAGCGACATCTCAAAAATCTCCTTCCATGCCGTCCTTGTGGGTTGAAAAGAGACTGGACCCAAAAATTATTAAATTTTTCGGCTGCAGGTTGTTTCCAGATGCATAACTCCCAAACTAGGTCTCGTATCACTTTGTGACTAATGCAGGCGTGTTCCTTGACTCAATAGCTTTTCACCGACACCTCAAAAATCTCCTTCCATGCCGTCCTTGTTGGTTGAAAAGAGACTAGACCGAAAAATTAACAAAATTTTCGGCTGCAGGTTGTTTCCAGATGCACAACTCCCAAACTAAATCTTGTATCACTTTGTGACTACTGTAGACGTGTTCCTTGACTCAATAGCTTTCCAGCGACACCTCAAAAATCTCCTTCCATGCCGTCCTTGTTGGTTGAAAAGAGACTAGACTGAAAACTTTACAAAATTTTCGGCTGCAGTTTGTTTCCAGATGCACAACTCCCAAACTGGGTCTCGTATCACTTTGTGATTAATGCAGGCGTGTTCCTTAACTCAATAGCTTTCTAGCAACACCTCAAAAATCTCCTTCTATGCCGTCCTTGTTGGTTGAAAAGAGACTAGACTGAAAACTTTACAAAATTTTCGGCTGCAGGTTGTTTCCAGATGCACAACTCCCAAACTAGGTCTCGTATCACTTTGTGATTAATGCAGGCGTGTTCCTTAACTCAATAGCTTTCCAGCGACACCTCAAAAATCTCCTTCCATGCCGTCCTTGTTGGTTGAAAAGAGACTAGACTGAAAACTTTACAAAATTTTCGGCTGCAATTTGTTTCCAGATGCACAACTCCCAAACTAGGTCTCGTATCACTTTGTGATTAATGCAGGCGTGTTCCTTAACTCAATAGCTTTCCAGCGAAACCTCATAAATCTCCTTCCATGCCGTCCTTGTTGGTTGAAAAGAGACTAGACTGAACACTTTACAAAATTTTCTGCTGCAGGTTGTTTCCAGATGCACAACTCCCAAACTAGGTCTCGTATCACTTTGTGATTAATGCAGGCGTATTCCTTAACTCAATAGCTTTCCAGCGAAACTTCAAAAATCTCCTTCCATGCCGTCCTTGTTGGTTGAAAAAAGACTAGATCGAAAAATTTACACAATTTTCGGCTGCAGGTTGTTTCCAGATGCATAACTCCCAAACTAGGTCTCGTATCACTTTGTGACTAATGCAGGCGTGTTCCTTGACTCAATAGCTTTTCACCGACACCTCAAAAATCTCCTTCCATGCCGTCCTTGTTGGTTGAAAAGAGACTAGACCGAAAAATTAACAAAATTTTCGGCTGCAGGTTGTTTCCAGATGCACAACTCCCAAACTAGATCTCGTATCACTTTGTAACTAATGTAGGCGTGTTTCTTAACTCAATAGCTTTCCAGCGACACCTCAAAAATCTCCTTCCATGCCGTCCTTGTGGGTTGAAAAGACACTAGATCGAAAAATTTACAAAATTTTCGGTTGCAGGATGTTTCCAGATGCATAACTCCCAAACTAGGTCTCGTATCACTTTTTAACTACTGTAGGCGTGTTCCTTGACTCAATAGCTTTCCAGCGACAACTCAAAAATCTCCTTCCATGCCGTCCTTGTTGGTTGAAAAGAGACTAGACTGAACACTTTACAAAATTTTCGGCTGCAGGTTGTTTCCAGATGCACAACTCCCAAACTAGGTCTCGTATCACTTTGTGATTAATGCAGGCGTGTTCCTTAACTCAATAGCTTTCCAGCGACACCTCAAAAATCTCCTTCCATGCCGTCCTTGTTGGTTGAAAAGAGACTAGACTGAAAACTTTACAAAATTTTCGGCTGCAGGTTGTATCCAGATGCACAACTCCCAAACTAGGTCTCGTATCACTTTGTGATTAATGCAGGCGTATTCCTTAACTCAATAGCTTTCCAGCGAAACTTCAAAAATCTCCTTCCATGCCGTCCTTGTTGGTTGAAAAAAGACTAGATCGAAAAATTTACACAATTTTCGGCTGCAGGTTGGTTCCAGATGCACAACTCCCAAACTAGGTCTCGTATCACTTTGTGACTAATGTAAGCGTGTTCCTTGACTCAATAGCTTTCCACCGACACCTCAAAA
This sequence comes from Drymonia ruficornis, assembly GCA_947859195.1. Lineage (NCBI taxonomy): Eukaryota > Metazoa > Arthropoda > Insecta > Lepidoptera > Notodontidae > Drymonia > Drymonia ruficornis. Next base: position 6,286,212 of record OX401929.1, on the reverse strand, counting down.
ATCTCCTTCCATGCCGTCCTTGTGGGTTGAAAAGAGACTAGATCGAAAAATTTACAAAATTTTCGGCTACAGGTTGTTTCCAGATGCACAACTCCCAAACTAGGTCTCGTATCACTTTGTAGCTAATGCAGGCTTGTTTCTTAACTCAATAGCTTTCCAGCGACATCTCAAAAATCTCCTTCCATGCCGTCCTTGTGGGTTGAAAAGAGACTGGACCCAAAAATTATTAAATTTTTCGGCTGCAGGTTGTTTCCAGATGCATAACTCCCAAACTAGGTCTCGTATCACTTTGTGACTAATGCAGGCGTGTTCCTTGACTCAATAGCTTTTCACCGACACCTCAAAAATCTCCTTCCATGCCGTCCTTGTTGGTTGAAAAGAGACTAGACCGAAAAATTAACAAAATTTTCGGCTGCAGGTTGTTTCCAGATGCACAACTCCCAAACTAAATCTTGTATCACTTTGTGACTACTGTAGACGTGTTCCTTGACTCAATAGCTTTCCAGCGACACCTCAAAAATCTCCTTCCATGCCGTCCTTGTTGGTTGAAAAGAGACTAGACTGAAAACTTTACAAAATTTTCGGCTGCAGTTTGTTTCCAGATGCACAACTCCCAAACTGGGTCTCGTATCACTTTGTGATTAATGCAGGCGTGTTCCTTAACTCAATAGCTTTCTAGCAACACCTCAAAAATCTCCTTCCATGCCGTCCTTGTTGGTTGAAAAGAGACTAGACTGAACACTTTACAAAATTTTCTGCTGCAGGTTGTTTCCAGATGCACAACTCCCAAACTGGGTCTCGTATCACTTTGTGATTAATGCAGGCGTGTTCCTTAACTCAATAGCTTTCCAGCGACACCTCAAAAATCTCCTTCCATGCCGTCCTTGTTGGTTGAAAAGAGACTAGACTGAAAACTTTACAAAATTTTCGGCTGCAATTTGTTTCCAGATGCACAACTCCCAAACTAGGTCTCGTATCACTTTGTGATTAATGCAGGCGTGTTCCTTAACTCAATAGCTTTCCAGCGAAACCTCATAAATCTCCTTCCATGCCGTCCTTGTTGGTTGAAAAGAGACTAGACTGAACACTTTACAAAATTTTCTGCTGCAGGTTGTTTCCAGATGCACAACTCCCAAACTAGGTCTCGTATCACTTTGTGATTAATGCAGGCGTATTCCTTAACTCAATAGCTTTCCAGCGAAACTTCAAAAATCTCCTTCCATGCCGTCCTTGTTGGTTGAAAAAAGACTAGATCGAAAAATTTACACAATTTTCGGCTGCAGGTTGGTTCCAGATGCACAACTCCCAAACTAGGTCTCGTATCACTTTGTAACTAATGCAGGCTTGTGCCTTAACTCAATAGCTTTCCAGCAACATCTCAAAAATCTCCTTCCATGCCGTCCTTGTGGGTTGAAAAGAGACTGGACCCAAAAAATATTAAATTTTTCGGCTGCAGGTTGTTTCCAGATGTACAACATCCAAACTAGGTCTCGTATCACTTTGTGTTTAATGCAGGCGCGTTCCTTAATTCAATAGCTTTCCAGCGACACCTCAAAAATCTCCTTCCATGCCGTCCTTGTGGGTTGAAAAAAGACTAGAATATTATAGTATAGCAATGTATACTATAATTCTTATTCCCCTAGAATATCTTGGTAAATAATAAATAATTCACTTCTTGTGTTCGTGTATAATTTAATGTATTACATTAAATCACAATGTACATAATGTAAGTAACACTTCCTATACAGATTAAATCAATTATTCTATTATATAAAACCATTCACAATATCACATCTCTGTAGCAAACAATATAGTAGTGACAGACATATTTTTTATATATGACTGACACTTCTAATTTTAAATAATAAACATAGTGTTTATGGAAATAAGTAAACAGGTTCTACTAACACTGCCCCTTACTCTAGTAATTATTGCAATTAAATAATTAAATAAACTAATAATTGCAAGAGTACAAAAAAAAATATTAAATTACTAAAACAACATTTAATTCAAACCTAAGCTCTTAACAAAAAGATTGTGTTTGACCTTTGGTAAAGATTTAGTGAAAAGATCAGCTTCCAAATCAGCTGAAGGCTTGTAAATTAATTTGATTAACTTTTGGTCAACACATTCCTTTATAAAGTGATGTTGGACATCAATGTGCTTGGTCCTACGAAAACATTGGTTTTCTACCATCTTCATTGTGCTCTTATTGTCATTATGAATAACAATAGGTGCATGTGGTAAATCAAAAGATTTCAATTCAAACAAAAAATTATTCAAAAATTTCGCTTCTTTCACCGATGTACCAAGAGCATAATATTCAGCCTCAGTACTGGAACACGCGACATTTGCTTGTTTATGGCTATGCCAATTTATTAGGTTTAGTCCGTATCGACTCACGAATCCGGAATATGATTTACGATCATTAATATCCCCCGCCCAATCTGCATCGGATGAAATTTCAACTTTGTTGCTACCGCGTTTAAAATTTAGTCCGTAGTCAGTTGTACCCGACAAATACCGTAACACGCGTTTAGCAGCAAGCCAATGTGTTTCATTATAACAAGTGTTATATTGGCTAAGTTTACTGCATACAAAAGCTATATCCGGCCGAGTGCATACAGCGAGATACATTAAGCTTCCGATAAGTTCCTGGTAAGGAAACTTTGGATCGATCTTCTCAGCTTTTGGCGGATTGAAGTTAACTTCCATTGGAGTTGCTACTTTGTGACAATCATCCATGCCAAATCTCAATAAAATGTTATTAACATATTCAGACTGAGTAAGCTTCAATGTTCCTTGTTTTCTGTCCCTTTCAACTTTCATTCCTAATGCTTGAGTAACAGGTCCAAGTAACTTTATATTAAAGTTGGAACTGAGTAATTCATAAAGTAATTTCTTCTGATTATCATTTGAACTAAATATGAAGAAATCATCAACATATAGTGCTATTATTACTCTGTCTTTATAAAAAACACATTTTTCACTTTTTAGTTGATTATAGCCTTTGTTGACTAAAACTTCGTGAACCTTCTCATTCCAGGCCCTACTTGCTTGTTTAAGACCATAAAGGCTCTTCTTGAGTATGCATACTTTGTTCTGCCCCTCAATTTGAAAACCGGTGGGTTGTTCCATATATATTTGTTCATGTAAATCTCCATTAAGAAAAGCTGTATTGACATCAACATGTTCAATGTCCATGTTGTTTTCAACTCCTATGGCAAAAAGTAGTCGTAGAGTGCTATGTCTCACAACAGGTGCAAATGTTTCTTCATAGTCAACGCCATATCGTTGGGTAAAACCTTTTGCAACAAGACGAGCTTTAAACTTTTCAAAATTCCCACTTGGATCAACTTTTTCTTTGAAAACCCATTTGGATTTTATGACATTACCATTCTTCGGTCTATCCACAAGTGTCCATACATTATGCGACATTAAAGAATCATATTCTTCTTGCATAGCTTTTAACCAATTTTTGGCATTATCACCTTTAATTGCTTCATTATATGTTTTTGGTTCATTGCGTCCCATTAATGCTAATTCAGAGAAATAGTTCACTTCATAATCTTTGAACCAAATAGGTGGATGACAATCACGTCTTGGTCTAGTAACCACATTAGACACATCCCGCTCCATATTTTGTGATTCTTGTTGAATATCATTCAACAAAGGTTCTATTTGTTCATCAGATGTAACAGCTTCTTGAATATGAGACTCATCTTCACCAGGATCTAGAACATCAATATCCGTAGAAGATATATTTGGTGTGGCAAATTCATCATTGTCAGTTTCATGATTATGTTCATAAGAAGTGTTGGGATTATATTCCGAAACTTCAACATTATTCATCAAATTATGTGTACTATCATTAGTATTTACTGTTTTGTAGGTTATACCTCTAACCGTTTCAATAAATTCAACAGAACGTGCTTTAATCATTTTTGTGCCATCATTAGGATCACCTAGTCGGTAACCTTTGGTATAAGCACAATAACCTAACATAATATAAGGCTTTGATTTAGAATCAAGTTTTGTGCGCTGTTGCTGTGGAGTCAGTGCATAAGCCGTGCTGCCAAAAACTCGAAGATGACTAAGTTCCACTTTAGATCCAGTCCACAATTCTTCAGAAGTAGCATTTTTTAAGGCTGCAGTTGGGCTACGGTTCTTCAAATAACAAGCAGTATTCACCGCTTCGGCCCAATATTCTTTATCCAAATCAGCATCTCGCAACATTGACCTAGCTTTTTCCATTAAAGTTCTGTTTAAACGCTCAGCAACACCATTTTGTTGAGGTGTGTACGGAACTGTTGTTTCGTGAATAATACCACATTGTTTAAAATGATTAACAAAACTTTTATTGCAAAATTCCGTACCATTATCGCTCCTAACTCGTTTTATCTTAAGATCGGTTTGATTTTCTACTAATTTTTTAAATTCAATAAAAATATTCAAAACCGTTATTTGATCTTTACGTTTAAGAAAATATACAAACGATTTGCGCGAAAAATCATCAGTGAACGATATAAAATATCGATGACCATTCCAGCTATTGACGGACATTGGTCCACATATATCCATGTGTATTAAATCAAGTTTAGTCACGCTTCTATGTGCCTGACCGCGAGGAAAAGATTTGCTCTGCTGCTTACCCTCAAAACAAGGAATGCAGTGAGACAAAACTCCATTGGTAAATTTAATGCCATTCGCTAAGGAATCACGAAGAGTTAACATACCTGGCAAACTTAAATGTCCAAGTCGGCGATGCCACAGTTCCAAAGAATCAATATTAGACACAAAAGCTTTACCTTTATTGTGAATATTATGCTCTTGGTTATCCGTACATACATAACATCCCCGAATTTTGTCAATTTTATAAATACCATTCACATTAGTAGCTGTCAGATCACAAGAACCAGTCACATTGACGTCTTCATTCCTGTAAATATAACATTTATTAGTATCAAATACTAAAACATGACCTTTTGCTGCAATCTTACTAACAGACAAAAGATTAGCTGCTACTTTTGGTACATACAAAGCATCAGTAATAACTCTTTCAACATTGTTATCAAATCTTATATCGATGTTACCAATACCCTCACTATATATTTTTTCATTATTAGCAGTAGTAATTTCTGAGTTAATGTTTGGCATGAAATTGTTCATCCAATCCTTTCTGTTGGTCATATGACTCGAACATCCTGAATCGAGGATCCAGTTGTCAACTTCGCAAACTTTATTCATTAACGCAGTTACGTTAGAAAAAAAGTTAATATTAGCAGTACTTCCCTGAGGTTTAGTCTTCCAATTTTTCTTTTTCCTCAATTTAGGACATTTGGGCTTAATGTGCCCCTTCTGTTGGCAATTGTGACATGTCGGCACAAATTTTTCTTTGACAACAAGAAGTTTTTCTGACATTTGAAGTTGCTTCCTTTTTTAATTCTGTTTGAATGAGCTGACATTTCACAAATTCAGATGTTAATGACGTATTAGCAATGACCTAAGAGAGAAAGGACGAGCCCTATGTGACGTCATCTGTAGCCAAACCCGAGCACACGACCGTCCAAAATGGCGCACAGCAAAAAGTGTTGTACTTTTAGTTAGTCGATAGTATCCATATCGATATACTCGATCATGTCGCGGGAAAAGTGCTGGGTCCTGATTAGGTAGGTTCAGCCACAGATTTAGGAGCTACAGATGGAGCGCATAGAACACGAAAGTGAAGCCACCAAAGCCAATACAAAACAAAAAAGCGAATACAATCTCGCCCTATAACTACACAACTTTACACGCACACAAATGAATGTTTCCCTAGTGCCGCTCCTAGTTGTCACGCACACATATAATGCTACCTGGCTTCACTTCGTTTGTTGCCAAGACTACATCTGTCAACTTCTCTAATCTGTGGGTTCAGCTATGCTGGGCTCAATCAAATAAGGCAAAAAAGGGGGGAGACAAATCTGTAAGGCTCAGGTCAATGTCAAGCGTGTACATTAACGACACGATGGAGGCGGGTGCATTTCCAGGGTGGTATGGCTGGATCGTCAGGTTCTTCTGCGCAGGCACATCACTAGAGCACTCACTTGGGTTTATCCAGTTCACACAACACAATTACACAAAGGATTGAGTAGATTTCGTGCGATTAAGGTTTTTAGACACAGGAGGCACCGCGACGACGAGCGTAGCAAACGAGTCGGTCAGTCAAGTGTCATGAAGGGGGGAAAGAGACCGCAGCACAAATATCACGTTAATCGGGGGTAGGCAGTAAAAAATTATGTTTTTATTTATGACTATTATGTTATTTTATGGCTCTGTGGAGCGAGTCACCCTCTTCCCTCTAAAATGGTTGTGCAGAGTGACGCTGCTGCTCAAGTAAAGTCATTTTCACATGGCAACTCTTCGGGGTTCGCAATTTAACGTTATTAGAGACCACCAGAATTTCAATGTCTCGGCCTTGTTGGCGCCTCAACTTTACCACGAAAATATGCACGTGTGGAGAGCCTCATGCATACACGGCCATCATCCCTACCTACCACTGCCCAGTGTAGCAAAAGCGTAAAATTAAAAATCGTCAAATTTATCAGCTAAAAATCTTGCGAAATCGGGAGATTTTGAATAAACTCTATTTTAACTTCTTTAAGCCGTTTTAGCAAATCCCACATTTAATTTAAAATGTTCACTATCCATAAATCAACTTGTTATCTCTGTCGCGCATCTTTATGTTCGTGAGTAGTGATGACAAATATTATAAAACAAATTTAAGGCGGCGCAGTCACGCACCTTCCAAAACAAAAATAATTTATTTGTGGTCACCCCGGGGTGACGGCGCCGCGGCGCGGCCCGACGTGTAGGTGAATAGAATTTGTATCGATAAATTTGAAACAAAACTTATAAGAACAGCACTACGGTTTTATGTAAACATAGCAAATATTTGTTAGTTCTATTTTATTTGAAAATATGAATTCGAGAGTACGATTATAGACGGGAACTCAATTAAAAATTAATATAATGTACACGAAAGGTATTTTCACACACTATAAATACACTTAAATATGAAAATAACACAACTAACCTGAAAAATGACAATCCTTCGAAATTCTTTAGAGAATCAGAACTGCATGCCCTAACGCAACACTAAACTATATTGATTTTTCCTTAATAATCCTAAATAATATAATAAAGAGTCACAAAATACACAGAGTTCAGCGTAAAATTTAAAATAATTTGTATAAGACGCTGACATGACAGATGAAGTACTAACCATAGTGACCCGACCATAGCCGACAACCCAATATGTCGGTCCAAAAAGGCCCTCAGGGAGGCGGCTTACTGACGGAACTAACCAAAAACTTCCAGAAAAAAGAAATATATGACATATACTGTACTGTTTTACATAGCTAAATTGTCACGAGTAAGAATGAGACAGATATGTTTTCGTTAATGTGGTCCATATTTACATCAAATATGTATACCATAAACAATAGCTTCGTATCTGCTAATAATAAATCTATGCGTATTAGTGGCTTCAATGGCCATAATCAAAGAATCAAATTCCGAAGGCAAGCCAATTAGCATCAATTCTGCCAATTCCGCGTCATCAATAATGCATCCAATATCTGCTAGTTCCTGAGTTGTGGAAATTATGTTCCCTAGATAATTATCCATTGCATCATGATCTATGTATTTTATGTTTGATAATTTCCTCTTTAGCATTAACCGGCGACTTATGCCACTGTTTTCATACGCAGCTTTCAAACTTTTCCAGGCTTCGTTAGCTGTCTTGGAGTTTTTAACGTGTGGATAGCAAATAGGCTTCACGTTCAAACATATTTTCGCATAAGCTCTTTGATCTTTATTAGTATCTTTGGATGCTTGCGAATCCAGAACAATATCCCATAAGCCATTGTCAATCAATAGAAGTTTCATCTGGAATTTCCATGTTTGATAGTTGCTAGTGCCAGTTAGCTTTTCTATTATTATATGAGAAGAGGTGCTTACAATGTGCGTATTACCATTAACATTATCCATTTTAATTGTTTTTAATTGAATTATATTCAGTCAATAAAATTATATTTTTCATCAGAAAAAATATTTGACATATCAAGGATATAGGGATACTATGGTTATATTCTTGGGTTTAAATAAATCATGCCCATAGCCTATTATAGTATAGCAATGTATACTATAATTCTTATTCCCCTAGAATATCTTGGTAAATAATAAATAATTCACTTCTTGTGTTCGTGTATAATTTAATGTATTACATTAAATCACAATGTACATAATGTAAGTAACACTTCCTATACAGATTAAATCAATTATTCTATTATATAAAACCATTCACAATATCACATCTCTGTAGCAAACAATATAGTAGTGACAGACATATTTTTTATATATGACTGACACTCATGTTCTAATTTTAAATAATAAACATAGTGTTTATGGAAATAAGTAAACAGGTTCTACTAACAGTTGAAAAAAGACTAGAACGAAAAATTTACAAAATTTTCGGCTGCAGGTTGTTTCCAGATGCACAACTCCCAAACTAGGTCCAGTATCACTTTGTAACTAATGCAGGCTTGTGCCTTAACTCAATAGCTTTCCAGCAACATCTCAAAAATCTCCTTCCATGCCGTCCTTGTGGGTTGAAAAGAGACAGGACCCAAATATTATTAAAATTTTCGGCTGCAGGTTGTTTCCAGATGCATAACTCCCAAACTAGGTCTCGTATCACTTTGTGACTAATGCAGGCGTGTTCCTTGACTCAATAGCTTTTCACCGACACCTCAAAAATCTCCTTCCATGCCGTCCTTGTTGGTTGAAAAGAGACTAGACCGAAAAATTAACAAAATTTTCGGCTGCAGGTTGTTTCCAGATGCACAACTCCCAAATTAGATCTTGTATCACTTTGTGACTACTGTAGACGTGTTCCTTGACTCAATAGCTTTCCAGCGACACCTCAAAAATCTCCTTCCATGCCGTCCTTGTTGGTTGAAAAGAGACTAGACTGAAAACTTTACAAAATTTTCGGCTGCAGTTTGTTTCCAGATGCACAACTCCCAAACTGGGTCTCGTATCACTTTGTGATTAATGCAGGCGTGTTCCTTAACTCAATAGCTTTCTAGCAACACCTCAAAAATCTCCTTCCATGCCGTCCTTGTTGGTTGAAAAGAGACTAGACTGAAAACTTTACAACATTTTCGGCTGCAATTTGTTTCCAGATGCACAACTCCCAAACTAGGTCTCGTATCACTTTGTGATTAATGCAGGCGTGTTCCTTAACTCAATAGCTTTCCAGCGAAACCTCATAAATCTCCTTCCATGCCGTCCTTGTTGGTTGAAAAAAGACTAGGTCGAAAAATTTACACAATTTTCGGCTGCAGGTTGTTTCCAGATGCACAACTCCCAAACTAGGTCTCGTATCACTTTGTAACTAATGCAGGCTTGTGCCTTAACTCAATAGCTTTCCAGCGACATCTCAAAAATCTCCTTCCATGCCGTCCTTGTGGGTTGAAAAGAGACTGGACCCAAAAATTATTAAAATTTTCGGCTGCAGGTTGTTTCCAGGTGCATAACTCCCAAACTAGGTCTCGTATCATTTTGTGACTAATGTAAGCGTGTTCCTTGACTCAATAGCTTTCCACCGACACCTCAAAAATCTCCTTCCATGCCGTCCTTGTGGGTTGAAAAGAGACTAGATCGAAAAATTTACAAAATTTTCGGCTACAGGTTGTTTCCAGATGCACAACTCCCAAACTAGGTCTCGTATCACTTTGTAGCTAATGCAGGCTTGTTTCTTAACTCAATAGCTTTCCAGCGACATCTCAAAAATCTCCTTCCATGCCGTCCTTGTGGGTTGAAAAGAGACTGGACCCAAAAATTATTAAATTTTTCGGCTGCAGGTTGTTTCCAGATGCACAACATCCAAACTAGGTCTCGTATCACTTTGTGTTTAATGCAGGCCCGTTCCTTAACTCAATAGCTTTCCAGCGACACCTCAAAATTCTCCTTCCATGCCGTCCTTGTGGGTTCAAAAAAGACTAGATCGAAAAATTTACAAAATTTTCGGCTGCAGGTTGTTTCCAGATGCACAACTCCCAAACTAGGTCTCGTATCACTTTGTAACTAATGCAGGCTTGTGCCTTAACTCAATAGCTTTCCAGCAACATCTCAAAAATCTCCTTCCATGCCGTCCTTGTGGGTTGAAAAGAGACTGGACCCAAAAATTATTAAAATTTTCGGCTGCAGGTTGTTTCCAGATGCATAACTCCCAAACTAGGTCTCGTATCACTTTGTGACTAATGCAGGCGTGTTCCTTGACTCAATAGCTTTCCACCGACACCTCAAAAATCTCCTTCCATGCCGTCCTTGTTGGTTGAAAAGAGACTAGACCGAAAAATTATCAATTTTTTCGGCTGCAGGTTGTTTCCAGATGCACAACTCCCAAACTAGATCTCGTATCACTTTGTGACTAATGTAGGCGTGTTTCTTAACTCAATAGCTTTCCAGCGACATCTCAAAAATCTCCTTCCATGCCGTTCTTATTGGTTGAAAAGAGACTAGACCGAAAAATTAACAACATTTTCGGCTGCAGGTTGTTTCCAGATCCACAACTCCTAGCCTAAGTCTCGTTATTTTAGTTCTTAGTATTTCTGCAGCATCAAGAGTCAGGAGTTGGAGCTCAGAGTGGCCGGTCGTAGTTTCTGCTTGATACCCACATTACTAATTCAGAATCATATTTTCGTACAGACTCACCGATTAGGCGGGCAGTACCCCTGCAGCATCAGGATTTGAAGATCGAAGGTTTACACTACCGTGATATTATATTTTCATGGGGACTGTATCGATGTGCAACGTTTCTTGAGAATCGGTCTTGTAAAAGTGGTTGAGAAATCCATCGAAACGCATCGAATCGCAAATAATTGTAAGAAAACCGTTCAAAAATGGTTTTTCTTTATAAAAGTTTCCACCTAGGATGCTGTAGTTTTCCGTTTTTCCTCATTTCAAAGTAATATTTGCTTTTCTGTTAAAAAAAAATATGAACACTTGAATTTTGTCGGGTTATAAAGGCCGCCAACTTTAGGCCGCCAACTTCACACCGGTGCAAATGATTCAGAATCTCTAGGAGGGATGCTATATAAGAAATAAATAAAAAGGTTATAAGTAGATATCTGATTCACAGACTTTGATGAGGTGACGAAATATAATTTTCCTCCTAATTTTATCAATCACAAAATCTACCTAAATCAAGATCTAGTTGACGATAAATAAGACAAGCCCGCTGATTTTGTTGCCGGATCTTAGAGTAGAGATAAGAGAACAATGGTTAAAATATTCAGCTAAAGATTTAAGTTACAATTTGACCCAAAACAATTAAAAATTCGTCTAAATTGTCAATTTAAAATAGAGTTTCCTCCTCATGATATCATCTTTTTTGAATATCTACCTATTTATAAAAAATCTAGACGTCAAAAAAATGGTCTAGCTATTTTCCTCCTAATTCCTAGGTATTTTAAGCGGTACCTAATAGGAAAACAGAACACGTCACTAGTTGTGACCCCTGGCGGCCGAGGAAGGTCGCCCGCCGCGCCGCTTGCATAATAACATGCAACATACTTGCCTGCTTCCTGTTTATCACGAGTGTGTCTATGTGAGTACACACACACACACATACACACACACACACACGCACGCACGCACGCACGCACGCACGAAAAAAACACACACACACACACACACACACACACACACACACACACAACCCCCCCCCCCCCTCACACACAGAACCCCCTTCGCCCAGTTTTCAGATGACTTCACATTCAGTATAGTGGAGTGGACTGAAATCAAAATATTACTAAGTTCTCGCGTGTAGACCAATTCTAATGAATATGACGTAATCTTGTTCAAATATTTCCCCAAAAAAAGTTAGAAAGAAAGTCGATGGTAGAGTATTAAATTTCGGAATCTGAGATTTTTAATTTGCTGGCCTAGTTATCACTGGGATCGTCCCTAATCCATGGTACCCGTAGTACCTTCAAGCGTTACCACAAAATAGAGTGGCGTTACTTAGTTTCGGACCATACTTGGTGTGTTAATCTAGCGATATTATGTTTTAAATAATGTACCTACAAAAGCAATATTATATCAGCAACATTATTTGTTATGATTATGACATTATTAGATTTATATAAATTTATTATCATCAACATTATGAAGCGAAAATAATTTGTGCAAACGCCAAACTAATCAGCGCAGTTATGCAACCCGCACACACACAGCTGGCAAGTTCACGGGTGCGCGCGCGCAGCCAATATCAAGAACTCGTCCATTTATCGTAATTGCACACTTCCTACACCCTTTTATCTCGATGCCAACCTTGCGTTATTTACATAACTGACGTCGAGTTGTTACTCAATTTAAATGAGGATATTGTGCCAATTACATAGTATATTATACCATCTTTTCCTTACGACTGCGCTTATATATTATTCCACCAAGCCAACTAGGCACTCTGATATAAATATCAGATGATAATAAGTCAATGATTCCGCGGTCCGTCCACAACGTAGTGAGCCTGGGCCAATGCCTGGATACTCCTTCGGCAGTAGCTCCCTACGTGGTGGTAGGACCGCGGAATCATTCACTTAATATCATCTGAAATTTATGCCCGAGTGCCTAGTTGGCTTGGTGGATTAGTAATCCTTTTTAGCGAGCACGTAGATGCCAAAAGATAGGTACATAAAAAGTTCCTAGTAGGTTTCCTTACATACAATTATGTGGATGAGGTCATACAGACCAGAATTTGACTATGCACTCATGCAATTTCAAAGAAAAAGTTGAAAAAATATGGAGGAAGGAAACTACTCAGGTTCCCTAAAGTAAATCTGTGATCTGGAAAAGATTTAAAAGGAGCTATTATGACTGTAATTAAAACAAGTGTTCGCTTATCGGTTTTCTCTGTTTACCATATAAGACTTCTAGCATGTAGATAAGGATAGCATTCCTAAGAACTATTTTCCCTACAACATTGTTTACAGAAATGATTCATGATGCAAGCAGCTACAACGATGTTTCTATTTCAGGATTACGAGACGTAGATAAAGCCGTGTACCTGATGGGATATCTACGCACTTTCATCCCCTATTTACTTACCCATTTAGGAGATGAATTTTTATAAAACCATTTTACACAGATTTCAAAATCTTTGCCATTTTATTTATAAAACCATATCTGCATCTCTCCAAATAAAGTCTCGCATGTAGTAAGGCGGGCTTAAGACCTTATTACACCTTCCTAAATATAGGCTACTTAATTTAGTCGTGACTGAATTTAGGCATAATCGCATTTAGCAAGTTAGAATCCTAAATAATCAGAAACTTTCTAAATTAGGTTCTAAATTTTGTGACTAAATTTAGGAAGGTGTAATAAGCTCTTTAGCCCTGTCTTGCAGTCTCGATCTGTCAGTCTTGATTTTTTCTAAGACCAGACGTGACTATAATCTTGCAAGACGCGAGAAGTTCAGTCTTGTTTTTGCTCTCTTGTAGGATCTATCTTCAATTCTTGACCTTGAAAAATAAATGCTTGAGCTGACTTGACTGTAGCTATCTGTCATTTGACTTCTGTCAGTGTCACTACCAATATAAATCATCTCGAGATCAGAGGGAGAGACTGTCAGAACTGTTAACTATCAGACCACTCTATCGTAGATCCGCCCAGTGGAAAAAAAACTTCAGTGCTAAGTACCATAGAGAATTCAGTTCGCACAATGATTTCCTATGGTCCTTCGCCTCAACAAATTTCTATACTCCACCAAGCCAACTAGGCACTCTCGAGTGGAAGCGGCTTCCCCGCCGACAGGTGCCTGGTTGGCTTGGTGGAGTACTAAGCAGTTCAAACTCTGATTAACGTGAAAGCAGCCCCCCTCCCGTAGCAGTAGCGTTATCAGAAGTGCTGCCTGGGCCCACGACGCGCACACGCGACCGCCAACGTGCGCGCGCGCCGCGTGCCCGCGCATGCGTCGCGCGATCCGGCTTATACATGGTGTGTTAACAAGCATGATATTTGTAATGAATATTAATAACTTGTTATAATATAATTGTTATAATAACAGTATAAATTACGAATGTGTGGTACGTAATAAGTTTTCATGGGAGTTGTGATGATAATTTTCAGAAATATCGATGACAATGATTATGTTAAGATACAAAAAAATACTAATTCTAATCCTACTAACATCCGTATCTATATATTTATAGAGAAGTCATAACTTATTCTTAAATTAACAAAATAAACAATACAGGGGGCTTACCACAAGCTCTTATTGCGATTCAATTATAGGAACGTTTTAACGACGTTTTAATGACGTTTCTTATTGTCATGACAATAAGGTACGTCATTGCACTAAAAGTCGCTGAAACGTTAATACGTTCCTGTAATTTAATCGCAATAAGAGCTTGTGGTAAGCCCCCTGGATTTCAGCGTATTCCTTCAGAAGAGTGCTTGATAGAATGTCAAACAGAAATTCATTCAGTAAATACCTAAAGTACTTTTCACACATTACACGTGAATTGCGGTCGAGAACTGAAACCATACTCCATAGAGGGAGCCACGAGACTGTCCAAAATAGTTGGTCCTACTAAACGAAGTACTTGGACTCAGTACGACTCAGTCGCTCACGGAACAGAACGTTGAAAATATGTCGGTATTGCCAATATAGCTCATCCTCTGGTGAATAATGCCTTCTGTATTTAATAAGTTAATGTCGAATTGCTTTAAAGATAACAGGGGGCTTACCACAAGCTCTTATTGCGATTCAATTACAAGAACGTATTAACGTTTCAGCGACTTTTTGTGCAACGACGTACCTTATTGTCATGACAATAAGAAACGTCATTAAAACGTCGTTAAAACGTTCCTATAATTGAATCGCAATAAGAGCTTGTGGTAAGCCCCCAGATGTGTGAATTTCGCTGCATGTAGTGGTGCGCTGAGCACAAGTTAAGTGCCATGTTAAAAGGTACCATATCAATGGAAGCATTCGAATTGCGTTCGAGTAGATAGATATCGATACTAGTCCACCAAGCCAACTAGGAACTCGGATGGAATTCGGCTTCCCCGCCCGCACACCGCCCACCGCTTGCGGCTTCCCGCCCGCCACACCTCCCGCACACCGCCACCGCCTTTATGTGCGGGTTACGTCACATTTGACAGGTTCCTAGTTGGCTTGGTGGAGCAGTAAGTTTGTTTATCATCATGAAATAGGTACTTTCCATTCGTATTAATCATTATAAACATTCCATTACTAGCAATACGCGGAAAATTTAATGAACAATGAATTACTACTCCGGGACAATTCCTAGTGTATGAACCAAACAACACCCCTCGCTTTCTAATTGCGTAGTAAACGTTTCCGTAGTCACGTGAAGTGGCTCACATGTCGCTCGATCGAAATACATAAGTAGATTATTGGTGTTATTTACGATTGCACAACAAACGCGACATGGCAATTGCTAATTACTAATAGCTACGTCCAGAAGTGTCACATGCCGCGCGAGGCTGCTCACCCACATGCCTCGCGAAGCACGACGTTTGCCTCAGTCGCATGCCGCGCGAGGCAAATGGCGAGGCAACTGACACTCTAGACAGGGAAAGGTATACCCGATCAATCAGTTTGACACGTTTGACATCGTTCTGTCTCACGACTGCCAAACTAGGCGAGGCAAATGTGAGTGCTCAGGTGAGGCAGGGCGCGCATTTGCCTCAAGTGAGGCAAGTCAAACTTGGCGAGGAAAATTTTCCTCGCGCGGCATGTGACACTTCTGGACGTAGCTAATAATTGATAATGAAGTTATAAGTTTGACGGGCCCGTTAGCGTGGTTGGCGCGGAGGCGACTTTCAAGCTGCAGGTCGTAGGTTCGATTCCTACCCGTGACATGCATTTGTGTGCATGAACATGTCTGTATGTCCGAAGTCTGGGTGTATATGTATATTAAGTATGTATTTACAAATAAAAAAGTAGTATATGTAGTAATATCAGTTATCTGGTTACCATAGTACAAGCTCTGCTTAGTTTGGGATCAGGTAGCCGTGTGTAAAAATGTCCCAGGATATTATTATTATTATTATTATAATATAGTTTTCGTCAGTCATTCAAACACACCAACTGTATGGTCCCAAACTAAGCTTGTACTATACCATACAATGGATTTGGGGTATCCCAGTGACAACAAGACCAGGGCAAATTATAAAAAGGCCGTTTCCGAAATTTGCCTCAGGCGGGAATCGAACCCGTAACCACCCGATGCAGTGAGCCGGGTGGCTTACGCTCGACCCACTGCGCCAAGCAATCGTCTAGGTTGAGTTGACCTCGAATAATATGTTATATTAAAAAATATGTTGTTTTCAAACTAAATTATAAATTCTCTCCACAATAGCTCACAGGTACCTATAATATGTGAAAATACGATATTCTAATCGAATAGCGTCAATTTAATGTTCTTCTAAGAAGATTCCAGAACGTTACAGAAGATTCCAGAAGATTCCAGAAGGTTCCAGAAGGTTCCATACGATATAATGTCACACGATATCGTAATATACACACTGATCGAGCACATTCCAATAAACAATTAGTCATATAACGCCTCTTCAGCGGAAACTGAAGGACATTACATAACTGTTAATCGTATAGGATTCGAGTTACATAATCATGTACGATTTAAAAACTAAAATACTTGTGAAGTCAAATTACAGTATATAATTTACTTTTTATGTATTATCACATTGACTGACAAAAAACATACAGTCTAGGCCGGTGCCGGTAAAAAAGTGATTAAAGCTTAGACCGCTAGGCTCACTGCATCGGGTGGTTGCAGGTTCGATTCCCGCCAGAGGCAAATTTCGGAAAGGGCCTTTTCTTGATTTGCCCTGGTCTGAATGCCACTGGAATCGCCCCCAGTCCATTGTACGGTACAAGATTTGCTTTGTTTGGGACCATACATTTGGTGTTTTTGTCTGGCGATTTCAATTTATTTACTACCTATCTAGTTACTTGAAATGTTATTACGAAACTATTTGTCCAAAGTCCCGCAGTTACGTCAAGTTACCAGAAATTTTACAGTAAAACCACATCTAATAACTTATAAATGTGACGTTAAAACAAACCCGTATATCTACGTCGTTGGTAATATGTCGCAAACTAATTGTGACGTCATTGTTACATACGCATATAGTAACACTTTTCCTCATTTTTAAGGAAACAACTCCTATTATTATTTGGTAGTAGCAATTAAATATTACTATTCCTCCTCTTCACTGAATTGTAAAATAATAATATTCATATTAGCAGTTTTAACGTCCCACTCAATCCCCCTTAATGCGAGGGGGATTCAGGCCACAATCCACCACGCTAGCCCAGTGATTGGTGGATTTCACATATCTTTCGAAAACTTGTTAGATTTTATATGACAGGTAGGTTTCCTCAAGATGTATTCCTTCACCTTAAGCAAGTGATAATCATAATTAAAGTTAATGATTCGCGTATAGATTTCGAAAAATCCAGAGATGCGAGGCTCTGGATTTTAAGCCCACAAGACGCATGCTTAACCAATCGGCCACCACTTCTTTGCTTTCACTGAATTGTTGCAAATATTTAAAGACTATGGGTACATTCATTTCAATTTCATTTCGTAGGTACATAAAGACAATGCAAGTCACATTTTTACAAAAAATAAGTTAATTCCACAAAACGTGAGCCCGCGCGTTTCAGATTTCAACTAAGCGCTAACTTTTTGTGATATAATTGAATTACCAGTTTTTGTCGTGTTCACGTTTAGACTGACCAAAATAAGTTAAAACTAGGAAAATTGTAAAAATGTAACGTCACGACTTTTATCCCCATTCGGGGGTAGTCAGAGGCTTGAGTGGCCATACACCACCACATTGTGGAGGTGTATGGTTAACCAACGCAAAGCCCACGTTTCACCAGATAGTCAGAACCCAACGTGACAGGTGGTGAACCTAGTCGCCGTGTATACAGGAACTGACTATTACCTAATCCCGAGGGATAGGTAGGTTTCCTCACGATGTTTCCCCTCACCGTCAGCGAACTGTAATTTATGCACATAGATGAAAATTCATCCATTGGTGCATACCCCACCGGGGATCGAACCTGGGACATTCTGATTGCTAGCCCAACCTGTAAAAAAAAATATAGGAAAATTGTGAATCACTTTTTAACTAAAAAACTATTGTTAAGTAGATTAAACCACGGGAGAGAGTTTAATATCCCGTCTTCCATATAGAATCGAGAGTTTGGACTCTCCACGATCGATCAAATACTATTGATTTCAGCCCTGAGTATCCGCTATGAAACAATAGATCGACTGTAGATCGATTATATCACCATTTGCTAAACTAGGGGGTGAATGGTGAAGTATGGTGGTCCCAATTTTTCTGAAACTAGAGACATGAAAACAAATAAAAAAACTACTAAAAGCGACCTAACTACTTTTCAGCATTTTACAAAATTCAACCCCTACTGCAATTTATTGGAACAGATATAATAAAACAACAATACATAATATAAAATACATATAAACTACTTAAGTACCTAAAAACAAAAAATAAATGAAAAAGAAATACCTTAAATTACTATAAATAAATAACAGCATCCAAATTGCTGTCCATGGGCAGGGTACCCAGGAGGCTGGCTATATTACCCCTACTTAGTAACTCCTATCCTGGTAAAATATCTAACATCATAATAGTTTATGATTTTCTGGTGAAAATTATGTGGAAAAACACCTAAACATTAGGTGAAAGAAGCCTACCTGCCGACCTAAATAACAAATGTAACTTTAAACCTTGGCATTTACAATGAAAACAATAGAAATTCAATGGAAAACGTAACAATAATCATGTATTTTCCTATTAAACTGTGAAAGTATGTTATGTACAATACAAAGCAGTGAACAATGGTCATTCTACGGCTGTAGTTTGGAGGAAGTTTCAAGGTTATCTTTGGAAGCGTTGGTAGACTTATGAAAATACCTCGGCTCTGCTTGAAAATATATTTCACAAGAGAAGGATTGGAAACCGGTATCGACGTAAAGAAAGCCCTCTTGGTTATCGATACAAGACTTTCATAAGAACATTTCGTTACATTTGTGCAGTTTCAGAATCCGGGAGAACTATAACGACTCTATCAGACGACATACAGTGTCCGGTGGGTTTAGAATCATCAAATGCTTGCCCTAAGTCGCTTAGCCATGGCCATTAAGCTGCTATAGCGATCGACCATTTTAGCTCGGCTTCTGATTAGTCGGTCAGAATCAAACGACCAATCAGAGACTCGATCACTATAGCAAAACGCCAACCACAACGGCTAATAGCGGCGCCCTCATATAACGGCCGTACTAGAACATTGGCTACGTAAACAGATAGCGGTCTAGGAAACCGCGCCATTTTATTTACATAGCCAACGTTCTAGTTACGGCCGTTAAATGAGGGCGCCGCTATTGGAGGAACCCAGCGCTTAAGTGACTTAGAACCCAGGAATTATTTAAATATTACGATATACTAACAAAGGATTTTTAACAATCTCCGAATATGGGCCACCGAAAACACGCTACTTTTTGCATCGGCGATCGGCGATTTAGTCGCAGAGAGTCGCGAAATCGCCGATCGCCGATGCAAAAAGTACCTAGCTTGTCTGCGGTGTCTCTAAGGGGGTGTAATATATGAAAGTTTGCATGAAAATCCCGTCAGTCAGACAAAACCATGCTTGTATCTTGAAAGAAAGATCGATTTCCTGAAACGATCGCCGTTTCAGCTATCAAACAAAAAGACAAACTCACAAATTATATTAATACGTATATACGAACATTATGCTACATTATAACAAAGTTTGTCACGTGATTTCAAAGTCGCCTATAAACTACGTGTTTCAAGAAACCAACACGTATTATCGAACGTAGTTATATTACCCAATACGTGTTGTTTCTCACGTGTTATTTTCTAGTATATTCTTGATTGGGTTGCCTTGTTTTCGCCCTGGAATTTCTATTGTTTCTTTGTTACGTATGCCTACATTGATTTGTAAATATGGTCGACTTCCAAACTATTTTATTAGTATAGGCAAAAACAATACTCTTGATCGATATAAAACTCGTTTCATAACATGTAGGAAGCGCTAGGAATACGCAGTTGGACTTGGCACCATTTTGATTTCGTAACTTCATACCTACTGTAATGTGAGTACCGCTCGGTTCACTGGATCGGGTGGTTGCGGGTTCGATTCCCGTCAGAGGCAAATTTCGGAATCGGTCGTTTTGTAATTTGACGTTGTCTGGGTGTCACTGGGATCGCTCCCAGTACTTATGATAGCCATAGTACAAGCGTTGCTTACTTTGGGACCATACAGTTGGTGTGTAATTCGGACGACACAGGGCACATTTCCCTTAATTTTATGGGGAATTCGTGCAAATAACACGCTGGTCTAGTACGGGTTGGTGAACTTCACACGTCTTTAAAAAAAATTCAGATTTCACCACTCTGATTTCCATTTTCTTCACCGTTCAGCGTTTCTTCGAGCGCGAATGAGCGAGACGCAGCATCAAAATCACCGATCGCCGATGCTAAAAGTAGCAAGTCTGCGGAGGCCCTTATTTGTTCAATAAAGAATCGGTCACTACTACTTCACTAAGCTAACTTGGCGCACGGGTATAGATATCAAATGATAATAAGTCAATGATTCCGCGGTCCGTCCACAACGTAGAGAGCCTGGACCAATGCCTGGGTACTCCTGTGGCAGTAGCTCCCACTACGTGGCGGACGGACCGCGGAATCATTGACTTATTATCATTTGATATATTTTATACCCGTGCGTCAAGTTGGCTTGGTTGTGTAGTACTTACTCATTATCGTCTGAGACCTTAACATTGTTATGTCGCTAGTACACGTGTAAATAACAAAACGTGGCACGTGTCACGTGTCACGTGACTGTCACGGCCCATAACCGCATCTGTTCACTTACTGATAGCTCACGTTTCAAGTGCATACAAAAATATAGTTACAATCAAAGACATTACTAAGAAAGAGGGAGACACGTGACTGTCAATAGTATGTCCTACTAATCTGAGTCCATGGACACAGTAGGACTTAGTCGCTTGCACTTGAAGGCAAGTGGGGCAGAGGGAAGGAAAGGGAGGGGGCGTTGGGCTTCCTGCTCTCGTACTCATCGTAAGAAACGCAACCAAAATGCAACGCGGAAACTTTACGCCGATCTTTTGTGAGAGGATGGTACTTCCGTCAAGCCAACCCGTATATGAGCTGCAGTCAATCAGCTGCAGTTTCACTCTACCGCCTTAAAAATTAAATAAATATCGCTAGACTTAGCGCTAACATACACGGACTGCATTCTTGCAGTTTGGATGCAGTCGACAGCACGCGACTGCACACGGACTGCATTTTTTAATATGTGTATGGCGGCGCTTACACCATTCACACACACCAACTGTATGGCCCCAAACTAAGCAACGCTTGTACTATGGCTACCATACAATGGACTGGGGGCGATCCCAGTGGCACCCAGACCAGGGCAAATTACGAAAAGGCCTTTACCAAAATTTGCCTCTGACGCAACCCGCCCGCAACCACCCGATGTGAGGGCCGAGCGATCAACTCTTTAACCACTGCGCCAAGCGGCCGTCAGATAAAATGAATACAATTAAATGATCTTGTAAAATATTATGATAAGTATTATCTCGTTCGTGACATAATTTCTCCACATATGCCATAATATCACGTATTTTTATATAACAATGCCATGCGTCTGCGCATTTCGATTCCACTAACATGTAAGTCCGCATGTTAGTGCTGATCTCGCAAACAATAGATACGGGTTTCGATGTAACTTTCGATAATCGACAGATAAGATTTTGTAGATAAGGTATGTACTCCACATAACAACGTCAAATAAACATGAGTACCTACTTACATAATTTGTAAGTACCTATTTAGTTTGAGTAGAGTTTCCAAGGAAAAAAGCATAGAGTATGTTTAATTTTTTTTAGCGCGTCCAAATTAACGAACGTAGAGCCAAGCTGTAGCCAATTGACTGCAGCTCATATACGGGCTGGAACGACCGAGTAATACACAAAGTTAAAAAAAAATGTTTTTTAAAAATATTTTTTTTATTGGAGGTTTTTTTTAATTGTCCGAATAAAAAAAAATTAGGCCATAATTATATTTCCTATTTAATTATATTGTGTCGTACAATTGAAACATCCTGTATAGGCTACAGTAATTGCTTAACATCAGCCCTGTTTGCCGCCATTAACAAAACATCACCATTTTGGATTTAGATAAGGGGTTATCAACCTGATTGGTTTGTAATCATCTATCGCTTGTACATTGCCCTGATTATGTCATCATCATCGATTATTACTTGATGACTGGTAAAATGTTAATTTCACGACCGCTGGCCGCAATGGTTCGAGCGTAGGCCGCTCGGCTCACTGTATCGGGTGCTTGTGGGTTCGATTCCCATCAGGGGCAAATTTCAGAAACGAATTAATAGAGATTTATAGCTGGTTAACAATGGTATTACAAAGCATTTCTAGGAACAAAAGTGATTTGTAACGACAGTTTAAGTCCATCATAAGTGTCTGTAAATTAATTTGGGGGTAGGTTTTTTATTGTATTATTATATAATATTAATGAAGTGGCTTTACTCAATCAAGATAGTTTATAATAATAATAATAATAATATCCTGGGACATTTTTTACACACGGCTACCTGATCCCAAACTAAGCAGAGCTTGTACTATGGAAACCAGATAACTGATATTACTACATATACTACTTTTTTATTTGTAAATACATACTTAATATACATATACACCCAGACTCCGGACATACAGACATGTTCATGCACACAAATGCATGTCCCGGGTAGGAATCGAACCTACGACCTGCAGCGTGAAAGTCGCCTCCGCGCCAACCACGCTAACGGGCCCGTCAAAAGGGGCATGTCTTTAGACATGTGAAATCCACCAACCCGCACTGGGCCAGCGTGGTGGATTATGGCCTAAATCCCCCTCGCATTGAGGGGAGGCCCGTGCCCATCAGTGGGACGTTAAAAGGGCTAAATTATTTTTTATTATTATTTATTTTATTAAAATATTTTTTGTTTGGGTAAGTATTTAGAATAATATACAATTAAGAAACTCTCCAACAAATCGAATCATTTTCTTCCAGGAAATGTGAACCGTTTATTATTAGGTGTGTACTCTATTATGAAACCTTTTAACAATGTTATTGCTATTATAATATAATTGTATTACACTATTATTAGTCGCAAACATTTCACTTTCCAAACACGACACGAGACTCGACAAACTCCAATTCATTGATGTATGTATGTAACAGATATGGTACCCCCTTACATTGCAATCACTAGACCTGTGCTCAGCTCACCACTACATGCAGCGAAATTTACATATATCGCACTCGCAATAAGCGTTTTGATGCATTTTATTCACCACAAGATTTTATTAGATTATACTGGGTGAAATCGAAATCGTGGGCAATATTTTAAACGGTGATTCTACACATGATTCAGAATATTTTGGGAATATTAATCAACAAATCAATTGATAAAAATTTATTACCCAGGTAAGGTATAACAGTTAAATGGTTTGCTTATTTGCTTACCCGAGCAATATTTTTTTTATCAATAGATTTTTTTAATTGTTTTCCCAAAATATTCTGAATCATGTGTTCAGTCATATTTTAAAATATTGCCCACGATTTCCATTTCACCCTGTTCACCATTATCAATACCAAAATTTATTACAACATTTTTTCCGCGATTAATTGAGTCGTACTATGTCCATGGACTCTGTTTAGTACGATATTCTATTTTGTACAGTCACATGTATCCTCTTTCTTGGTGCTTCAACGCCCATCTAAAGTTGTGAACAATGTTAAACAAAAGTAGAACAACCGAACAATTGTTACAATGTCGCGAATTGAGCAACGTCCCATGCGAGCAACGTGAACCACTGTCACGTGGGTCGTCTGGACACGTGACATAACTGATCAAATTCCAACATTGCCTTACAAAACTCGAAATTATGGACTATACAAGTCTCTCTACGTAAATAATAACATCAACCTGTTTTCCAATTCCACTGCGGATTTATTGAAACAAAATAAAAATAATTACAATATCATTCGAGCAATGGATGCGATATTTGGTTTTCGAACGCAGTTCTTGGTGTCTCAAAGTACTGTCCAACCCGCATTCGTTTGTAACTTTCGATTGAATAAGAAAATTCAAAATAAGAACTAGTGATGGGATCGGTCGGTTCGAATTACAATTCCCGGGGAAACATACTAATCCCGATTTTACTTGATATAATTATTTATTAAATTTATTCAAAGTTAATTCTTAGAAGTTATAAATATAAGATTTTTTTTCAGTGCACGGTATAGTCTGAACATAGTCCTAATTAAAATCCTAATCCTACATTTAGCGCAGGTTAAGACATAAGATTTGTTTACAATTTTAGATTCTCCGTAAAGGGTACAATTTTATGGGCTAAACACTTATATATACCGTTCGTAAATACCCACATACAAAACTGATTTCATGAAATATTTTCCCTTATGTACTTAATAAGCCAAAAATATATGGGTAAAATCAATGGTTCACTCAATTGGGTAAATACAAACTTTATTCCGTAAGCTTGATAATGCAGAAAACCGTAATTATATTCATTCCTTATTATATTTATATCATTCCAATGTTAATTATGTCATGACAGGAAATTTGAAAATTATAGGCATATTCAACCCAGGGATTACCTCTATTCTCCCCATATTATCTAACAATAATAACTGTCACTGATTTCCTTATTTTATATTAAAATAATTTCGGTCTTAATTAAATTAAATTTTGTTAACAGCTGTTAACAAAATTTTAATGAATTAAAATTTTGTTAACAAAATTTTATTGAATTAAAATTTTGTTAATAAGTTAACACTGTGAACCAAAAAGATTAACGTGACTTTTGTAACATTTATTTCATAACTTTATATTACAGCCTGTACTTTTATCTGTACATTTATCTAGGATGATGTAATTCTGGGTTAATCCAACTAGATGATAGATATAATCTGTTACCTAGTTATGTTATCTGTGACACCATTTTTAGGCGCCACTCGCGATTCTATGTAAAATACTGATAACTATACTGATAACTAATGAGAACGTACATTTTATCATTGTAGCTAAAAATTTATACTAATCCATTTTTTGTCAGATACCTGTCCAAGTTTAGTCCGAGACAAAACAAGAACTGTACGATGATTTTAAAAAAATTTGAAGCCTAAGTATTGTCAACAAAGATTAGAAGCTAAAAAGTAAATTTAAAAACGCAAAATCCTCAAGAATTCCCCTCGCAATAAAATTACTGATCCCGGGACATCGTCCCATCACTACCCTTATATAACCCGTCCTAAATACAACAGATTCCAAATTAGACTCTCCACACTTTTGTAATTCTCCTTCAAATAATTTCTATTTGAATGATCGTTGTGGAAACTGAGGGCTTATTAAGTGTTCATTTCGCAACAGCTGGCGGGCATTTCATGTGATCGGGGCTCACGTGTCGTATAAAAAGGCACGCTTAAAAAGTTCTATATAAAAAAAAAAGTTGCGAAAACTTTCCAAGTGAAAATAATGCTCTATGAAGAGCCGCTATAGAAAACATGAGAAGTGGGTTGTGAAATTATAAGGTTTGGGAGTATTCTTTCGATTTCAAAGCGGGGAAATTTGCGAAATATAAACAGCTAAACACGTGAGCGCCAATTCGTTTGATGGTTCGCTTTAGAATTAAGCTACTCTGGATTAAACAGCAAAAAAAATCACGCGTCCTTTTTGAACAATAGCAATGATAGCTGATGTCTTAAGCACACGTCTTAAGGTCGAGGGTTCAACCCCGGCTCGCACCACCGTTTTTCTAAATCTATGTGCGAATCATATATTTGGAAAGGTGAAGGAAAAACAACGTGAGGAAACCTGCATGTCTTAGAAAATCTAACGTTTTCAAAAGAAAACGGTTGTTGCCATCTAGGCAGCAGTCGTTAAGCCTTGTCAGAGGCCTGCAGGCAGCTTGAACGACTTTGACCCCATTTTGGCTACGAACCACACGATAATAAGAAGAATAAGTAGTAATCTAAATGTGCATTACTACATGTATATAGAACAAAGTCACTATCGGTGTCTGTCTATCATTCCGTTCTTCTAAACTACGTAACGGATTTTGATGCGATTTTCACTATCATTTAGAGAATTTCCTCCTGAAAGTTTATGCATGATACATTCGAATTAAATCTATAAATAGTGGAGAAATGCCGTGCGAAGCCGGGTGGATCGCTAGTCCTTGTCTATAAATAAATCTACCTTCTACGCTGTCATAGTGCATAAATAATAGACAAGGAATTTATATAATATACAACATAGCTTCCTAGATTTATACTATAGACACACTAGGCGTTACGTAACTGGCGACCTTGTCCTATCCGCCCGCGCCGGTCGTTGCGCAACGGTCACGTGGCGCGCGCACACGTGGCATGCGCACGCGACGACTTGTTTACGATCGTCTGCCGATCACAGGAGAGGATGACCGTTTATGGTGCTTGATTTAATACTCAGGTTTACCACAGACGATGAATTTTCATTGGAAGTTTTCACACATACCGAACGGCGGCTTTAAACAAATGCTTTGTCTCCCTCCAAATAATGCAATGTTTCGTACACCCGTAAGAGACAGCAACAGTACACAAACGAATGAATTACAGCAAATCCAACCATTTTTTATGTATTTCTCAGCACAGAATCAAATATTGTCGTTCAACCCATAAAATGGTTATAATGATGTAAAAAATTACAAACAACTAACCATAACATACTTTAACTAACATATTATCTTGTTTAATTATGTAAATTTTTCACATACTATTTCTTGTATATTAGTGGTTGCTACTCCTGGGGGCTTACCACGAACTCTTATTGCGATTCAATTACAGCAACGTTTCAACGATTCAGCGTCTTTTTGTGAAATGACGTACCTTATTGTCATGTCAATAAGAAACGTCATTGCACAAATGGCCGCTGAAACGTTAAAACAAAACTGCTATAAGAGGTGGTGGTAAGCCCCCTGAATGCTGTTTAGACTGGTTCCTACGCCATTTGATGTGTTCTAAGGCCGCAACACAAAAGTTGTCACTTACCTTGTATTAATAAATGCATCTCAAAGTTAAGATCGATCTTAAGATGCTGTTTTTACCCGACTACGGAGGCGTTATGATTTTGACCGGTATGTATGTATGTATGTATGTATGTATGTATGTATGTATGTGCGTCTGTTCCCACCTAACTTCCAAACTACTTGTCGTAATTTGACAAATGAGGTATCGTCAGAAGCGGCTTAATGGCGCGCTGGTTATAGGCTATGTGACGTCACATAAAATTGCATATGGCGCCCTCTAGAGGACATAATGTCATGAACTAAAAAAAAAACATTTTTTAATGAAACCGTGTGGGGTATCAAATGAAAGAGCTTGATGAGCACATTTCAAAAATATATATATTGTTACCTATAACTCCAAAATAATTAAATAAAAAGTAAGTTTAAAACTAAAACCCGACTACGGAAAAAACGCGCTCTAAAAAGTATGAAACAAGAAAATATTCTCATCTAGAGGATAGCCGTGGTCCGTGTTCATGTGCCATTTGGCCCTAAAAGACCTACACATTTAGACATTGAGACATTTTAATTTACATAAATCTTTAAAGGTCAACGCTCATCTAACGCCTCCGAACCCAACAAGCACCGCCTCGCCGCTGTCCACTACTGAACCAGAAATAAGTGGACCACGCGCTGACCGCGGGGCATCCACTCGTTGACCCCGCGCGGTCCACTGGGCGATCACGTGACGTTTATCGTGTAAAAGCAGCGTCCGCCCGCGGACCACCCGGCCACAACGAGTGGACGCCGAGCGGCGAGGCGGTGCTGGTCGGGTGCGGAGGCGTTAGGTGAGCGTTGACCTTTATGGTAACTTTGTGTCTACATATCAGAGGGCCTACTCTGTTTCAAACGAAAACGAAATTTCGGACGAAATTCGCGTATTTCCTACTACGTTACTCATTGACTCCGACATTTCTTACGAACGAAAATTGTTTGACGTCTTCCTCGTCGTCGAATCTAAACGTCAAACAATTTTCGTTTGAAACAGAGTAAGGGGCCAGCTACCGTATATGAAGTTTAATTATTATTTCGTATTTTTAAACACTCTGTATAGTTGTTGTTGCACGTTTCTATTTGGCATTTGAAATGCACACGTGCTGTAGTCTTGG
This sequence comes from Drymonia ruficornis, assembly GCA_947859195.1. Lineage (NCBI taxonomy): Eukaryota > Metazoa > Arthropoda > Insecta > Lepidoptera > Notodontidae > Drymonia > Drymonia ruficornis. The sequence goes on along the minus strand of OX401929.1, from coordinate 6,257,783 downwards.
CGTCTCACTTGTTACGCGTTTGGATTTGATATTATTTTAAATAACAAATCTAGACATAGCTATGTACCTACGAATTTGTTTGTCTGTTTTTAAAACAAATTATCAAATCATCTACCTGAAGGGCTAGACAAGTAGCTGACGTCTACAAGCGTTCGTTCAGATCGCTACGCTTCATGTATGGAAATGACGGCCGGTTTGACATGTGGCAGGGGGAAAGGATGAACCTTATTATAACGGAATAAAATTCATTTTCGCATTAATTTTTTAACTTCCTTTTTTATTTAATTGCCAGTCTTATTCCGTTATAATAAGGTTCATTTTCTCCCCCCCCCCCCCCCACACATGTCAAACCGGCCATCGTAGAGTGCTGCTACTGTAGTTGCAATGGTGGTAAAACCAAGCTATAGCCGGGACTGCAGCTGATTGATTGATTTTGATTTGAGCCGGCTCGACCGGGGCAACTACTTTTCACAGAATATTAGAATTGAAAATAAAATTGATAACTACTATTACTACTAATAATAGTAATACTACTACTATTGAAAACTAGACACAAACGCCGTAAATTAGTTTACCTTCCATGTCAATCCGTATATCGTTACACTACTTAAATTTACACATCGTGAGGAAACCTACCTATCCCTCGGGATAAGGGTAATAGTCAGTTCCTCTATACACGGCGACAAGGTTCACCACCTGTCACGTTGGGTTCAGACTATCTGGTGAAACGTGGGCTTTGAGTTGGTTAATACCTCCACAATGTGGTGGTGTATGGCCACTCAAGCCTCTGACTACCCCCGAATGGGGATAAAAGTCGTGACGTTACATTTCATGTTTTTTACTTAAATTCGCTGTAGGTACCTATCCTATATTATCTAACAGCAATAGCTGAAAAAACTATAAAATACATAATGTCTTCGAACGATTTGTCATGATCATGACCGAACGACATTGGCAGTGGTTATTCAGACAGGTTTTTTATGCTAGATACCTAGCTGTTATATATATATATACCTAGCTGTTTTTTATCTAATTCTATACGGAACAGGTATATACGGAAGGTGCACTATATACAAACACAACTATAATACTAACAATAAATAAATATCGCGAGACAAACACACCAACTGTATGGTCCCAAACTAAGTATCGCTTGTACTATGGCTATCATACAATGGACTGGGGGCGATCCCAGTGACACCCAGACCAGAGGTCCTACTCTTTTACAAACGAAAACGAAATTTCGCGTATTTCCTGCTACGTTTCCGACATTTCTTATGAACGAAGACGTCAAACAAATTTCGTTCGTAAGAAATGTCGGAATGAATGAGAAACGTAGTAGGAAATACGCGAAATTTCGTCCGAAATTTAGTTTTCGTTTGTAAACAGTAGGCCCTCAGGGCAAATTACGGAATGGCCGTTTCCGAAATTTGGACAGTTGGAGTCATTCCGGAGAAGATTCCGTAGTGGGACAGATTGAGAGGAAGGGGGTTGGTCTTCCCGCTCTCTCACTCAGCGTACAAAATGTAGCTGTTACAGCTACTTTACGCCGATCCCGGTCGAGCCAGCCCATGTGTGAGCAGTCAATTTGCTACAGCTTGACTCTACCACTTATAAAAGTTAAGGTACCTCCTCAGCATCCTAAGCTTATACAAGATGCATTTGAAATCATGGGCATCCTTTTAAACGGTGATTCTACACATGATTCAGAATACTTAGGGAATATTAATCAACAAATCAATTCATAAAAATGTATTGCCTAGGTAAGGAATAACAGTTAACGGGTTTGCTTATTTGCTTACTCGAGCAATATTTTTTCATCAATAGATTTTTTAGATTTATTATCCCAAAATATTATGAATCATGTGCAGAGTCATAGTTGGAGTTCAAAGGATGCCCACGATTTCAAATTCACCCTGTATATATCTAATTATACTGCTTATCCCTTCTAAAAAGGACTTGAAACTATAGAGGAAAAATCCTGGTTTTTTTTCTTAGTAAACAAATAAGACGGTATTAGATCACTTTACCAGTCAACACAATGATGACACGAGAGTTGGCAATTTTAACGAATTGGTACGACTCATGCATGTGGTATTCCCGCGGGAATCACGGTTCCTAGAATATTGCACAACACTTGCCAATACTGACTCGGACGCATCGAGGACTTTGTCGATTTTACCTGTTTTAATTTTAACCATCCATTTTTTTATTTTATTTTTTTATTTTATCCGTCCACCCCTTTAAAAAACACCGAGGTGGTAGAGCCAAACTGTAGCTAATTTTCTGCAGCTCATATACGGGCTAACGCGACCGGGGTAGTACCACCCTCTCACACGAGATCGGCGTAAAGAACCTATTGCAGCTGCGTTTCGTACGATGACTGAGAAAACCGGAAGCCCAACACTCTCGTCCCTCTGTCCCACTCCACTTCAGGTCGGCAAGGTGCGAGCGAAGCCATTGGTATTACAAGCATCTAGAGGCTACGGTAACTGCTTAACATAAGGTGGGCCGTACACTTATTTGACTCCTTACTAACATATAAATACGAGGTTGATAGTGTTATTTTCCGATTTTAGTGACATTTTATTTATTGGTACGCATTTTCATGACATGTTTAATTGGTCTGTAGTTTTCTACCAAAGATTATTACGGAGGCGTGTCTCTTACGTCACAAAATCGCCAAAAATAAGCAAAATACTTTCAGATATTGCGTTTCAGATAATTTTCAGACCAGTTTTACCTCCAACATTACAGATAAGACGTCAAAACAAAACATTCGAGGAATATCCGCGGATATAGAGATACTGTTCAGCGAAGTATCGGGAAAAAACAAATGCACAATAACAAATTAATCTGATAAGCGTTTGATTACTGATAACAGTGTGGTCGGTGCACACTAGCGGTGGGAAAATGGGTAGGTATTTTATAAGGTAGATTTAGATTATATTATATTACTAACTGTGCCCGCAATGATTTTTTTTGCGCGGAAACCTAATTACATTTTCAAATAAAAGTAGCCTAAGTTACTCCCTATAACATCAGCTATCTGTCACTGGAAGTTCCGTCAAAATCGGTCCAGCCGTTTCGGAGATTAGCCGGGACAAACATCAAGACCGACGGACAAAAACAATGCATTTCGTTATTTACTTGCATTTATTTTAAAAAAATATGTAATTGAAATGTAACGAACGTCTATCCCCATTCGGAGGTAGTCAGAGGCTTGAGTGGCCATACACCGCCACATTGTGGAGGTATTAACCAACTCAAAGCCCACGTTTCACCAGATAGTCAGAACCCAACGTGACAGGTGGTGAACCTTGTCGCCGTGTATACAGGAACTGACTATTACCTAATCCCGAGGGATAGGTAGGTTTCCTCACGATGTTTTCCCTCACCGTCAGCGAACAGTAACTTCATTTGCATTTGCATTTATTAAAAAGCTGTTATTTTGTCATTTTTGATTTTATTTATTTACTATGCCCCGCGTATTTGCCCGCTTGGAAATTGATGTGTAAGATTAGCGTATGGCTTATTCCAGAGCTTACACTATGTACTTTTCAAATTTCATTAAAATCGGTTTAGCAGTTATGGAGATACGTGCTAACAAACATTCACACACACAACTTTCGCATTTATAATATTAGTTAGTAGGATAGTAATGTAACGGTACGCTTTGCACCAGCGCGTCCGTCACCTTCACAAATAAATGAGGAGGTTTTAAGGTTTGAACAGCGTTGGATATGCCGACGTTAATTGGTTTATATTTGTGAAGTGTTTCGAGATATCGGGAAAATTTACTTCGTTAGTAAGGTTTTCCTTCTACGTAAATTTTGGGGGTTGCTGTAACGGTACGCTTTGCATCAGAGCGTCCGTCACCTTCACAAATATTAAAAATAATAAATATTTAAATTCAAATAGTTTTAATGGAGATAGAAATGACAGGAGGGGTTGATAGGAGGTGTCACTAAGGAATTTGAGGCTTTTGGGGGGAACTTTCGCTGCAGCGATTAGGAAGTTCTTGCTAATAATTCTCGGTACCGAGTGATGTTAGGCAGTTTAGAGCTTTAGCTGGAATGCTATTCACGAATCTAGTGAATTTTAGTTAGTAAATAATGTGTTCAGTGCTAAACTAGTGTTGGAGTTTGTGTGAGGAAATCTACGATTGCTTTGGTTTGAAAACCCTTGTAGTTTCTGGCTAGCTCTTCTGCAAGGGTCGGTTTCCGAGCTAGTGGTAGCATAACTATGTGTTTCAAAACATTCCGTTCATTTAAAGTAATTAAAACTAGCTACTATTTGGCTAACATCATATATTTCAACTAATCAAACAATAATCTTCCTTTGAACTGCAGTCACTATTGGAACACGTTGAGATCTACGGGTCTTGACTTGTCCAAGAGTTCAGATTGCTGAAATGAGTAAAAGTGTCTAGTGAGAACTGGCAAAGTTACTTATTTCTTTTTGGGAAGATTATTAAGCTCTTCAAGCTTCCTAGTAGTAGAAGCTAAATTATCAGGAGTCAATGCATCCATTCAACAAAACACTGCGTTGACAAGCGGTGGGGGGATTATTGTTTGGGAGACGAATCTCACAATGGAGTGCGACGGTGTGGAGCACTACATCTTGCCGCTTTTCATTAGGTTATCATTTGCCGAGGTAAGATTATAATAAGTTACCTTTAGAAATGTTGTTTAGTTATTTCACAAGGTAAGTATAATTGTAGGTCGTTATAGTGTAAGGCATTCTTATAGATCCATTCTGGAAGAAGCATTCATTAATTAGTAAGTCTCCTAGGTATCTGATATAGGATCTATAAGTAGTTAGAAAATCCAATCTTTCACTAAAAGTTCTTGGGTTCAAACGAGCACAACGTAAAGGTCTTAAAAACCACTAGACGATGACGATTATTTGGCCAAAAGTATAGGTACAGGTAGGTTATGTTTAGGTAGAATAGGCTAGGGTTTAGGTAGGTGGTTTGGGTCGTTACAATAATAAGGATTTATTATCGAGCGCTAAGTTGGCCAGTATCCAAATTATTGCATACGTAGTCATATATGTCCACTTGTGCCAAAGCCAAGTGTGTAACCAGCCTTACAGTGTCGCAATACTATCCCATATTGCGCAGATTCAATCGCAATAACCCTTGCATTCAGATTATATCCTTATCAATAACATGATAAAGCTTAATATTGTTTATTCATAATTGGCGCAGGTGGCGGGTGTTGTAAACAACTAAATTATCTGTCAGCTCTAAAATAGATCACAATACGATACGGATAAGGTTGTTTATGGAATACTCTAGGTTTAAGGGAAGCCAGAGAACAAAAGGTCATATATTTATTGGTCGTAACGCCAAGCTGAAGCCTAAGCTCGACCGGGTTAGTACCACCCTCTCACAGAAGATCAGCGTAAAGCAGCTATTTTAGCAACGTTTTGTACAATGAGTGAGAGAGCCGAAAGCCGAACCCCCCTCCCCCTTCCTCCATCCCTCTCCCCTTCAGGTCGGCAATGTGCGAGCAATGCCTTTGGTATTGTAAGCATCTATAGGCTAAGGTAACTGCTTAACACCAAGCGGGCCGTATGCTTTTTTGCGACCGCAGTCCTATAAAAAAAAGCCAGAGACCAAAAGGTCATATAAGAGCTGTTTTGTTATGATAGTATATTTATTGGCGGGAGAGCCAAGCTGTAGCCAATTGACTGCAGCTCATATATGGGCTGGCTCGACCTGGGTAGGACCACCCTCTCACAGAAAATCAGCGTAAAGTAGCTATTAAAGCTGCGTTTTGTACGTTGAGTGAGAGAGCCGAAAGCCCAAACTACCTCCCCCTTCCCCTCCCTCCGTCCTACTTCTGCGAGCGATGCCTTAGGAATTGTAACCATCTATAGGCTTCTATCTACTAGACTATCCCAGTGACACCCAGACCAGGGCAAATAACGCAATTTTCCCAAATATACCTCAGGCGGGAATCGATCCCGCAACCACCCACAGTGAGCCAAGTGGCCAACGATCAAGCCATATATTGTTATATTTAAAATTATTAGAATTATAAGATTATTAAATTATTAGTTTAGAATTATTAATTATTTGACGGGCCCGTTGGCGTGGTGGCGCCTTTCACGCTGCAGGTCGTAGGTTCGATTCCCACCCGGGACATGCATTTGTGTGCATGAACATGTCTGTATTTCCCGAGTCTGGGTGTATATGTATATTAAGTATGTATTTACAAACAAAAAAGTAGTATATGTAGTAATATCAGTTATCTGGTTTCCATAGTACAAGCTCTGCTTAGTTTGGGATCAGGTAACCGTGTGTTAAAAAAAATGTCCCAGTATATTATTTATTACTTTATATTATAATTTATGCCATAAAAATAACAACGGTCCTTTATCAAATGAAAGTGTTTTTGAATTTACTTATCAATACACAGACATGTTATCATACTATCACACAGGTGTATGCAAGATTGGCACATTGATATCGCATGACACGGTTCATTGACTTGCGAGTCAACTTGACGAAATTACTGCGCGCGCGCACTTACATCACCTGACTAATGGCGGCATAGGACGCACATGTCACAATGTATCACTCACAATAAATAACTGAACTTTATGCCACTGCAGTCCTATAAAAAAAAAACTCAAAGAAACGTACGCCCTGTTACTTCTTCCTCTTATCGTATGGTTAGTGGCCAACCTGGTGTCAATGTTGTTGAAGCTGCCCGAAGGCCTCTGACAAGGCTTAACGACTGCTGCCTAGATGACAACAACCGGGACCGACTTTTAACGTGACCTCCGAAGCACGGAGACGCTCAGTTCAAATGTCACTAAATGGTCACCAATCTCTGCGTGACTATCGCCTACCTAACGCCTGTTACTGGTACCTATAGAGACTTGAAATACCATAGGCCGAAACCACTGGTCTTTAATATAATTTTCGTGAATTCTTTCTTTATTATAAATCCCATGTCAGAGGACTCCTAATAGATAGCAGACTACATGTCGACCGCCCAGAATTTACAATTTGGGGGCGTCCATCAATTACATGAGGCGTTTACGGGTAGAACCGAATCTCACGTGGGAGAGAGGGGGGAGTCTCGGCAATCTCGGCAATTAACGACAGCTTGGCTCTACCATTATAAAAATATATTATTCTAATCACGTTTTTAAAATTCGCCACATAACTATCATTTCGACCGATTAGATACACCAATACAAACAGTTTTCACACATTATCTGTTATCACCAATTCCCCAACATCCTGGTGCAGACAAAGAATGTCGCAACGCTGTTACAAAACACTCTTATCGGTTACGTGGTTGATAAGATGTTATCAGTCCTACAATCAAGTTTTTTAATGTGATACATCAGAATTTTACGCATTAGAATTTTTCGCATTACAAGTATCTATAGCTTAGATTCCCAAAGGAAATGTGTGCGTTGTGTAGGGGGGCGTTGTGTACACTCTACACAACGCCCCCATTTTTTTATGGGTATCTTGCCCCCCTTTAGGCCTGCAGCGCCCACAAGGGGGCGTTATCGCCCACTTTGGGAATGGATGATCTATAGGCATAGATGCTTGTAGTGCCAAAAGTATCGCTCGCGCGTTGCCGATCTGGAGGGGAGTGGGACAGAGGAAGGGGAAGGGGGAGCGGTTATGGAGACGCTCAGTTCAAATACTACTACACTAAACGGTCACCCATCTCAGAGTGTCCTTGCCAAGCGTTGCTTAGCCTCCAATCGTTTAAATTATCAATGGAGTTTTTATACCTTAGGTAGGTAATACCTACGCTTGGTCGGACGGACCAACTAGATCTAAACCCGCTAAGTATAATATCAATATCAATATCACACATTTAAAAAATCTTTACACAGTTTATATGTACTCCGTCATATCCCTACCTCGGCAAAATCAAGAAAATGTAGTTATAATTAAGAAAAACATACCCAGTCATCCAAACCAACCGTTTAAAATCAAAAAATGGTGTATTTTGGTTTTAAACGGGTTTTTTCATTTAAAACGGATTGGTTTAATTGGTTTTAAACCGGCCTTACATCTCTAGCCCCTAGAGTGATGCGTGCACATACGCATGTGCATAAGTTCAATAGAAAATGTACTGACTTTTTTTTTTTGTTCATTCCACGGGCTAGATTCGACCCCCTGTTAGTTGTAGACTTTTCTAGATTTATGATTGCTTGGTATTCCACGTGAGTTCATCATACTGTTGAGTCAGCATGACGTCTCTAAAATGCAATTTTCGTTTTAAAGAAATTGGCGTCTGACTCATTCTTCTCAATCGTCATCATGAAAGCTCATGACTCGATAACAACATTAGTTACGAAGAACCAACAAAATAATTCGTATTACATGTTATTTTGATTCATCGAACTTGTGGTGAGTCACCGCTTGGCGCCAAATCCTGACGGGCGGCCATCTTGGAATTCGTACTTTTTTTCTCGACCAATGTCACGAACATGACATGTTTCGTTATGCCTTATGCAATATGTATATTAAATTATATAATTCACTGATGTCATATATTATGTTATTTTTTTTTAATGGGAACTCGTTTATTTACATACATACAACAAGAACTATATGTTTTTGAATATCCACTTCATATCTAAATTAGATAGTAAGTCTTAATACTATTCAAGCGTTTCCCATCGCTGCGAATAAGTGGTTCTTTTTAAATGGTTCCTTTATTAGTACTAGGCAAATGTCGGAAACGCTCTTTTCTTTATTTGCTCTGGTTTGGATGTCACTAGGATCGCCCCCAATCCATTGTACGGTACCCATAGGTTGGAACTGTTATTTTATAATGTCATAAATTCATAAATTGAGAACGCGCGCGTGCGGGTTCCAAGACAACTTACCTTTCCCCGGGACTCGTCGAGGGTCAAACCTTGGCGTCATCGTTGGACACCATTTACAAGTTGATCCTGGCTTACAGGAGTAACAGTGGTGGGAATGTGTGGCGGGCTTAGTCCCAAAATAAAAAAAAAAAAAATTATACGTCGGTAAAGTCGCGAGTCGCTATCAACTAGGTGAATACACTAGGTACGTAAAAGGGTGACTGATAGAGCGCTCTACAATTTGAGATACCTACAAATATTTTAACTCTGTTACAGCCTGAAATTTATTATTAGAGCTACATTTTCAGGTATGTACATACTTCATAGAGCAGACTATCCCATGAACCCGTCCCAGCCAGTCGTCAGCTAGTGTCACAAATATAGATAGAGGTCCTTCAATTAAACGTAGGTAAGTATAGAGTTTTAAAGATAGAATAGTGACGTCATACTAAGCCGATGATTGTGATGTAATATACGTGGAAAGTACGGCTGTGACGTAATACGGTATACTGAATTACTGGGCATAACAGATATTGATAAGATGATTAAGTAAATAACAGATATAAATATTTGTGATTCCCCTGCCACTTCATGATAAAAAATTCCATGATCTGACTTAGCATTAAAACCAAGCCACCATATTCATGTATACATATCTACGTCAAATGGTTTCATGTGACGTCATCAATGACGTTTTATGTATAATTCCAATTGGGTACATTGGTATAAAACCTGTTTTAGTGTGACGTAGGTACTACAAAATGGTTTGCACGAAATTCATCCTTCTTACATCATCTTTGTTACTTTTGGAGAGACTACAGGATCATACGATCTATAAGTAATAAAAGGCAAATTTTAACTCGAGAGTAGGCATGTAATATCCTTACTAACACCAGCTGTATAGTCCCAAGCTTAGCAACGCTTGTACTATGGCTACCATGCAATGGTCTGGGGGCGATCCCAAAGGCACTCATACCAGGGCAAATTGCGAAAAGGCCGTTTCCAAAATTTGCCTCCAGCAAGAATCGAACCTGCCCGATGCAGTGAGCCAAGCGGGTGTCATATATAAATGTGTAAATAGCTCAGTTACAGTTTACCTAAATTTAAATACCTAATAGCACGAGCGAGGCTGCCTCGGATAACGTCATGACAGAACGAGGCAGGTTTGCGAGGCTTCACGTTAGATCAACAGTACGCAGCTATTGGTTCATCAACAAGCAGGTATACTCATTCTGATATTACAAAGGGAGTACTATAGATATACCGCAAGCGCGGTACCGCGCCTTAGGTACGCGAGCGGCGAGACGGGGGGCTCATCACCCTCGCCGTCCCACTCCCCCACCCGTCATCGCTTTCGCCGTGACCCGCGCTTACCTAAGGCACGGTACCGCGCTTGCGGTATACCTATAACTCTACACTACTCTAGTTAAATAATAGGTACTTATAAAAGTACAAAATAGAATACTGCGCCATTTATAATGTCGTAATGGAACTGGATGACACATGTATTGTGTCCACGCCGAACAGTACTATGACACTATGGGGTTATTTAATTACACAAGTTACCTAAATGTTGCATATTAGAGGCGCAATAAGGGCTACGTGATCAAAACATGAGTGGAGTGGGTTTTTTTTCTTTTAGGCTGGTCGTGCACGAGTCGAGGCAGCGGTGGAAAGAAGACACAACATAAAGTCATAAGTCAGGCGGCATTGCGTATAAGTGAAGGGCCCAGTTGCAGAAGTCCTGAAATCGAGTTAGTCGATTTCGGGACTTAGGGACTTCCGCCTAAGGACTTCTGCAACTGGGCTCTTCAAATAATATTTGGAATTACTCACACAGCTCATATTGGCTATAATAAAATTAGAAAAGGAAACTAGTCTAGCTAGGTAATTACCAAAATTTTTCTTCTTATATTTTTCCGTAAAACATACAAGTAACATGTCATTATTTTTCTAAAATTTTGTAACTTAGCCAATTTTCATTCGTGGGTAACAGCATAATAGCAATAAGGAATAGCCTGCACCTATTGGAATACCGTTTTGACATCGCCGCGGCACTACCTCGGCAGACTTAACACTATGTGACCGGCTTTATACATAGCTGCGTTTACATCAAGCACTCAGTTTGGACGTCGAAACGCTAAGACATAATATCATAACATGAGTGCTCGGGCGAGGCATGTGGACGCACCAAATTAGTTGCTCAAGACTGACAGGATATACGTGACGTACGGCATATCGATTGACGAACTAGGTAGGTATTACCCACATAGTCTTTAGTAAGGAAAACGAAGAAATTAAATCTATTGGGTAAAAACCAAATCACACAATCGAAAACAATAGTTCCATATACCTCGTGATTAGTACAATGTTTAAAGAATATAGGACGCGGTTAGGTTAGGTGAATGGGTAACGATCACCATTAAACAGTCTAACGGCCGAATACTCAAAGGCTACTAAAGTCAAAGTTAAAGTCAAAGTCAAAGTCAAAGTCAAAAGGTTTTTATTCATGTAAGCTCATTAGAGCATTTATAAATAGTCAATATAAACAATATTTTAGCGTTACCACCGGTTAAAATATTTAAGTCCCACTTAGCAGTTTGAGACGTCGTTAACTGTAATTTCAGCTCTCAAATTTAAGTTGCGTACGAGTATTCGGCCGTTAGCTAAGTAGTTTTACTAAACCCACCGCTAAAACCTCATAGGTACTATAGATTTATTTTAGTTTCCGCGAGAGCACTACAAGAGCCTGTTCATTAATAAAATGCTGTATTTATTAATAATATTAGCCCTTTTAACGTCCTACTCCTGGTCACGGGCCTCCCTTCAATGCGTGGGGGATACAGGCCATAATCCACCACGCTGGCCCAGTGCGGGTTGGTGGATTTCACATGTCTAAGACATGCAGGTTTCCTCACGATGTTTTCCTTCACCGTAAGCAAGTGATAATCATATTAACGTTATGATTCACGAATAGATTTCGAAAAATCCAGGGGTGTGAGCCGGGGTTTGAACCCTGGACCTTAAGCCCGCAAGACATATTATTAAAAGTAATTTTATTATGAAATAAATCTGTGTTTATTCATCGAACGATTATCCATTTTGTTGCTATTTGTTACTTGACCATATTTTTCAAAAAAAGAAAAACGGTGTGCCTGTTTTTTTGTATAGCTTTGTCCTTGTCATGCAATTGGTAGATACGTACCATAAATACCACATATATCCCATCCATCCCTCATGGTTCATCATCCCACCCCACCCCATTCACCCGTGGTTGTTACAAGTCATCGGATGGCTGGAACTATTCTGAATCAAAGCTGTTGGCGATTGCTTGGCGACCTCATAACCAATGCCCACAGTTCCATAGATCCTACAAATGTTTGGCATAAAAATTCAAATTGAAACTCAGTTGGGCCAACCTGATTCAACAAAGCCAGAGCCAACATTCAAATGTTTGTCTTGGCAGTAGGTAAATGCGGTGGCGAGCGATGGGTTTTTTTAGGACCGAGGTGGCAAACAAGCGGCCCGCCTGATGTTAAGCAGTTACCGTAGCCTATAGATGCTTGCAATACCAAAGGCATTGCTCGCACGTTGCCGACCTGAAGAGTGGGAGAAACGGAGGGGAAGGGGGGTGGGGTTGGGCTTCCGGCTCTCTCACTCATCGTACGAAACGCTGTAATAAGTAGCTGCTTTGCGCCGATCTTCTGTGAGAGGGTGGTACTACCCCGGTCGAGCCGGCCCGTGTATGAGCTGCAGTCAATTGGCTACAGCTTGGATCTTGGGTCTTGGCTACTTTAATATGATTATCACTTGCTTACGGTGAAGGAAAACATCGTGAGGAAACCTGCATGTCTTTAGACATGTGAAATCCACCAACCCGCACTGGGCCAGCGTGGTGGATTATGGCCTGAATCCCCCTCGCATTGAGGGGAGGCCCGTGCCTAGGAGTGGGACGTTAAAAGGGCTGAATTATTATTTATTTTATTATTTATTATTTGGCCCAACATGTGTCTTTGTTCAATACCACTTCCAGTGAAAACGAAATACCTAGTTACTTCCTGGTTTATGCAATGTACGTAACCGCTCAGTTTTTTGCTACTTATGGTAATAAAAATATATATTCGCGATATTTTCCATTGACATTCGAAATAACAAAACATATTATGGAATTTATCATGATATCCCATGTAATATACCAATACCTAACACCTTATGTAATAACGAACAATCCAAAAGTGTGTTTGTCTATTTGGAGTCATACCTACCTAAAAAAAACACTATCGCCGTTATTAGAGAAATGTTAAGCTCGTTTTGAACGCGTGTCTGGTAAAAAGACTAACCCCCCTTCCCCTCCCTCTGTCCCACTCCCCTTTAGGTCGGCAACAGGCGAGCGATGCCTTTGCTATTGCAAGCATCTATATTTCTATATTTGACAAGCCACGCGTTCAAAATGACTTATAATTTTTCGTCTACGTGATAGATAGATAGATAACTCTTTATTAACTAGAAAACAAACATTTATAAATTATTACATAATTTACACAGAAAGTGGAAAATGGGCGGCCTTATCACTAAAAGTGATCTCTACCAGGCAACCTTAGGATGGAGAGGATCTAAAGAAAAATAATACGGGGGTGTACTTACATAAATTAACTTATAAACATATACATTACATTAAATAAGCAAGAAAATAATATGACATATACTAATACCTACTACATAATGGCTAAATGAATATAATAGCACGCAACAGTTTAGACACAGACAAAATAAATAATAAACAAATAAATAAGAAGCAGTAAATTATGGAGAAAGAAAGAAGAGTCTCCGTGATCTACGTGGCCTACGTTTATGACCACGGTATTTTAGTCATAATTATTATGGAACCAGGCATAATTCCCCCAATGCGAGGGGGATTACGCCCACAGTTCACTACGCAGCCCCAGTTCGGGATAGCGAAATGCCTTTGGTATTTCAAGCATCTATAGGCTACGGTAACTGCTTAACATTAGGCGGGCCTTTTTTGCCACCGCAGTCCTATAAAAAAACACGTCTTTCGAAAGACTCTGACTTCCTCAAGATGTTATCCTTCACCGTTTAGCAAGCATACTGGGTAATTAGAAAACCAATTAGTTTCACCCAAAGAGATTGTAAAATTTGTGTAGGTACTGATTTTTTTAATAGGACTAGGACTTCCATAAACTCCTGCCACTGTTATTCCTGTAAGCCAGGTTCGACAATGTGTCCAACGATGACGCCAAGGTTTGACCCCCCATGAGTCCCGGGAAAAACCAAATTCTTTTTGGAAGCCGCACTAATTTCAAAAGGATAGAATGAGTTGGACGAAGATTACCAGTGGATCGTCTTCGTTCAACTCATCCTATCCTTTTGGTAGGATCCTAGGGTAGTGGGAGCTGGCTGGGCCAATGCCAGGCATTGGCCCAGGCTCACTACGTGGTGGACGGACCGCGGAATCATTGACTTATTATCATTTGATATTTATACCAGAGTGTCTAGTTGGCTTGGTGGTATAGTATAGGCTGATAGCCACAGAAACAAGACTGTTACAACTAATGATAGACCAGTTGTAAAGCACCACGTATAGCAACTTGACTATTTGGACCTAAACTCGTGAGCTGGTTAAAAATTGTCTATTGTCAATAGTTTTTCCTGTGGTCCCCCGCCAAAAAAATCGTTGATAAGTCGAATTCAGTTTATACATACGTCTCTCTGGCATTTCCGCCGCAATATAGGTATCTATTACATCACCGCCATTTTGTATTGTAATAATAAAACGAGATACTTCGTGTGATACTCTGCAGCGGCGCCACCATGATAAATAGTGACCAATCATAGTAGAAAATGATGTACCCTTAATGCCCATAATGTACTTATATCGTTTATTGATGTACCTTCACGAGGTAACGAGATATTTGACATTTTAGGTGGCGCCGCTGGGTAGTACACTCCCTGGCGACGCCACGGTGTACTCGTACTTAGTAATGATATCGGCAACTATATTCTGTTGTAAATTAATGTACTAATGCTGTATGCTATGTACGTGTTAAAAAATATAATTTTAGGACAGTAGTTTTATTTATTTCAGTCCATTAAAGTTACCTTGAAAACGCCCGTACAGTACCTAGAGACGCCACATTGTACTCATACTTAGTACAGATATTGGCAACTATATTCTATTGGAAACTAATGTACGAGTGCTGTATGATAAGTACATGCTAAATAATATGATTAAAAGACAGTAGTTTTATTTATTTTAGTTAATTAAAGTTACCTTGAAAACGCCCGTACAGTTTGGGTTTATATACTTTTAGTACCGACATAGTAACTGTAATAAAAGATGTCTTCGAGTTATGCCATTGATGTTCTTTAATTAATTAATCTATTCTTTATTTAGTACATTCAATTATATCATTGAAACATCACTGTATACCTTTATCGAATTACACTTTCCATTTACGTAGGAAATGCGGTCAACAATGTCAGCATCTTGGCGGGTTCGGTTCGTTCACGCGGAACCCTAAGCATTTTTTTAAATAAAAGTACCTTAAGTTACTCCTTATAACATCAGCTATCTGTTAGTGAAAGTCCTGTCAAAATCGCTCCAGCCGTTTCGGAGATTATTCGGAACAAACATCCAGACAGACAAACAAAAAAATTTAAAATTGTGTTTTTGTTAATAGTACCTACTTCCATGTATGCATTTAGTACAACAAACGATCACAATTTATAGTATTATAATTTATTTTTTACATTTTTCTTTATTAGGTAATATTCAAAATTCAAAACGTTTATTTTGTTTAGGCCTACGGGGGCAGTTACAATTTGTCAATTTAATTTTTTTCTTAAGACGAGGGTTCGAAATTTGGTTGATTTTCTATTCTACTTTTTCTTTAAGTAAGTATGTGGACTAGGAATCTTATATTTAGATGTATGATTTTTGACTATATTATCTTGAGTATCTTTAAATCCAAATCACGATTTGATGAAATTTTCTCGATAAAAAAAAATTATGAAATGAGCTCTAATTATTTACAATTTTCCTTGCTACCACGATGTTTTTACGATTTAGATCACGAAATTATTTCTAAAACATAGCAAATAATGATATCTAAACTACCCTTCAACCATATTTTAATTCATGAAGTAGTTTTTTTTTAATTCAAGAAAATGTGGTTTGGCGCTTACGTTGTTTATTTCCGAGCGCGCGCACAATATCGCCATCTCACATTTTAAGTACTTGAACTAACCATGTCTCTCTCTAACTTTGTATTGTCAGTGTCCACTCGGACTTGTTCGACGTCGGAACTGTGAAGGATTTTTTAAAAAATATTACGAAAAAATATTACGGTCGTGCCACATTACAGGTACAGTACAGTATTTACAGTCCGCCGACGCCTATGATAAATAAATAAATATCCTTGGAAATTCTTTTACACATGACTACCTGATCCCAAACTAAGCAGAGCTTGTACTATGGAAACCAGATAACTGATATTACTACATATACTACTTTTTGTTGGTAAATACAAACTAAATATACACTTAATTACACCTAGACTCGGGACATGCGGACATGTTCATGCACACAAATGCATGTCCTGGGCAGGAATCGAACCTACGACCTGCACTGCAGCGTGATTTTCGTTTGCTTTTCCTTGTCTTGTGTAATTTCTTTTCATCTCTTGTCATTTTGTGTCATCTCTTGTCATTTTGTGTCATCTCTTGTCATTTCATAGTTATTCGTGTCATTTCTGTAAAAACTCCCTATTTCGCTTACTGTTATATACTTGCAGCATGGTCTTGGGCCGACAGTGGGAATACATTGCTTGTCAAAACAATGGAGTCGCTTTATTGCGTTTGTTGTAGGTATGGATAGGCAAGTAATAAATATATCATACATCAATAAATTATCGTAAAAAATAACATTACAGATATGGATAGGAAAATGTTTGTCCGTCCTATTCAATCTATTATATTATAAACGAAAGTAACTCTGTCTGTTACCTTTTCACGGCTAAACCGCTGAACCAATGTTGATGAATTTTGATATGGAGATAGACTGGGTCTTGGCGGAGAACATAGGCTACTTTTTAGGGTTCCAAAGGGTGCTAACGGGACCCCATTACTAGGCCTACGCTGTCCGTCTGTCTGTCTGTCCGTCTGTCAGCGCGGGCTGTATCTCACGAACCGTAACAGGTAGAGAGTTGAAATTTTCACTGAATGTGTATTTCTGTTGCCGGTGCAGAACAAATACTAAAAATATAATAACATTTAAAAATAAATATCAAGTCTCAAACTTGATATTTTTGATGTGTTTATTCTACGGTGGTACGGAACCCTTTATGTGCGAGTCCGACGCCTTCAGATCTTATGAATGTTTTCTTGAAATAAATATAGTCTATTTTAAGTAATTAACTGGCCAACCCTCAGGTCCTACCTACCATGTTAGGATCTTTTTCGTTCTAGCGGGTGTAAACCGTGATTTAACGAGTTAATGTGATAATTTTTGTATTTAAATTATTCAATTCAATGTATTTGTTTCAGACATAGTCCAATATTGATTATTAAAATTATTATAATTTCACAATAAATATAAAACAATAAATAAAAGTAAAATTAAATTTAAAAAAATATATATTTATTTTTATTTTTCATGTTTTATCATTAAAATACAATATAATATAACATAAATTAAAATAAAATACAATAAAATAAAAACCTACCCCTAATTAAACAAATACCGTCCGTGTGGGATACTGGCTGCATGTCCTCCCTGTATTCAAGCTGTTCCTGTTGTCAAGCGAATTTTTTGAGCAAGGAAAGAGCCAGCCCTCTTGTCACCTGTGGCGGTAACCAGTCTAAGGGTGATTTTGATAGATAAAAAAATAAAGATAAAAAGATAAACAATAAATAAATGCATGGTTAAATCAATAAAATTAATAAAAACTGAAAATTAAATTAAAAAATAAATTAAATATGGTAAAAAAAAATATTATGACACCGCTGATGACTTCATGATCGGCATCGAAGTTAAGTACCAAAGTATTCCTTTGCCTACGAAACATGAAAAAGATACTCATATCCGGCAGTCAGTCACTGACACAGAGTATGTACATTTTTACCCGACTACGGTGGGCGGAGGGTTATGATTTTGACAGATATGTATGTATGTTCATCTGCTCCCGTATAACGTCCAAACTATTTTTATATCATAATAATTTGACTAATGAGATATCGTTGGACGCGTCTGGATCGTCCGCTGGTTATAGGCTACTAGCTTTTGCCCGCGACTTCGTCCGCGCAGAATTTAATATAAAAAAAATCGGATCCCGGATCCCATTTCCCGGATTTCGTATCCCGGATCTCGTTTCCCGGGTCCTGTATCCTGGATCTCGTTGCCCGGATCCTGGATCCCGTTTTCCGGATCCCATATCCCGGATCCTGGATCCCGTTATCCGGATCCCGTATATCACGGATCCCGTTATCCGGATCCCGTATATCACGGACCCGTATCCCATATTCTGGATTTCGTATCCCGGATCTCGTTACCCGGGTCCCGTATCCTGGATCTCGTTGCCTGGATCCTGGATCTTGTTACCCGAATCCTGGATCCCGTTTTCCGGATCCCGGATCCCGTATCCCGGATATCACGGATCCCGTATCTCGTAACCCATATCCCAAATCTCGTTTCCCGGGTCCCGTATCCTGGATCTCGTTGCCCGGATCCTGGATACCGTTTTCCAGATCCCGTATCCCGGATCCCGTTTTCCGGATCCCGTATATACCGGACCCCGCATCCCGTTTCTCAGATTCTGTTTGCTAAATCCCGGATTCCGTATCCCGGATATCGTGCATCCCGTATCAAATATCCTTAATTTCATTTCCCGGATCTTGTTCCCCGGATCCCAGATTCCGTGTTCCGGATCCCGGATCCCGTATCCCGGATATCACGGGTCCCGTATTCCATATCCCTGATTTCATACGCCGGATCTCGTTTCCCGGGTCCCGTATCACGGATCTCATTTTTTGAATCCTGGATCCCGTTTCCCAGATCCCAGCTTCCGTTTGCCGGAGCCTTATTCCGTTTCCTGGATCCCAGATCCCGTATCCCGGATATCGGATCCCGTATCTGGGATTTCCCGGATCCCGTATCGTATTAGCCCGTAAAAGTCCCCACAAAATTGATCCCAATCGATCGATCGATCGTTCAGAGATTAGCCCGAATCGGTAATGCCATACAAACTTTCATTCCCTATTTTACACCCTCAGGGGATGAATTTTCCAAAACGCTAAAATTATTTATTTGTAAAAAGAAACCTAAACAACAATTTTCATCATTATAACTTTAAAAATTTCAAATTCAATACAAATTTTCATCCCTATTTCACCCCCTTTGGGGTTGAATTTTCAAAGACCATAACATTAATCATTTTCATTATTAAAACACACCTAGTCAGCAATTTTCATGATTCTAACTTTAAAAATGACGAAATTTCATACAAACTTTCATACAAACTTTCATTCCCCTATTTACCCTATTTTACCCCTATTTTAGGGGTTGAATTTTCAAAAACCCTGAAATTACACTTTTTTATTTTTGAAAAGACACCTAATCACCAATTTAAATAATTCTAACTTCAAAAATGACGGAACTTCCATTTTAAACATTCACTGACCCCGCTTTCCCCTTTTCCTTCAAAATATTGAAAACGCCGAAACCCCAACTTGATTATTTAAAATGAACAATCATAACCAATTTCGAGATATGGATGACTAAACATTCGCTGACCCCGCTCTCCCCTTTTCCTTCAAAATATTAAAAACGCTGAAACCCCAGTCTGATTATTTAAAATGAACAATCATAACCAATTTCGAGATATGGATGACTAAAAATTCGCAGACCCCGCTCTCCCCCTTTCCTTCAAAATATTAAAAACGCTGAAACCGCAGTCTGATTATTTAAAATGAACAATCATAACCAATCTCGAGATATGGATGACTAAACATTCGCTGACCCCGCTCTCCCCTTTTCCTTCAAAATATTAAAAACGCTGAAACCCCAGTCTGATTATTTAAAATGAACAATCATAACCAATTTCGAGATATGGATGACTAAAAATTCGGAGACCCCGCTCTCCCCCTTTCCTTCAAAATATTAAAAACGCTGAAACCGCAGTCTGATTATTTAAAATGAACAATCATAACCAATCTCGAGATATGGATGACTAAACATTCGCTGACCCCGCTCTCCCCTTTTCCTTCAAAATATTAAAAACGCTGAAACCCCAGTCTGATTATTTAAAATCAACAATCATAACCAATCTCGAGATATGGATGACTAAACATTCGCTGACCCCGCTCTCCCCTTTTCCTTCAAAATATTAAAAACGCTGAAACCCCAGTGTGATTATTTAAAATGAACAATCATAACCAATTTCGAGATATGGATGACTAAACATTCGCTGACCCCGCTCTCCCCTTTTCCTTCAAAATATTAAAAACGCTGAAACCCCAGTCTGATTATTTAAAATGAACAATCATAACCAATTTCGAGATATGGATGACTAAAAATTCGCTGACCCCACTCTCCCCTTTTCCTTCAAAATATTAAAAACGCTGAAACCCCAGTCTGAATATTTAAAATGAACAATCATAACCAATTTCGAGATATGGATGACTAAAAATTCGCTGACCCCGCTCTCCCCTTTTCCTTCAAAATATTAAAAACGCCGAAACCCCAGTTTGATTATTTAAAATGAACAATCATAACCAATTTCGAGATATGGATGACTAAACATTCGCTGACCCCGCTCTCCCCTTTTCCTTCAAAATATTAAAAACGCTGAAACCCCAGATTGATTATTTAAAATGAACAATCATAACCAATTTCGAGATATGGATGACTAAACATTCGCTGACCCCGCTCTCCCCTTTTCCTTCAAAATATTAAAAACGCTGAAACCCCAGTCTGATTATTTAAAATGAACAATCATAACCAATTTCGAGATATGGATGACTAAACATTCGCTGACCCCGCTCTCCCCCTTTCCTTTAAAATATTAAAAACGCTGAAACCCCAGTCTGATCAATTCAAATAAGCAATCATAACCAATATCGAGATATGGATGACTTATTAAAACATCCCTTGACCCCGTTTTCCCCTTTCCCGTCAAAATAACAAAACTCGACCACCCCTATACAAACTTTCACTCCACATTTCACCCCTTAGGGGTTGAATTTCCAAAAACACGAAAGAAATCTAAACACAAACTTTCATTCCCCTATTTTACCCCCTTAGGGGTTGAATTTTCAAAAACCCTGAAATTACTCTTTTTTTAAGTTTGAAAAGACACGTAATCACCAATTTAAGTAATTCTAACTTCAAAAATGACGGAACTTCCATACAAACTTTTATCCCCTATTTTACCCCCTTAGGGGTCGAATTTTCAAAAACCCTGAAACCCATATTTTTTATTTTTCAAAAGACACCTAATCAGCAATTTTCATAATTCTAACTTCAAAAATGACGAACTTCCATACAAACTTTCATCCCTTATTTTACCCCCTTAGGGGTTGAATTTCAAAAAACCCTTTCTTAGTACACATCAAAACAAACCCACCCTCCAAATTTCAAGTCTCTACGATCAGCGGTTTAGGCTGTGCGTTGTCTGTCAGTCAGTCAGTCAGTCAGTCAGTCAGTCAGTCAGTCAGTCAGGACTTTAATTCTTATATATTTAGACTAGCTGTCCCGGCGAACTTCGTACCGCCTCAGAATTAATGTTGTCCGAAAAAGAACTAACCACAGCGACAGCATAGGCTTAGTAATAGAGTCCATCATGAAGGGCAACCTTCCACTGACCCATCGACATGTGTATCCTGCCCGTTCTTACCTACGGCGCCCAGACATGGTCAGTAATCGAGGCTCAGAAGTCCAAACTGAAGGATTACCATAGAGCATTGGAGCGCAGCACTTTGAGTGTAAAACACACTGATAGGGTGCGGAACACCTTGCTGCGTTCCATAACCCTTATCGCGGATGTAGGAGCGAAAACAGCTACACTTAAGTGGACCTGGGCGGGTCACCTGAGCCGAATGTGCTCAGAAAGGTGGACCAAAGCGATCACCGAGTGGGGTCCCAAAGCACGACCGTCATCGCCGACGTAGACCCAAAAACGGTGGCACGATGACCTCGACGCTCATCTAGACGGATGGTATGAAAGAGCCCATGACCGTGATGGATGGAAGAAGATGGGAGAGACCTTTGCCCAGCAGTGGGAATTGGGATACAGTAGGTTATTAAGAAAAAAATGGTCCAGCCGTTCTCGAGTTTTGCGCTTAGCAACAAATTTAGCGATTCATCCCTTTATTTTTCAACACTGAACTGTTAAGCCGGAAACCCACCTCGGTGCACGAAGAGGCCACGCACACGGCTACGGGTACGTTCTGCAAGAAAATGTATGGATGACGTCATTCTCCGTGCGCCGCGGTGGACACGGTGACATACATTTTCGTGCAAAGCGAAGCTTGACCCACGTGCGTAGCGTGTGCGTGGCCTCTCCGTGCGCCGCGATGGGTTTTCGGCTTTATGTGCACAACGCGAAACTATTTCTTGTGATGAATTGAAATAAATTTGCAAGAATTTATAGTCGCCATCCGCCATCTGACACCGGCGTTCATTACGCCATCTATTGAAAGTAATTTGAATCATACGTAAAATATGGGTTTTTAGCGCTTTCCGGGCAATTTTTCCATTTTTTTTTAAATGCAAGAACCTTCCTTGAACTTCACGGAATAATCTAAAAAAATAATCATCTAAATTGGTCCAGCCGTTCTCGCGTCAAGTAATGACATGAAATAGGGATTCATTTTTATATATATAGATTATACGATCGAAATATTGTTAAACGTATCTATCAGCATATTGGAGGTATCGTTTGTCTTCTTTTGACTTACTTTGTCTTCAGCAATAAAAACAACATAGAAATTAAATTATTTTTTTCAAATACACTCGACATAAAAATCCCATATAAAACGATAAAAATATATTTGAATATTTTCATCCATTTCATCTATTTTAAAAGGTGCACTGGGACATATTATTTTAATTGTACGAATTAAACAATATTGTTCCTTCAAAAAATAACTATACTATAGTCTACTCCATAGCTGTTCTGTCCTAGCTAAGCGAGAGGGATATATCCTTCGGCAGCTCACGCGACGCTAGCCACACCCCGAAACTAAAATTCATTTTTTTCTTGTATCGTCTTAAATTCTACGTATTCTTATAAGTACGTAGGTACTTTCACTCTATTATTATGTTTCTCAGCTCATCCTACAACACCTAGAATAGGATAAGTCGATTAGATTTAAACTCTAATTTTGCTAATAAAATACACTGGACCGCAAAGAAAAAGGGTCGGTTAGAAAATCATCAATATCTTAACTACGCATTTTTTTTAGGTTACATTTATTAAAAATAAAATGCTTTCACATTTTTTTTTTATTTTCATTTAAGTACATTAAAATATTCTTTAATTTAATCTTTATTTCATGAAGCTAGGTCAGGTACTTGTGAAGATAGGGTAAGATTGCTCAAGTCGTACCCTAAGGGGGTACGACTTGAGCATATATTTCGTCCGCTATTTACAAAACGTGCAAGCTACGACATAGGCGACTAGACCCCTAAGTCGTACCAAAGTTTTTTTTTGAAAAACGTTAATATACGTTTTTTGATAAGGGTGTTTGAATTTTTTATCAATGCTGGTTGAAGGGCATTTGAATAAAGATTCCATCATCTATGTAAATGATTTTGTTTCATTTTAATTACAGTAAAATACGTCATTATTCCCTTAGGGGGTACGACTTAAGCAACTTTACCCTATTGAAAATTTTCTAACCGACCCTTTTTCTTTGCGGTCTAGTGTATTTAGTTTAAACTTTGTTTCTATTATTTTGGTAATGATAAAAATCTTCTATACAAATAAATAAAATTGAAGGGTCTGTTTTAGTGTCAAATTAACAGCTTAATACTAAATGCATACATGGAAGTAGGTACTATTAACAAAAACACAATTTTAAATTTTTTTGTTTGTCTGTCTGGATGTTTGTTCCGAATAATCTCCGAAACGGCTGGAGCGATTTTGACAGGACTTTCACTAACAGATAGCTGATGTTATAAGGAGTAACTTAAGGTACTTTTATTTAAAAAAATGCTTAGGGTTCCGCGTGAACGAACCGAACCCGCCAAGATGCTGACATTGTTGACCGCATTTCCTACGTAAATGGAAGGTGTAATTCGATAAAGGTATACAGTGATGTTTCAATGATATAATTGAATGTACTAAATAAAGAATAGATTAATTAATTAAAGAACATCAATGGCATAACTCGAAGACATCTTTTATTACAGTTACTATGTCGGTACTAAAAGTATATAAACCCAAACTGTACGGGCGTTTTCAAGGTAACTTTAATTAACTAAAATAAATAAAACTACTGTCTTTTAATCATATTATTTAGCATGTACTTATCATACAGCACTCGTACATTAGTTTCCAATAGAATATAGTTGCCAATATCTGTACTAAGTATGAGTACAATGTGGCGTCTCTAGGTACTGTACGGGCGTTTTCAAGGTAACTTTAATGGACTGAAATAAATAAAACTACTGTCCTAAAATTATATTTTTTAACACGTACATAGCATACAGCATTAGTACATTAATTTACAACAGAATATAGTTGCCGATATTATTACTAAGTACGAGTACACCGTGGCGTCGCCAGGGAGTATGCTACCCAGCGGCGCCACCTAAAATGTCAAATATCTCGTTACCTAGTGAAGGTACATCAATAAACGATATAAGTACATTATGGGCATTAAGGGTACATCATTTTCTACTATGATTGGTCACTATTTATCATGGTGGCGCCGCTGCAGAGTATCACACGATACTTCTGGGAAACCAGACGACATTGTTTTTTATTTAGTTTGGTTTTAAAAAGCAGATGCTGGTACCTTTAGTCATCGGACTAAATGAGGCTGGGTACTAAATACTGCATAGGAGACTTAAGATTGGTACTCAAAGTCAAAGTCAAAATATTGTTTGGTAATATAAGCCAACATAACATAACATAGACGTCACGACTATTATCCCCAATGGGGGGTAGTCAGAAGCTTGAGTGGCCATACACCACCACATTGTGGAGGTATTAAGCCATCTCAAGGCCCACGTTTCACCAGATAGTCAGAACCCAACGTGACAGGTGGTGAACCTTGTCGCCGTGTATACAGGAACTGACTATTACCTAATCCCGAGGGATAGGTAGGTTTCCTCACGATGTTTTCCCTCACCGTCAGCGAACTGTAAAAAGCCAAATACAGCACATATGAATGCTTTCACTGAGAAGAGACGGCAAGTATCTCAACATGTCCCAGTAGTCGCATGCTCGGGCGTGCCAAAGGGCGAACCAACCTTCACTCTAGCTAGAGTCTAGACGGAGACGGGAATAGCTGAAAAAAATATCAACACTATCGTTCTGTCTCATGATTACGCAAAACTAGGCGGAACTGACAGCGCTCGGGTGAGGCATAGCGAACATTTAATGTTGGCTCGGGCGCACCCTATCAAACTGAGCAAGGCAAAGCTGCCTCGCGCGGCATGCGTGTCTTCTGCCCCCCTAGACAATTGGCATAAACGCCAATCGAATAGTATAGAATAGAATAGACTTCACAATGTATGGAAATGTCAAACGTCGCTATGTAGATCAACAACAAGTTGCTATGTTGATCACGTGACTTATGTCATTTCCATACATGAAAGGTAGTGATTTGAAGGAACGCTTGTAGACGTCAGCCACTTGTCTAGCTCTTCTGGACCGCTAATGATTTTGTTACCGTTTTAGGTGCCTTCTCTTCCCTGTCGAGAGCAAAATGACGTCGTCACAGTGACCTATATGCTGTATGGAAAACCCCGAGGGGCGTGCTTTACGGTTAAATATTAGTAAACAACTTTCCTTTCCTAAATACGTTGTGGTTAACGTCACGTAACCAATAGGTTAACCTTGGTGACCGTAGGTTACTCTTCCTCTACAACTGGGGATCCCAAACATTATAGTACACCTGCTTTTAGCAAACGAATAATATCCTGCACGCCCCGTGTATTATTTGGCTACTACATTTTAATAAAAACTAAATAAAGCTACTAAATGTGTTAATTTTCGGTACGTATGATTAAAAAGCTAAACAGTGACAGCCGATTCGTTAACCACGCGTTTTCCGTGCTTAAGGTCCAGGGATCAAACCTCAAAGCCTATGTGTAAATCGTAATTCCACTAAGATTATCACTTGCTTACGGTGAAGGAAAATATCGCGAGGAAACCTGCATGTCATAGAAAATCTAAACAATTTATCGGAAAACACATACCATTCACCAACCCGCACTGGGCCAGGGTGGATTATGGCCTGAATCCCCCTCGCATTGAGGGGAGGCCGTGCCCAGGGATTTTTTTTTACCGAATTAAAAGAATTAATTAAGATGACACAGGCTGAAAAAATGAGCGCATCCGCCAACCATGTTACTTTTAAACTTCCTTTTAAACTTCCGTTGCTAGGATACCGAGATAGGTAAGTTAGTGATGAATTAATGCAGCATCCATTCATCCCACAATTCAATCCGAATATCCTGTCCGATAAGCGAACAGGCAGGAAAATGATTGTGAGTACCTATAATTCCACACTGTACCTACGTGTTCCGCTAATAACTAAATTATATGCGATGGATCACGTCCGCCAAAATATAATTTAATAGGCACCCCTTGATGGTTTAGTTAACATATCAAGCTATTTTTCTACTACTTATTGTATGGTTAGGGGGCCATCCATTAATTACGTCAGGGGGGAGAGGGTCGACGAAGTGTGACAAGGGGGTGGGAGGGGTCCTAAGTTATGTGACGTCACATTTAGAAACCTAATATATTTAAATATTAAAACCAACATTTGAAATGTTAACGAAATTTATGAAAATTTCAGAAAATTTTAAAAAATATGTGACGTTACACAGCGAGGGGGGGAGTCTCGCAAATGTGACCAGCTGTGACAAGGGGGGAGGAGTCTAAAAATCATGAAATTCGTGTCGTCTAGGATCGTTTCTACAAATCGCTTCACTTAAATGTATTGAAATGACATTACAAGTCGATAAGTAGATGCGAGTCTTATGTCATTTCCATACATGAAGCGAAGCTATTTGTAGAAACGCTTGTAGATGAAGCCACTTGGCTAGAGGGGCTGGTGTCTGAGTAGTTCAATCCGCCCAAAGCAGGGGCGGATTTGCGTAAAAGCCGAGTAGGTCCGGACCTAGGGCGGCAGAACTTGACGAAATTCACAAAACTCACAAATAAAATCGGTATATTAGTACCTACCTAATGACACTGATTGATATAATTTTATAATTTACATACTATCGTTATTTTTTTAATTTTAATTCTTATACATTATCATTCAATGTTTCGTGCTCTACAGGAAGTAGGGGGGCGGCAATCATCCATAAACCTAGGGCAACCAATGTATCAAATCCGCCCCGCCATCGCGCCATCCCGAGTAGTACCACCCTCTCACAGCAGATCGGCGTAAAGTATCTATTACAGCTGCGTTTTGTACGATGAGTGAGAGAGCCGGCAGCCCCACTCCATTTTAGGTCGGAAACGTGCGAGTAATACTTTGGTATTTCACGTATAGGCTACGTGATAAAGGCTACGGTAACTGCCTAACATCAAGCGGGCCGTATACATGTTTGCCACCTCAGTCATAAAAATTATATTATAGGTATATTGTATAACTTGTGTACGAATCTCATTACTTCATTAACATTATGCAATTACCATAATTTAAATTATTTACAGACCGACATGGAAATCCCAAAATATGCACGAACATGTTTAGGGGGAATACCATTATGCAAAAAGATAATATTAATTATCACTTTAATAATACATACTCGGCCACTCATTTGGGAAAGTCATGCTATCATTGAATTAATTTTAATAGTACGTATATGTATGTATATCTGATTAGGTTATTCCCATAATGATAATGCATACCTTGACACAAAAATAAGTAATAGCTAAAGATCTTCTACAATTATGCCATTTTCTCCAAAAGCGAGTTGAGGTCCCATTTACTTAACCTACAATAGGAAAAAAAACCGCACAAGTGCGAGTAGGACTCGCGCCCTGAGGGTTCCGTACAAAATTATGAGGAGTTGAATTTTCAATAAAAACGCTAAAAGTATATTTTTAATTTATTAAGAGGAAGCTTAATACAAATTTTTATGTCCCTATCTTCATAAAAATTTGGACCCCCATACAAATTTTCACCCCTATTTTACATCCTCAGGGTTAGAATTTTTCCAATATTATTTCTTAGCTAGATGTCTACGCTATAAAAGGTACCTACTGTCAAAATTTCATGTTTCAAACATCAGCGGTTTGGGCTGTGCACGTCTTGACAGACGTACAACAGAATGATCCTATAAGAGTTCCGTTTTTTTCCTTTTGATGTACGGAACCCTAAAAAAAATATTATTTAAGGGTGTAGATTTTATCGCTATCAAATGAAAGCAAGTTTTATCAACTTTGCAGTAATTGACTTCCGAAATTCATGAGGATAATTAATTATTTAATTATATGATTGTGGGCGACTCGTGATGTACATCCGCCGAATGACGTCATCCGCGAATTCTCAGTTCAGTCCCGTCATGACGACGACAACACTACTTGAGCCGGAACTGAATTAGGTACCTCACTTCCGTATAATCATGAGATAAATTGTAAATATAGGTATGATAGTGATTCATCTCTATAAGAATAGTTGCGGCGTCGCACGGCTTTTTTCCTACTATTAAAAGATGTAATTAGAAATGATTATAGACATAACTGCTGTAACCAATTGACGGGAGTTACCGGGTACCGGAACGGGTACCACCGGGGTAGTACCACCCTCTCACAGAATATCGGCGTAAAGTAGCTATTACAGCTCCGTTTCGTAAGATAATAATAATAATATCCTGGGACAGATTTTACACACGGCTACCTGATCCCAAACTAAGCAGAGCTTGTACTATGGAAACCAGATAACTGATATTAATACATACATATACAGGGTGTCCCAAAACTTTGCCACATGGAGGGGAAGTACCTTAAATATTGTAGATAGAGAATTTTACTGAATGAAGACTTCATTTTTATTTGAAAAACAATACGAACTGCATTCAAAGATTTTTGAAAACTCGCTTGCCACACTCGGTAATCGAACCGGCTAAAATCCGAAAAAATAACACCCTGTACTTTTATGGCATCAATCGATAGGATCAATCACAAGGATCAAATCACTATAACAAACATGGCAAATTAAATGAAAGGAAAACCGTGATATCTTAACTTATAAGAATTAAAATAAGTGAAAATTAAAATAAGTAACGATTTTATGGGTTTCCTTTCATTTAATTTACTATGTTTCTTAAAGAGATTTTATCCTTATGATTGACCCTATCGATTGATGCTATAAAAGTACAGGATGTTATTATTCGGATTTTAGCCGGTTCGATTCCCGAGTGTGGCAAGCGAGTTTTCAAAATGAAAGGAAACCATAAAATCTTCACTTATTTTAATTGAACGAATAAAAAATGGTAAACTAACTAATTTGTTGCTCGAAATTAGCTCCATTTTTTACGGATACACTTTATCTTTGAATTTATGAATTTATAAGTTTCGATTTCATGGTTTTCCTTTCATTTAATTAACCATGTTTGTTAGAGAGATTTGTTTCTTATCATTGATCCTATCGATTGATGCCATAAAAGAACAGGATGTTATTTTTTCGGATTTTAGCCGGTTCGATTCCCGAGTGTGGCAAGCGAGTTTTTAAAAATCTTTGAATGCAGTTCGTATTGTTTTTAAAATAAAAATGAAGTCTTCATTCAGTAAAATTCTCTATCTACAATATTTAAGGTACTTCCCCTCCATGTGGCAAAGTTTTGGGACACCCTGTATACTACTTTTTATTTGTAAATAGGTACATACTTAATATAAATAATTACACCCAGACTCGGGACATACAGACATGTTCATGCCCACAAATGCATGTCCCGGGTAGGAATCGAACCTACGACCTGCAGTGTGATAGGCGGAATCTTACTAACCACGCCAACGCGCCCGTAATTAGAAAGGATTATAGAGATAACTGCTGTAACCAATTGACGGGGGTTACTAGGTACAGGAATGGGTACCACACTCTCACAGAATATCGGCGTAAAGTAGCTATTACAGCTGCGTTTCGTAAGATGAGTGAGAGAGCCGGAAGCTGAAACACCTCCTACTGTACTGCCTGGTAGAGCCAACCCGTACATGAGCTAGCCTCGAGTCTCTTAAGAATATCCATTGCCGACCGCCAAATTTCTTCGATTTACAATGAAAAATGTACGATGATAATATTTGAGACCATGAAGGTAGATCAACAACAATTTGCTATGTAGATCACGTGACTTATGTCATTTCCATACATGAAGCGTAGCGATTTGAAGGAACGCTTGTAGACGTCAGCCACTTGTCT
Organism: Drymonia ruficornis; assembly: GCA_947859195.1. Taxonomy (NCBI): domain Eukaryota; kingdom Metazoa; phylum Arthropoda; class Insecta; order Lepidoptera; family Notodontidae; genus Drymonia; species Drymonia ruficornis. The sequence goes on along the minus strand of OX401929.1, from coordinate 6,227,300 downwards.
AGCCCTTCTGGGGTTCGCAATAGACAATTGTTAAAAGACTCGAATGCAGTCAAAATATATAACGTCACGACTTTTATCCCCATTCAGAGGCTTGAGTGGCCATACACCACCACATTGTGGAGGTATTAAGCCAACTCAAAGCCCACGTTTCACCAGATAGTCAGAACCCAACGTGACAGGTGGTGAACCTTGTCGCCGTGTATACAGGAACTGACTATTACCTAATCCCGAGGGATAGGTAGGTTTCCTCACGATGTTTTCCCTCACCGTTAGCGAACTGTAAATTGCAGTCAATTGTCCACAAATTGACTCTACCACCGTATTTATTTCTGCAGTTATCACATTCGGCCTATTTATTGGAGAATTTTCAAGAATACTACTACGCAGTCAGGTTTTATCGCGGCCGATACATCGTAAACACAGTTATGTCACCGCGCTATAAATAAAATCCGCGTAATTGCGTATTGATCGATAATGAAGTACTTCGCTGTTTGGTAAAATCTTAATAATATACCTAGATTAACACACCAACCTCTATTGGTGGTAGAGACAAGCTAGCCAATCAACTGCAGCTCATATACGAGCTGGCTCGACCGGGGTAGTACCACCCTCTCACAGAAGATCGGCGCAAAGTAACTATTACAGCAGCGTTTTGTACGATGAGTGAGAGAGCCGGTACCCTCACTCCCCCCCCCTCCCTTTGTATTGCAAGTATCTATAGGCTACGGTAACTGCTTAACATCAGGCGGGCTGTACGCTTGTTTCCCACCTCAGTCTCATAAAAACGCTTAAACTAGTACCGTACAATGGGTTGGGGCAACTGCGGTCATCCCTGTGATACCGGAATTTTCCCGAAAATTAACATGGTTTTTCACATGCTACCAGTCACTCAGAGAGCTATGGAGAGGGCTATCCTCGGAGTTTCTCTACGATATCGAATCAGACATGAGGAGATACACACACAAACCAAGGTCACCGACATAGCCCTGCGAATTAGTAGGCTGAAGTGGCAGTGGGCGGGGCACATATCCCGAAGAACTGATGGCCGATGGGGCAGAAAGGTTCTTGAGTGGCGACCACGTACCGGAAGACGCAGCGTGGGTAGGCCCCCCACAAGGTGGACCGAGGACCTAGACCTGCTGAATGCAAGTAGCACAGGACCGGTCGTTATGGAAAACCTTGGGGGAGGCCTATGTCCAACAGTGGACGTCTTTTGGCTGAAATGATGATGATGATGACCAGTGAAAAGTCCCAACTCTACCAGTCAACTTTCTAAACATACAATTTACAATACTATTTAACGATCACATATTTCTTATTGTCTTATAACACAGCTAACGAACATTCCTATCTACTAACATAATATTAGAATGGAACAAAAAAACAATAGAGTGGAGGCATGTCAACAATATTACAAATAAATATTTTGTTTACTAAGCCGCTCTATTGTCTAGCGTATGACCCCAACAATGTTGGTTGTTTGTTGTTGGTAATAGAGGTTCAGCCCTATTGTAGCAACACTACTAGGGTCTTATTTAAGCCCTGTAACTATGTAACGATAGTTGTAAATACATTGTAATTATGATCGCCAAATTTGTAGCGCGTTGGCAAGTCAAACTGATGAGTCGACCATTGCGTTTTTTTTAGGACTGAGGTGGCAAACAAACGTACGACCCGCCTGATGTTAAGCAGTAACCGTAGCCTATAGATGCTTGTAATACCAAAGGCGTTGCTCGAACTTTGCCAATCCTGAAGGAGAGTGGAAAGGAGGGAGGGGAAGAGGAGGGGTGTTGGGCTTCCGCTGCTCTCACTCATCGTACGAAACGTAGCTGTAATAGCTGCTTTACGCCGATCTTCTATGAGAGGGTGGTACTACCCCGGTCGAGCCAGTCCGTATATGAGCTGCAGTCAATTGGCTACAGCTTGGCTCTACCACCTTCAATTTATGTGCCTACTGGATATTTCATCAATGAGTGAGAGAGCCGGAAGCCGAACACCCCCCTTACCCTCCCCCTGTTCCACTCCCTTCAGGTTGGCAACGTGCGAGCGATGACTTTGGTATTGCAAGCATTATACAGGCTGACTGGTTGAACACTTTACATATTGGTATAGAGTGCTCCGTACTCGATTCTCGTTCTAATTATGTAAAAAATAGGTGCCTAATATTTGCCTAATTTATCTTTAATTATCCACTCAAAACAATAAGCGTGGTCAGGATCGTACCTCCTTGATTTGACGTAACTATCAAGTGTCATTAGTGTCATTAGCACTAGCGTTCTACGCGAGGCATTGCGGTGTCCACAATTTCCGAGTTTTAGCACATTAATTTAATGAAGGTTTTCTCCGTAGTTCATTGGTATTTTTTAATTTTATTTTTTTAAACGTTTCTTGTTACCATAAATTATCATGTCCTTCAATATGTAAAGTGTTTAACCAGTCAGCCTGTATAGGCTACGGTTATAGCACTGCTTAACTATCTTGTCATGTCACGTTTAAACTCTAAAAGTGACTTTGGAATCAAAAAGGTCAAGTGTCAATTCGTAATCTATACTTAATATATAAAGAGGGAAATGCTGACTGACTGACTGACTGACTGACTCATCAACGCCGAGCCGAAACTACTGAAGTTAGAGACATGAAATTTGGATAGTAGATATATTTTGTGACGTAGGCAAGCAATAAGAAGCGATTTTGGAAAATTCAACCCCTAAGGGGGTTAAATAGGGGATGAAAGTTTGTATGCAAGTTCGTCATTTTTCAAGTTAGATTTATGAAAATATGTGTTGAGGTGTCTTTTTAAAAATAAAAAATATGGTTTTCGGCGTTTTTGAATATTCAACCGCTAAGGTGGTAAAATAGGGGATGAAAGTTAGTTGGGAAGTTTGTATAGATGTTCGTCATTTTTGAAGTTAGAATTATGAAAATTGGTGTTTAGGTTCCTTTTTAAAAATAAAAAACTTGAATTGCTGCGTTTTTGAAAATTCAACCCCTAAGGGGGTAAAATAGGGGACGAAAGTTTGTATGGAAGTTCGTCATTTCCGAGGTTAGCATAATGAAAATTTGTGTTTAGGTTTCTTTTTACGTAGTAAAAATAATGATTTCAGCTTTTTTGAAAATTTAAACCCTAAGGGGTTAAAATAGGGGTTGAAAGTTTGTATGGAAGTTCGTAATTTTTTGAAGTTGGAATTATAAAAGTGGTGATTAGGTGACTTTTAAAAGATCAACAATATTAATTTCAGGGTTTTTCAAAATACATCCCCTAAGGGGGTAAAATAGGGGATGAAAGTTAGTCGGGAAGTTTGTATAGATGTTCGTCATTTTTGAAGTTAGAATTATGAAAATTGGTGCTTAAGTTCCTTTTTAAAAATAAAAAACTTGAATTGCTGCGTTTTTGAAAATTTAACCTCAAGGGGGTAAATCCCCTAAGGGGGTTAAATAGGCGATGAAAGTTTGAATGTAAGTTCATCATTTTTGTAGTTAGAATTATGAAAATTGGTGACTAAGAATTAAAAAAAATATTGCGTTTTTGAAAATTATACGGGGTATGGGATAGGTACGGGAAACGCGATATGGGATACGGGATTTGGGATATGGGATACGTGATACGGGATACGGTTTACGAGATACGGGATGTGGGATGCGGGATACGGGACGTGGGATGCGTGATACGGGATACGGATCCGGATACGGGATACGCGATTTGGGATGCGTGATACGGGATACGGGGTACGGGATACGGGATACGGGTTACGGGTTACGAGATACGGGATGTGGGATGCGGGATACGGGATGTTGGATGCGTGATACGGGATACGGATGCGCGATACGGGATACGGATACTGATACGGGATACGGGATACGAGATACGGGATGTGGGATACGGGATACACGATACGGGATGTGGGATGCGTGATACGGGATACGGATGCGTGATACGGGATACGGATACTGATACGGGATACGGGATACGGGATACGGGATACGGGATACGGGATACGGGATACGGGATACGGGATACGGGATACGGGATACGGGATACGAGATACGGGATACGGGATACGGGATACGGGGTACGGGATACGGGATACGAGATACGGGTTACGAGATACGGGATGTGGGATACGGGATACGGGATATGGGATGCGTGATACGAGATACGGATACGGATATGGGATACGGGATACGTAATGTTTGATGCGTGATACGGGATACGGATACGGGATACGTAATGTTTGATGCGTGATACGGGATACGGATACGGGATACGGGATACGGGGTACGGGGTACGGGATACGGGATACGGGATACCGGATACTGGATACGGGATACAGGATAAGGGATACGGGATACGGAATATGGGATACAGAATCAGGGATATATGGATACGGGATTTGGGTTCCAGCAAACAGAAACGGATTTTTTAAAATTTATATCCTGCGCGGACGAAGTCGCGGGCAAAAGCTAGTTTTATTATAATTCACAAAATACTCGCGTCATTTGATTTCACATTCTATAGTCAGGTAATAAATGCCATTAAAAGCAATAACAACTTCAATATAGTATCAAATCCAGGAAACGCGAATTCAACTTTCGCCATTTATATCAAACAAATCAATACCTAATCTAAAAAGTCCCCGATACATTATCATTACGTAATAACGCCTACATTATTATATACTAGCTGAGCCCGCGACTTCGTATGCGTAAATTTTAGAAAAAAAAAAATTCGCGCTTAAGCCAGCGTGGAATGCAGATTTTTATTTCTTTACGCGGAAGTCAAATTATTTTTCTAAATTAAAAGTAGCCTAAGTTACTCCTTTTAAAATCAGCTATCTGCCAGTGAAAGTCCCGTCAAAATCGGCCCAGAAATTTCGAACACCATACACAAACATCCAGACAGACAGACCAAAAATTGTGTTTTTGTTATTAGTACCGTATATTCTTTCATATGCATTTAGTGTAAAGTTGTAATTTAGACATTACAAACAGCCACTTAATTTTTTTTTTATTATATAGAGTATAGATAGATGATAAATAGATAGGCAACATACCTGATACGACGAACACGTGAGCGAATCCACTTAATTATGACCGGTGCCATTAATAGCACGTGAGATGGAACAAAATGTGTTATATAATCAAAAATACCTGTTCCGACCATGCTTATGTAATAACTAATGATTCTTGAGAATTTAGACTTGTACGGTTTGATACCCTGACGTCATGAGGTCGGTAATTTTAATGTGAATATCAGCAAAGTTATAGAGAAATTGAAAATTTAATTATCCAATGTTACTTGGAAATTGGTTGAGAATAAATTATTTTTAATTGAGTCATTCTTTATCTGTATTGCGCAAGATAAGTAATGACAAAGGAAAACGCAATTGGAATTTTAAATCGATACACGAATTCTAATATTAGATCGTTATGCAACTTTGGACTTTGGCACCGTGAACTATATGGGCCATAACACACCAGCCCACCTAGACAAGTGGCATGAACGCTAATCGAATAGAATAGAATGGACTTCACAATGTATGGAAATGACATTACAAGCCGCTATGGAGATTACGTGACTTATGTTATTTCCATATATGAAGCTTAGCGATTTGAAAGAACGCTTGTAGACGTCAGCCACTTGTCTAGAGGGGCGGGTAGCCATGGCGACGTCGCCAGCCAATGTAGCCAACTATTCGTATTCAAATGTATGGAAAGTAACACACCTAGGGACGGATTGGCGACGTCGCCAGTCAATACAAATTGTTTGGATTCGTGGCCGGCGACGTCGCCAGCCACCGTAGCCAACTATTCGTATTCAAATGTATGGGAAGTAACACACCTAGCGACGGATTGGCGACGTCGCCAGTCAATACAAATTGTTTGGATTCGGGGCCGGCGACGTCGCCAGCCAATGTAGCCAACTATTCGTATTCAAATGTATGGGAAGTAACACATCTAGGGACGGATTGGCGACGTCGCCAGTCAATACAAATTGTTTGGATACGTGGCCGGCGACGTCGCCAGCCAATGTATTGAAATATAGGACAGGTATGACAAGTAACACACTGGCGACTGACTGGCGACGTCGTTAGGTGTGATACCTGTCATACATTTCAAAATTTCAATACGAATTAGTTGGATACGTGGTAGGCGACGTCGCCATGGCGTCCCGGTGTGTTATGGCCCTTAGAGCCTGGGCCTCCGCAATGATATTTGATGTCATCATTACTGGGCACTAAGTCGCTTAGCCATTGAACTGCCACTGTAGCGTTTATCAATTCTGATCGACCCTCTGATTGGTCGTTCAGAATCAACCGACCAATGAGAGATTCGGTCAGAATAGCAAAACGCTATAGTAGAAGTTGAATCGCTAAGCGACTCGGTGCCCCGATAGTATCTGGGCACCTATAGGGTCGCCTTATAATATAATAAAAGCAGTGGTAGCCGATTGGTTAAGCACGCGTCTTGCGGGCTTAAGGTCCTGGGTTCAAACCCTGGCTCACACCTCTGGATTTTTCGAAATCTAAGTGTGAATCATAACTTTAATATGATTATCACTTGCTTACGGTGAAGGAAAACATCGTGAGGAAACCTGCATGTCTTTAGACATGTGAAATCCACCAACCCGCACTGGGCCAGCGTGGTGGATTATGGCCTGAATCCCCCTCGCATTGAGGGGAGGCCCGTGCCCAGCAGTGAGACGTTAAAAGGGCTAAATTATTATTATTAATAATAATATTAAACGAAGACGTAAGGCACTTGCAAGCCGAAAACTTTCTTAAAGAATAGAATAGCTGATCATGGTTTTACATGCCATTATATCTAGGTACGTAGGTCGGGAAGAGAACCCAGTACAGTTGAGCTCTCTTTATTGAGGGTGTCAATAACAAAGGTCAACTTAAGCTGGAAATGTTCCTTGAGATTTGCAGCTCACTATGACGGGCCCGTTAGCGTGGTTGGCGCGGAGGCGCCTTTCACGCTGCAGGTCGTAGGTTCGATTCCTACCCGGGACATGCATTTGTGTGCGTGAACATGTCTGTATGTCCCGAGTCTGGGTGATTATGTATATTAAGTATGTATTTACAAATAAAGAAGTAGTATATGTAGTAATATCAGTTATCTGGTTTCCATAGTACAAGCTCTGCTTAGTTTGGGATCAGGTAGCCGTGTGTAAAAAATGTCCCAGGATATTATTATTATTATTACTATAATTTATCACTTTTTTGTTTTCACCGTCTAGACTAGACAGCTCTAGACGATCGTAAATAAGTCAAAGGAACAATTATTATCTAGATAATTATAGATTTTATTTTATTATATTTAACCTGTTTAGTGACTACCTACAATGACAAGTGCAAAATAAATCACTTTTTAATCGATAATTTATTTATTAAAAAACACATTCCTAAAGTTGCGGCACGCTATGATGACCGTTTTGACGTGTGGGAGAGTTCATTTTCACATTAATGTTTTGTCATTCTTAAACTTTAAAATTGACATTCTTATTCCGTTATAATAAGGTTCATTTTCTCCACCCTCCCACACGTCAAAACGGCCATCATAGCGTGCCGCAACTATAGTTATTGGAGATTCAAAAATAACCTAGAAGAAATAATTTTGAAGGTGGTAGAGCCAAGCTGTAGCCAATTGACTGCAGCTCATATACGGGCTGGACCGGGGTAGTACCACCCTCTCACAGAAGAAAGGCGTAAAGCAGCTATTACAGCTATAAAAGCCCAACACCCCCTCCCCTCCCCCTCCATCTCACTCCCCTTCAGGTAGGCAAATTGCGAGCAATGCCTTTGGTATTGCAAGCATCTAGATTCTAGAGGCTACGGTAACTACTTAACATCAGGTGGGCCGTACGCTATACCTGCGGCACGTTATGATGGCCGGTTTGGCATGTGGGAGGGGGAAATGATGAACCTTATTATAACGGAATAAAATTCATTTTCGCATTAATTTTTGGACATTCTTATTTTTTTAAACGGTCAGTCTTATTTCGTTATAATAAGGTTCATTTTCTCCCCCCCCCCACATGTCAAACCGGCCATCGTAAAATGTCGCTACTGTAGTTTAACACCTCAGTCCTATAAAAAAAATATGATGTGTGCAAATACGAAAAAATACCTAGACAACGCTCTGTTACACAAGGTAGTAGGTAAGTACAAAAAAAAACCCAAAATATCATTGACTTATATAAATGTTAAAAACATGAATGTGGTGCAAAAAATGTGTAAAAAAAAATGGCGGCCCCATTTTGTTTGCCACGATCCAAATGGGCCAAGGTAACCGCGGTTGGGCAACAAGGAATTAATATAACTAGAAATGTCTAGATAAAGGTTACAATCTATAGCACGTTTTTTTATACTTGTCCTATTTGGTAAGCAAAGATGGCGTCCAGCGGGGCGATTGCGAACTTTTTGTCAATGTTACAATTGGTTTCGTATATACTTGACACAGGATGAACGAAACCAATTGAAACATTGATAAAAAAGTCACGCAATCGCCCCGCTGGACGCCATCTTTGCTTACCAAATAGGACAAGTATAAAAAAACGTACTATAGATCGATTACCACCGTAGAATAAAATCGTCAAAAATATAAAGTTTATTGTATGGGACCCCCTTTATTTTTAAATTTTATTTGATTTTAGTATTTATTGTTTTAGCGGCAACAGAAATACACATTCTGTGAAAATTTCAACTCTCTACCTATTACGGCTCGTGAGATACAGCCCGCTGACAGATGGACAGACAGACAGACGGATAGCGTAGGCTTAGTAATAGGGTCCCGTTGGCATTAATCCTTAAATTGAATAATAATAATGTCGCCAGCTTTTATTATTTTCGAATTGTTGTTTTTTTTATTTGACAATCAAGGTAACAATTTTGAGGAAACCTGCGCGCCCGTTTCATCGCCATTTAATACCTACTTGGGCTTTTTGGCGGGAAGTGGAAAAGTGATGCTGTCATTTTTGTTTTAATTTACAAAACTTGTGTTTTCTTGTACTATAATGTGTAATGTTGGTGGAATATTAACCATTATATGTTCATAAATGTGCGTGAGTGTGGGCAATAGGAACAAAAGTGGTGAAACATGATTTTGGGGTTCCTCCAAAAAGTCTAGTAATTTGTCAGTAAAGTATCCGCCACTTTACTGATAGGGTTTGGGGGGGTATTTTAGGCCAAAGGTCATCCTGCGCTTGACGCAGGAAAAAATTGCAATACTATATTTTACTTGACACAGGCATATGCGAAAAGCGACGCCATAATAAAGAAAACAATAAAAAAAAACCTACTTGGTACCAATACCAATAGGTACTAGTCATGTTAAAATGATCCAATATAATTCGAGAAAAATCCATGATACAATTTACAATTTCATTGGATCATAGCAATAATGACTTATTCATGCGACACATGTTGGCACAAACATTGGCGGAACCTTGACATTGACGATTTTTTCACGTGACTTAATATTCATCGCGATTTAATTCGAGGAAAACTTTGAACAAAGCCACGTTTATCTTTTGGATTGGTTTACCTACCTACTGAAATTGATTTTTTAAAACATCATACATTTACGATTGAAAAGGGTAAAGCCTCGTCCTAAATGGCAGCGCTCGTACAAACAGTCCGTACGTACTAGATTTGTATGAAGTTCGTACAAGCAATGTCAATTGTGACGAGGCGCCAGCAGATAGTATTATAAGTTTAATAAGAACATACGTAGGTACATAAGGGGCCATCCATAAATTACGTCACACGAATTTCATGATTTTTTTACCCCCCCCCCCTTGTCACAGCTGGTCACATTTGTGAGACTCCCCCTCCCTAGTGTGACGTCACATATTTTTTCAATCTTACGGAAATTTTCCTAATTTTTCGTTAACAGCGGTCTTAATACTTAGATATATTAGATTTTTAAATGTGACGTCACGATACTTAGGACCCCTCCCACCCCCTTGTCACACTATGTCACATTTCGTTGACCCCCTCCCCCCGCTTTACGTGTGACGTTATTCATGGATGGCCCAAAAATATTTACATAATGTTTCATTACATTGCATTATTCAGATGTATTATGTACCTACTCCTACGCACTAATGAATGCAAGGACCACGACGAAACACAAAGTTCAATGAACTTTGATTACAAAAAGAAAAACATTTTGCAATAGTACCTACACATTGTGTAACGCTTGGGTACACAAAAGAATTAAAATTGCTACAAAGTACCTACTTCGTAGCCGTAGTAGGCATGTAGCGCTCGTAGCGACACAATAAAAAAACATGTTTTTAAAATAACAAATTACGTATTGTTATTGTGTGCTGCGCTGATTAAATGTTTATGTTCACAAATAAAAATTTAAATAGGTATTGACAACAAATATTGTTAAACAAAGCGAGCACAATTGCCATACCTATCTGCGCAATTGTGCAAGTTGCAACAAAATACAAAAATCATAGTCGAATTTGACAATAGCCACCGAAATAATTACAAAAACTTACAAAAGTGCAACGTTTAACGTAACCCAATTGCAATATTTTACAATGTCCCGCACTGTAACGTGGCCGTCCAATTGTACTGGACCACATTACGCCATTGTAATTGCCGAAAATTGAACCAAAACACGCTTATCAATCGATTAATAGATTTCCCAGTAAACGCCAAAACTTCCAAACACATGACTCAACCGAGAATTAGCTAAAAAATATCGGACACTACATTGAGTCAATACCGAGTAAAGTGATTACACGGAGCAGGGTAAGTTACGTAAATATACGCACACAGAGACAGCGGTGCACGCACACAGGCGTAGGCGGCGCACACATGCGCAGGCTGCGCCTGTGTGGGTGCTGCAGGCCGGGAGTCAGACGACCCCACTACAAATTTTAGTCGCGCTCTAGACATCGCTCAGAACAGACGTGTTCAAGCAAGTGGAGTACGCAACGCAGTGTATTATTTCGTCATAACAACATTGTGATAGTGAGAAAAATAATTCAGGACGTGTAAAGTGGGAGTGAAACATTTTCGATTATTTATTAATTGATTGGAAACTAAACTGTGACCGCGAGAACGTTGTGCATCGCTGTTTTAAGTGGATTTTGACATTGTACCCGCAATTTGGATAATTCCGGATAAGGAGTACTTGAATACCGCAAATATTTTTGTAAGTATCATTTTATTTTATGTTTTTTATATCAATTATTTTATTCGTTTGCAAAATGTTGTGTCGCATTTTAATAATAAAAAAAACCCGAAAAAATGCAAGTCCAACTAAAAAACAAAACTGCACAATTTGGAATTTGACATTTCACAAAATGTGTCTTGCATACTATTTTAGAGATTTACTTTTTATTTAATATAAAAAAATATTTTTTACAGAAATTTTAATCCAAAAAAAAATATTACTGTCATATTATTAGAAATAAAAACGCTTGCATAGATGCTCATTTCAATGCGTTCCAATTAAATAAATGTATTGTAACGTTTCATTTTTTTTTGGCATGAACTTACTAAACTCAGAAATTCGAAAATCCAACAGGTGATTCAAAAAATCCCGGAATCTTTTATGAAAATCGCAAAGCATCTGGTTCATAGAAACGTTTTTCCTCATCCCCAGTCATTGACTTTTCACGTTAAAATGTGTTTACTCATGTCTTGTAAGATTCGTGCCAAAACTCTTGCGTTAATCATTTTATTTGTCGGATTCATACGTAGTTGTTCATGTTGCTCAATGACGGCCCTGTTCACCTTGTTTTCAATCTTTTGTTTGCGCTTCGGCTTCCTCGGTGATGTTTTGTCATTATTGTTTATGTACGTACAACTCATTTTACAATTGTTTACTATCCGTCTTTTGTGTTGTTTTATCTAAATTCTGATGATCTTTTAAATTCGCGGTATCAGTTATGATCGGTAATCGAAAATATTATGTCACTATTGTTATAAAGAAGGCAAGCGATTACATGGTAATGTAGATATTTCACTAAAAATAACACGACTCAAAAGCAAAAATAATCAAATAAAAATAGCAACTTTAATAAAACATAAAACTGTGTTCGCAAATTATTAAGAAAAGAGTTAAATAAAGAATTCCGTCCAGAAATATCGAAACTTTGCAACTTAGCAACCAAACTTGTCATAATAATTTTTCAAGTGGTTAATTGCGGGGTGCGCTTGCGCTTGCAAGTGGTAACCGTGTCGTAAGCGCCTGGCACGGCTGCTCTGTCGTAAGCCATTGTAGTCGCTTACACAACTGGTTCAAGGTTCCAATCCGGCGTGCATTCGCCCGCGGATGTGCGGAAACTAGTCTTGCAGCCGATTTATTGTATGCGAATTATGTACTGTATTGTTTTCGTTATATTGTATGTTTTTTTTTTATTTAGAGTTACGCCTCTATAGCACTTCTATTTCCAGTGCATCTCCTATTATTTCTTCTTTCTTTTTCAACCTATCACCACCCAATGCTGAGTGTAGATCTCTTCCATAGCACTCCATTACTATTCTCCTACTGGAAGTGGGAATTATTTATTGCTTGTAAATGAACATTTTCTAGTTATAAGTCCATTTGAATTAGGAACACAATTCAGAAAAAGAACCCTACTTAAATTTTACAGGGACGTATTTGCCAAATAGCATTTTGCACTTAACTGCTCCCATTTGACATTATTTACGTCATAAACACAATTACATTCTAATTTTGAAATGGTCTGCACAGTGCACCTGTATGTTAAACTACTGAGCGCCAGACATAAATTCCCGTTCACAGCGGTTCAGTCTGAGTGCAGAATCGATCGTCGTATAAAGGTCAGTTGTGTCGGTGCATGACGCAACGTCCTAGGGCAATCGTTGCGCAACTACCCGACTAGTACCACGTAGGACAGATAACGAATATTTTGATAACGAATCGTATATACCGAGGCCGCCTTTTCTACCACGAAATGCGAACATGATTGTGGAGATGTGTCCATGTGTGCTTTGTCATCGGTGACACATCTCAAATTGAGTATTAATATGCCTTTGTGACCGTAGATAACTCTCGAAAGGATGGTAGCTTCATGTAAATTATTTCTACCATTTAGCCTGTCTTGTTTTGTTATAAAAATACACAATTATGAACTTCCGTACGTAAACGCAAAAGTTATTTAAAAACTTCCATTGCTTTTGTTTGTTCTCGGAACGCAACCGGCGCGGCGCCGACTAGCGGTGAATATAGCTACTACAATGATTAATATTGAACACAAAGGCATAACTAACAAATAAATAGCTTTATCACGAAATGCATTATAGGTATATGATGTAATACGGAACTGTGCGCAAGGTTGCACGGAAAGTAATATAGAAGACCGTAAGGCCACTGCCTGCATTTATTTATTCAAATATATCATGACGGCTGCCACGAAATTATCGATATCAAAAATACTGAGTCACTACCCAACTGTACAATGAAATCATTTAGCAAATAACATCTGACATCGTTTACGGAGGCCATCACCTAATTACTCGAAACATACAATAAATATGAGCATTAAACAGATAAAAATACTATTTACACAGTCGTCCAGGGTTAAAAACGGCAGATGGCATTGGAATGTAACCCTCAACATATATGCTGGATTATATTTTTTACAACTGGAGTGCGTTACGTAAGGTGATTTTTTCCCGCGCAATAACAAACTGCGATAATTTCATCGGCGCGAGGACAAGCAAAGATAACTTGACCTATTTTTTTTATCTCACTCGCTCGCGTAACTGTAACCTACATAGTGATGTGCACGTGAACATGTAGTACGACCAATTGCGACGAAGTGGACCAGTGACGTGTCCCGTGTGAGGTCCCAAACATTGCGTGATTGATCTGTTCGAATTTGGAACGGGTGACGCAATCGAACAGTCGGGGAAATTGGAACGCATTTTCATCACTCATTTATTCTCACAATTTATTATCTTGTTTATTCTGTTCTTAATTTGTTTTGTGACCGATTACGTTAATGGGAATTCCCTAGTGAGTCAATAATTATCGATAATTACTTTTAGAGTTGTCACGTTTATCAATTAAAAACATAACCCACCCCAATGTCACATAATATAAACTTTTTTATGACGACATTAAACTTCTCGATATAGCGTTCCTTTTACAGCTTCCTCGAAATAAACATCTCGAGTTACATAACTCTGTGTGGCCGCTATATTCGGAAAATCTAGCACAAGGAAATAGGTTAAGCGTTTCTTAATAATGTACAATTAACAGGTATCGAGCAAGGTTAGTTAAGTGGGCCTCGCTTTGTTGTAAAAACTGATTCACACCGAGTGTTATTATCGCGTTTATCTATGTTATAAAGACAATTTCTACCGGAAAAGTGGGAAGGCCTTGGCACGTTTATAAACTCAGATTACGAAACGCAACCTTGACACCAAACCATTATCGCGAGTCGACCGATAGAGGCCGCCGCCTAAATAAACCAATTCCCGTTTTGTTAATTGCGTCTCGCGCGAAAAATCGGTCAAGTATACGTATTTCGTCGTAAAAATGTTTGAAACACATCCAGAAAATGTGACCTCACAATGCAAGTCAAAATAACTTAAGGATACGCCAGCCGCCGCTAAGACATAACATATGACTCGGTGCGTAGGAAGTTTTCATAACATCCACATCTTGCTTGACATAATTCACAACTGCAGACAATGAACGGTCGGCGCCAACACTAACGCCAATAATAAATTATGTAATGCTCCTCTATTCCCCATTGTAATGCAACGGCTACAATTTAAATTAAATATTAACAATATTTCTATCGCTGCACACTTGGCGGCAAATCGTCAAATCAAATATGGCCGCCGTCCCACTTTTCCCGCGCAATAAACGGCAGGCGCGTGGAAAGTAGTAACTTTCTCTACTTTTTCCAAGATGGCGGCTATTATATATTATTTTAAACTAAGGTCAAGAGCGTGGATACTTATTATATTGTCGTCGCGACAAATAATTACCTACCAACTCGTAACAAGTTTGTTCACGTGTGCGAGATTTTATAACGATAATAATCAACCTTTTTTATTTGTCCAAAGTTCAATATCGCTACGTACGAAATAAAATTTACGTCGTCGCGCAATAAAACGACCGACGACCGATAAACGTTATTCTCGTTAACCAAAAATATAACAAAGCAACAAAATAAAGTAGTGAACGACTCAACTTGAAGAACGCGTTTAAATTAGGAACGAAAAACAACGCGTTCCATTTTCGAACTACAACCGTTAACGGTCAAGGGCGCCATTAGAGACTAGGCAATTAATAATTGAGTGTTCTGCGATCACGTTGCAGTTTATATAATCGTGTAGAGACGCGCAAACGTGCTTGGGACGGTTCGTTGCGCAACTTCAACGTGAGGTTCAAGAGCGGACACGTGTCTCATGCCGCGTGACCGGGGCGCCGCGCGGCACGTGCGCGGGCGGACAATCACGCCGCTGGTAAGGTCAGCCACGGCAGGGCTGTCCTCTGAACTCTGACAGGTCATTCGGACTTGGATCCACTGACTTTCGGGGAGAATGATTATTAGGAAGTCTTACGATGTCGGGGGCATAGCTGAAGATGGTGTGACTATTTGGACACGTTTGCGTGTAAAACGCACCACAACAAGCCCAAGACAAAGACGCGTGGAGACAAAAAAGCGCGCCCTTTGCGACGCAGTGGGAAATTTGTGGGCAATAAAACAGTCCAAAATAACTTTTGCCCAACAGAATTCTTTATTTAAACTTCTTTTAACTAAACATGTACATAATTGTATAAAAATTGGCAATCATGCGTGGCATGCAAATATTTTTTCATGCTTCGGACTATTCTAATGACATAATCATAGAGCCATACATAGAGCAACACGTGTTTTGACACAAGTCATTCTGAGTTGTCTATGACGCAAAATTGTAGCGAACACTAATAACATTATGTAAATTCGCGGAACGCACACAAAGTACCTATGTAGAGTATATAAAGAATTAGTTGCATCAATATTGTGTAACACATTAAAAATGTTCTACATAAACACGCTTATCAGTGTTTATGAAATAGTAGAGAACTGTGTACAATGAGTCAGTAGCGAATGACACCTCGTTTTATTACGAAACAATTCTGATAACGATGTAATGCGCGGCATTTGAGACGATTTTTTATTAATTAACACGTGAATGAAATGAGAATTATTGTAACAATTACAAAATTAATCTCGCAGTTTTAAAATCCAGCCGCACAATTTGTGTAAATTCAACAAATGTAGCTCTCATAGGATAGAACGTGTGTCAACCATATTAAAAATGAATTCACATATTTTACATTGTAAAATACACGGTATTCATGAAAAAAACAATACAGCCGATGCAATAGGCACGTGAGTCTCTGACGTTAAGAAACCAGATAACTGTTTGTTGAAAATACTTTATATAGCCCAGGGATCGAGCACGTGTTGGGAGATCGCCTCCCCGACCTATGGCACGTGGATTCTGGAGTTACGTACACCCGTTGCTCAAATACAACTTAACAAAAATAATATATCAATATTTTAATAGAAACGGAAATAATTTTGACATTTTAGTATTTACAATTTTGGAATTGCGACAAATTTATTTACTTGGATATTTTTTGTAATTTGTACAAACTTATATTTGATCAATAGCTTCGGTTTGAGTTCAAGTACTTTTATGCCCATAAAATGATTTGGAGAATTGATCAAACACGAAAAACTAACGGTTGCACAATAGTCGCTAACAGCAATCAAGCGGGTTTTGACAATCGACAGTTATAGCTAATCATGAACTTTCTCGCGGCCGCGACCGTTACCCGAAAACTGGCACTGTACGGTACAACGAAAACGGTTTTATGTGCTCATCACGGGTCTCTAAAACTCGTAATACTGTTATGAAACGTCTATTAGCTGTTTCGTCATCGTTTAGCGGTTAAATTTCGGTGCACTCGAGGTTGATGTGTGTAACGTGGTTGTCTATGGAGTAATGTAATTGTAAATCTGTCAAATTTGTCTTACTAATCAGTGTTTCTGACATAATGTTAATTGGAGTTAAATCAAGCCTGGAAATTCAAGTACACTGATAAAAAGCTGTTTTATTTACACACAAAAGCGGTTAAAATGTTCATTGTACATTAAAATGCAGATTATTGTAACAATGCTAACTGGCTAGTAACAGTTCGGTTTGAACCGGTGTTTAACTGTCTGTGTTCTGCCAAGCGTCAACAAAGTAACGGACAACAACATTTTTCTGTTAATCTCTTTGTAAATGGAGCAAAAACTTACAATTTGCAATAAAATTGCTAGTGTAAATAAATAAATTCAAATTTGATATATTTTTTGAACAGGCAACATTCTTTTCATTCAAAATTCGAATTACAAAAGGTAGATGATAGTTTGTCGTATTGGCAGTTTATTAACCAATAAAGTTCCGTTGCACACTGTGATGAAACATTTCTGTGTCCATCACGAATACTGTTTTAAATTAACACCTAATATAAAGTGGGCGGTCCGAACGGAGCGGCCGACAAAAAATGTTTGAATAGTTAACTGTAAAAATAGTAATATCGGCATAACGGATATTTTATTAAAATAAACAGCTATAGAAATACGAGCAGAAATTTCACATGATTTTAAACATTTTTGGCATAGGAATTATTTAGACACGGCAGTCCCAACAAAATCCTAAGTTTCCCATCGAATCAATTATAATCAATGTATTGTTATAATAAATCACATAATAACATCTCTCATAAGGCCCACTGACATTTTCAATAACAATGAAAGCCAATTAAAGTTGGCGCGTACATTTTGAACAGTTAGACGGTGTAACGGGCGCGCCAGCGCATCTGGGGCGACCCACTGACACCGATGTCGTGTCGTGCTCGTGTCGTGAAACGGAACGTATCAATAACGATATCATACTCTTTGGTGTTATGAGTTTATGGCCATGAGAAGAAAAATAAACTTATAATGTCTATGTCTGAGTGTACGACCAACACTCAGTATTTTATTTAAAAAAAACTGTCTTCGAAGCCATAGAGTTACTTTCAAATCTGTCGGTGTCCCGATATAATCCAGCACATCATGCTGTAGGTGAACATACCTAAAACTTTTAGACAATTTTAGAGTTTTTATAACAACTCTAACGATTTACGAATTCGTGAACAATTCGTACAGCACACGTGTTTAATGCATTCATATTTCACGGAAAATGCATAAATTTTTCTTGAATGAAATGCACGTTGCGCGGGCCATGTATTGGAACGTGGTCGAATGCTTTTTTTTCTATGCGCTAGCCAGTGCTGTACGCATTGTTTTAGAATCGTTTTTGAAAAACAATCAAACTCGCTCGCCACAATAGGCAATTAAGTGATCCATGCCATTGTTAATGACGGATAATAAACTTGATAACAACGTTGCATTTTTTTACACTTCCTCTCCTTGTTTCGTACGCATAATTGATCGATTACAAATCGAAATGTTTTAGTGATTTATGTAAATCGATTGTCGTATCGAGTATAATTGGCCAGTGTTACGCAAAAGGTCGACAACACTGATTTAGTTATTGAATTATTGAAATATAATGCGTGGACACTTTAATATTGATCTCACGTTGATTACAACGTGATCTGTTGCGACATCTCTAATCTAAATAAATCATGTTTAATTTATAAGTGGAAAGCATTTCCTTTGCCAGGTTTTTCTAAGCATGGCGCGATCTATTTTAGAAAATTTTATGCGATTTTTCTGCACAATACGGCGAAACTATTACTTTAATTATTTCTCTAAACAACGAATTAAAAGTTTATTATTACACATAGGTACTTATGCCAAAAAGGAAGTTTTGTTTTGTAACGCAAGAAATCCGGCGTAAACTTAAAGCCTATTTACAAATATGCTAAGGTTAAGAAACCTGACTTATTAATGAGTTTCGCTAACATGAAGGGAGTAAAAAGTGTAATGTAGCAACACTGTTTCACAAAGGTGATCCACGTGCACGGTTGCGCCCGCGCCGCAGGATGTTGCGACACTGTATCGCAGCCGGCCCGATTGCAACAGTCACTTTTAGACAAGCACAACTTGATTCTTGTACTAACGTCATATTCTCTCTTGTTACAGAACCACGGTGAAGATTCGTGCGGACCAGTTGCCGTCCGCCGAAACATGGTTGCTGAGTTCATCTTGAGTCAGCAGCAGCTGCTGGGCGCGGGGGGAGGGGGGCCGCTCGGGCCTGTACCCTCCGCGTCCCGCGCGCCGCCGCCGCCCCGCGGCCGCCTGTCCGTCTCCCCGCACTTCCCCATGGACCAGGCCCCGCCGTCCGACGGCTCCATGGACCAAGACTACAACAGTTTCGACTACAACAAACGCAAGGAGTTCTTCGGACAGCGCAAGCAACGGGAATTCATCCCGGACAACAAGAAAGACGACGGGTACTGGGACCGCAGGCGCCGCAACAACGAGGCGGCCAAGCGCTCCCGCGAAAAGCGTCGCTTCAATGACATGGTGCTCGAGCAACGTGTCGTCGAACTGTCCAAAGAGAACCACGTGCTCAAAGCCCAGTTAGACGCGATAAAAGAGAAATACGGGATCTGCGGAGAGAACCTGATAAGCATAGACCAAGTGCTGGCGACTCTGCCCACATGCGATCAGGTCCTCTGTGTGACGAAGAGGAGTAAAATGTCCGGCAATGGTCTGTTCCCGGCCACGCCGCCGCCGCCACCGCCCGCTCCCCCGGCGTCCCCGCCCTCGCCGCCGCCGCAGCGCGCCCCCGAGCCCTACCAAGAGAGGCTGCCCGCCCCTGAAGCGTACTACCCGCACCCCGCGCACTACGAGCCCCCAGGCTCAGTGCTCAACCTCTCCAGATCTCGCCGCGTGCCCTCCCCCTACGAGCTCTCCTCCCTCTCTGGCTCTGGGGACGAGACGGCCGAACAGTATGCCCCTGAGAACAACTGTCTGCCGCTGAAACTCCGCCATAAATCTCACCTCGGCGACAAGGACGTCGCGAGCGCCCTCCTCTCGCTCCAGCACATCAAGCAGGAGCCCGGACCCCGGTCCTCTCCCTCATGGGACGGGGAGGGTTCCAGCGACGAGAGGGACTCTGGCATCTCCTTAGGCGCCGAGTACAGGCCGCAGCGGCCTGAAGACAGGCTGGCCGAGGAAGAGGATGCGCACCTTAAGGCCGAGCTGGCGCGGCTCGCGACGGAGGTGGCGACTCTCAAGAACATGATGCACCAAAACAAGACGCGTGCGCACGAGCACTGAGCGCGCCGCCGCGGCCCCGCGCCCTCCCGAGCCCGCCCCGGCTGCGCCTGGACCGCGCAGCCCGCCCCCGCCGCCACCCGCCGCGCCCCGCGACGAAGTGTCGACCGAGCTCGTACAAACTGTCTCCCGGTAGACCAAGTTACCACGTTGTAAAGAGATGAAATTTTTTATTATATTTGTATGTTATCGTGCAGCTGTAAGCGGCCGAGCCGCGTCGCCTATTCGTTAATCCTTCCTAGTAGTTATATGTCGTGGTCGGTGTGTTGTTCCCTCCTCGTGTCGGCAGACGCCCGCGCCGCCGCGCCGCGCCGCGCTGCGCCCGCGCGGATCTCACGATGAGACTAATTTAGTTCGGTTTGACTTTTCGAACAGATAAAACGTGTCTACTCAGTGATAGGATATAAAAAATGCATTTCTAGTGACGAGCTATGTATGTATATGTAATAAGTTAAGCAGTAGATCTGTTTCATCTATTCGAAGACTCGATAGTGAAAATCGATGGCTAAAGACTATGTTCTTATAAGTAGCGCGTAAGTTTCGATGTAAGATATTTTAAGTCCAACTTACCTAGATGGTTATTTATAAAAATAAATGAATGTATATTTCTCATTTCGGAATATCCGTTGAGTTTCAAACCAAAAATGATCCTTTGAATAGGTATGAAGATCGCATGTGATTGGAAAACATGTTTTACTTCATAAAGTCCTATAGCAGTCGTATTAATCGGAATAAGAACACCAGTGCCTTTGACAATACATACCTACATTTATAAATGGCTACCTAAAGGAATATTTTTGTACACTTATTAGCAAAAATGTCGCGATTTCATTCATCGGTTACCATAAGTCAATTACTATGAGTTTACGATACGAATCATCGATTAATTTATTCAAAGTGAGTTTTAAAACGTTGCAGTGTCGTAAACTCATAGTACAGTATCAAAAAAGAAATTGTATCGCATCCTAAGAGTTAGGGCTAGTTCGTCAAGTATTTCCGCTGTATTGTAAGTTAACTCCTAATAACGCCCAAAGGGCAAGCGATAGGACTGACGGGAGTTATACTAAGTATTTATTTATTATTCTGAAAAAGGATTTTACAATTTATTATCTTTGTATAAGAAAACACTATACGATATAAATAAATTGTGTACATTACAAATTATATACTGGATTTCATTTCGTCCACCATTTTCCTCTACGCATATACAAACAGATAATAACAAAAACAAAACGACTAGATGGTATTTATAGCTGAACCTCACTACTTATAGTAACACATATTTATGATATTACATCACATCCCTAATTACTACAGGATAACAGTATTTTAATGCATAATTAAAGCAATAACGTCAAATATATAACACACGTAGTCATATATTAGCGACCAATACTCATCACCTCACTATATAATACATACATAAACTTACTATACAATTCAGAAGATTGAGGAAACGGTAACCAGCCCTGTCAGGCAAAAGGAAAAGTCTAGAAAAACTGGAAAAGCATCTATACCGAATCCCGTCTAATGAGGATCAGTAATAGGTCAACAAATCAACTCATAACCAACACTAACAGTTAAAACTAAGCTTTCTTATCAATATAGTTTTTAAATCATCGAAATCGGTCCATCGGTTGCGATTTCCTAACACATTTTATGTATCCAAAATTTATCGACGGGCGGTAAGTGCGGCCAGCGCGCGTGACGTCACCGGGCTCGCCTCGTTGATTTCGCGCTGTGCCCGGTTTCCCGCTTGCGCCGCCATTCACTATTTTAGGTGTTATTCATTTAAATTACATGCTGTAAAGGGCCATATTGATCTATATTAAATGCACAATGTATTTAAGGTATTTAATTGGATAAGGATTAATACTGTATTGCTTAAAATCGCTTCGTAAATAAGCCATTATTTCTCGTAAAAAGTAAAGGATAAAAAATGGTTATTGTGGGTTATCCCTAAGAGATAGACATAAATACCATCGCGGACTTTTTGTATACCTTTTTATGGTGTACAATACTGTAGTACATTATTTTGATCTATCTCGTAGGATTCAGCCAGCGTTTGCAATGTAAGCGCAAAAAAAATATTTATTTACGTCATCACATTAGAAACCTCTAAAATTATCAGTGTTTCTCTACTATATTAAGCATGTATTATACATAATAAACCTTCCTCTTGAATCACTATCTATTAAAAAAAACCACATCAAAATCCGCTGCGTAGTTTTAAAGATCTAAGCATACATAGAGACAGACAGCCAGAAAGCGGGAAGCGACTTTGTTTTATACTAGGTATGTAGTGATAGTGAATCCTTAGGTAGGGTGATGGGTAATATAATATTATGTTAATAATAGATTATAAAGGAATAATAAATAATAATAATAAATATCGCCAGACTTACACGCCATCTGTATGGTCCCAAACTAAGGGGGCGTCCATAAATTACGTGAGGTGATTTTTGTGAATTTTTGCCTCCCCCATCCCCCTTAGTAAGATGTTGTGAGATTTTGCTCGACCCCCTCTCCCTCCCCCTCTAATCTCAGGTGAGATTTTTCAAAAGCCCTATTCTAGTGGAGAAACATGTTTTACTTAATTTAACCCAGTTTTCTCGCAGTTTAAGGGTGCGTTTCCATTGAAGCGGAGCGGGGCGGAGAACAGCAGTGAAAAGTGGCAACTTTTTCCATTTAAGCGGAACTGGGTGGAGCAGAGCGGGGCGGAGCGGAGCGGGGCGGAGTGGAGCGGGGCGGAGCGGAGCGGGGCGGAGTCAAGCTGAGCTGCATTGAGCCGTGTTCCGATCAGTCAAATTTGAGTCAAATTCAATCTCATGGAGTGATCATACGTCATGTTATCGGTTAAGAAAAGAACAGCGCTTTTACATCTTTCTCTACTAGAAGATGAAAATTCGGAAGCTATCCGCCGCGTGTTCATATACTGTATTCGAAAGTCCGCTCAGCTCAGCTCCGCTCAGCTTCGGTTAGATCCGCTCAGTTCCGCTCAGCTCCGCTCAGCTTCGCTCAGCTCCGCTCAGCTCCGCTCAACTCCACTCAGCTCCGCTCCACTCAGCTCCGGTCCGCTCCGCTCCGCTCCACTCCGCTCCGCTTCGTGCCCACCACTCGGCACCACAGCCTGCTCGACTCCGTTCTGTCCGGCTCGGGGCCGCGTGTTCATTTGTTCTATTCGAAAGTCCACTCAACTCCGCTCCGCTCCGCTTGCACTGTGATTGGGCAGTTCACGGTCCGCAACGCCCAGCTCCGCTTCAATGGAAACGCACCCTAATTTTTGCGGAGAAAAAATTACGTGAGATTTGCAGAGACCCCTCCTCTCCCCCACGTGAGATTTGGTGAGTTTAGGCTCGACCCCCCCCCCCCCCCCTCTAAATGCCTCACGTAATTTATGGACGCCCCCTAAGCACCGCTGATACTTGGCTACCATACAATGGACTGGGGGCGATCTCAGTGACAACCAGACCAGAGTAGATTACGAAAAGGCCATTTCCGACATTTGCCTCTGGCGGGAATCGAACCCACAACCACCCGATGCAGTGAGCCAAGCGGCCAACGCTCAAACTACAGCGCCAAGCGGTCGTCAAAATAAACAGGAATAAAAATAGTACTCAATAGGATAAACACCTAATCTACCTACTTATGACAGGATACTACCTACCTTCCTAGGTATCTTATATATCTTATAGTACTTTGGGTAGGTACACCGAACCTTTCCATGCTTAACCTAGTGGTAAAATAATAGGTTTCTTTGTATAAATAGTATTCATAACAGAAAAGGTAAGTGAAAAGGTACCTAAGTGTACCTTTTCCGTTTCCAACCACGTGTCTCGGCGCTGGTGTATTTTAAATTATTGTTTAAGTAGTCGAATACCATAAAAGTATCGACTTTTGGCAGGTTATCCGACTTAGCTTGTTGAAAACTTTCCTGTAAACTCGTTTTGAGGCTTAAAACACGCTGCGCACGAACAAGACAACCGAACCCTAGCGCTAGCCGAGCACGTATCAGCCCGCGTGACGTCACAGCGAGTGCGGCGGCCGGCGCGGCCCGGTCAGGAAACTTCGTTAGGAAATTAGTCGTATCTTCGTTAATTTTTGTCGTAGACCAAAAATTATTGAGCTGTATGTTATAGAATCCTTAGCTCTATAAATCTGCAGTTTCAACTAAATTCGTTACGGTAATTCATTCTTTTATACTACATAATTAGGGGTGGTTAAATTAGACCTCCGTTAGATGACTTCTAATGGTATTACCAATTTGAGCATAGATACATATTGTTCGCAGTTAGGGCCTCCACAGACTTGCTACTTTTAGCATCGGCGATCGGCGATTTTGATGCTGCGTCTCGCTCGTTCGCGCTCGAAGAAACGCGACGCAGCATCGATACGTCACAAAATCGCCGGTCGCCGATGCTAAAAGTAGCAAGTCTGCGGAGGCCCTTAGTAAGTGGTTAATGATGCCTATTATATCGTCATCAAACCACGATGTTCCACCCATTCGAATGAAACGATTTTCTTCGTTGTTCTTGATGAGTGCTGAGAAATCGAATTCGGTCCCACAGTCTGTGTTCGGAGAGGTATAACCTGGGTCCCTTCGAATCAAGAATAAAGAGGCTATAACTACTGAGTCAGCGAGCTCATAGCCAGCTGCAATCACTGGTCGGTAAACGATCGGAGGTTAAGCAACGCTTGGCAAGGTCAGTCAGAGATAGGTGACCATTTAGTGGCATTTGACCTGAGCGTCTTTGCGCTTCGGAAAACACGTAAAAGGTCGGTCCTGGTTGTTGTCATCTAGGCAGCAGTCGTTAAGCCTAGTCAGAGGCCTTCGGGCGGCTTCAACAACTCTGACACCAGGTTGGCCACTAACCATACGCTAAGAAGAAGCGAGTTACATCTTCAGCCTCATCACAACTTTTCATCTGCCCCTCTAGACAAGTGGCTGACGTCTACAAGCGTTCCTTCAAATCGCTACGCTTCATGTATGGAAATGACATGTCACGTGATCTACATAGCGACTTATAATGTCATTTCCATACATTGTGAAGTCTATTCTATTCGATTAGCGTCCATGCCACTTGTCTAGGGGGGCTGGAGAGATAGGATCAAACGCCGACCATTGCATAATGAAGTCTAAACATGATCTAAGCTAATTTATTGCTTCACGACCGCTTGGCTCAGTGGTTCGAGGGTCGGCCGCTCGGCTCACTGCATCGGGTGGTTGCGGGTTCGATTCCCGCTAGTAGCAAATATGGAAACGGCCTTTTCGTAATTTGCTGGCATGGTGGTCATAGTACAAGCGTTGCTTAGTTCGGGACCATACAGTTGGTGTAGAAGTCTGGCGATATTTATTTATTATATTCCAAGTACATTACTATATTTATTGACATTATGATAAAGTTCGTTAACGCAATTTAGTTTGTTAATCAATAGAATTAGCATCGTTATCCATTCAACGGTTAAGTTTAAGTTAACTTAGCAATCTGTTACTTAGATGATTTTGCTATCTCCAGATAGATAGGAGCATGTTATATTTAAGCCCGTGACCGTATCGGTAAGACGATTGCGACGCGATGGCGATTTCTATACAAATTTTCGCTTATGTGATATGTGATGTTGTCTAGTAAAATCACTGTTTCGGAGACTAAAATCTAATTATAATATGTAACCCACAACGTAGGTAGGTACAAAATTGGTACCTAACTGAAAATACCCACTAATCATTTGTCATCATGATTAGTAATACGATCAGAACGTACCCAGACGAATTTTCTCGGTAACGATAATAATATCTAAAATACCGTAATGAGTCACAGTCAACTACCTACTTATACCTACATAAATTTAGCTATCATATTATTTTATGTCTAACTAACATATTTCAATGTAGTCACCTTGATACGAAATACCAATATTTTCAGAGCTAGATCCTAGAATATAATTATATATATTATCACATCACCAACCAGAGCTTTGAAGTAATCTATACAATTAATAAAATTGCAGTGTCTGTATGTAATGTACTCACTAATAAAAAAAAAGGAATTTTAAAAATTTGTGTCTTTAATTTTTTTTGCCAAGTCGGCTGCACCGCTATTGACGGGACTTTCATTTTACAAAAACAATTAGGGTTCCGAGCAAAAATAATAATACCCTTTAAATTTCACGCTGGCGTAGCAATGGGTAATTTTTTCCAAAAATTTACGCGTACGAAATCGCGGGCACAGATAATAAATTTCGCCAGACGTAAACACCAACTGTATGGTCCCAAACTAAGCAACGCATGTACTATGGCTACCTTACAATGGACTGGGGGCGATCCCAGTGACACCCAGACCAGGGGGCTTACCACGACCTCTTATCGCGATTCAATTATAGGAACGTTTTAACGATTCAGCGACTTTTTGTGCAATGACGTACCTTGTCATGACAATAAGAAACGTCATTGCACAAATGGCCGCTGGAACGTTTAAACAATACTGCTATAAGAGGTGGTGGTAAGGCCCCAGGGGGCTTACCACGACCTCTTATCGCGATTCAATTAAAGGAACGTTTTAACGTTTCAGCGACTTTTTGTGCAATGACGTACCTTATTGTCATGACAATAAGAAACGTCATTGCACAAATGGCCGCTGAAACGTTAAAACAAAACTGCTATAAGAGGTGGTGGTAAGGCCCCAGGACAAATTATGAAAAGGCCGTTTCCGACATTTGCCTCTGGCGGGAATCGAACCCGTAGCCACCAGATGCCGAGCGGCCTACGCTCTAACCACTGCGCCAAGCGTCAGTAGTTGCGACTAAAATGAATTGTAATTTTGTAGACAAGAATTGGCAACACTTATGTAAAAATCTCGGTCAAGGTTCTCCTTTCTTCTTGTGTTTGATTTACAGAAGCCATTGAAACTAAACATAGTTTAGAGCTCGCAATTATAATAACCTCTTCTTTTTATTCATTAGCCACGTCCAGATGTCGCACATGCCGTGCGAGGCTGCTCACCCACATGCCTCGCGAAGCACGACGTTTGCCTCAAACGCATGCCACGCGGGGCAAATGCCGTGACAACTGACACTCTAGACAGAGAAGGGTATAAATACCCGAGCAATCAGTTTGACATTATCGTTCTGTCTCATGACTATGCCAAACTAGGCGAGGCAAATGTGAGTACTCAGAAGGGCTAGACAAGTGGCATGAACGCTAATCGAATATTAGAATAGACTTCACAATGTTTGAAAATGTCAAACGTCGCTATGTAGATCAACAACAAGTTGCTGTGTAGATCACGTGACTTATGTCATTTCCATACATGAAGCGTAGCGATTTGAACGAACGCTTGTAGACGTCAGCCACTTGTCTATAGTCTGATTTTTAATTAGACGAAGTAAACTGACAGGTGATAATGTCACTTTTCGATATAAATAGAACAAATAAGGTTCAAATTCATAGAACAGTGACATTTTTAGCTGTCAGTTTGCTTTGTCTAATTCAAAATCAGACTAAAGCCCTTCTGGGCACGCAGGGCGCGCATTTGCCTCGCGCGGCATGTGCGACATCTAGACGTGGCTTTTGAAGAAAGACAGACTAAAATTTATTGTAATATTGAGAGTGCGATAACAGATGTGTGGATTTTGCTACATGTAGTCGTGCGCTGGAGCAGAGTTTAACGATTGCCATGTTCTTCTTCTTATCGTATGGTTAGTGGCCAACCTGGTGTCAGAGTTGTTCAAGCCGCCCGAAGGCCTCTGACAAGGCTTATCGTGCTGCCTAGATGACAACAACCGGGACCGACTTTTTACGTGCCCTCCGAAGCGCGGGACGCTCAGTTCAAATGCCACTAAATGGTCACCCATCTCTGACTGACCTTGCCAAGCGTTGCTTAACCTCCGATATTTTACCGATCAGTGATTGCAGCTGGCTATGAGCACCTCATATCGCTTTATTGCCATGTTAGAAGGTACAATATCTTCTAAAATAATAGGTACAATGCGATAACCTAAGATTGCTACCTAATAAGTAGAAAACATGTTTTGAACTTGAACCAACTTGTTTCATAAACATGTTATTCTTCTGTTATCTGTACCTACATAAACCGATTGTAATACCTAAGTATTGTGTTGATGCTTTATTTCAGTACAACTCCACCAAGCCTACTAGACACTCGGGTACAAATATCAAACGATAATTAGTCAATGATTCCGCGGTCCATCCACAAAGTCGTGAGCTTGGGCTAATGCCTGGGCACTCCTGTGGCAGTAGCTCCCACTACCTGGTGGAAGGACCGCGGAATCATTGACTTATTATCATTTGATATTTATACCCGAGTGTCTATTTGGCTTGGTGGCGTAGTACCTACGTAAACAGGTAATCTGTATTTCTGTTAACCCGGTCACTGCGCTGTTACGTGGGACAGGTATTTCTGTGACAGGAATGTATAGATGGGCTGCCAACTTCAGTGTTTACTAAATGGGACACCAACGCGGAAAAACTGGGACATTTTGGTTTAATGCTGAAGAAAATTTCATGAAGAAATTAGTGCTATATACCTATACAGGGTGAATTTGAAATCATTAGCATCCTTTTAAATTATGACTTTAAAAACTTTTAAATTATGATGAAAATATAATGAAAAAATATTGCTTGAGTAAGCAGATAAGCAAACCAGTTAACTGTTAGACCTCATCCGGGTAATATTTTTTTGTCAATTGATTTGTTTATTAATATTCCCTAAATATTCTGAATCATGTGTAGAATCACCGTTTAAAAGGATGCCCATGATTTCAAATTCACCCTGTATATTTTTATGTGACTAAGGTAGCAAGCAAGCGGCCGGCCCGCCTGATGTTAAGGTGCTTGCAATACTAAAGGCATCGCTCTCACATTGCTGACATGAAAGGCATTGGGACAGAGGGAGGAGAATGGAGATTTGGGCTTCCGGCTCTCTCACTCATCTCACGCAGCTGTAATAGCTACCTTACGCTGATTTTCTGTGAGAGGGTGGTACTACCCCGGTCGAGCCAGCCCATATATGAGCTGCAGTCAATTGGCTACAGCTTAGCTCTACCGCCAATAGTACACTTTATAGATATTTTCATGAAAAACAAAACAACAAACTTGTTTATTTCAACCATTTCAAAGAAACGCAATTATTTAATATTTTTATTATATTGCTTGTAATCACAGATAGGTAGGCAGACGTAAACATTAGTATTGCGATATTACGTCAGGCATATAATGATATATAGCGCGAACTCCGCAAATATTATGTACAATTCTGATAACATTACGTAGGTATGTATTGAACAAATAACTTACGTAATTTTGATCCCGGTAATATGTAGGTAAGTACTATAGGTAGGTACATCATCATCATCATCAGCCTATTGCTGTCCACAGCGTACCGTCCAGCAGTATATCTGTTACAAATCTCATTGAAATAAATTTCGTATAGCCTTTTAGTTTTAGCCTAGATCTGGGTGTCACTGGGACCGCCCCCAGTTTGGGATCATAATAATAATAATTTAGCCCTTTTAATGTCCCACTGCTGGGCATGGGCCTCCCCTCAATGCGAGGGGGATTCAGGCCATAATCCACCACGCTGGCCCAGTGCGGGTTGGTGAATTTCACATGTCTAAAGACATGCAGGTTTCCTCACGATGTTTTCCTTCACCGTAAGCAAGTGATAATCTTAAAGTTATGATTCACACATAGATTTCGATTAGAGGTGTGAGCCAGGGTTTGAACCCAGGACCTTAAGTCCGCAAGACGCGTGCTTAACCAATCGGCTACCACTGCTTGTTTGCTTTGGGATCATACTTTTGCGTTATTTATCTGGCAATTTGCCATTTATTACTAGCGACTACAATTACTTCTTATCAGTCAGGTGTTATCAATCCCGGATAAACCCAATTCTACATTATCAGCTAATTAATATGCCGATCGCGATGACAGTTTTCAAATAATGTGAATCATAAAATTACATCACCCGATATCACATACTTCAATTATGTACTAGACTTTGATATTTGATAAGAAATCATTTATGTACTTACTTATACAAACTTTGATTACTTGGTAGGTACCAATTTTTGTTGATCATAGTTCTTGTTATTTAAGGTGGTAGAGCCAATCTGTAGTCAATTGCCTGCAGCTGATATACGGGCTGGCTCGACCGGGGTACTACCACCCTCTCACAGAAGATCGGCGTAAAGCTATTACAGCTGCGTTTCGTACGATGAGTGAGAGAGCCGAAAGCCCAACCCCCCTACCCCTCCCTCCGTTCCACTCCCCTTCAGGTCGGCAATGTGCGAGCAATGCCTTTGGTATAGCAAGCATCTACAGGCTAGGTCCTTATCATCAGGCGGGCAGTACGCTTTTTTATGTTTTTATTGGTGGTAGAGCGAAGGTGTAGCCAATTGATTGCAGCTCCTATACGGGCTGGCTCGGCCAGGGTAGATTAGCGTAAAGCAGCTATTTCAGCTGCGTTTCGTACGATGAGTTAGAGAGCAGGAAACCCCACTCTATCACACCACATCCCCCCATCAGCTACACCGACAAAGCTCTTGGCAAGCCCAACGATGCAGATTTCCTCACACTGAGAAAAAAAATAGGTTAAATGCAAAACCTAATGTAATGCAAAAAGTTAGTTAAATACTACCTAGTTTAGGTTTTCTGAACCTAACGAAAGGTAAAAGTATTTACCTACAATAGGTTCAGAAAACCTAAACTAGGTAGTATTTAACTAACTTTTTGCATTACCTCACAATTAGGTTTTGCATTTAACCTAATTTTTTTCTCAGTGCAACAAGAACTAGGAATATACAAGTAAGGCGCTCATAGCCAGCTGCAGTCACTGATCAGTAAACGATCGGAGGTTAAGCAACACATGGCAAGGTCAGCCAGAGATGGGTGACCATTTAGGGCCTCCGCAGACTAGCTACTTTTAGCATCACCGATCGGCGATTTTGATGCTGCGTCTCGCTCGTTCGCGCTCGAAGAAACGCGACGCAGCATCGATACGTCACAAAATCGCCGGTCGTCAATGCTAAAAGTAGCTAGTCTGCGGAGGCCCTTAGTGGCATTTGAACTAAGCATCTGCAATTGTACATGCTTCGAAAAGCACGTCAAAAGTCGGTACCGGTTGTTGTCATCTAGGCAGCAGTCGTTAAGCCTTGACAGAGGCCTTCGGGCGGCTTCAACAACTCTGACACCAGATTGGCCACTAACCATACTATAAGAAGAAGTAATGTTGGTAGTTAAGTGATTAAATGGAATGAGGTCTTTCAGAATTATCAACCAAGTTTATGTTCAGCCTGATAGAAATGCTATTGCAATCATGAGTTACGTGGTTGCGGATAGAAAATTTTAGGGTCTCCAATCTTGTGAACAATTTAAACTTATTATGCTCGATCTGTCATAGATTCGCGACAGGTCGAGATGACATTCGGATTATGAGCTTTTTGCAGAATAAAATCCGAATCAAAATTAACAGGACCCGATAAATAATTAAAATGGCCCACAAATTTATTAAATTAATAAGAATTATTCTGTTGCTTTGCGGGTCCTGGTAATTTTGATTCCGATTTTATTCTGCAAAAAGCTCATAACCCGAATGTCATCTAGACCTGTCGCGAACTATACGTCTGTGAGTAAAAATTATATGGTAAGACTATGCACTTAGAAGTTTCTTCTGGGAAAAATGTAGGTAATAAGTTTACATTCAAATATTTAGTTAACGTGAACGTGACGTTATTCGCTATAGAAACGGGTTTCAATAACGAAATTTATAAAATCGGTTCAACCGTTTGGGAGCTACGATGCCACAGATACACACGTTAAACTTACATCATCCCTCTATTTGCGTCGGGGGTTAAAAATATAATCAAAAACATAGATAAAACAAACATAATTATATTAAGGAATGTATAAATTAAAAACTAAAATCTATACAAAATACTGACGCAAGTTACTCACGAATCATCTTTAGCATTGAAATTTAATGATATTTAAACACTTATAATTAAGTACAGATACATTATATGTTAACATACAGAAGCACCTCTGCCTACCCACACACGTCGTAATGATATAATAACCGTTCATAACCGTATCTCAATCACATTTAAACATTTCTTCTTTTCAAGAATACCAATTAGCTATGCAACTGGCTTAAAGGTGGATAACACAAATAATCGTCGACAAATTTTCAGCGGTCCATAGCACGTCCGCAACGCGCGACATTTGCACGTCGAATGAACGAAATTTCACTGTCGGGACGAGCACACCCTGTTGCCGTCTCACTCGCTCTTGGTCGCGTGCGAGCGGGAACGGAGATGTTCGTCCGGGCAGTGAAAGAGGTAACTTCACTCGGCCGTAGTGGTGGGGATGACTTCGCCGCAGCCGAGGTTGTGTGTGGGTTCGAGGATGGGGAGGGGCGCGTTCGGTGCTCGGAGCTTGGCTGAGCTCAGCTCGTTGCATTGAACCCACAGTTCCAACTGAAATAATTGATAATAATACACCTGTTAGTAAAAAGAAAATGATTTCGAACACCTGATGTTAAGCAGTCATTGTAGTCTATAGATGCTTACAAAACCAAAGGCATCGCTCGCACGTTGCCGACCGGCCCTAAGTCGCTTAGCCATTGCCATTGAGCTGCTATAGTGATCGACCCTCTGATTGCTCGGTCAGAATCATCCGACCAATCAAACGGTCGATTACTATAGTAGCTCAATGGCAACGCAGTTCAATGGCTAAGCGACTTAGGGCCCTGAAAGGGAGCGGGACCATAGAGAGAAGAGATCTTCTTATTAGATTTCCCTATGAAACAACGCGCAACAATTTGCGCGGGTGAAGGGGTATTAGATTCCGTCCACTTCTTTATTTTCTATCTACCGATGAATAGCAAAACTACTCGCATCGTTCCATGTCAATGTTACTACGTAGTTAAACTTTTTCCCACTAGATGTCACTAAGTGTAGGATGGTAAGAGTGACGTACAAAGTGTCGCCATCTAGTATCGAAGAGAATTATATTTGGAATACGAACGATGCCAAAGAGATGTGCACAGGACGAACGCCGGTAGTATACTGACTTAAGCCACGCCTACTGTGATGACGTCAAGATCTAATTCCCCCCCCTTCCCCTCCCTCCATCCCACTCCCCTTCAGGTCGTCAATGTGCGAGCAATGCCTTTGGTATTGTAAGCATCTATAGGCTACGGTAACTGCTTAACATCAGGCGGGCCGTGCGCTTTATTGCTACCGCAGTCCTATAAAAAAAAAAATGAGTTAGTGTATTAGTCATAGTGCACAGTTGCTTAGACGGTCTCCTCTCTATATCTTCTCCGTGAGCGGCACAGAAGGAAGGGACGGGAAGGAGATGGATGATACCTCTGGCGGCATCTTCCCCGGCGGCTGCCTGCAGGTGCCGGCGCAGTGCAGCTGCAGCAGCAGCTCCGCGATGGCAGCGGCGGACGTGTCGATGACCCGCTGCCGGCACACTGCCACCGCGTGCACGAACCCGCCGGGACCCACGAACTCGTGCTCCATGAACACGGTCTTGTCGTCCCAGTATATCGCCTGGAAGGAACATTTCAAGGTCTTCACTTTATTTTCTTCGGTATGCCGTCGCTTACGCCAGTGTCAAGTAAAAAAATATTTTTTTTTAGCGGCGTCAAGCACAGGAAGACCTTTAGCTAGGCCTAAATTACCCCCTAAACCCTATCAGTAAATTGGCGGATACTTTACTGATAAATAACCACTTTTGTTCCAATTGCCCAAACTCACTCACACATTAAGTACACATTATCAAACACACAAGTTGTGGAAATTAAAACAAATTTTTCACGGCTTTTCCACTTCCCGCCAAATTCCAGGTCTTGACTTAAGAGGAAGGTCAGAGTTCACCAACACACTGACGGACAGTTACAGCAATAAATGGATTCTCACCAAGCGCATAGAGGCGCCCATACCTAGCTGCAATCACTGATCGGAGGTTAAGAAATACTTACTTGGCAAGGTCAGTCAGAGATGGGTGACCATTTAAAGGTATTTGAACGGAGCGTATCTGTGCTGCGGAGGGCACGGGAAAAGTCGGTCGCAGAGTTACCATCTAGACAGCAGTCGTTAAGCCATGTCAGAGGCCTTCGGGCGACTTCAACAACTGACCCCAAGTTGGCCACTAACCATACAATAGATAGAAGAAGAAAAAGGAGAATTTAAAAAAAAAAAAATTTAAAAAAAATATGATGGACTTACACTGCCATTACAAATCACTTTTGTTCCTAGAAATGCTTTGAAAACCCATTTTAAACTAGCTAAAAATCTCAATAAATATGGCGGGGTATAGTCTTACCTTAGAAGTAATGGTGAATCTGGTGAACGGCTTGAGAAACCGCCTGTATCTGATGGTGGCGGCCGCCTGCACCACGGCGCCGCCCGCCGCCTTGATGTTCGCGTATAACCCGGTCCGCTCGTAGAAGTCCGCTCTAGCGAAGTCCAACTCCCGGAGGTAGCGAGCGTTGTTCATGTGGTAGAGCAGGGTGTCTATATCGCTGATGAGGCACCACACTGGAAATCACAAAATGTAACTTATTTTTTACCCGACTACGGAGGCGTTATGATTTTGACCGGTATGTATGTATGTATGTATGTATGTATGTATGTATGTGCATCTGTTCCCACCTAACTTCCAAACTACTTGTCGTAATTTGACAAATGAGGTATCGTCAGAAGCGGCTTAATGGCGCGCTGGTTATAGGATATGTGACGTCACATAAAATTGCATATGGCGCCCTCTAGAGGACATAATGTCATGAACTAAAAAAAATAAATTTTTTGATAAAACCGTGTGGGGTATCAAATGAAAGAGCTTGATGAGCACATTTCAAAAATATATATATTGTTACCTATAACTCCAAAATAATTAAATAAAAAGTAAGTTTAAAAACTAAAACCCGACTACTGAAAAATCGCGCTCTAAAAAGTATGAAACAAGAAAATATTCGCATCTAGAGGATAGCCGTGGTCCGTGTTCATATGCCATTTTGCCCTAAAGGACCTACACGGACCACGGCTATCCTCTAGATGCGAATATTTTCTTGTTTCATACTTTTTAGAACGCGATTTTTCAGTAGTCGGGTTTTTTATACTGGGTGAAATCGAAATCGTGGGCAATATTTGAAAATATGACTACACATGAATATTTTGGGAAAACAAATAAAAAAATCTATTGATAAAAAAATATTGCTCGGGTAAGCAAATAAGCAAACCATTTAACTGTTATACCTTACCTGGGTAATAATTTTTTATCAATTGATTTGTTGATTAATATTCCCTAAATATTCTGAATCATGTGTAGAATCACCGTTTAAAATATTGCCCACGATTTCGATTTCACCCAGTATAGGCCAAAAATCTGGACAAGTGCGAGGAACTCACGCTCAGAGGGTTCCGTAACAGTTTAATAGGGATTGAAAGTTCAAAAATGCTGAAAAGTATTATTTTTGTTTGTAATAAGAAGCCAATACTAATTTTCATGCCTCTAGACCAGGGATTCCCAAACTATTATGGGCAAGAGACCCCTTTTCCAAAATAAACTGATACCGCAGACCCCCATAGCCAAAGTACTTTAAAAATCCTATCTCTAGTTTTATTCCTATTGATAAAAAAAACTTTAAAATACTTAAAAGGTAATTATTTTTTGAAAAAAAAAACTTTAAAATCTAAAAGGATGAACAAATCAAAAACACTCAATGTGATTCAGTCATTCTTATAACAAGTTGGTACACGTAACACAATTTATACAGTATCATGTCGACCCCTGGAAAACCGATATCGACCCCTTGGGGTCAATATCGACCACTTTTGGAATCCCTGCTTTAGGCTCTAGCTTAACACACGTACGGCAAACAAACGTACGACACGCCTGATGTTAAGCGGTTACCGTAGCCTATAGATACTTGCAATACCAACGGCATCGCTCGCACGACCTGAAGGGGAGGGACACTGAGAGGGGGAGGGGAGGAGGTTTGGGCTTCCGGTTCTCTCACTCATCGTATGCAACGCAGCTGTCATAGCTATTTTACGCCGTTCTTCTGTTAAAGGGTGGCACTACCCTGGTCAAGCCCATATATGAGTTGCAGTCAATTGGCTACAAGCTTGACCCTACCACCAGGTAGCACCGGTACGTTATGACCATTTTTAACCCCATTAAGGGAACGGTGCCTGCCGACGGACGGGACAGTGCCTGCTAGTGCGACGACAAATAGGGTTGATGAAGAACGAATCAAAAATGTCGTCCCCTACCTTCGACCTCAGTAGTGTCCATGATGCAGCACTTCTTCTTGAAGTACCTGGCCTTGGCGACGGTGTACAGCATCCTTGCGAAGTAGGCCACGTCCATGGAGCCGTAGAGCAGCAGCGCCCCCGCCACCATAGCCGCCGCCCACCCGGGCACGCACACTGTCCACATTGTCACCTAGCCTGGAACACCACGGGGGTAAAATGTTTACTTTCGAATTTTAAGTACGTTAGGTACGATGGCGATGAACGCGGCAGACAGCAGACGTCAGTCGGTCTCATACAAATTGTAATGCCGTCTGGCGTGTTCGTCGGAATCGTACCTATAGGGTGAGGCCCCATCTCGCGTTGCGTTGCGTCGTCGCAAGCACATCATCCTCGGCCGCTTCGTCTCTCGCCCGTCAACCCGTTGATCCGTTGCAACGACGCAACGCAACGCACTAATGGGGCCTCACCCTCAGGCCATTCGTCCACGGCGGTAGGTACCGCCGTAAACAAGAACATGGTTGAAAAATTTATGTAATAGTCTTACTGCATATAAATAAAATATAACGTCACGACTTTTGTCCCCATTGGGGGGTAGTCAGAGACTTGAGTGGCCATACACCATCACATTGTGGAGGTATTAAGTCAACTCAAAGCCTAAGTTTCACCAGATAGTCAGAACCCAACGTGACAGGTGGTGAACCTTATCGCCGTGTATAGGAACTGACTATTACCTAATCCCGAGGGAGGTAGGTTTCCTCACTACGTTTTCGCAAGTTGCCGACCTCAAGGGGGGTGGGATAGTAGGAAGAGTATTACTTCTGGTTAAGAAAATAAGTTTGAAACTTTAATTTCAAAGGACATAACTTAATCGATAGTAGGAAGGTAAGGGCTTAAATCTAAGCTGCAATAGCCTGCCTGACCAACTTCAAGCGAACGTTTCCAAGGGTGAATAAAATCGATAAGACATAAATAATATAGATACATAATTAGATACATGTTACTTGGCGCAGTGGTTCGAGATTTGGCTGCTCGGCTCACGGCATTGGGTTGTTGCGGGTTCGATTCCCGCCAGAGGCAGATTTCGGAAACGGCCTTTTCGTAATTTTCCCTGGTCTGAGTGTCACTGGGATCGCCCCCAGACCATTTAAAGATACCCATAGTACAAGCTTTGCTTAGTTTGGGATCATTCAATTTGTGTTTGTCTGGCGATATTTATCACTATCACTACATAGTATAAAACAAAGTCGCTTCCCGCTGTCTGTCTGTCCCTATGTATGCTTAGATCTTTAAAACTACGCAACGGATTTTGATGCGGTTTTTTTAAATAGATAGAGTGATTCAAGAGGAAAGTTTTAGTATATAATTTGTCAAGTTTTGGTCGCGATAACCGACATCCACGCGGGCGAAGCCGCGGGCATCAGCTAGTTTATTTATAAAATCGAGTATTTGGGATTGGTGCCGATCTATCTTCTTACTTTTACAGTAGGTAGACTTGGCATACTAAGATTGATACCGCCTCCAAGCACAAAGGGGGCGTTCATAAATTACTTGAGGTGAATTTTGAGATTTTTAGACACCCCCTCCCTCCCCCTCTAATCTCACGTGAGATTTTTCAAAAGCCATATTCTAGTAGAGAAACATGTTTAACATAATGTAAGCCCAGTTTTCTCGCAATTTTAGACTGTTTCTTGAGGTAAAAAAAAATTACGTTTGATTTTCCGAGACTAATTCCGAGAGTAATTTACTTTAAACCTCATTTTCCAAGAGTACCATTTTGGTGTTTTAGCGTTTTTTCCTTTCCACTGACGATGTAATCTATTATCATTATGAGATTGTTAAGATGCACGTGTCTTACCTAATCGTGTCTAAGTGAAAGTATCTACATCCGGTGTTTTAGGTTATTACTTAGATACCTACTTAATTAAATTTGAAAGAGGTATGATTGCTTTATTTTAATTAACAAAGACCTATTTGTCAGATATTGAATTCCCTACACTACGAAGTGGAATCCGGATATACAAAACCACATTTTTATGGCCTAGGAAGGCATACGGCCCATCTGATTATAAGTGGTTACAGTCGCCAAGGACATCTGCAACTTAAGGCCCGCCACATACATAGGGAATTCCGTAAAATATCGAATCGGGGTTTCCGAACGCAGTAAATCCATCCAAATGTATGGACGAAGGAGCAGACGAGCTGTCGGCCTTTTAGAGACCTGTAAACATGCATTGTATGCATCTTGTAGTGCAAAAGAAAAACTTCAGGACGGATATCATTGAACCTCTAATTAGATACTCTGGTAGTTAATTGGTAGATTTTGGAATCTGGAGCAATATTGCCCTTTACGTAAAACAGGTTGTAACTAAGGTTCGTGTACCTATACTAATGTCTGTACACCGGGTTTGGTTGTCAAATAAAAGGTGGTATATTTCACTATATGTTGTATTTAC
Source organism: Drymonia ruficornis (assembly GCA_947859195.1). NCBI lineage: Eukaryota > Metazoa > Arthropoda > Insecta > Lepidoptera > Notodontidae > Drymonia > Drymonia ruficornis. The sequence goes on along the minus strand of OX401929.1, from coordinate 6,188,282 downwards.
GTTTTGGTCACTTTACAATGTTAGGTACACCTTAGTTAATATTTAATGTTCGTAATTCGTTGGTAAAGTTTAGTCTTACGTGGTGTCGGCTAGGCGTGCCGGGAACGACTGGCGAGCCCGCGCCACGCGCTTACAGTTGCTGCGTAAGCGGTATGGTAGGTATGAAACAACAAGGTAACAGTTAAGATAAACATAAGACATATTTGTCATCCAAGTACTGAACTATTATTTTATACTGCCGTTGCGTAAACAGTTCTACAAACACTTGGGTCAAGGGAGATGTTTTATTTTCCTGTTAATCTTCGAATTATACTGGTTTTACTAAGGTAACACGCAAAGACAGCGTGAGTAAAACTGACTAGAGCAAAGACATTAATTCGGAGACACGTGACAGTCCAAAATTGTAAAAAAAAAAAAAAAAATACAACGTCACGACTTTTATCCCCATTCGGGGGTAGTCAGAGGTTTTTGAGTGGCCATCCACCACCACATTGTGGAGGTATTAAGACAACTCAAAGCCCACGTTTAACCAGATAGTGAGAACCCAACGTGACAGGTGGTGAACCTTGTCGCCGTGTATACAGGAACTGACTATTACCTGATCCCGATGGATAGGTAGATTTCCTCACGATGTTTTCCCTCACCGTAATCGAACTGTAAATTATGTACATAGATGAGAATTCATCCATTGGTGCATGCCCCACCGGGGATCGAACCTGGGACCTTCTGATTGCTAACCCAACGTGTTCGCCCCCTAGGCTATAGTCGCTCCAAAATTGTTTGTCCTACTAAAGGGAGTACTGGACACAGTATGACTCAGTTGCTCGCGGAAAATAATGGATTTTCTTTTTTAATGGGACTAAGGTGGCAAACAAGCGTACGGCTCGCGTGATGTTAAGCAGTTACCGTAGCCTAAAGATGCTTGTAATACAAGGCATTGCTCGCTCTTTGCTGACCTGAAAGGGAGTGGGACAGAGGGAGCGGAAGGGGTGGGGTTAGGCTTCCGGCTCTCTCACTCATCGCACGAAACGCAGCTGAAATAGCGACTTTACGCCGATCTTCTGTGATACTTGAACTTGGCCACCAATAATTATTGAACTTATGAATGAAGTTTTTCAGGAAACAGAATAGGTACTGTTCCTAAATGTTCCATGATGGGAATTCTTAGTCGCCTTTCACGAAGGATATGACTGGGAGTGGTATTATAACCCATTATTGGTTTATTTAGCACTTACTGTTTTATCTGTGTTTTTCGTAGAGTAAGCTAGAGTCACCCTTTACCATAACGTGTGTGCGATGTGTGTACCTATATCACCACTTCCTAACTCTACCCAAGTATAACATCGATTTCGAAAAATCCAGAGGTTTGAACCGGGGTTTGAACCCTGGACCTTAGGCCCGCAAGACGCGTGCTTAACCAATCTGTACTTATAAATATTTTAAAACATGTTAAAGACCGCCATACCCACAGATTGGATTTTTGCTATTAACTTATTTTAAGTACTACTATACAGGGCGAATTTGAAATCATGCGCATCCTTTTAAACGGTGATTCTACACATGATTCAGAATATTTCATCATCTCAGCCGAAAGACGTCCACTCCTGGACATAGTCCTCCCCCAAGGTTCGCCACAATGACCAGTCTTGCACTGCCCGCATTCAGCGGATTCCCGCGACCTTCACCAGCATATTTAGGGAATTTAATCAACAAATCAATTGATATTATTTTTTGCCCAGGTAAGGTAAAATCAGTTAACTGGTTTGCTTACTCGAGGAATATTTTTTTATCAATAGATGTTTTATTTATTTTCCCAAAATATTGTGAATCATTTGTAGATTCATAGTTTAAAAGGATGCCCATGATTTCAAATTCACCCTGTATAGGTGCAATATCTACCTATTTACATTACATACTTACGTGAAAGAATTTAAAAATTATTCAATATTGGTAAGTAGGTACTAAGTAGGTATTGATGAGTTAGATACACGACGGAGTTGAGTATGTAAATAGTTAGGTAAGTATTAAGTATGTTTTATTCGCCACGCAAAAGACTCTAATAAATCAGTATGAAATAACAATTTAAAATACAAATAGCCACTCACCTTCGATAAGCCGGCGCGCACGAAAAAATTAAAACTTCATTCTCAAACTGTTAGATTTCTAGAATTTAATACGTTTCTACGATAAAATAATATATATAATCGTAATTATTAAATAAAACACAATAAATAACACACAAAACTTGTTAAAATAACCTCAAGAATGTACGTCAGCGTAATTTTTTTCACGATTACGCCATGTCAGTCCGAAATGCGCGCGCAACTCGATCGATAGACGCTTGGTGTCTGCGACGCTAAGTTTATACAAAAAAGGTTATAGCACCTACCTATGCCGTATAGATTTTTGTATGAATATAACAATAAATTATAGTTATACTTATAACCGGTCTCATTATTTTTTTTATCAATAGCCTCGGCGCTTTATTATAAAAACTACTTCTCACCGCGCAAAGTACAGCCGAAACAATGGATTGGTTGTACGTTGCGCGCTGCCAGGTTTTATCGTATGGTTAGTGGCCAACCTCAGAGTTGTTCAAGCCGCCCGAAGGCCTCTGTCATGGCTTAACGACTGTTGCATAGGTGACGACAGCCGGGACCGACTTTTTACGTGCCCTCCGAAGCACGGAGACGCTCAGTCCAAATGCCACTAAATGGTCACCCATCTGACCTCGCCAAGTGATGCTTAATCTCCGATCGTTTACCGACCAGTGATTGCAACTGGCTATTTACATAAAAACTAACAGTAGATAACTTATTATCACGGCCATAATTCCAGAAGAGTTGGTTAGAGAGATTCTAAAAAGTTCAATCAGTAGCCCGATTCACGTAAGGGGCCGTCCATAAATTACTTGAGGTGATTTTTGAGATTTTTCGACCCCCCCCCCCCCTCCCCCTTGGTGAGATTTCGTGAGATTTTGCTCGACCCCCTCCCTCCCCCTCTGATCTCACGTGAGATTTTTCAAAAGCTATATTCTAGAGGAAAAACATGTTTTACTTAAATTAACCCAGTTTTTTTTGCAATTTTATACTGTTTGTTGCGGTAAAAAAAATTACGTGAGATTTTTCTCGACCCCCTCCCCCCCTAAATGCCTCACGTAATTTATGGACGCCCCCTAACCAAAACCGTAACGATATCTCAGCGATATAGTCGTTGATAGCCATCGCTGAGATATCGTTACGGTTTCGGTTACGTGAATCGGGCCACTGAAAGAGATCTTTCAATATTTCAAACTTTTCAGGAAACTTTTGTGGGAAATGGTCCATTGTGTTAATGCATGTAGACGCCTTTAACAATTTCCACAAGAAGAATGGGATACCAGTTTTTTTTTTTTTGTAGGACTGCGGTGGAAAAAAAGCGTACGGCCCGCCTGATGTTAAGCAGTTACCGTAGCCTATAGATGCTTACACTACCAAAGGCATTGCTCGTACATTGCCAACCTGAAGGGGAGTGGGATGGAGGGAGGGGGAGGGGGGGGGGGTGGGCTTACGGCTCTCACTCATCGAACGAAACGCACCTGTAATAGCTGCTATACGCCGATCTCCTGTGAGAGGGTGGTACTACCCCGGTCGAGCCAGCCCGTTTATGAGCTGCAGTCAATTGGAAATCTGAATAATAATAAATAAATAATCTGAATATTCCTGTAAATAAAAACGCACTACGCGTGGGATTAACTATGGTAGGTACCTACCTATTTCATTTTGTAACTAAAAATGAACGAACTTTTTCCAAAATGTCCGATTTTTTCACGACTTTTTACAATTTTACCTACTGCCACTTTTTTCAAATTTCAAAATGGTGTCGAATACGAATCGTTGCCGATTTGCCGATATATTTACGTTCGTGTTGCCGACCAAATGCCGTCCGCTACCATCAAACGAGACGCCCAAACGACAAAGTAAGTACCTACCTATAAATCGAAAGTCGTTGATCGTCGACGGGCCCGTTAGCGTGGTTGGCGCGGAGGCGCCTTTCACGCTGCAGGTCGTAGGTTCGATTCCTACCCGGGACATGCATTTGTGTTCATGAACATGTCTGTATGTCCGGAGTCTGGGTGTATATGTATATTAAGTATGTATTTACAAATAAAAAAGTAGTATATGTAGTAATATCAGTTATCTGGTTTCCATAGTACAAGCTCTGCTTAGTTTGGGATCAGGTAACCGTGTGTACAAAAATGTCCCAGGATATTATTATTATCCCAGGATATTTATAATATCGTGGGAACAATGCAACCAAACCGAAATATTTTTAGCCAATTTACAATGGTTTTACAAGGCATTTCTAGGAATGAAAGTGATTTGTATACCCAGTGTAAGTACATCTTAACTTGTCTATTAATAATTTGAAAGATAACTCAATATTACATTCAAAACAACTAGCTTTATACTTTGGGACCAAGCAAGATACCTACCTACGGTTAAGTAATTTTAATAGTAAGCATGTGCCAAGATAAACTGGTCAGTCAGTATCCACGTCACTGGCACGGCACGCAACGAAATGTCGGTGACCTCGATGTATCGCGCCTCTCTTTCCCACCTACACTAAAAGAGCGCGATAGCACTACACCATCCGATACGAGAAATACGGATCGAAAACCAACCAGTGACGTTCCGGACGTGGGAATGTAAACAGTGGACAAAATGAAAGAATTTAAATACAGTGTTATACCATTAATTGATAGTGTTAGAGAACGGCCATGCTTGTGGGATAAGACCTTAGAGGGTTATAAAGATCGTGTCGAAAGAAGGATTGCTTGGGAGGAAATATTTAACATTCTGGAGGAGAATTACGAAGATATGACGCCGGAAGACAAGAGAACCACGGGTAATGAAAACAAACTTGACGTTATTAGTGCGTGTCCGTTGTCACACGATTTTGTTAGGCCCGCCACATACATACGGAGTTCCGTTTCGAATTATCGAATCGGGATTCCGAACGCAGTAAATCCATCCAAATGTATGAACTTATCACATACGTACGGAATTTTTCTGTTTCGGAATTCCGAATGGTAGCCTGTGCGTCCGGAATTTTCAGAACAGAAATAAACGTATGGTGTGTGTTAATGATGAGCTGGAATTCCGTTTCGATATAATTTCGAAACGAAATTCCATGTGGCGGCCCTTATTTATGGTTTTCTGTAGAGTCTTGCAACTTGTCCGGGGCAATATGTATTTATTAGTGTGTAATAAGTAGGTACTGAACTGAAGTTCCAAAGTACCTACCTACCGCATGTTTTCATAGTTTTTGCTATTGGAAAAACGCCCATTGTCAACAGCCTCTCTGAGGTTCCAAAAGGGTTGTACCCAGGGTTTTAAAACAAATTTAAAAAACCTATTGTCAACAAACTAAAAAACTGGCCAAGTGCGTGTCGGACTCGCACATAAAAGGTTCCGTACCTACCACCGTAAAGTAAAAACGTAAAAAATATCAAGTTTCTTGTATGGCGACAAGGCGACAAGGTTCACCACCTGTCACGTTGGGATCTAACTATCTGGTGAAACGTGGGCTTTGAGTTGATTAATATGTACCTCCACAATGTGGTGGTGTATGGCCACTCAAGCCTCTGACTACCCCCGAATGGGGATAAAAGTCGTGACGTTACATTTACATTTATACATTTTTTCTTTATTTTTAAATTTTATTTTATTTTTAGTATTTGTTTTTGTAGCGGCAGTAGTAATACACATTCTGTGAAAATTTCAACTCTCTGACTACTAAGGTTCGTGAGATACAGCTCGCCGATAGACGGACGGACGGACGGACGGACAGATAGACGGACAGCGAAGTCTCAGTAATAGGGTTCCGTTGGCACCCTTTGGATACTGAACCCTAAAAACCCAGTTGTTGTTGGTTGTAGGGATGGCGACTCTTTTCGAAAAACAGATTTTTAAATCTATTCGAATCACAATCTAATCTAATCGATTCACAAAAAAATCGAGGTCTTATAGATCGATATCTCAAAAATTGTTTTTTTTCGAGTTTGCATTTGCAATGTAAATGCAAACCATTTTTATGGTTAAACTAAAAATACTTTTTATTATTTCTAAAAAATTTCTAAATTTTTTATTATTTATATTTATAAAAGAGAGTCGAAGGAAACTTAGCACACAGACACACACAGCCATCTCGCGAGTTTTCGAATAATTAAGTGAAAATCTGTTTTATTCTATAAGTGACGTGTTTGAGCACCATGGAGAATAGAATAGAGTAGCTGCATAAGCGACACCAACCGGGGCACATGGTAATAATATAACTCTTCATGATGAACTTTTATAGGGGCATGTAACGCTAACTCTCATTTAAGTTCAGGCTCCTCTACTGCATTCTGCATATTGAGTACATTCAACTGACAGTAAATAATTTTATGGTTTTAACAAAACGAAAAAATCTAATGTTGATTTTCTTGGGTGAAATATCGATTCAGTGCTACATATCGCTAAAATCGATTTATCGCCATCCCTACTTGGTTTGGTTGTGTCACTTGTGAGTTGTGTTGTGTTGTATTAAATTTTTTAGGCCGATTGATAGTGCGAATTTCGTGTTTACGGGTCTTTTTAACGATTTTGGCATTGTGCTTAGGAGGATTTTGATGATTTCGTTAGACTTTTGTGATGCCTGCCACCGTGTATATTATACCTTCATGTCGTATGACCGTCTACAACGAAAAGCTATTTAATTTTCCTACTAACGAGATATTTTAAAAAGAGTGGCTAAAACGAATTTCACCGCATTGCCCACAAATCTTGGAATTTTCGGCGGAACAACTAAGAAAAAAAAGTTTGCGCGAAGCATTTCGAACCCCAGTTCCTTACGAGCAAAAAAAGGCCCTATAATGCTTGTCCTACCCTAATAACAGAAGAGGAAATTATAACAGGACTATCTACTATGCCTATAGATCCTGAAGGTAAGTAATATTTGATTTTGATATGGCATCTACTTAAGTGAAAAGATTAACACATTTTGAACATGTCTCTAGATAAATTATTTTTCAAAATAAATTTGACACATGCTGAAAACTAGTTTTAACCGTAATGTAATACCTACACCATCTATGTATACCAATTACCACTTGACAATCGCATGACGCAGTGGTGCACTGCCAGAGGCAAATTTCGGAGATGGCCTTTTCTTAATTTGCCCCATTCTGGGTGTCATTGGGATCCCCCTCAGTTATTGTACAGTAGGTAAATATTGGTTGTACTATGACAACCAATATTTATAATTTATTTACTTACCTACTTTATTAACTATGTAACTCTATTTCAGCTCAAGCTCAAGTTGATCAGATCTATTTAAAATTAATACCAATAGATCACACATATTGTAGTAAATTATTAGAACCAAATAGACCTGAAAGAGAAAAGCTAGAAGAGAACAACAGGATACAGGCACCTATCAGTTGAATCAACTGCCTGCCTGATAATAAATAATAATAATAATAATAATCTTCAACCTGATAATCAAGTGCTGATTCATGCTGATCAAAGTGATTTGATATCAACAACCGAAGAAAACCCACTGCCGTTAGGTAAGGATATATTTTCCATGAATATAAGAAGGAGTAAGGGCGAGGCTCCATCTACGCGTTGCGCTGCATCGTCGCAAGATTTTGTACTAGCACGTCATCCTCCCCGCTTCGTCTCTCGCCCGCTGAAACCTGCAACGACGCAGCGCAGTGCGTAGATGGAGCCCAGCTCTACGGATTCAACATGATGGTTCAAATCATGTCCCACCAAAACTCAACTGGTCTCAAAGCCCGCTTAGTCTGTGGTTGACCGTAAGCACGAACGCAGCTAGCTCAGCATTGTAATAACATTACAAATAATTTCTTGAAAAAATATACAGTTTCAAGTCGAGTTAGTAAAATAGCAAGACATTATAGATCTATGTAAATATTATTCCCAAATTGGAGACATAAGAGTGCTGCCTTAATTTACCGAGGTATGTTGCCAAAGGTTTAAAGGAAAGAGTAGCTGCTACCAGAGTTGGGCAAAAATTAATTGCAATTAATTAATTACAAATTGCATGTGGTGTCACAATTAACAATTAATTTTGATTTGTTTGTCCATCGCGAACAAATCACAATTAATTGTTAATTGTAACATCACCTGCAATTTGCAATTAATTAATCGCAATTAAATTTTGCCCAACTCTGGCTGCTACCCTCTAAGATATTACATGCATCATTTAGTGATATGTAACAAGTCATTTTATTAGTACGATAAATAAAAACAAAGGTAAGTATTACATTCAAAATGTTTCGCAATGCAGTGAAGTATTACCTTACATACCAAATCAATTAGGTTTACCTACACATTCGATAATTCTTGGCTAATACGGTATTTCTGATTTTTTATAATGATTACAGGTAAAGGAAACAATCGCAGTGTGGTGAGGGCTACCGCTGAAAACACAACAGATGCAATAGAAGTTTATGACAAACTTTTCGACAATTGTCATTTTAACTCCGACCTATTAATTTGGTCAAGAGCAGCCAAGCATCTGGAAAAATGAGGGCACCTCTCAAAATAAATGATTCACAAAAAAGATTATGGAAAAATGCAATTAAAATAATTGCAGATATTATAATATGTAGAAAACATGGAGGCACAAGAAATAAATATGAAACTACTTTAAAGAGTACACGAGAAAGTTTGAAAAGACTAACTGGCAGTTTGTTTCAAAGTGTGGACCGTTGAAAGTATCCAACTACCCAACTTATTGTGGCCTTTTCTGTAATAATGGATTGAACCAATGAATCCATGGCTTTAAATTGTCATATAAAAGGGTAATTAAAATTAGAAACATTTTATGAGGATAAGATTTTAAACGGTTAGGCTGCACCCATAAAGTACTGCTAAACAATCATTTTGATTGAAATTGATTGCATTTTTTATTGGTGTAAAGCATAGGTTCCCAAAGTGGGCGATAAGGCCCTCTCGTAGGCGCTGCAGGCCTAAAGGGGGGAAAGAGTCTACACAACGCCCCCATTTTTTTTCTGGGTCTCTTACCGCCCCCTTTAGGCCTGCAGCGCCTACAAGGGGGCGTTATCGCCCACTTTGGGAACCTATGGTGTAAAGGATTAATCAAATATTGGGTTGGGAGCGTTAAGCATATTAGATGCATGAGGACTTGATGATGTCCAAGCATTAGCCTGTAACAATTTTTGAAATATAAGAAATATAAAAGCAATAATAAAGTTGTTTTATTTGGCAAAACCCATGAGAAATAACAACCAATAAAAATAAACTAACTAATAACTATTCTATCAATTAAAATGACCGATATCGAAAAACCGGTTAATAATAATAATAATATCCTGGGATATTTTTTACACACGGCTACCTGATCCCAAACTAAGTAGAGCTTGTACTATGGAAATCAGATAACTGATTGATATACTTACATTTGTAAATACATATTAATATACATATACACCCAGACTCGGGACATACAGACATGTTCATGCACACAAATGCATGTCCCGGGTAGGAATCGAACCTACGACCTGCAGCGTGAAAGGCGCCATCACGCCAACCATGCCAACGGGCCCGTCAATGCATAATGCATAGGAAACAGCAGCGCCTCTACATTACGTGAGGCACAGCAAAGCGCCTCTAGCGGGTTTTCCCTTTGGATCCCAAAACTCCCCTTGCGTTACGGCTTTGGCCCATAGAAGTACCTATAGATAGTAGAAAATTCTTAAGCCGCGTTCCGAAGCAGTCTAAATATTTTACGTATTTATAGAAAGTTATGATGGATTTACAATGGCATTACAAATCACTTTTGTTCCTAGAAATGCTTGGTAAAGCCATTGTAAACTGGCTAGAAATCTCTATAAATTTGGCGGATGGACGGTAGCGACTCTATCGATAAAACTCGTAAGTAGAGCTGCTAACGAACAGTAGTTAGTTTTTTTCTTACAGTGTAGATTGATTCGAAAATGATTAAGTTTCATAATGATGTTATTGGTTAGGTATAATGTTGTGATGTAAAGTTTAATCGAACTGCATTCATAATGAAAGTATACTGCATATTGCATAAAGCGTCTGAGTCCGGTAAACTTGTTTTATTGTGTCTAAAAATATAAGATCTAGGTCGTATCGTGAGTCACCGACACCCATTGTCATTGACTTAAAAAATAATCGGTAGATATCAAAACTTGTTCAGAGTAGTATCTTTTTAAAACGTAACGTAGACGTACCTAGAACCTAAACCTACTCAGATAAGGGGCCATCCATTAATCACATCACACGTAAAGGGGGGGAGGGGGTCGACGAAATGTGACATTGTGTGACAAGGGGATGGGAGGGGTCCTAAGTTTTGTGACGTCACATTTAAAAATCTAATATATCTAAGTATTAAAATCGAAATTTGAATTTTTAACGAAAATTTCAGAAAATTATACAAAATATGTGACGTCACACAGGGAGGGGGGTCTCGTAAATGTGACCAGCTGTGACAAGGGGGGGGGGGGGGTCTAAAAATCATGAAATTTGTGTGACGTAATTAATGGATGGCCCCTAAATTATTTGTTTTACCTACATTAATTGATGTATTTATCAGATAGTACTTGTGCTCAGTGCACTAATAGAAATGCAGCGTTTACACGTCTATTATCGCAATCGCAGTTCGTCAATCGACAAGGCATTTTGGTGCGTGTTATATTGTAGATAAATCACTTAGCGTCTCGCTAGATAGCTCTTAATTTGGGGATTACGGTCACAATCAATCAATCACCCTGATAATAATGAAGCAGTTATTTAATAATTTTTTATCAAATTAATTTACGCAAACTCACCCACGATACAGCCAGCGAGAACTCTGCTGGCAACCTACTAAAGGATAACAACTAAAACTTGTTTTAATTAAATTTTATCAGCACTCGGCAGTTTCCGATTTATAACGAATTTCAATCTTATTCAGGAGACGTGGTTGTCCACTTATTTATAGCTATTCATAGATCTCTTTCGCAAGATATTTTGTCAATAGTACCTACCTACTGACTGAATATGACTGTACTACCCGCCTCATGTCGCCTATCAATACAGGCAAATTCATTTTGAAAGTGTCTACGGACGATGCAGTATTAATATCTTCCTTTACATTTACCTGGCTTTTCCTACCCTACACGTGTGCCTTGCAGTACTACAGGGCACTCCACTCGTTTTAATTTAAACTTTTGGAGTTTTCGTAGCTTGCGATTATGGTTTACTGCCAATTCTTTGCATGTGCCGAATTTATACATTTCTAAGTAACTAAAGCCACTAAGTATATTATGTACCTATAGCCTCTACAAGTCCCTCCCATCACTCACTTGTCGATTTTAGCCCCTTATTAGGTAACAAACGAGCGTCTTGGGTCTGAAACCTGCCGTCCCTAGTCACGGCCGGTCTATGCGGCTTATCGGCAAATCCAGCACTGGTCAATATTTAACCAGCCTTTGGACCACTGCCCCTACCACCCGTGGTCCAGCTGGTCGGACACAATAGTTGGACCTCGACCCCTGAATGCTTATCAGCAACACTACTTATTTCCTCCAAAGCACAGGAAGATATATTTTTGTTTAAATCTGTTATTTTTTACAGGAGAACTTATAATAAACAAATGGACGAACATTAGGGACACCTTCGTAAAGACGCTCAAAACGAAATCTGGCAGAAAGAAGAAGAGATACATGCTTTATGACAACCTCAAGTTTTTAACCAAAGTCACACCGGAGGAAGGCAACACAGAAACAGCGCCTGATGACCCTGGCACGATTAACGAAACCGAACCGGAGACTAGTTATGGATCCAGAAAACGATCGAAACAAAAAGACTTTGATGACTTAAAGCCTGATGATGAAGAGTTTACATCAAAAAAGAAGTCTAAAAGAACCTACATGGACGACATAGTAGCCTCTAAAAGGCACCGGAAAAGAAAGTCGCCGGGAATAGCATTTGAAAGTGATTCAGTTGAGGATAATGATAGTGTTCAAGTTGAAGAGACTAATAATGATCAGAGGGTCATGAATGAGGACGAAGCGTTCTTTGCTTCGTTACTGCCAACTGTGGTGAGATACAGTGAAGATGAGAGATTGGAATTCAGAATCGAGGTGCTAGGCGTGATGAAGAAGATCAGTGATAGAAAGAATGAAATATATAGTTAGTGAATTGACGTAAGTCCGATTGAAGAAATATTCGATGTGAATAATCCAAACTTTTTAAGAATTATAAAGACTGATTTGTGAATTTTCTTGGTATCCTTTTGCCATTCTTATTTTATTAAGTGATCTGTGGCCAACCGTGGGACGAATCATTAGCATGAGTACATCCTACCAAAGCTAATAATAAAATCACAATATTTAATAGATAAGTTTTAATGATCATTTATTTTCTTCTGTAGCCTTTTAAAAATAATGTTTACAATAATCAAGAAAACAATCTGCTTTAAAATAAAAAATAATGACGAACTCTTATACTCTAATTTTATTAGTTTACAGTTACATAATAATTTTAAATTTCTAAGTGAAAAATATAACGAACGAAAAAACGCATCAGCAATACTGTATTCTTATAATTGAGACAGTAATATCGTAAGTACCGACAGCTACAAATATTATACGAACAATAACAACATGCTGGGTATTATAAAAAATGTCAACTTCATGTTTTAGAAATGACAAATAAAAATACTTTTCCAAATGAAACAATACATGGAATTCTTTTCAGGATAAAATACGTAGTCGTAACACTGAATTTCTTTAATTTTTAGTGCCTTTAGTGGCGGCTGCGGCGCGGCCGCGGAGCCCCGTGGTCGCCGCGCCCTCTAATAACACTATCTTACGACTAAATCAAGTTGCCCTAGGGGTTACGTTACGACAACCCGTCGAGTGCACAGTTTAATTAATCCCAGTTACAATTTTCACTATAATACGACCAAAACAGGTCGGAACTCACTAAATTCACTAAAATTTAAACACCCCCTTTTCATTATGTACAAATTCGGAATGAATCTTGCTTGACGCGCGAACTTTATTGATAAATTCCCACTTTATTCTGCCGTTATTATATAGGGATAAAGAGACATTTATTATTTACCGTATCTAACCTGGCTCCTTATATACAAGCGGTACAATACTGCAAGACATGAAATGCTCGGCTTTAAGCCAATGAAGAGCCTCGGGACCCAGCCGGGTCGGCGCAAGACGCACGCTATATCATATCGGTATAGTGACTAGACGGTCCCCTAAACAAAAATTGGGGACAAAATTTATTTACAAGTTTTACACTATGGATATCAAATTCACACTAGCTTAACACGTCGCTACTATTTAAAGTGTATAGGTATATTTATTATTAGTATAATAATGACGCCCTTTGGAAAAGTAACGTAAGCACTGGAGGGGCAGTGCCGCATGTTGGCACCGAAATATTAAGATAAATGAAATCTCAAAAATAATTGAAAATCACCCGAAGGTAAAGCTCCCGTCGTCTTTTTATCGATCACTTTGTGCTGTGTCACATGGAAGTCGCTTACGAACTAAAGCTATGCGTTAGTACAATATTCAAAATCAAAAATATATCTGCTCCGAATCAAAATGGCAGCGCGCTAATGAAAAGAACTTCCTCAACGTCAGTCTGGCATAGTTAAAAAGGGCTATTACGTAGACTTTAATTCATCTACATCGCTAAAAGACGATTAAATTCACATTTGAGTATGGCCTGTTACACTAACGGAAACACTTAACTCTACTATTAGGGGTAACCTATAGAAAATACAATTTTATACAATCACATATCGATAGTTATGTATATGGATATAATACAGGAGGAAACAGTGTAACAATACAGAAAAAAAATCATCGCAATCCCACACTAGAAATAATAAACGAATTTGAACTCATCGGTGACGCAACTTAGAACGATTATCACTTAAAGGAACTGGCTAAGAAATATACAAAAGAAATACATAGCGCTTCGGTTTCGCCGTGAACTTAGCTACCGGTTATACTTATAAAATTATATACAAAACAATTCAACAACTTTTCATATTCATATAATACACCTAGGGAGTGAATCCTCGGGAGAGATCGAGTCAGTCTGGCGCTGGCGAGACTGAGTGCCTACTCTTTTACAAACGAAAACGAAATTTCGCGTATTTCCTACTACGTCTATCACTCATTCCGACATTTCTTACGAACGAAAACGTTTGACGTCTTTGTCGTCGTCGAATCTAAACGTCAAACAATTTTCGTTCGTAAGAAATATCGGAATGAATGAGAAACGTAGTAGGAAATACGCGAAATTTCGTTTTTTTCGTAAAAGAGTAGGCGTACTGATACAAAATGCCGCAGCCTCAACGTCAGGGTTCGAAATTACCAAGATAAATATAATTATTGATAACTGATCCGATAATGGCTGCGTCTACAAGCGAGCGGCGCGCCCGAGCAGTCAGTTTTGACGTCTGAACGCATAGACATATTATAACTGATGGCTCGGTCTTTGTGTACGCACCCAATTTTCGAACAGTCACAATAACTTCAACTTTCTTGTTTTGGCCGACACACAAATCAATCAACGTTTGGATAATCAAAATAGACGTTAAGTGACGCGCGTTCCGAAGCACACAGCCGTTAAATACCACAAATTGAAAGGTGAAAATTATCAAAGATCAATTTACATTAATCTAATGGTCACTTCGAACCCTGCTTATCGTACAAATCACGTTCAATTATGGGTAGTAAAATCCAGGGTGGGTTTCCTCTGGCGGGGTTTCTTGGGTCTTGGCGGGGCGGGCTCGCCGCTGCAGCAGTGGCAGCCGCGCTTGACCACGCCGCGGCCCGACGCGCGCCGCCGCACCTCTAGTCCTGGCGACCGCTCCCCGGCGCGCGTTTTCCCAGACATGCTCCTCTCTATATCGTTCTCAATAGTGTGGTACAAACGTTTCGGTGGGTACGTACGCAGTGGAGGATGGGTGTCGTCCGCGGAAGATCCGTCGCCGCTCGCGCTGCGTTCGATACCTCTCGCTTCTTTGATAACAGTATCCAGTCTCATGTGAGTGCCGACGCCGCTCGAATCCGTCGAATTGGTCTCGTCGAACGGACTCTTGCAGCATTTATCGCTGTCGCTGCTGAAATCCAAAGGTCTCCTGCTTTCAGAGCGTTCGGAGGCGGAATTCGACTCCCAGAATAGCTCGGTATGTCGTTCCGGGGAAGACCTATCGTCGTCGACATCCGCCATCGATTCTAAGGTCGCGTCTCTGGAGCTGTCTTCCGCTATCATTTTCGCGTCATCTCCCGCTATTAATCCCTCCGGTTCATCCATTAAAAATCTCGTGTCCCTCTTATCGTCGTCGTAGCAGACCCTTCTGATGACTTGAGTGGCGTTACCAGCGGAATGCACGATTGCGGAAGCTGTATTGGAGAGGTGTAGTTCTCTGGAATCGTTGAGTAAGTTGTCGAATCTGGTTAGGCCGTCGTCTTTGACGAGGACTGACGATAGATTGATGGTGTTGGTATGGGAGCTGGGTAGGGAGTTGATCATGTTATCGATGTCGTACTTGACGTTATGGACGTTGCTGTCGGTGGTCGCTTGGGAGATGACGGTGGTCTGCGGGGCGGTCATCAGGACGGTGCCCGGAGGCCGGTTCGAGTGGAATATCGCGGAGGTGATGTGACGGCCTTTTATGCCGCTTATCGTGAATGGATGCACCTGGAATTGATAATTCTCATGAAACGGGGAATGTTAACGGTTCAACTGCCTCATATCTACTTCGAGTGAGGTGCGGACCTAGATTTGGACGGTCGCAAGACGAACATTTTACTGTAATTAACAGTCTCAGAGCGCTATGTTATCACAGGTGAGTCTAGGGTTTTTAAAACGTCGATAACCACCAGGAAGACGTATGTATGATTATCCTTCTAATATAATAAATGCGAAAGTATGTGTGTGAATGTTTGTTACCACGTATCTCCATAACTACTAAACCGATTTTAATGAAACTTGAAACGTAGATAGTGCAGACTCTGGAATAAGACATAGGCTAATCTTACACATCAATTTCCACGCGGGCGTAGCCGCGGGTCACAGCTAGTTCTATCGGCGATTTATTCTACTGTGCATAGAAATTTGACATAACTTCCACATAATAAATGTCAAATTTCTATCCACAGTAGGGCAAATTATAGATAGATAGAATATAGATAGAAACTGGCCGTAAGTAATAATAATATCATGGGATATTTTTTACACATGGCTACCAGATCCCAAACTAAGCAGTGCTTGTACTATGGCAATCAGATAACTGATATTACTACATATACTACTTTTTTATTTGTAATTAATACTTAAAATACATTTACACCCAGACTCGGGACATACAGACATGTTCATGCACACAAATGCATGTCCCCGGTAGGAATCGAACCTACGACCTGCAGCGTGAAAGGCGCCATCACGCCAACCACGCCAACGGGCCCGTCAAAGTAGCGCGAATGGTGGATAAGCTCACCTCTGCATCGTCAGTGGGCTCGCTGTGGAAGGTGGTGTTGGGGTGCGCGCGGGCGAACTCCTCCTGGTCGAGCGCGATGGTGGCCTGCAGTCCATCCTCGCTCACCGTCACTATACCCACGTCCTCGAGGCCAAGGTTGAGGTCGCGGTGGTCGCCGTGGTCGCGGTGGTCGCGGTCGTCGCGCACGTCGCGCACGTGCTCGCGGCTGAGCAGCTGGTCGGTCGCGATCTGATCGTCCATGTCCGGTTGCGGGATCCCGCTTTGGCTCAGGAATGTTGGTTGCGCTGGAAGAGAAGTCACTAAAGGCTACACTGGAACATACCATTGGTCGTGCTATGAACGTATTGGGCACGTAAAAATCACGAAGAAGTATGCGATTTAGCCAACCTAGTTTTAGCGGCTTCGCAATAGATGTTTCGTATGAGAAACATGTACAGTTAAGTGTCTGGCAATATTTATTTATTTATTACAAGCAAGTTCACCTTATGTTTCAAAACCAACATCACCAATGATCTCGTCCAATTCAATACACCGTCAGTCAATACTCCTTATTAAATCGGAAACGCGAGCAAATAAGACGGCAAGGGGCATCACGTGGTGAGGAGGGGGGACGCACGCGGTGCGGGCGCAGGGGGAGGGGGTCTCAGTCACTGACACTTCCGCGAGCTAACGAGATAGGTATTGCTTTTACACGATGAAAACATTGACAGCATGGCAATCAGTCACAGCAGCATCACGCGATGGAAGTATAATAGACTAGCTTTTGCCCGCGACTTCGTCCGCGCAGGATATAAATTTAAAAAAATCCGTTTCCGTATGCTGGAACCCAAATCCCGTCAGTTTCTGGATATCCCGGATCCCGTATCTCATATCCCTGATTCTGTATCCCATATCCCGTATCCCGTATCCGTATCCCGTATCCCGTATCACGCATCACGCATCCCGTATCCCGTATCCCATATCCCGTATTCCGTATACCGTATCCCGTATCCCACATCCCGTATCACGAATCACGTATCACGTATCACGTATCACGTATCCTGTATCCTGTATCCTGTATCCTGTATCCTGTATCCTGTATCCTGTATCCTGTATCCTGTATCCTGTATCCCGTAACCGTATCCGTATCCCGTATCACGCATCCCACATCCCGTATCCCGTATCACGTATCCCGTATCCCGTATCCTAAATCCCACATCCCACATCCCGTATCCCGTATCCCGTATCCCGTATCCCGTAACCGTATCCGTATCCGTATCCCGTATCACGCATCCCACATCCCGTATCACGTATCCCGTATCACGTATCCCGTATCCCTTATCCCGTATCCCAAATCCCACATCCCGTATCCCATATCCCGTATCACGTATCACGTATTCCATATCCCAAATCCCGTATCCCATACCCCGTATAATTTTCAAAAACGCTATTTTTTTTAGTGATTATTTGTTACACCAATTTTCATAATACTAACTACAAAAATGACGAACTTCCATACAAACTTTCATCCCCTATTTTATCCCCTTAGGGGATGAATTTTCAAAAACCCTGTAATTAATATTGTTTATCTTTTAAAAGTCACGTAATCATCAATTTTCGTAGTTCCGACTTCAAAAAATTACGAACTTCCATACAAACTTTCACCCCCTATTTTAACCCCTTAGGGTTTGAATTTTCAAAAAAGATGAAATTATTATTTTTAATACGTAAAAAGAATCCTAAACACAAATTTTCATTATGCTTTCCTCAGAAATGAAAAAACTTCCATACAAACTTTAGTCCCCTGTTTTACCCCCTTAGGGGATGAATTTTCAAAAACGCAGCAATTCAAGTTTTTTATTTTTAAAAAGGAACCTAAATACCAATTTTCATAATTCTAACTTCAAAAATGACGAACATCTATACAAACTTCCCAACTAACTTTCATCCCCTATTTTACATCCTTAGGGGTTGAATATTCAAAAACGCCGAAAACCATATTTTTTATTTTTAAAAAGACACCTCAACACAAATTTTCATAATTCTAACTTGAAAAATGACGAACTTGCATACAAACTTTCATCCCTTATTTAACCCCCTTAGGGGTTGAATTTTCCAAAATCGCTTCTTATTGCTTGCCTACGTCACAAAATATATCTACTATCCAAATTTCATGTCTCTAACTTCAGTAGTTTCGGCTCGGCGTTGATGAGTCAGTCAGTCAGTCAGTCAGTCAGTCAGTCAGTCAGCATTTCCCTCTTTATATATTAGTATAGAAGTATAGATATAGATTATTACGCTGATAGAACTGATTTTCACTTACTTATAAGCAGGTCTAATTAAAAACAAATTTCCATATTACTAACATAAAAAATGACGGACTTCCAAGTGTTGTACGTTTTTTTATACTTGTCCTATTTGCTAAGCAAAGATGGCGTCCAGCGGGGCGATTGCGTAACTTTTTGTCAATGTTTCAATTGGTTTCCTATATAATTGACACAGGATGAACGAAACCAATTGAAACATTGACAAAAAAGTTACGCAATCGCCCCGCTGGACGCCATCTTTGCTAACCAAATAGGACAAGTATGAAAAAACGTACTATACCTAAACTTTCATCCTCTAATGATCCCTTTATGGGACTAATTTTCAAAGATCTTAGTGCTCACTTACGCCACATAAAGGACTCCTGTGCAAAATTTCACTCATTGCTTCTAAACCCACGGTCTTAAGTAATGCGTTGACTGTCAGTCACTTGTGGTTTTCTTATTAAGTAACAAAAAAAATAGATGCAGACTTCAATGAAAATTGGGAAAGGTCTAAGAAAGTCTTGATATAATAGTTAGTTACGTGTATGGGAGTGATGGCCGTGGTCTTGCGTGTGGTCGTGGGCGGGCGAGGCGGCGAACAGCAGCTCTGCCTCGGGGAACAACTCCGACGCCGACGGCGAGTCCACTCCGAGGTCCTCGCATTCCTCCGATAGGGATTTCTGAAACAAATACACATGCCATAATCAGAAGCTTTCGGATCTCTCAAGTCATACGAAACGCAGCTGTAATAGCTACGCCGATCTTCTCTGACTGAGAGGGTAGTACTACCTCGGTCGAGGTCGGTTGGTTCTACCACCAATGAAGTTTTACCAAAAAATGTACACTCAATGCACCTACCTCTACTTTTGCGTGTGATGTAATTTTCAAGACTTTTTGATGAGTTCCAAAGATCACACGAGCAATAATATAAGGGATCCCCAAAAAGATCACAAGCGATATAACCACACCTAGGCCTCTATTGAGCTGTCATGGTAGCATCATCAATAGCGTCATTTTGGGCAACCCTTAAATATATTAACAAAAAAAATTCGCCAGACTTACACACCAACCTGTATGGGTATGGTCCCAAACTAAGCAACGCTTGTACTATGGCCACCATACAATGGACTGGGGGCGATTCCAGTGACACCCAGATCAGGGCAAATTACGAAAAGGCCGTTTCCGAAATTTGGCTCTGGCGGGAATTGAACTCGCAACCACCCGATGCAGTGAGCCGAGTAGCTTATGCTCGAGCCTCTGCGCCAAGCGGTCGTCAAAAAAGGCTTATAATCTTACCTGTAGTCTTAATTCGTGTTCCAGTATCGCGTACTTGTGCCTCAGTGCCGCCGCAGACACGTGCGTCAGCCTGTGCTGCCGGTGCGACGTCCCGTCCTTTTTATGAACAACCTATATTAACAGATATCAATTTAATATCGGCCATAGATTACCACTATTTGGGGGACTAATCGGAATATTATTGGTCTACGGCAGGCGGGAAAAAGTAATTACTCGTCAAGTCAAGTGATGACTTGTTCTTAAGACACTTCTTAGCCAAAAACCTGTTTCACAATACCATTCTGACACAAGTTTCATACAATATGACAATATTCTATAGAGATTCTGTCATTACGGGGTTGTCGAACCGGTTTTTTGATTCGAATTTACTTAAGAATAAGTAATCACTTGTTTATGGATAGGTACGGGTGTTACGACTTGAGATCCACTCATTAATAAAATAGATTAAAACATAATAAAATTAACCATCAATGTTTGTTTTACATTCAAAGTAATATTTCTAATTAGTTTTCTAATATAGTTCTTGTAATCACGAGTGCGGCCGGTCCTTGGTTGTGTATCGTATCTGTGTACGTGTTAATGTGTGCGTTTACAGGCACGCACACTGTCACACTGTGCATGTACATGTCGAAACACAACCAAAGGCCGACCGCACTCGTGAATTGCAAGAACTAGAATTTTAAAAAGTTTTTAGTTCCTTTATAACACTAAGGGCCGGCGCTCACCGAGCGCCGCGGCATGCTCAAGCTTCTGCGAAATGCTAGGAGCATTAAATAAGATTCAAAATCATTTCCGCTTACAAATCTTTGACGTGCCATGCCGCGTGAGCGCCGGGCTTTAAGCTTCTACACGGTTTGATGAATCGCCCAAAGAGAAACGAAGCAATGTACTAGAAGAGAGACCTTTACTGATAGTTGTCTCTTTCTTTTTAAGCGGTAGATCAGACCGTGGAAACGAGCTAACTTATATTAGAAACGTATTCCTGACTTTGTCATTTCGCCAATATATGAGAAAGACAGCAATAGTTTAGTTGTTTTACATTTAATTTAGTCCGTGCACAACAGAACTGGATTTAAATGAGTTTTTGAAGCATTAAGCTGAATATTTAAGTATCTATAAGCCTACATTGATGATAGTTAACCGAAAATCAGTGGTAATGACGCCAAAGCAAGCCTTCAATATAGACATCGCTAGTTTTAACATGTCACTGATTAATCCTACATTCTGTAGTACACAAACAACGACTATTGCCGTCTTTCCCACACGTACACAATCTGAGAAGGACACAACATTGAGAGACATGTCAAACGAAGTTTAAGTACTAACAGAATGAGCGTTATCATAAACCTTATTATATAGACATTAGAATTAAAATTTGTATCACAACAGCTAATGAGTTCCAACAATGATTCCTATGAAGGGGACATGCGTAGTAATGCAGGTACTGACTCGACAATGGATAGTAAAGTTGTAACTTCGACATGCAAAAAATAAAACTAGACGCTAAAGTATGTATCCATAAGCCGATTACTTCCAAAGGACGGAAGTGATGACAAAATAAAATTACAAAGACTACTTGCTCTCTCACTTTAAAGTAGATTTAATTATTCGCTGAAGCAAATTGACAACTAGAAAAGTCACTGTAATAAGAACCTTATTTGTTCTTCTATCAACTTATGACATTATCATCTGTCAGTTTGCTCTAGCTAGAGAAGAACCGTTAGAGAAGCTAATGAATCCAGGATTATTTCCACCAGGGCGGCGCCACGTTGGAGTGGGCTGACATTGACATTTCTGACAGTCTATCTCGCAGGCCGCGATTAGTTTGTTTTGACACTGACACAAGTGAAGTGACAGCTAACGTCAACCCAGTCCAATTAAGCGACATCTTAAGAGCGATTTTATTTTCCATTAGACTATTTAATAATTCAGAGACATTTTACTTTAAATTCTTAGACATGAAGAAGGAATGCGACAATTAATAAAATACCTAGTACATTGCCCGTCTCAAACGTGCGGGGACGCCAATAATACAAAGTAGAAGCGACATTTTGCATTGAACTTCTCGTGGTTATTAAATTCGCCACGAAGAATGTATAGAATAAATCACCTATGCAAAGCCCGCGTTGCATGATAAGCAAGCAAGCGTAGTGCGCTTCGCCGATTTCTTACTTGTTTTATTTTTTTGAAGCAAGCATGGGAAGAGCATAATATCATCCATATCCCTCTGATAATATTTTAGTTTGTTTGACTAATATGCAGGTCGCGAGGAACCAATGGATGCAAGTGGCACAGGACCGGTCATTGTGGAAAACCTTGGGGGAGGATATGTCCAACATTGGACGTACGTCTTTTGGCTGAAATGATGATGAATATGCAGCATCCTTGTTCACAATGTTGGTAATCAAGCTATTGCTAATATTTTTAATATTTTGAAAGACAACAACCTGTGGCCTGTGGCATTTCTACCAACTCAATACTTAGGTATGAAACTTTTCGGTAATTATGTCATCATTGAGACTGCAAGCAAATATGAAAAAAGAAAAACATTTCTTTCAATCAAATGTCGCGTCTACATTGTAACATCATTGGCGGCACGCCCAACGAACGACGAGTAACAGAGCGGACAGAAAATAAATCGATGCGTGCATTCTACTAAAGAGGCGTAGGTACTAAGGTCTTTAGAGGTACAGCGTCAGCACTACGATACGAAGTTCGGTCCATGGTCACCTGGTGGTAGGCCTTATCGTCACAGTCTGACGCATCGATATCGTAACCGCATCGCGGCGAGTCGACCATGTACGACTTTTTCGAATCGACGTCGAACATCTTATCGAATATCCTTTGCGCCTCCATATCAGGACTGTACCGATCCGAGATGGAGTCCTGTGGTTGCAAAATGTGTGTCATACACGGATACGACGGCCGAGCTTCACAAATAGGAATTGTCGGATCGTGATATGAAATATTCTGTATAAATTGGTGAAGGCGTAGTCAATGATGCTAATTCTGTTCACTACTAAATTCCACACGACAAAAATATTTGTCTTGTCACGACAATGGCAATACGCTTAGTTTAGTCAAATTTAGTGTGTTTTACCAGAATTAGCACCGATATCGAACGAAAATTATAAAGGAACACTTGAGCCTATAGCAGTCTGAAATCTGCAGTCTATGAGTTGGTCCCTGAGGTAGCCACAATTGTGATTATTTTGTGAAGTATTTTCGTCTGTCACATTTCTACCTCAAAAATCTACTCAGTAAATCTGTAATTCTGATAAAATGAAGAATAAATACAGTAATTAAATAGTATACCTTTATAATTTTCTTTCTTTGACTAACATCCGAATACTGGATCGCAATTCAAAAGTTTAATTCCCAATTTTTTGACACGTCGCAATCGAACGGTGTCTTGGCGTTTGAGAAAAATTCCAGTATTCAACGGTAAGCATAAATTACATAAAATGAAAATACAGAAGAAATAACTTACAAGTACAGTCCGATCCATGTTGTCCGTTCGTCCGGTTTCCTCGTAGGTGTAGTCGTGTGTGTCGGCGGAGGACGGCAGATTCCACGGTTCCGAGCCTTCCGGACTGGACCCGCGGTCCGGCTTCGCGTCCGGCCGGTCCGTCCAGGGCGAGCTGTTCGCTCTGGTATCCACTAGCTCCGGAGGCGTCGGCGCTTGGACCGGCGACGCGGTACTGTCCGGCGGCTGGACGGTAGCAGCCAGGTTGAAAGCTTGAAGGTTATGCAGCGCCGCTGTTGGCAATCTCACGTGTCGCACTCCCGGCCGTGCTAAGACAGGCTTCAAACCAGCTGGACCGATCAGACGTTGCAGAAGTAGAGCGTTCGCTGTCCCTCCTTCACCTCCAACTGTCAGAAGCTTAGGTCCTCTGTTCGTGACTATAGCGATCTGCTGACCACCTTTCACCATGGACACTGGTAGAATATAGTTTGCCGGCATTAGAACAGCTGTAGCGGGTTTCCCGGCCGTACCTCGAGCTACTGTAATGGTTTGCCCATCAGCCATTATTAGGTTACGTTGGGGTTGCGGACGTGGTTGGCTTACCGGTATCTCATGGTCGAAGGTAAGCTTTTTGACGACTTTTCTAGGGCTATCTTGGGGAGAATGGCTGTCGAGGCAGCTTTCGTTGCAGTCGCCCGATGTTCCGCAACTGCTGTCTTCAGAGCCCATAGTGCGGCACGTGTCCTCGCCATGTATCGGGCTGATATCCCGTACTCCGGGTCGCCGTGAACTGCTCGAACTCTTCTTACGTTTCGAAGACCCGGATGGGTTTGACGGCGGGTTCGATCTTCGACGAGGCGCTGGTTTGTCTTTATCAGGGGAGTTCTCAACTTGCTCCTTGTAATCCGCTAGTATGTAGAGAATCCGTTGCATCGTCAGCTCGTCTTCGAGCGGCTTCTGAGCAGTCGTCTTCGGCGGTGCAGTATTAAGTTTCAAGGTATTTGGAGGATTCGAGGATGATGCTCTCTGCCTCGATTTGGATTTGGAACTCACTTTTGTGGGTTTCGACTGAGCTGGAGTATCCGAACTCGACGTGTCACTAGTGACCGTACGGGGGATTTGAATGAGAGTTGATGACGAAGAGTCCGCGACTCCTGAGGAATCTGGGGAGCGGACGAATGAGGACGTTATTGGGGCTGAGATTGTGGCTTTTCTGTTCACGTAAGCCACATTTATGGGTTGATTATTGCCGATGGAATAAAGAACCTGTTGCGTAATCTCACCAGACGTGGAGCTGGCAGCTGCCGCGCCGTCAGTAGTATCAGTCGACGGAGTATGAAGTTTAGAGAACGGAGTGCTACTTGAATTCGCATTAGGCTGTACAGTGCTCCTTTCTTTCACTTGCTCCAGAACCAAATCGAACTCCCTCAACTGCTCTAATGTTGAGGAACTCATCTGAGATTCTGTTGAGGACTGATTTTCGGTTGGAACTTTAACTTGCCTGGTGGTTTGAGTTTGGGGCAGTCTTATAGTCTGTTGGCCGAGTGGCGGAGCCGCGGTGAGCACCAACTGTTGATACACCTGTTGATTAGTGCCACCTATGACGTTTCGTTGGATTTGGAAGAAAGAAGGCCTAACCACTCTCGCTCCGGATACCATTTGAGGTGCTTTACTCAGCATAGGTAGTTTTATTCTCATTTGAGCCAACACTGGTTGCGGCTGAGGCGGGTGAGAGTTCTCATTTGCTCCCATATGCGTATTATTGTCTTCGTTGGAAACTTCCGTATTGGGAGCTGATTGAGGTACAATCTTGATTATAGAAGGCTCCATTTCTCCTTGATTCACAAATTTCACATCAGCCTGTTGTTTTTGTGTTGCATCATCGATCAGCTCTGTGCTTGGGACAGTTATTAGGTTGATGGTTTGTCCGCCGCCTATGTTTACGGGTATCTGCCGTGTGTAGATAACTCCACCGTGCATCGTTTGCAGGTTCATGGGGGCGATCGTCTGCTTAATCTGTTGTACCAAATTGTTTTGCGCTTGGGAAGTCTGAGCGGGAGATTTTCTAAGCAATAAAGGTGGGCTGCTTAATTGAGTAATATGCTCCAAGTTTATAGCGTTATCTGTAGATTGACATTCGCTTGTATCATTATTATTGTTCACGGATGATAATAGCGAGTTGCTGTTGATTTCATTTTGTTTTTGATTGCCATCTTGGAATACTTGTTTACCAAAAGCCTGGTTGAATTTCGGCAAACTTGTCGCTTTCTCGAGAATTGTCGTTTTATTTGTATTCGAGTTCTGAATAAATTTAGCATAATTTTCTTCGTATACTGAGCGCGATTTTATCTCTTGTGGAGTTAACGTTTCTTTGTTCGGAACGGTGTTAGCAGCGTTAGGTGTTGGACTTATGTCCTGTGAATCAACGGGTTTGGTGGGAGCGGCCTGTATATTAGGTGTTTCAATAGGTTGCAGACGTAAAACCATGCTTCGTTGATGGGGAGCATTCAACTGTATAGATTTCCCATCCGCCGACTTACAAACAAACTGGACCATTTTCTGTTCATTAGATCCTTGGACATTCGTGAGATTTGTCAGAAGGTTAACTCGTTTGAGCAATTGTCCGGCACTGTTTTTCTGATTGCCCGTGTTAACGATATGAAGAAGTTGATTGCCTCCTTGTTGTAGGCCAGCATCCACTAGAGAGAGACCGCTGAAAGTGTTCGTTTGAGACGTTGGCGTACCATTTGATATGGGACCTGCAGAGTTGCTCTTATTCTGGACTATATGCAATACAGGTGTACCATTTGGCGTGCTTATTACGGACTGCTGCGAGTTATCGACTAATGTTATTTGATTCCCCGAAGCATTTTTGCTCTGAACTATGTGGAGGACTTGTGGTGTTACTGAATTGTTTTGAGTCTGTTGATTATTTTCATTGACATTGGTCTGATTTAAAGGGGGCGGGAGTATCTGGGCTAGAGCTTGCTGGAGAGACATCGCATTTATGGAAGTCGTTTTAGGATAAGTGTTCGCAACAGACGTGGTAGTATTGACGGCGCCTTGACGTATATTCTGTGATAAAATATTAACCAAAGCTTGGGCTCTGGTGTCTGTTATAGTTTCAGATGTAGTAGTGATGCCAGCTGCATTCATAGCGTGGGCGATTTGATCAGTCTTTTCCGATGACCCGTTATGTTGTTTTTGTTGTGGAAATGTATCAGAAATATGTTGCTTTTCCGCCGATTCTAATACAACATCGATATTATTGGTATTATTGTCTGTTGCAGTGTCAACGTGTGTGTTAACATTCGTAAAAGAGTAATCTATGTTATTCATATTATTTTGGGATTCATTATTGTCGAAATTATTATTTTCAAAATTATGTTCATCATTTTCGTTGAACTCAGGATTATCTTCGGGTAATTCTTCCATCAGTTCAATCTTGACAACTGATTTTATTTCAGTCTCTATAGGTATGTTGTCATCGGCCATGTTCGAAGCTTCTTGCGACTCCATAGGCATGGATTGGTTATGTTGCGTGTAATCATGCACTAAAGGCAGACGCAAATCGGCCGTTGTTAGCTCCGTATACTCTGTTTTGATGGCCGATTGTGGATCGTCATTAGGGCTGTTTTCCTCGGAGCATTGAGACGGGCTAACGTTGGAAACTTGAGTAACACGAGGATCACAAGTCACTGGATTTTGCGCTGCAGCACTAACAGCCAGTTGACCAACCTGTACTACCTGTACGACGGCCTCTACAGGACCGGGCTCAAACAATTCTGGAACGTTGAGACCAAACGGAAAGGTTGAAGCATCATATCCGTCGCGATCTTTCTTATTTTCTTCTATCCAATCATAGTTCAATTCAATTTTCGTCTTCCTAAAGAATGATCTCACTCTGTCTCTCAGTTTCATATAGGTGTGGTGTCGTTGTAATTTATCAATTTCATCTTTGGTGGTGTTGGTAGTGTTGTTGCTACTTTCGGACAATAAAAGCGGCTGTGATTGTTTTACGTCCGACAGAGTCGCAGCCGAAAATTTTGAAATATCATCTCCTCCTTCCAAATTTTGAATGACTCTGTCGGACCCCTCACCAAAACCCATATTGAAATTAGTTTCGTTGATGTCGCTATAAGAATAATCGGTTTCGTTGTACTCGGCAGCTATTTCTTCAGCTAATGTTGATTCTTCTTTTAGATTGGGAAATGTAGGTTCAGCTGGAGTTTCCACATCTCTGAATAAATGTTCATCTACTTCATTTTCGGTTTGAGATACGTTGCTACTAAAACTTTGAATCGGCCAATCGCACATAACGTTATGCACGTTTATGTAATCTTTATGGAACGGTAGGGAATAAGAAAATTTTATAGAATTGAAATAGTCGAATAAACATTTGAATTGCGTTGTATAAGCAGTTTCTTTTATAGCAGCAGCAGTCGATTTCGGATAATCAATGCCTTTGCCTTTTCTATACCTCTTCTCGCAAATTTTTGTATCAGTCATATCTGCCTTACGCTTCAAACTTCTTCTATTTTTCTTTTCATAAAGAGGACTACAATTAATAACTGATTTAGTATGTTCTTTTGAGTAGGTGATTTTAGGGACGTTTAATTTGAAATCTTCATCGCTTGAATCGTCACCTATTATCCGAATAACTTCTTGGAGGTCGTTCGCGTCACTGTCACATTTATTAGATTTTGATAGACTTACAATTGGAAATACGTAATATGTTCCAATTTCGGGATCTTCACACTCAATGCCTTCTATTAGTGTGCTAGACTCAAGGCTCGAGCTCGACATGAGCTGCCTACATTCATCTCCAGTGGATATGTGATCATCTTCTCCACTTTTATCTAGAATGTCAACGCTATCAATGCTGTCGTTGAGGTCATTTTCTTTCTGACTTTTCACTTGCATATCAGTTTTGATGGGCGTTTCTTTCTCATGCACCTCGGAATTGACTATTTGAGACCTAGATTCAATACCCGACCAAAACAAATCGGGATCACACCACATTTCATCAGTATACAAGTCGACCACTACATTTTCTGATCCATTACTCAATATTTCATTATCATCTCTTATATCCAGAGTATTATAATTGGCAGTAGGAATCATATGAGTAAATTCTTTGTCGGAACTTTTATCTGAACTGTCTTCAGTGAATTCTAAAAGATGATTTAACTTGTTACTGTCAGTGTATTCATGGTCGCGAATGTTCGGAATTTGAATGGGATTAGATGTTTCTTTAGTATCTTCATTGGGATTTACTTTGTGATTACTGTTAGCATTTAATTCTATTCGATCTCCAACGACGTTCTCACGTGGCTTTTCATGTTGTGGGGTAGCTTCAGCAATTTCCACAATTTCATTATCAAAATCTTCTGTATTGTGGCCATCTGCGCTGGCACTACTTACTTCAATATACTCGCCAATGGTTGGGCTTTTCGGGTGTATTTCTATTTCCGTAGCAACATCTATAGGGTGTGTCATTTGTATCTTATTTTGTTCACTAGTAGATTCGTTGGCAGCTTTGTTATTTCTAATATTACTGTCAGTCGAAGCTACGGTCACTTCCGTGAGTTCAAATGAAGTGTTATCAATGTTTGCGGCCAAAGAACTCTCATTATCATCAAATGATACCATAATCTCTTTAGTCGGCGGAGTCTGTACTTCAGTTGTTTGTATGATCTCCTGGTTATAGTCAAATGCTACCTTCACTTCTACGATATGTTCAATTTGAGTGGTATTTTTTTCATCACTACCTTCGTTGACAGCGGTATTGTTATAAATTTCATTGCTAACATTCGGTGTTTTAACGAGCAAATCAGTACTTTCTTCTATGGTTTCATTAATGTTTGTAACCTCGTAACCAATATCTTCGTCTAGTAATACCATATCTTCTTGAGTTGTTTCAATATGTATCTCACCTACTACGTTATCCCGGTCAATGTTTATTGCTGTAATTTCTTTTACGCTGTCTTGTTCAATATTACATTCCTCGGCAGGGGTGTAGTCACAAATTTCCTTATCATCCGATGCAGTTTTATCGATGGCCGTTTCAATAGGTTCTAATTTGGTTTTATTAATGTTTGTAACCACGTACTTATCATCTTCATTTAGTAATACCATATCCTCTTGAGTTGTTGCAGTTTCAATCTGTATCTTACCTACTACGTTATCCTGGACAATGTTTATAGCTGTAATTTCTTTTGTGCTGTCCTGTTCACTATTACATTCCTCGGCAGAGGTGTAGTCACTAATTTCCTTATCACAAGATGCAGTTTTATCGATAGCCATTTCCATAGGTTCTAATTTGGTTTCATCAATACTTGTAGCCGAAGGCGCCTCATGGTTATCAAGTAATTCTACGGCATTAGTTGTTGGAATTTCAATCTGTACCTCGCTTATTTTTAAGTCATCCTGGTTAACGTCTATTGCTGTAATAACCTCTTTAGGCTGATTACTTTGTTCAATACTATTTTCGTCAGCAGCTGTATAGGGAGTTATTTCATTATCATTCAACGAACTTGCAGCAACAGACACTTCAGTGCAGTCATGTACGGGTTCATCAATTTCTATAGTCGAAGTAATTTCATTATTACCAACTAATGCACGATCATCTGTTGTCGTTGACGTTTCATTTTGTACCTCATTGTTTAAATAGCCGTCACTATCGTTAGTAATATTGTTTATTACAATTTTCATATCATCATTACATTCTTTGAGATTGTCTATATTTACACAATCCACGTCATTTATTGTCTGTGATATTTCTGAGATATTGCGATGTAATTCCATATTTTTATCGTCTGAACAACAGCTGATGGTCTCGCTTTTGTCATCTTGCTGGACTTCTAATAACGCATCAGTTAAATCTGTCTGAGAAACAGTAGTTACAAATTTTTCATTGTGAGGTTCTATAGACTGGGCTTCATTTTCTTGTAGATTGTCGGGGATGTGGTCTGCTGCACAACAGCTGATCATCTCGTTTTTGTCATCTTGCTGGACTTCTTGTAACTCATCAGTTACGAAATCAGCCTGAGAAACAGTAGTGGCTGATTGTTCATCGTGAGGTTCTATAGACTGAGAATATATTTCCTGTAGATTGTCGGAGTTAAGGTCTACTGCACAACAGCTGCTGATTTCGTTGTCGTCATCTTGCTTGAATTCCTGTAACTCATCAGATACAAAATCAGTCTGAGCAACAGTAGTGACAGATTGTTCATCGTGAGGTTCTATATACTGAGAACATATTTCTTGTAGATTTTCGGAGATAAGGTCTGCTGCACAACAGTTGATGGTCACATTTTTGTCATCTTGCTTGACTTCCTGTAAATCATCAGTTACGAAATCAGCCTGAGAAACAGTAGTGACTGATTTTTCATCGTGAGTTTTTATAGACTGAGCTTCATATTTTTGTAGATTGTCGGAGATAAGGTCTGCTGCACAACAGCTACCGATCTCGTTTTTGTCATCTTGCTTGACCTCCTGTAACTCATCAGTTACGAAATCAGTCTGAGCAACAGTAGTGACTGATTTTACATCGTGAGTTTTTAGAGACTGAGCTTCAATTTTTTGTAGATTGTCGGAGATAAGGTCTGTCTCAACATCATTAGTTTTTAAGGATTCCATGTGTACCTGAGCCATTATCAATGGCTTTGAAACGTCGTCTTGATACATATTATGAAGAGTACTATTGTATTCTTTAACTTCACCAGTCATTGATTTATCATAACTATCGTGAGGATTATTCTCCTGTACCAATCTTTTACCATTGTTCAATTTTGATAACTTACTCATTACACTAGTGTCAAAACTTGTTGATTTTCTTTTACGTCTGGGGGTTCGATATTTTAGTACCGAACTGATTGGTCTCATTCGATCTATGATATGATTATTGTCTTGAAAGAATTTAGATAATATTTGTAGGAGGCTAGGCGCATTGAATGCGTCAGCAGATTTTAAACAAGTCATTTCGTCTAGATTGGCTTTAGTATCATCATTAGCACAGTTAATTACATATTGTTCACTTATTTGTTTATATTCGAAGTAAAGCTCGCTTTTACTCTTACACCATTCAGACTTGCAAGTGTTCTTTTCGGATAATTTACTAGCTTGACTTGCTTTCATAAGAGTATTGTTTAGTGCTGCGATCGCTTCGTATACATTCATCACTGGTGAACTACTCCTTTCCAAGTCCTCAGCCGCTGGTAGATCGTCGAACTCGTCGAAGTTGTTCAAAATTGAAAAAGATCCACTACGAGAGAGAGAGGACTCGAGGGTAGAATTGCATATATTTTCGCCAATGATTTCCTCATCCCTATCTTTGACAATTTCTACTCCCTCAAGAATATCCTCTTCACAACTCCGGTCACATCGTGTTAGTTTGATGAAACAGTTTTTATTGACAATTCTTTGCTGTTCGTACATTTTCACAAGGTCATCACATTTCGTAAGTTTAATGTAACAGTTAGGAAGCTCCAATTTAGGCAAGCTAGATTCGGTAGGTGAATCTTTGGGAATTAATTGATCTGCGCACGTATCAGTTTGAATAAGTGAATTAATTGGTTCAGTTATAGTTTCATCTGTTAGATCAACGATATTATCACTAATCTTGCTAGCATTAAGTGTTAATTTCAATGCGGACGTTATCGCTTTTTCGACAGCAATCACGTCTTTATTCGGAACAGCTACACCAGAATCTATTTTATAACCAATTTTATTGTAATCATGGGTCAATTTTTCAGTGGATGTTACTTCTTTTTCAACAGATATCGCGTCTTCATCCAGGTTTACTACACCATTATCATTTTTATTACTAATCTCATCGCTATCAAGTGTTAATTTTTCTATGGCTTTTACTTCTTTTTCAATAGCTCTCATGTTTATACCCAGTTCTGGGTTACTAAGGTCTTTTTCATTACGTATTTTGATGATATCAGGTGTCAAGTTATTTGTGGACGTTATCTTGTTTTCGACAGGTATCACGGCTTTAGCAGGATCAGCTATACCAAGGTCTTTCAGTAATAAATCTTTTAGTTCAGTTAATTTGTCTTCTGCAGGAATAGATTTATTGGAATCAGATTTTAATTCTAAGCTATCATTCGATGAATCATCTATTTCAATTACATCTGGTTCATTTGTTATAGATGTGTGAGTTTCTGTAACTGTTTGCGGTCCATTTTGCTTGCTTGAAGTTACAATAGTTGGTGTCAAAGTAACAACTGATGGTTGTTCACACGTCACTATGTTTTGATGAGAATCATTTGAATTTGATTTAGGTAATTCATTTTGTTGTTTAAAATTTGATTCATCGGTATTTGCATCCTGTTGTAAATTTTCTCTTTTTAACTTAACACAGCACTTCTGATCAAATCTCTTTTGATGTTTTGTAACGTCATCTTTATTCAAAGTTTGAACTTTGTATTTTCCATGTTCGGTTTTAAAATATTGGCAAGGTTCCTCTTCTTCATCATCACTTAGTAAGTTAATGGTTTCCATCTTCTCTGGAAAACTAGAGGCTGCATGAAGTTTAGCTTCTTGAACTCGTGTTTTAATTTTATCACTTTCATTGTTAGTGGTGGTTGCAACTTGCTTTACGTTTAACATATATTTCTTTCTATCGGTCAGATTACTCAAAAGTAGATCTTTTATCATAGGGTCCGAGAATAATGTATCAAAATTTACGTTCGTTTTACTATGCACTGTAGCTTTAAATATCCTTCCAGATGGTACTTTGATGCGCACACATTTCTTCAGTGGATCACTTCCTGCATTCGGCATGTCTTCGATTATGATGCTGTCTTTATAAGACTGTGGTATTGATTTGATATCACTTACTTTGTGATTACTATTGACAGCGTCTACTTTGGAGTGATTTGTACCGGAAACATTATCCTTCGGCACTTCGTTATCATTTAATGTTACGTCATTTCTTGCTGTTATAAGAGCATTATTTGCACCAATATCTCGAGGAACGACAGAGACCTCTGGGATTAATACTTGCTCAGTTGATCGTGTGTGATTTTCTTCAGTCAGATCTGTACTTTTAGCGGTTGCTGTGACTTGACTAACGACATCAACTTTATCGTGTTTCTGGTTTGAGACCTTCGAACTACTTTCTTGAGTTTCTTGTGAAATTGTGTCCTTTTCGTTGGAAACGCACTGTGGTTGTGTGTTGTTTGAGGAATTGTTAGGGACGACTTCGCATTTGCTTGCGTTTTCTAATACAGCCTGATCTTTATCACACAATTGTGTTGCTGACTCGGGCGGCGAAACGTTCTTTGGTATTTTTGACCCAGTTAATTGTTCTTCTATATCCATTAATTCTGGTAATTCAGTTAATGTCTCAGCATCAGTCGAGACAGGCGCTTTATTATCAGTCGAGTGGTTTGTGATGTGTGCTTCCTGATTTTTAACGCGCAAATTTCTCTTCACTTTATTTGGCTTTGATTTAGCTTCAGTTTTCCTACATTTTGCTTTCGATGTTAAAATCTTCTTTTTCTTATTTGTCTTTTTATTCAGCACAATTTTTTGGTCCGGTTCCAGACTATTATCATTACTACATTGCTCTTTTGGTTCTCCAGTACTTTCGGTGGTATTTGGTTTTAGCCTAACTTTGATTTTCGTAGAAGTATCGCTGGGTGCGACATCAGAAATGTTTGCTTTGGATAATCTATTTGACGATCGCAGAAGAATCCGTCGGCATTGCAACGAGTCACTTTTGTTTTCTTTAAAGTTTTCAGAACTATCCACTGGGGTAGCGCTCATCATGTTTTTATCTTGATTCGATTCATGTACATCCTTTTCAGTACTATTTGTTGATGAATCTGTTATGGTAGAAGTATTGTCTTTTTCTTGCTCCTTATCTGAAGGTTTTAGCGGAACGTATGTCAATGCTATTGGTTTATTATTAGATCGATGGTAGATTTTCCTATTTATTATAGCCATACGTTTCTTCTTCAATCTTTCTTGATC
Organism: Drymonia ruficornis; assembly: GCA_947859195.1. Classification (NCBI taxonomy): domain Eukaryota; kingdom Metazoa; phylum Arthropoda; class Insecta; order Lepidoptera; family Notodontidae; genus Drymonia; species Drymonia ruficornis. The sequence continues at coordinate 6,153,689 of OX401929.1, read as the reverse complement.
TTTAGAAACATCTTTTTTCACTTCAGGATCTAGTGATAGCTTCCGACTCCTGGTCATTATCATGTCCATCTTCTCATTTACACCGAACTTTTCCTGCACTTCCGACAGCACTTTTCTTTCACAGCTTTTATTGAATTCAAACATTTCTTTTTCAGATTTATTATCGGCGTGAGATTGGGTGCTGTGTTCTACATCTTGCCTTGCTTCTTTATTCGTCACTTGATTTGAAACCTCTGATTTTGCTTCAATAGTCACGTTTTTATTTATTTCGTGCTCAATCACTTGGTGCTGATTGTTGCTATTATTAATTACTTCAGATGTTTTAGGAATCGACGTGGTCTGTATATTTTCAATTGGAAGTGACATAGGCATAGTGATGGCATTGCCTATTATAATGGGACTCACCACTGGTGCCGCGAATTGAGTTGTTTGATACAGAGCCATATTTGGCTGGTTATTAAAAGTCACGTAACTATTTGTAGCTAGATTGGTAATTGGTATCTGTGTCTGTAAAGTACATGGTTGATATACAATTTCGGAACTCAGAACCACCACTTTTTTCAAAGTGTTTTGTTGAGGCATGGTAGTGACGAATGTCTGTTCTATCTGGTTCACTTGATGGCTCATATAACTTGCATTGTTAATACAATTTGGAGTAACGATAACATTTGATGGAACTTGGTGTACAATGTTAGTAGCCTGCACGTTATCTTGAACTTTATAGTCAGCAGTACTGATTTTTGTTTGTGTATTTACGAAACCCGATGTCTGATGAACGGGCATGTCGATTGCCTTTGCTGTATTATCAGATTTGCTTTTCTGTACAGGTTTAATTACTGTTTGTTGACGGTTCGCAATAACAGGTGCTGTAACGACTCGTTTCTCATGTTGTATAGCGGGATTATCTTTGTTGGCAACAACGAAGTTCTGAGGATCTTTGGAAACAGTTGCAGGTGCACTAAAAGTGTCATCGTCAGATAACTCTCCTATCTCTTGTCGTAAGTCATCGTCCATGAGTTCTTCTAAAAGATCATAGTCAGAGTTCCGTATGCCCGATATGAATGGATCGTCTTCCTTAGGCAATGTACACGAGAACTGTTTTTTATTACTGCTGATAGTCTTTTTTGGATAGTCAGTCTGGCTTGGCCTTTTGTCTAACTGATGTTGGCTCTTAGGTGTTTCAGATTTTACTGGCCTCATTATATTGGCAATACTCAGGGGTACTTCGCTGGTTTTAATTGAATTTTTTGGAGCGTTCGTAGCTTGCGATTGTGATTTAGAGCCGATTTTAATTTTTGTTTCTTTTGAAATACTTTTTGGGGTTCTTTTAAGGATTGTTGTTTTATTTGCGGTACTATTAGTAGCAGTGTTTACATTTGGATTTGAAGTAGGTATTTTAGTTTGATCTTTTATTATAGGTTTTACGGAATGTTCAGTGGTATTTGGTATCATCATTCTGTGTGAACGCAGAATATTTTCAGCATAGTTCTTATCGATCGTTTCTTTATTCAAAGCCATTTCTAGTGCGTTCGGGCCTCGGCTCGGAGTTTTGTGAGACAAGAGCGCGTTCATAACACTTTCCCATTCCGTTTCCTTATTCGCCGCTATAGTTTTGGCAATTTTAGCAACATTATCACTAATGATTTCAGTCTTTAGTCTTTCCATATTCGGTGTTGAATCCGCATTCTTAGTACAATTAAGCTCAGTCTTAACCATATTCACTGGTCTCTGTTGCGAATTCACATCAACAGTGTTTCGAATCACATGTGGTATTTTAATGCCGGTATTTTGTAGGTTTTTGGTATGACTTGGAGTGTCTTTCTTACTCGGTAATTGATGGCACGGTACGGAGTTGTATTTAAATGGTTGAGTATTGCTTGCTGATGGACACTGAAGAGATGGCTGAGGAGGTTGTATATTGTAATTTCTAGTGTTGTCAAATCTCGGCTGAGTCGCATTCTGCTTCCTTTGCTGCCGTAACAAAAGCAGCAAATCGTTTTGGTCTTTCTCAGAGAGAGCTGAGAACCGGTTGTGAACGGGCGTCGATGAATCTCGTGGCTCAACTTTAAAATTTTTTGTTTCACTTTCATACTTTGTGGGCGCAACACTTGTTGGATTTTCATACTTTACTGGCGTATTCTGTGTACTAACATCACTTCGTTTGAGCAAATTGGAGATCAAAGGATGCTCACCGACCACTGACCTGGTCGAGGAAGCTATTGGCTTTTCAACTTTCTGTGTCAATTGGCTGTCATTGGTCTTGGAAGATGATTTATTCACTCGAGATATAATCAAATCATTTGTTTGTAGATATTTGAACTTCGCGTGTTTCTGTTCTTGGATAACTTGGTCAATATTCGATAGTTGGTTGGCTAGTTGGCTGTTTATAACTTGATCCTGGTGTTCAATGACCGCTTCAATCTGTTTCAATTTCAAATCAGTTTTACAGTTTTTGTGCATGTAACTGAGACGCGAAAATGTATTGAGGGCATCCATTTTCTTCTGTTGCATTATTTGTTTGGCACATGGAGGAGACATTTTAGTTTCAGCCTTAATCGTCATGGGTGATATGGGCGTCACTCTATTCATCGGTCTAATTTCTTTTTTCATCACCGTATTTTCTGGCTTGGACTCGTCTATACCCGCGTTTATAGATTTCTGCAACTCATGAAGAAAATCATGAAACGTCTTCTGGTTTTGTGTGTCTTTGTTAACATTTGACACTTTTTTCCGACTCTTTATTTCTTTGACCCTACTCATTGGCGTTAGTAGCTTATTTTGGACTAAATACCCGTCTTGAGTGGTATCTAAAGTGGGATTAAGTATTTTACCAGGACTCTGAATGTTCGCGTTCGTCTTGTGAGCATACTGTATGACTGGTCTTGGGTTAGAGTTTTGAATATTTAACAAGTAATTCATTTCTTCTTTGATTTCAGCGAGTTGTTCAGATTGCTTCTTGTTTATGTACACTTTCGGTATGTCCGGGACTTCAACCGGTTTGGGGCTTATATGGGTATGCAATGGTATTTGTGGTTTGGAGATGGCATTTCCAATTTTGCCAATATTCGGATCCCTGTTTGGGGTGGTTGGTGAACTGTTGATTGGTGGAGACATATTGAGGCTTCTCTGTTCATTTAGTGCTTTCTGCCGTCTAAACTGTATGAGCCTAGTTATACTTTTCTTCACATCATCAGTGACGGTTCTTAGTTTCTCTGGAACTCCCTGCGATTGTTGATTCGGAACACTATTTGGCGAAGGCAAACTATAATTTTGAATATTGTTGGTATTGTTAAACGAGTGTTGAATATTGTTAATTTTTTTGATATGCGAGTTGACGGTAACAGCTCCATTGCTGAGATGAAGTTCATTGTTCCTCATGAGACCAAGTTTGTCGGAATTCCTGTCCGGAGATTTGAGTTCGTCCATAGAGAACACACCGTCATACACGACGTCGGGATCATTGCCTTCGGAATTGAGGGAAGACTTCCCTTGGCTGTCGTAATCACTGTCGGTTATTGATAGCGGATTAACTTTAGTCTCTTCTATCTTGTCTCCAACTTGCGATATCTTCATACCAATAAGACTGGACAAAGAAGTAGACATGGGTTCCGATTTGATTTTCTTTTCTTTCTTCTTCCGTTCACGCTTTTTCTTCTCTTTGGTTACTTCTTTCTTGATTTCAACCTGCGTTCCATCTTTCTTGATTTCAGTAGTTGTTATATCGGAAAGCGGGTCAGTCGCGAGTGGGTCTTTGGGAATTTTCGTCTTGGCTTTCGCACGTTCTTTACTTCTTTCTTTGCTGTGTGGTCTTTCCTTCTTCTTTTCGGTTCTCTTGGCTTCTGCCACATAGCTCAAGGGATCTAAATCTTCATCGTAATCTAAGAGGTTCTTTTTAGATTTCTTTTTGCGCCGCACTTTTGGGGTTACTAATGATTCGATGTCTGAGGAGTGTGCGCTTGTCGTCCGCTCGGGGTCTTCTGCGTCTTGCCATATCTCTTCTGGCTCGTGGTACTGTTCCACTAGGTGCTCATACCCTTATGAAAGAAATATTTAAACTTTTACTTGCTATCTTTAGTACTATTTTCTAACGTAGATACTTATAGGGCCGTAAGATGAATTTTGTAGTTTAAACCACGGGAAAGAGTTTAATCTCCCGTTTTTCATATAGAGCCGATAGTTTAAACCCTCGACGATCTATTAACTACCATAGATCTTACGGGCCATAGAGGGTTTAGTAGAGTATCATAGGTGTACTTTTGTATTAAGTTTTACTATAGTTTCATACAATCTATAGCTGTTTTAAGTAAGTTTATCGCTCGCGCTATTGGTGCTCATTCTGTTATCATCAAATCGCAACTAACACATCTAACAATAATTCAGTCTTCGCCATAAAAATATAGCAATATCGTTTCTGGACCAACAAAATCAACACCATTTTAGTAAGTACTATTTGAATTGGTGTTATAAATTATATTTTTATCAATCAATTGAAGATATACTCAGCCATAGTAAATGTTCAATAATTTAAGGCCGTCTACGACTAAATGCTTAAGTGTATTATACAATTCTAACCTTTTTCAATGCCGTAGTATATGTCCGTATCGTCCTCCTCTTCCTCGGGGAGGTGGCCGAAGTCCTTCGGGTCGAGGTTGAGGTACTTGAGCTCGGTGGTGAGCGTGCGAGTGCCGCCGTGCGTGCGTTCCATGTACGTGCGACACTTCTCCAGCAGCAGCTCTCTACAAATACAAACAATACCAGTAAGAAACGACCGAGAATACAACTTAATCTAGGGTCCAAAACTTTTATATTTGATCCATTTTCTAGATATGTTCTAAGACCATCCAAAATACAATAAGATCGAATCTAATAGTGTCAAAGACGTTTTTAATGTCTCACTGAATGAAATTGCGCTTTTTTGAGAGCGGTTGCATCTAGGAATGTCGGCGCACAATGCCAATTCCAAATCACCAACATACATAAATAAATGTAGCCAGACAAACACGCTAACTGTATGGTCCCAAACTAAGCAAAACTTGTACTATGGATATCTGGGGCGATCCCAGTGACACACAGACCAGGGCAAATTGCGAAAAGGCCGTTTACTAAATTTGCCTCTAGCGGGAATCGAACCCGCAACCACCCGATGCAGTGAGCCAAGAGGCCTACGCTCGAACCACTGCGCCAAGCGGTCGTTACATGCTAAAATAGTAGCTCTTAATGTATACTTTTGCTTAAGATATTCATTCATAAATGGGGCCCGAATGAATTACCGTAACGAATTTAGTTGAAACTGCAGATTTATAGAGCTAAGGATTCTATAACATACAGCTCAATAATTTTTGGTCTACGACAAAAATTAACGAAGATACGACTAATTTCCGAACGAAGTTTCCTGAGCGGGCCGCGCCGGCCGCCGCACTCGCTGTGACGTCACGCGGGCTGATACGCGCTCGGCTAGCGCTAGGGTTCGGTTGTATTGTTCGCGCGCAGCGTGTTTTAAGCCTCAAAATGAGTTTACAGGAAAGTTTTCAACAAGCTAAGTCGGATAACCTGCCAAAAGTAGAAATTTTTATGGTATTCGACTACTTAAACAATAATTTAAAATACACCAGCGCCGAGACACGTGGTTGGAAACGGAAAAGGTACACTTAGGTACCTTTTCACTTACCTTTTCTGTTATGAATACTATTTATACAAAGAAACCTATTATTTTACCACTAGGTTAAGCATGGAAAGGTTCGGTGTACCTACCCAAAGTACTATAAGATATATAAGATACCTAGGAAGGTAGGTATTATCCTGTCATAAGTAGGTAGATTAGGTGTTTATCCTATTGAGTACTATTTTTATTCCTGTTTATTTTTGACGACCGCTTGGCGCTATAGTTTGAGCGTTGGCCGCTTGGCTCACTGCATCGGGTGGTTGTGGGTTCGATTCCCGCCAGAGGCAAATTTCGGAAATGGCCTTTTCGTAATCTACTCTGGTCTGGTTGTCACTGAGATCGCCCCCAGTCCATTGTATGGTAGCCAAGTATCAGCGGTGCTTAGGGGGCGTCCATAAATTACGTGAGGCATTTAGAGGGGGGGGGGGGGGGGGTCGATGCAAATCTCACGTAATTTTTTCTCCGCAAAAATTAGGGTGCGTTTCCATTGAAGCGGAGCTGGGCGGAGCGGACCGTGAACTGGCCAATCACAGTGCTCGAAATCTCCACTCCGCAACAGTGGAAACAGTGTAAACGGAGCGGAGCGGAGTTGAGTGGACTTTCGAATAAAACAAATGAACGGAGTCGAGCAGGCTGTGGTGCCGAGTGGTGGGCACGAAGCGGAGCGGAGTGGAGCGGAGCGGAGCGGACCGGAGCTGAGTGGAGCGGAGCTGAGTGGAGCTGAGCGGATCTGACCGAAGCTGAGCGGAGCTGAGCGAAGCTGAGCGGAACTGAGCGGATCTAACCGAAGCTGAGCGGAGCTGAGCTGAGCGGACTTTCGAATACAGTATATGAACACGCGGCGGATAGCTTCCGAATTTTCATCTTCTAGTAGAGAAAGATGTAAAAGCGCTGTTCTTTTCTTAACCGATAACATGACGTATGATCACTCCATGTGATTGAATTTGACTCAAATTTGACTGATCGGAACACGGCTCAATGCAGCTCAGCTTGACTCCGCCCCGCTCCGCTCCGCCCCGCTCCACTCCACCCCGCTCCGCTCCGCCCCGCTCTGCTCCACCCAGTTCCGCTTAAATGGAAAAAGTTGCCACTTTTCACTGCTCTTCTCCGCCCCGCTCCGCTTCAATGGAAACGCACCCTTAAACTGCGAGAAAACTGGGTTAAATTAAGTAAAACATGTTTCTCCACTAGAATATGGCTTTTGAAAAATCTCACCTAAGATTAGAGGGGGAGGGAGGGGGTCGAGCAAAATCTCACAACATCTTACTAAGGGGGATGGGGGAGGCAAAAATTCACAAAAATCACCTCACGTAATTTATGGACGCCCCCTTAGTTTGGGACCATACAGATGGCGTGTAAGTCTGGCGATATTTATTATTATTATTTATTATTCCTTTATAATCTATTATTAACATAATATTATATTACCCATCACCCTACCTAAGGATTCACTATCACTACATACCTAGTATAAAACAAAGTCGCTTCCCGCTTTCTGGCTGTCTGTCTCTATGTATGGTTAGATCTTTAAAACTACGCAGCGGATTTTGATGCGGTTTTTTTTAATAGATAGTGATTCAAGAGGAAAGTTTATTATGTATAATACATGCTTAATATAGTAGAGAAACACTGATAATATTAGAGGTTTCTAATGTGATGTCGTAAATAAATACATTTTTTTGCGCTTACATTGCAAACGCTGGCTGAATCCTACGAGATAGATCAAAATAATGTACTACAGTATTGTACACCATAAAAAGGTATACAAAAAGTCCGCGATGGTATTTATGTCTATCTCTTAGGGATAACCCACAATAACCATTTTTTATCCTTTACTTTTTACGAGAAATAATGGCTTATTTACGAAGCGATTTTAAGCAATACAGCATTAATCCTTATCCAATTAAGTACCTTAAATACATTGTGCATTTAATATAGATCAATATGGCCCTTTACAGCATGTAATTTAAATGAATAACACCTAAAATAGTGAATGGCGGCGCAAGCGGGAAACCGGGCACAGCGCGAAATCAACGAGGCGAGCTCGGTGACGTCACGCGCGCTGGCCGCACTTACCGCCCGTCGATAAATGTTGGATACATAAAATGTGTTAGGAAATCGCAACCGATGGACCGATTTCGATGATTTAAAAACTATATTGATAAGAAAGCTTAGTTTTAACTGTTAGTGTTGGTTATGAGTTGATTTGTTGACCTATTACTGATCCTCATTAAAGTTTGCCATTGTAAGCAAATTTAAAAAAAAAAATTTCGACTAACCTGTCCATATCCCAAGACAATGTCTTGAGTCTAGGTCCGGAGAGCAGAACAGTGATGTCCTGACAGAGCTCCGGGCTGAGACCTAGGGCTTCGCCCTCCGTCAAGATGGCAGTCGACAGGACATTGGCCTGGTGCTGCGTTTGCTTCAGGTTAAGTGTCTCCGAAGTCTTGACGAAATTGGTCTGCGAGCGGCTGTCACTCGCCCAGCTCCCGAATTCTGAGGGTGCTTCCTCTTGCTTAGGTTCTAGGATGTCCTGGAAATGCAAGAGCATGTCATGCTTGTCTTTTTATCAGTACATAGACTGCATGAGGCGCACGCCGCGTCCGAGAACTAGAGTTTTGACGTCGGAATGCATAGACAATGTCATAACACTAGTGCTCTGGCGAAGCATGCGCATGGCAGTCGATCGGAGGCTAAGCAACGCTTGGCAATGTCAGTCAGAGATGGTTGACCATTCAGTGAATATGAACTGAGTGTCTCCGTGCTTCGAAGGGCACGTAAATAGTCGGTCCCGGTTGTTGTAATCTAGGCAGTAGTCTTTAAGCCTTGTCAAAGGCTTTCGGGCGGCTTGAACCACTCTGACACCAGGTTGGCCACAAACTATACGATAAGAAGAAGAAGAATGGATTGATCACGAACTACTGCACAAAAAACGAGCCGAGCGAGAGGCCCCAGGAAGAATGGATTGATCACGAACTACTGCACAAAAAACGAGCCGAGCGAGAGGCCCCAGTTGGGACCGTGTCCCTCTCATTTCGAGTTGCCATGCCAAAATAATATTATCGTTGGGTAGTGATTGTTAGTTTTTAAATCAAGCAAATAAATAAATTTATTATTTATCGTGACTATTGTTTTATCATATTAACAATAGTCACGATAATTTATTTGCTCGATTTAAAAACTAACAATCACTACCCAACGATAATATTATTTTGGCATGGCAACTCTCGCTCGGCTCGTTTTTCTGTCTAAGAATTGTCTAGGTATAATAGACCTTAAGGTAGCAGAATAAAGTTGAATTTCTTCTTAATCATAAACTCAACTTGTCTATCCTCTATTCAAAGATCCTTGGGATTGATCAATAATTTTGCGTGAAGCCGTTTTGACCATTGCAAAGCTGTTAAATCTGGTGTAGGGTCTGTTTTCCAGGTGGTAGAGCCAAGCTGTAGCCTATTGACTGCAGCTCATAAACGGGCTGGCTCGACCGGGGTAGTACCACCCTCTCACAGAAGATCGGCGTAGAGCAGCTATTACAGCTGCGTTTCGTACGATGAGTGAGAGAGCCGTAAGCCCACCCCCCCTCCCCCTCCTTCCATCCCACTCCCCTTCAGGTCGGCAATGTGCGAGCAATGCCTTTGGTATTGTAAGCATCTATAGGCTACGGTATCTGCTTAACATCAGGCGGGCCGTACGCTTTTTTGCCACCGCAGTCCAATAAAAAAAAAAAGAGTGTAGTAGTAGTGGTAGTGGTGGTGGTACTGACAATGGGCGGCAGGTGCGGCGCGGCGCGTATGTCGGCGAGCATGTCCGCGGAGGGGTGCAGCGAGAAGGCGGTGAGCGCGCACTCGGCGCGCACGCGCACGCTGCCCGCCAGCACGCCGCCCAGCTGCCGCAGCCACGCGGCCAGCAGCGCCGCCGCCGCGCGCGCCGCAGCCTCGCCGCACTGCGGGGTAGGCTTGTTGAAAATATATCGATACATCGATATTTTTCATTCGATATATCGATATAAAATAATCAATATCGAAAATCGTATCAAAAAGGTTTTTCTTTTTTTAAATTAATTGAAATAAATAATAGAATTCGAAGCCGTAAAAGATTTCAACGAACGGAAAATATTGCTATGTTGTCTATGAAAATTACTATTACCTATTGAATTGATATTGAGCCAGACTGAACTAAATACATTATTATTTTAAAACCGCAAAATCTCTGAAAATTTGACCGATATATCAATATGTTTTCCTCGATATATCGAGGTCGATATTGATATTTTAAGAAATATCGATTCATCGATATATCGATATTTTTTTTCACTTTCGACATCCCTACTGCGGGAGGGGGGACGACACAACAACCATACATTAGGTACTATTACACATCGGTTACCTCCAAGATTGTTTACTAAGCAAGGAAGAATGCAGTGTACGTATTTTATTTACTTTGCTAATAACTCTAATGGCCGGTGCACACTGGGGACGGCAGGGGAGAAGATTTTAATTTGTATCAATCGAATTTAATACTTATCCAATCGAAATAAGGAATATATGTTATTTGAACGCTCGGTGATCGACCCTGGAGCAGTTTTCTCGGAGCACCTTATTTCAATTGGGTAAAAATTAAAATGCTCGCCCCTGCCGTGTGTGCGCCGGCCGGCCATAAAGGTCGGAGGACCAGCCCGGAGAGCAAAGCCCATTTTTATCGCGTTTAAAAAGTTTTCATTAATATTATTAAAGTAATGATTCACACATAGATTTCGAAAAATCCAGAGGTGTGAGCCAGGGTTTGAACCCATGACCTTAAGCCCGCAAGACGCGTGCTTAACCAATCGGCTACCACTGCTTACGGTGCTTACGGTGAAGGAAAACATCGTGAGGAAACCTGCATGTCTTTAGACATGTGAAATCCACCAACCCGCACTGGGCCAGCATGGTAGATTATGGCCTGAATCCCCCTCGTATTGAAGGGAGGCCCGTGCCCAGGAGTGGGACGTTAAAAGGGCTAAATTATTATTATTTTAAAAAGTTTTGGGTCATTGAAATAAGGTTGATTTTTTCATACACTGAGCGCGTTACGTCAGCTCTTAAGCATTCTCATTTCAAAACTATTTTTCAAACGCGATAAAAATATCCTCTCCTCTCCGAGTCGGCCTGTCTGAACGGACCCTTAACCTACAGGGCCGCGTTTGGAGGCTACGCTCCAGGCGTATTTAATTGTTAATTTTTAAATAACTGTTTACAACAAATTTATTGATAGTGCCCCAGATGTTATTAGGTAAAGACACGTTAATTACTATCAATTATGTTTTTACTCTCAAAGAAGTGTGTGGTGGGATTATTCCCTATAAAACGCCAACACATACCTTTTCAGTCTTAAGTTTGAGTCTCTCCAGTTCATTCATGCCGGCAGTGATGGCGCGCACGTACAGCTCGCACACGAAGGGCTTCATGTCGGGCGTGCTCTGTGGATAATTTATTTTATACATGTTTAACAGGATTTTTATTTAGCCTATTAAATGTCCCACTGCTGGGCAAAGGTCTCTTTGTCTTTGTTGCCCTATCCTGGGCTTGTAGTGACCACGTTTTACCCGCAAAGGTGTTCAAATCGTCGCACCATCTTCGCCGCGGTCTGCCACGACGTCGGCGTCGACGGCGAATACTTTGGCTGCGTGGGAACTTTATGCCGTAGAAACGTTCGTGTTCCGATATATTTATGATAGTAGGATGGTCTGTACAATCAGATGACATTGGTTGAGTGAATACTAGTGATCATTTTTGATGTTTCTAAGTACATATTTGCTATATGTACTTTAGTTGACAACCGTTATTGGTTCCCGCTCCTAGGACTCCAAATACAGAGCAACCAGAGTGGGGCAAAATTTAATTGCGATTAATTAATTGTAAATTGCAGGTGATGTCACAATGAACAATTAATTCTGATTTGTTCGCGATTGACAATCAAATCAAAATTAATTGTTAATTGTGACACCACATGCAATTTGCGTTTTTTTTTTTATAGCCAAGGATGGCACACTGCCAGACGGTCCACCTGATGGTAAGTGGAAGCCGCCGCCCAGGACATCTGCAGCTTAAGGGGAGCAGATGCAACAAAAAAAATTATTACAACAATTAATTAATTGCAATTAAATTTTGCCCAACTCTGGTTTCAACAGTGATAACCATATATAACCAGTATAGTAAGCGCAGGCGCGGCGCCGCCAGCAGTACAGTGCAGTACAGTACAGTACAGTACAGTACAGTACAGTACAGTAGAGTACAGTAGTATAGTATAGTGACCTGTGCGTCGACCGCGGCGGCGAGCGTGTGCAGGTGGCGGGCGGTGGCGGCGGGCGCGGCCAGCGCGGCGGCGGCGGCGCGCAGGCGCGGCGCCGCCAGCAGTACAGTACAGTACAGTACAGTAGAGTACAGTGCAGTACAGTAGTATAGTATAGTGACCTGTGCGTCGACCGCGGCGGCGAGCGTGTGCAGGTGGCGGGCGGTGGCGGCGGGCGCGGCCAGCGCGGCGGCGGCGGCGCGCAGGCGCGGCGCCGCCAGCAGTACAGTACAGTACAGTACAGTAGAGTACAGTGCAGTACAGTAGTATAGTATAGTGACCTGTGCGTCGACCGCGGCGGCGAGCGTGTGCAGGTGGCGGGCGGTGGCGGCGGGCGCGGCCAGCGCGGCGGCGGCGGCGCGCAGGCGCGGCGCCGCCAGCAGTACAGTACAGTACAGTACAGTAGAGTACAGTGCAGTACAGTAGTATAGTATAGTGACCTGTGCGTCGACCGCGGCGGCGAGCGTGTGCAGGTGGCGGGCGGTGGCGGCGGGCGCGGCCAGCGCGGCGGCGGCGGCGCGCAGGCGCGGCGCCGCCAGCAGTACAGTACAGTACAGTACAGTAGAGTACAGTGCAGTACAGTAGTATAGTATAGTGACCTGTGCGTCGACCGCGGCGGCGAGCGTGTGCAGGTGGCGGGCGGTGGCGGCGGGCGCGGCCAGCGCGGCGGCGGCGGCGCGCAGGCGCGGCGCCGCCAGCAGTACAGTACAGTACAGTACAGTAGAGTACAGTGCAGTACAGTAGTATAGTATAGTGACCTGTGCGTCGACCGCGGCGGCGAGCGTGTGCAGGTGGCGGGCGGTGGCGGCGGGCGCGGCCAGCGCGGCGGCGGCGGCGCGCAGGCGCGGCGCCGCCAGCAGTACAGTACAGTACAGTACAGTAGAGTACAGTGCAGTACAGTAGTATAGTATAGTGACCTGTGCGTCGACCGCGGCGGCGAGCGTGTGCAGGTGGCGGGCGGTGGCGGCGGGCGCGGCCAGCGCGGCGGCGGCGGCGCGCAGGCGCGGCGCCGCCAGCAGTACAGTACAGTACAGTACAGTAGAGTACAGTGCAGTACAGTAGTATAGTATAGTGACCTGTGCGTCGACCGCGGCGGCGAGCGTGTGCAGGTGGCGGGCGGTGGCGGCGGGCGCGGCCAGCGCGGCGGCGGCGGCGCGCAGGCGCGGCGCCGCCAGCAGTACAGTACAGTACAGTACAGTAGAGTACAGTGCAGTACAGTAGTATAGTATAGTGACCTGTGCGTCGACCGCGGCGGCGAGCGTGTGCAGGTGGCGGGCGGTGGCGGCGGGCGCGGCCAGCGCGGCGGCGGCGGCGCGCAGGCGCGGCGCCGCCAGCAGTACAGTACAGTACAGTACAGTAGAGTACAGTGCAGTACAGTAGTATAGTATAGTGACCTGTGCGTCGACCGCGGCGGCGAGCGTGTGCAGGTGGCGGGCGGTGGCGGCGGGCGCGGCCAGCGCGGCGGCGGCGGCGCGCAGGCGCGGCGCCGCCAGCAGTACAGTACAGTACAGTACAGTAGAGTACAGTGCAGTACAGTAGTATAGTATAGTGACCTGTGCGTCGACCGCGGCGGCGAGCGTGTGCAGGTGGCGGGCGGTGGCGGCGGGCGCGGCCAGCGCGGCGGCGGCGGCGCGCAGGCGCGGCGCCGCCAGCAGCCGCGCCAGCGCCCGCGCGCAGCAGTACAGCGCCGTGCGGCCCGCGCCCCCGCACACCGGCACCACCATGCACCGGGTTATTATCACCTGCCGACAACCACGCTCATGTAGCGACACATGCTATGCATTCACGACGCCACCAACAGATGGAACTGAGTGCGCGATCCAACACAAATTAGAAGGACTGAATCACGATATCAAGATTCGCGAGGCACTCGCTATACATAGATGGAGAGGCGAGCGTGCAATTCGTGGATGTGCACGAACGTCGTCCAATTCTAGTAGATTCGGTAGATGAGATGATAGGAAGAATACATTGTTCTAGATGTTTCCACTTTCAGCGGTGGGGGAAGCGTATATATGACATTTAATTTTTTTTTAATATAAAAAGCAATGACATAAAAATACTCAAGCGTGTCAGATATTGATACTTTTCATGCTCCAACATGATAAATTGAAAAAAAAAAAAAATACTCGAGCGCGTCAGAATTTGTAAGCGTCTATAGGCTACGGTAACTGCTTAAAATCAGGCGGGCCGTACGTTTTTTTACCACCGCAGTCCTAAATTAAAAAAAAAAAAAATCTGAGGGGGTGAAAAAGTTAAACTTCCAGATGCTCCCATTTCTTAGACTGACGATCAAATTAGCAAAATTGACACTTTTTAGCTAGTAATGAATCCCCCTTATCTTAATCTGACGAGTTCGAGTATTTTAAGATGGTCTATTTTATTTTTTGGTTCCCCTGAGCAAACCCACCAATATTAAGGCTCAATTTTTTGAGGTTCTTATCGATATGTAAGCTACCTCCCTTATCTTAATCTGACGCGCTCGTGCAAATCCAGAAACCCCTTCTACGGCTCCCCATCTAACGGGGTGATTTTTTCAAGTGTGCGTGGATGGCCAAATCCAAAACTATGAGGAATAGCGAAAAGTACTCAAAGGAATCTCGGACCCGATTTTGATGAAAACTAAAACTGCATCATTGGATTTTTGAAATATCAATAATCCTAACCAGCAATGGAACCAGTTGATTTTGAAAACAAAAAACAATGGAGCATTAGCAATGGAGATCCGTAACTAATTTAATCGAGACTGCAGATTTATAGAGCTAAGAAATCCATAACATACAGTGCAATTTTTTTTAATCTACAACAAAAATTTACGAAGCTGTGACCAAATTACTAGCGAAGTTCGCGCGCGAGTTTGTGCACATAATAACTCTTCCGGAAGAAATTCTCCAAAAGATAGTGAAAATCGCATAAAAATCCATTGCGTACTTGAGAATAAAGGGTTCCGTACCACCGTAGAATATAAATAAACATCCCCAAAACTGATGATTTTTAGAGTCACACGTTGATGTCTTTTGTATGGAAACCAACCATAATAATTATAATAACTTACATAATATCAGGTTTCATGAAACTTGATATTTTTTACTTATTTTTCTTAGAAATAAAAAAGGGAAAAAAGGGGAAGAATAATAAAAATACCCCATACATGTATGGGGACCCCTTTATTTTTAAATTTTATTTTATTTATAGTATTTGTTGTTGTAGCGGCAACAGAAATACACATTCTGTGAAAATTTCAACTCTCTACCTATGACGGTTAGTGAGATACAGCCCGTTGACAGACAGACAGACGGACGGACGGAGAGCCGAGTCTTAGTAATAAGGATCCGTTAGCACCCTTTGGGTACGGAACCCTGAAAACCCGGCGAACAAACAGAATAGCTACTTTGTTTTGCTTGCTACTAGGGGGCGTCCATAAATTACGTGAAGTGATTTTTCGATCCCCCTCTCTTTTGGTGAGATGTCGTGAGATTTTGCTCGACCCCCTCCCTCCCCCACTAATCTCACGTGAGATTTTTCAAAAGCCATATTCTAGTGGAGAAACATGTTTTACTTAATTTAACCCAGTTTTTTGCAGTTTTACACTGTTTCTTGCGGTAAAAGAATATTACGTGAGATTTTCCGAGACCCCCCTCTCCCCATGTGGGATTTGGCTGGACGCCCCCCTAGAAGAAGGTAGGGATTATCATGAATATGAAGGTAACCTGTGCAATGATGATGGCGACGTCCTTGGCGTTCTTCCACAGCTTCTTGTCGCGCGGCGAGGTGTCGAACCGGCTCTGCAGCCGCTCCACCAGCTGGTAGCCGTCCCGGAGCGGCGTTTGTTTAGCCTTCACACAAATAACGAGATAAAACATCACTAGAGAACAGCGAAACACGCTCAAAGGTGCAGATTTCGATGAAAAACAACCAACCCCCAAATTTATAGATATTTAGGCGACGGCTAGAAGTAAAGTAAATACTGTGGTCAGTCATTATTTATCAAAAACCATGGTCCAAACTGATGGTGTAGGCTAGTGTACTGATGGATGACAGTATTTACCACGAATTTCAATTCCAGAATGACAGATTGTGGTAAATACTGGCATCCATCAGAACACTAGCCTACACGATCACCAAGCGCTAAGGTATTATCCATACAAGCTTTCGTGTTTCATTTGACGTCTGCACTGTACGAACTAGGTACAATACTGACGGCATAAATACTGAACGTCTAGACTGCCTGTTTATTCCGTCGATGGAATGACATCCATCATTATTTACCATACTGACGGACCACAGTATATACTTTACGTCTAGCATTACAAATCACTTTTGTTCCTAGAAATACTGTTTAAAATAATTGTAAAGTACCAAAGGAGCTGTTTCGGAATTGTCAGATAACACCATATTTATTTGGCGGTTAAAAGTTATCTGGCGATTCTTAAATGGGTCCATCATCGCACTATTTTTTTTTGTCCATGACGCATTTGCTTAGAGTCCCATAACCATAAGTTTAAAATGAAAACTGTTTAAAACGTGTTTAAATCATTGTTTAAAACATTGATTTAAATCAGAAGGAATAAATCACCGTGTTTAAAACATGTTTTAAATTATTAAACATGTTTTAAAAACAGTGTTTAAAACAAGGTGAATTTTTCGTAACAACCGTGCTACTAACCAGTTCGATGCACCTAGCCCGCTTGTCCCTCTTATGTAGCAGGACAAACTCGATGTCTGTGAGCAGTTCCCAGACATCCACTGTGAATCCAGCTTCCACTTTCAGCACATTCGCGAACGTGGGCTCTGCGACTTCGGGATTGGGTTTGTCTGTAAAAGAAAATAATAGTAGTCTTCTTCTTATCGTATGGTTAGTGGCCAACCTGGTGTCAGCGTTGTTCAAGCCGCCCGAAGGCCTCTGACAAGGCTCTCAACTGCTGCCTAGATGACAACAACCGGAACCGACTTTTTAGGTGCCCTTTGAAGCATGAAGACCTTCAGTTCAAATACCACTAAATGGTCACCCATCTCTGACTGACCTTGTCGAGCGTTGCTTAACCTCCGGTCGTTTATCGATCATATAGTACATCCAGGCAGTCTATTGTATGGTAGCCGTTTGGCTTTCCCAAACGAAGGACTTGGTGATTTTCTGATGATGTTGACATATGGTGGTAGAGCCAAGCTGTAGCCAATTGACTACAGCTCATATATGGACATTCTCGACCGGAGTAGTCCCGTCCCACCCTCTCACAGAAGATCGGCAAGTAGCTATTACAGTTGCGTTTCGTACGATGACGGAAAGAGCAGGAAGCCTCCCTCCTTCCCCACCCTCTGTCCCGCTCCCCTTCGAGCCGGCAACGTGCGAGCGATGACTTAGGTATTGCAAGCATATATTGGCTACTGTAACTGCTTAACATCGCGCGGTTCTTAAGCCTTTTTGCCACCTTACTACCTTAAGCCATGTCGGAGGACTTTGGGCGGCTCGATTTTTATTTTTTTAATAGGACTGAGGTGACAAACGAGCTTCCGGCCCACCTGATGCTAAGCAGTTACCGTAGCCTATAGATGCTTGCAATACCAAAAGCATTGCTCGCACTTTGCCGAACTGAAGGGGAGTGGGAAGGAGGGAGGAGAAGGGGAGGGGGGGGGGGGGGGGTGCGCTTCCGGCTCTATCACTCATCGTACGAAACGCAGCTGTTATTGAACAACTCTGAAATCATGTTAACCTAACTCATCTGGCCTACCTTTAGCATCTTCCATAGCATCAGGGTTGAGCTTCTCTGATGCGCGGACGCGGTCCATGACGGCGGAGACGAGCAGTAGAGCGAGATCGACGCAATGCTTGTCGGCCGCCAGCTGCCGCAAGCGCGTCACGAACATCACACACCGCTCATCCTTTAGCCATTCTAGAACTGCGCAAAGGAAAAATATGTTTAACTTTAAAGACTCTAAAAAAAAATTAAATATACGTCACGACTTTTATCCCCATTAGGGGGTAGTCAGAGGCTTGAGTAGCCATACACCATCACACTGTGGAGGTATTAAGTCAACCCAAAGCCCACGTTTCACCAGATAGTCAGAACCCAACGTGACAGGTGGTGAACCTTGTCGCCGTGTACATAGGGACTGACTATTACCTAATCCCGAGGGATAGGTAGGTTAAGAGGAGCAGACACGGTGCCGACCTTTTAGGCCTATACTATATGCTTGTCTTTGATAACACAACTGCAGCTCATATACGGGCTGGCTCGACTGGGGTAGTACCACTCTCTCACAGAAGATCGGCGTAAAGCAGCTATTACAGCTGCGTGTGGTATGATGAGTGAGAGAGCCGAAAGACCACCCTCCCCCCCCACCTCCCTCCATTCCACTCCCCTTCAGGTCGGCAATGCCTTTGGTATTGCAAGCATCTATAGGCTACGGTAACTGCTTAGCATCAGATGGGTCGTACGCTTTGTTGCCACAGCAGTCCTATAAAAAATAACATCAACAGTCTACCTTCATGATCAGAGGGTGGTTCCGCCTCAGAGTCCAGCAGCACCCTGAGGGTCGGGTGTCCCCAGGGGCTCGCGAGGAGCCGTTGGAACCACTCCCCCCGCTGCACCAGCTGGGTCTCCCACGGCTGGCTGAGGCCATCGCGACTGGAGGCGGCCGCGCGACTCTGCCTGGTGAAGTCGTCGATCGCCTCCCCCAGGAGCTTGTGGAATTCATCTTTGTTCTCCGATTTATGCCATTCCGTCTGTTGATACAAGTAAAATTGGACTTAATTCACCTTAAATAGAAACCATTCCATCAACTCTAGCTGGTAGAGTTTGAGGAGTCATCTCTATGACGCAAAAATATATAAGTAACGACTATTTTGCATGAATGTTCGTCAGACCAAACCATAGGCAATAGGAAAATTATCTTTGGTGCAAACCAAGAGGATCGACATTAAACAGGACTTGCATTTTGAAATAAAACTTTCTACCGTTGCGTAGACGAGTTTATAGACGAGACGTTTGTAGACGAGTTTAATGCTACAAAGACGAAAAATCGGAGACTGAATTAGTTGGATAATATTGAACTACAATAGTTCTTGCAATTCACGAAGGCGAGTGACCCTTGGTTGTGTTCGACATGTACATACACATTGTGACAGTGTGCCTTCGAATTGCAAGAACTATAGCATATTCTTTTCTAGTGACAATGTTGGATTGATCGAATAGCCTTTGAGTAATCGCCCGGCTCTTATCCCTGCCTACATTTTGTTTTTGGTCGCTATTAGTCCCGGCCCGCGATCTCCCTCTGACGTGGGGGTCAGAGTCCTTATTTTACAGTAAATTTTTCACAAGTCTTTTATATCCCTGCCAATTAAGGCTTCCTGGAGTCACGGGTAGCTCACCTGCAGCACAGTCTTGGCGGTGTGCCTCTGCAACCAGCTGAGCAGGTGCAGGTGCGTGGACGGCGCCGAGTGCTGACAGAGACTGTAGATCTGCCGCCACGCGTCGCACAGGTGGCGCGTGCGCTCGAGCAGACCACAGTCGCCGCTCAGCCGCGCGTCTAGCGACTACAGGAAATATAATAATAAATTAATAAAAATACGACGGGCCCGTTGGCGTGTTCGGTAAGATTCTGCCTATCACACTGGAGGTCGTAGGTTGGAGTCCTACCCGGGACATGCATTTTTGTGCATGAACATGTCTGTATATCCTGAGTCTGGGTGTAATTATGTATATTAAGTATGTATTTACAAACGAAAAAGTAGTATATGTAGTAATATCAGTCATCTGGTTTCCATAGTACAAGCTCTGCTTAGTTTGGGATCAGGTAGCCGTGTGTAAAAAGAATGTACTAGAATATTTGTTAAAAATAAATATTGCCAGACTTACACATCAACTGTATGGTCCCAAACGAAGCAACGATTTTACTAAGGCTTTCGTACAACGTACATGAACTGGGGGCGATTCCAGTGACACCAAAACCAGGGAAAATTACGAAAAGGCAGTTTCCGAAATTTACATCCGGCGGGGATCGAACCCGCAACTACCCATGCGGTGAGTCGAGCGGCCTACGCTCGAACCACTGCGAGCGTAAGTCAAATGTTTGTTGAAAGTCTAATTGCTGCCGCGCGCCGCCTACCAGGTGCCAGATAAGGTAGAGTATGGAGTCTAAATATGTGTCATGCCCTTTAGGATTAAAAAGGGTAACATGTTTATACAACTAAGGGCTCATCCACACAGACGGTCCGTATTTACAGAATCCGTTTTTAACTAATCCGCTGCTAACAAATAAATCGAATACCTGATCCGTAATATTGTCGCGTGTGTGAACTCGTTCGTACGTTCGTCGTTAAAAAAAACGTCTACAATAAAACGAACCTGTAAAACGGATCGCTGTGTGAATGAGCCCTAAGTCGGCAAACAAGCGTACGGCCCGCCTGATGTTAAACAGTTACGTAGTCTATGGATGCTTGCAATACCAAAGACATCATACAACAGACAACACTATGTATCTGCATACACACATCTAATATAGGTACTTAATCATTATTATAATGCTGATTACAATGCCCCTACCAAAGGAATGCATTTCGTGATGGACAATGACTTTCTTAGAACTGTTAACCTAACACCTCATGTAACTAACTCAGCAGTTACTGCATAAGCAACACGATACAATTAAAATAATGTCATATTGCTACACATCTATCTATCTATACTAATATAACAAATGCGAAAGTAACTCGGTCTGTCTGTCTATAACGCTTTCAGGACTAAACAGCTAAACCAATTCTGATTAATTTTGGTATGGGGATCGACAGGATTTTTGAGCAGAACATAGGCTACATATAATCCCGGAAATTTTTCAAGTTCCTGTGGAATTTTCAAGTTAACGTGGACGAAGTCGCGGGCAGAAGCTAGTAAAATATATAAGTAGGTACTATTTCTTATGTTGGGGCTACTAATGGTGAACAATAAGTTGATACAATTTGCCGGATGTGATAAGGAAGAACTTCACAACTACTGTTCAGAAAATCAGAAGAAAAATACAATATTGTTGTCTACAAATCTAAGGCAATATTTCCGAGGATGCTGACCTCTCTTTATTACCGACACCAGTAATTATGAGAGCTCTGCTTATGTTGGAAATGTTACTTTAGGCGACTGTAGGTACATAGCACATAGTAAAAGTTTACCGAAAATTATTACGATATTATACATCTTATAACTGAGGTTCATGCAAGTTGGTCCAGTGCCAAACACAATAGTGAGAGAGAGAAATCCTACTTATAATATTATAAATGTGTGTGTGTGTGAATGTTTGTTACCACGTATGTCCATAACTACTAAACCGATTTTAATGAAATTTGAAACGTAGATAGTGTAAGCTCTGGAATAGAACATAGGCTAATCTTACAAATCAATTTCCACGCGGGCGAAGCCGCGGGGCACAGCTAATCAACTATGAATATAACTCACACTTGGCCAGTTTTTTACACGACTGCCCAAAAAAAAAGAGTGTATATGTGTTTAGGGTTCATGTATGTATGTATGTTTGTATGTTTGTATGTTTGTATGTGAGATTCTTTATTCCACCATAACTTATAAATGCCTGAACGGATTTCGATGTATGGGGTATCGTTAGAATCCTTACATCATTCCGGGTAACACTGGGTATATTATTTTTGAAAAAAATCAATATGGCGGCATTATGGCTCAACTTTAATATGTGAAAAAAAAATTTTTTTCTTCCATTATTACAATATGGGTATCAAATTGAAGGCCTTGATGAGCACAGTCCAAAACTGTAGAATTTATAGGTATAATTTAACATAGGTAGGGTGTACATGCAAAACAAATATATCATTTTTGGCTGCTGTCACTAAAATGCATAAAATAAAAATAAATAATTTAAAAAATTAAAAACACGACTGCCCTGCCAGAAAACGAACTAAAAAGTATAAAACAAGTGCAGTGTCATTGCAGTCGGGGCCCCCTCTTAGATTAAATATGTTCCACAGAACGGTCCCCCGACTGCAATGACACTGCACTTGTTTTATACTTTTTAGTTCGTTTTCTGGCAGGGCAGTCGTGTTTTTAATTTTTTAAATTATTTATTTTTTTATTTTATATAAATGTGAAAAAATGTAACGTCACGACTTTTATCCCCATTCGGGGGTAGTCAGAGGCTTGAGTGGCCATACACCACCACATTGTGGAGGTATTAACCAACTCAAAGCCCACGTTTCACCAGATAGTCAGAAACCAACGTGACAGGTGGTGAACCTTGTCGCCGTGTATACAGGAACTGACTATTACCTAATCCCGAGGGATAGGTAGGTTTCCTCACGATGTTTCCCATCACTGTCAGCGAACTGTAATTTATGCACATAGATGAAAATTCATCCATTGGTGCATGCCCCACCGGGGATCGAACCTGGGACATGCTGATTGCTAGCCCAACCTGTTTATTTTATATATAAATATAATATTAGTAGGATATCTAGTTGTAGTATTATCTAGTACAAAAATCTTTACTATATCAACTCCCAATATAAGATAGTATGAAATGATAGTACAAGTGCTGCTTTATTAAGAAATGCTATTATTTAATTGTTATATAATGTTGCATACTTAAGATAAGATTAAATAGAAATTGTGATTTATTATCAGGATTTAGTTTTCTTAACTGATAACAATATTGTTAAATATTAAAAAGAAAGTATAATTAAGTACTGCTAATGCATGGTTAAAGTTGACTAGATTATTATTTAATAACTTGAGATTTATGATGACAGGTAGATTTTGTCAATATTTTTTCAGTATTTGTGGTGTAAAAACCACATAATAAATAGCCTAATTAATAAATTATTATTGAATCTTAATTTTAAAAGTATGTATAGAAATTAACTATAATATAAACTGTCCACAAAAAGTAGTCCAAATTAAAAATCTGCCATATTTCAAGATTACTGAGCAACCCATTACACAATATTTACTCTTTATTCAAAATCTATAAAAATAGATAATGTAATTACATAACATTTCAAATTATAATTAACCAAACAGATATGTTAATTTGTTAAATATAACTTCAACGTTTGACCTGTGAGTCACAACAAGACAGATATGTAATGTTTACAGAAGCAATTTAAGAAAAATTTTAAGTGTTTAATTTTTATAACCTTTCACTATCTTCTAGGTTTTGAGAGTAAGGGGATTGGATTACTGGCCAAATACTCAAAGGCTTCTTAAATCTATAAGTCACACTTCACAGTTTGAGACATTGTTATCTGTAATTTTTTGTTTAGCTCGACAAGCAGCTCTCTAGTTTGAGTAGCGTACAAGTATTCCGCCATTAACCATTGAATGCAAGAAATAAACAGTGCCTAACAAACTTCCGGCACTAAACACCAAGTAGCAAGGGTATTTTTAAAGATTTGAATCAATATCTGTCCTGTTAGTAATCATCAAACATAATTTTATGTATTAAAAGAACCCTGGAAAACCAATTCTGAATAGCCATGCATTGTACACGGCGGCATTATTATTAAGTCAATCAAGAAATGTATGTTAACTCTTCAAGTTTACCTTTTACATTAGCATCTAGCTAAGTATTAAAACTCACAACATTGAAATTTACATTCAAGTTGCAACAAGTAGTTGATGTTCTTTTTTTGATGAGTTAGTACTAGGTGCATCAACCATTTTAGTTTGGAAAGAATACAGAGGGACTTGGTATGTACGTAGACTGAATAGGTATGTCTATGGTAATAATAAGTACCTATGTAAGTATTGTTTGCTAATGATCATCATCAAACATAATAGAAATTGATAAAAATAATGGACTCCTTGCTCGGTTAAAAGTTGAAAATTTATCATGGTCTCAAATGTTTTTTTGATTGCTTACTTTGTAATCAGAGATGGAATGTAACTAACAATTTTTATACAAACAAAATCAAGAAGAAATACTAATAAACAGCTGACAAAGTTTTACACACCTGAGTTGTGGTCAAGACCATGTTTACACATGTATGTTAGGTACTGCATTTACCGGTGATAAGCAATTATGACCTACGTGACTTCGCCATGTTATTATATGGCTGTCATCAGGGTAGGTAAGTACCTACAACTGATGAGTGTTTTTCACTGCGAATACGTATTATTATGCGGAAATTGAAGCAACAGTATGAAACCAAAAATACACGCTATCCCAAGTATAAACACTTATCCCAAGATTACCCTGACACTGAATTACTGAAATACACCATGATTTTTCAGTGGCCATACTACTCGCAACATCTACTAGAACCCAACGTTTTATAGCTCATACCGATACAAATATTGGACAGAACATGTTTTACTTGAGAAAACCATTGTGTATTATGTAAAATAGCGATTAGATGAGTGGAATATACGAAAACAAGGTTTATAAAAGACAAATATGGCGGCCATGGAGAACTTTACGAGCACAACGGCGTCGCATTATGCACGTTGATCTTGACGATAATAAGAATAACACTTACCTTGTAAAGTTCAATGTAATATGATTTGCCTTTTGGGCCACTTGTTTGATTACTTTTCACGTCTTTTCCATCATTTGTAGAAGTCATTTCTCAAGAAAATATCGCGGCGAGACATTTATGCGCTTGTGTTTTCGAAAAGGTAATGTCAAATTCAGTGTTACAATGTCAAAAATTTAGGATTTCGGCTTAGGCCATAGAGGATTTGGCTACCTACTTGAAGCATGAAAACAACGACTTGGTACTTGGCGTACTTGGTGTGACTGTTGACGGCAAGTCGTTACCACCAAGCTAGGGTGCGGTGCGACATAAAAGAGTACAAAATAAATGGGGACTACAATCGGACATCTATAATACCTACTCATTTATCTACTGGTGCCTGGGAGGAAGATTAAAATAAATGGAGATCGCGTCTAATGGTTCGATTCTACCAATGTGCGGCACTGTGCCGCACTGTGCTGCAGACTTTTCAACACAAATGTTTCTCGTGGTGGAGTCATGCGAGTAAACATTAACAAAATGTGCGTGCACTCAGTTGAAAGTTCCCAAACAACCGAGAACATTAATTGTTCGTGCACTCGTTCAAGTGATCCGATGTTAAGCAGTTACCGTAGGCTACGGTAACTGCTTAACATCAGGCAGGCCGCTACGGTCCGTGGCCTAGAGATGCTTACAATACCAAAGGCGTTGCAGACCTGAAGGGTAGTGGGACAGAGGGAGGAGAAGGGGGTTGGGCTTCCAGCTCTCTGACTCAACGTACGAAACGCAGCTGTCTATTTTACGCCGCGCCGATCTTCTGTGAAATGGAGGTACTACGGGTGGTACTAAGGGTGGTTTTACGTCCCTCAATATGGGTCGTAATTTATTTATCACAAAAACTCACTCACACCAAGGGCTATTGTCTGTTCTCAAATAATTATATGGTAGTTAAATAAATAGTCCCAAAATCAAATTTAAAACCTACATTTATTTCCACTATGTTAACCCCCGGGCGACAACCTTTCAGTCGGAACAACGCGTAGTAACTCTCCCGTCTTCCATCCATACACTCACGCTCTTTATACTTTGTTTGTTTACCTTATACTTCACCTCACATACTACAAATCACAACAATACTACAAATCATGCCACAAGCTGCAGCACAAAGCAGTACCTACCTACGTTTTCCTGGCCGCCCATTTTAGCGACTGAACTGAATCCAGAGCGCTCCCGCCGAGAACATGTTCGTGTACAAATGTGCTGCACAGCGGAGAACATGTTCGTAAACAAAGGTCACGCACAGCGGAGAACATGTTCGTGAACAAAAGTTACGCACAGTTTTGCCGGTGTAGACAGACAAACTACACCCACAGCAAAAGTACGTGCACTGCTGGAGTTACGCACAAAATATTCGTCAACAAATGTACAGCACACTTTTTTGGTGCAATCTCGGCATAATGTTCATTTTCTTCAAGTGGAATTTGGGAAAAAAAAACTTTAAGTTGGTTTGATATTATAATAACTATGATATTTCTACAAATATTTCACTTTTCAAGCACATTTTTATGCCCCATATGCCCCCCCTAGGATGTCACAAAGAGACTTGCTGCCGGTGGAAGTGGCCGCGGCAGCGTCTTAAGTCTCTACCCATTCATGGCCCTCCTACCTAACCAGAAAATATATGTGGGTGGTGTACCATTGGCCGATTTTCCACAGGCCGGCACGGCACCGGCACCGGCATGACGCGATGGCGGCAGCTTTTTTATTGGTCAGTGGCAAGTTGTTATTGGTTACTGACCAATGACAACTCTGCAAAAAGCTGTCACTGTGCCGGGGCCGTGCCGGCCAGTGGAAAATCGGCCATCCGAAGGCCAAGTTTTGCTGCCAAGTGTTTGACAAATCTTTCTCTATGATACTCTAAATTAAAAAAATAAAACATATCCTCAGTTGTCTATGTTAAATCTATGACGATATTTTTTTAAGTTGGCAGCATTGCAGTACAAAGCAAAGCGAGTTGTGTCAAGAATTATTGCGTTTTTTACGTAAAATTATCTCAAATTACTGTGAAAGATGTAAAATATACGTTTCATGTAATGTTGAATATGTACGTATGAATTATATGCAAAAACTCTGTAACAATCATCGATAATTTGGACGTATTCGCTCATAAAAAATGAAGTGTCAAAGTGTTGGGTATTAGAAGGGAATTGATAATTTTTTCAATTTTCCGTTCCTAATTCACAGTGTATTTTATTAAAAAATCATTATTTCATTTTGAAAATCTATTGTGAAGTGGAGTAAACTTGTTTTGACCTTATAATTTTGTTGGGGCGTGTGATCCTGTGCGGGACATCTGGCTAGATCCTGCTATCATTTCTCTTCCTTTCTCACTAATTGGAAAATTATTTACTGTTGTTATACATACCAGACCCATTTACACACTTCATTTCGCTATACAAATCGATTTACCCCTATATTTTCTTCAATTCCTTGAGACTAACTCATCAATTTGTTGTCATGAATAAAACTAATATGTTCAGTCCATTACAGAGATTTCAGAAGTCTAATGTACATATTTAACGTTTCCATGTTGATAAGCGAACAGTCTGCTTAGTGTTGTGATGTGTGTATCAAGTAATTTTTATATTTTACTTCATTGTGTACTAATTGAGTGATAAAATTGTGAAAATGGCTAAAAAGTCGGAGAATACCGGTGGGAAGCTGGTGACCGTGTCAGTGGTCGGCCTTTCTGGTAAGAAAAATACTATTATCAACTTACAGCTGAATACTCAAAGGCTACTGAAATTTGAGGGCTGCTTAAATTCAATGCACCATACAAAAAGTGACAGATAACGTCTCAAACTGCTAAGTGGGACTTAAACATTTGTGTAGCCTTTGAGTTCAACAGTAAGACAAGCTTTGAGATGGATGTGTGGAGTGACATGAATGGATAAGGTGAAGAATGTGTACACAATGCCGTGTGTCCACTGGCAAGTAACTTCCGCAATTTCTTGCAGAAGTCACTTGCCGATGAGTTTCCACTGACTGCAATTTTACACAACCGTGTACATGTGGTACTTGCAGCAAGTTTGGCAAGTCGCAGAAGTCCACTTGCGTGAGTGTTCACACATTGGAAGTCGCTTGCGCAAGTAAACTTGTGCAAGTTTTCTTGCCAGTGGACACACGGCATAAGAGGTAGTGTGAAAGTAGCGCCTATAACAGATAAGGTAAAAAGTATGAGGTTGGAATTGTTTGGGAATGTGTTGAGAAGAGATGAAAAGCATGTGTCTAAACGAGTGCTGAATATGAATGTGGAAGGATTCAAAACGAGAGGAAGACCCAAGAAAATATGGATGGATTGTATAAAGAGTGATATGAATGAGGTTGGAGAGGACGTAAGTATGACAGCAAAGCACGATGAATGAAAGAATAAGATATACTGAGCTGACCCCAGATAATGGAATAAGGTAAGTCAGATGATAAAAGATAACCGCTGGAGTGAGAGGATTTTACACTGGTACCCCAGGGAGGATAAAAGGAAAAGAGGAAGGCCACAACAAGGATGGAAAGATGATATTGTGCAAGTAACAGGAAGAGTTTGGACCCGAGTGGCACAAGACAGGGACAAGTGCGATGGGATGGAGGAGGCCTACGTCCAGAAATGGATGACCTTAACATAATTTATATTACTACTTTTATAAATGTAACACTTTTTTTAGGGAAATAAAGGCTATTTTATTTTTATTTTATTTATTAAGTCAGATGATGATAAGGTCTTGCCTGTAGTTTTGATTATAAAAGGAGCATATATTGCATGAGAACCATCCTAACAATTGCATATTATAAATGAATACTATGATTATAATAATATGAGTGGTTGTTGAGTATAGTGTAGTCACATAGTTACAGAAACCTCATAATTTATTTATTTATAGATAGTTATGATGGATTTTTACTGACATTAGGTACAAATCACCTTTGTTCCTAGAAATTATTTGTAAAACCACTGTAATCTGACTAAAAATCTCTTTAAATTAGGGGTTAATCTATGTCCAAATTCACAATTTCAGTTCTGATAACTAAAGTAATATAGATAGCCAACCATCATACATAAATAAGGTAGTAGGTAGATGAATTTTCCTAAATAAAATAGATTACATCTACATTTTTTTTTTAATTAAAAATGGGACCTCAATCTTGCCGCAGGGGCAAAGATGAGGTTGACGGTGGAGCGAGCACACCCAGAAGATGCCTGTTCACCTTAGTTTACATAATACCCATTATCATACAGTTGACATGTCTTGTGACAATCTTCAGGAGATAATGTTACCTATTTGCTAAGCTTTTCTGATAGTCACACAGTATATTTCTTCATGAATGATTTCATTGTCAATCAAACCTACCTAGATTTTATCATTATGTGTACCTTAAGAACTACATAATGTAGTCAAATGTATGTGAAATGAGTTACAATTTTATTATGATAATGAAATCATACTTACACTTGATGTAAAATCATTGATGGCCAATGGCCTAATATCAGTGCTTACCAATCCAATAAGAATTGTTTTAATTTATTACTTGACATAGTTCTCACAAGTGTAACAAGAAGAACTGGTACGCACTTATTGTTAAATAAAAAAGTGATAACTAACACCTAAATAAATTGATTGGTTTATGTTGTGGGTTCAATTCCCGCATTCAATAAACTACATATTTGTGAATTGAATGATTTACAGTTGACCTAAAATCATCTACTACCTAATTTATGCTGTCACCATTACAATAGATAGATAGATAACATTTTATTGTACACCAATGGAAACAAATGCATAAACAACAATTACAAACAAAACAAGAAACAAATACAGTGTACAGTGGGCGGTCTTATCGCAAGCTGCGATCTCTTCCAGACAACCTTTGGATGGAGAGGATTCCATGTTTCAAACAGGGTAGTAGTTAGCAGTGTACCTACCAAGTACAATAAAATAAAATGGGAAACATATATTACATATACCATACCACCATATACCATATTAATAGCTCATTAAAAATCCATAATCATAAGTGCCTTTAAATATCGAAACCACAAATCTATGCAATAATTGAATGAAACACCCACCAATTCAGTAATCAATATGTTTCATTGATGTATTAACCATTGAGAATGTGCTCTTATAAATTGCACTTTATTTCTTGCTGGTTAAAGTCTATATTCAAACAATGATATAGATTCCTACAAATTGTCAACTATTAAAAATTTGCTCTTGTAAATGAAACTTTGTTACTTGTTCCATAAGGGTTAAATATCGCCAGACTTACACAACAACATCAACAACTGGTCCTAAACTAAGCAACGCAACACTTGTACTATGGTTACTATCCAATGTACTGGGGGCGATCCTAGTGACACCCAGACCAGCGCAAATTACGAAAAGGCTGTTTCCGAAATTTGCTTCTGGCGGGCATCGAACCCGCATCCACCTGACGTAGTAAGTCAAGCGGCCTACGCTCGAATCACTGCGCCAAGTGGGTCGCCAATAATATTTAAGTATTTCATTCAATAAGAATATCACATGCTTTATATTGAATAGATTGTCTATTGATGCATTGTTATCTATGCTACTTCCTGTTATCATGTGTAGGTGTACAATTTTTGTTTATTCTGTGCCAGAGAAAGCCTGATAACGTTTTGTAATATTGTTTGGATAATGATAGTCATTTGTTGATGTTGTTGTGATGATTTTGTGTACATTCGTTTTGTTATTCTCTCTTTTCTTGTTTAAAAATGTAGTCTTAAGACAGTTTGTCTTCTTTATTATCTTACAACAGCTACTAAATAAGATACGTAACACTGCAAGGCTAGCATGCCGGCCAAAATAAGACTTGTCATGGATTATGTGATACCTAGTAATTCTATCCTTTTTATGCATAGGAGAGAATTAAAAAAAAAAATAAGTGTCACACTTTTTGTTTTGTGACATTCGGCTGTGCTAGGCCTGCTGGTCGTGATTCTCGACGTGAACGAGAACACGATATACATCCATTCTTGTTCTTGGCTAGAATTTCGTGAAGCGATTCGCTCACGTCGAAGATTATGCTTGCCTACATTTTGGGGAAACAAGAACCAATTATTTGTTTGTTCTTGTCAGTTTGCTTAATCCAAACCTAAATATAAAATATGATTATGATTATATGCGGTTGGATAGCTTTTATTCACCAAATAAATTAGACGTTTTGACAGTTTTCCAATAGAATATCTGTCAAAACTTCAAATTTATTGTGCTGAAAAAAGTTATAATGACGATTCTGAAACAAGCCCTTAGATTAGTGTGTCGAATTGAATAAGTAACAAATGTTACTTACTTCGAGTTTCAAATTTTCACTGACTGGACACGCGTGTGTCCACTTGTCCAGTGTCCGAGTGTCCAGTGTCCACTAACCCTGTTTATTTGTACAGGTACTGAGAAAGAGAAGGGTCAGCTCGGCATAGGCAAGTCGTGTCTGTGCAACAGATTCGTCCGCATGCACGCTGATGACTACAATGTCGACCACATCTGCGTGTTGAGTCAGGTATGTAGCTGTCTAGCATTGATGACCCATTGGGGGGAATCTCCATAAATTTGGGGGGATTTTATGGCTATGGGGAACAAATTTTGGGGGAAAAATATTGCATCTGGCTTTGAGCGCCACAACTTAGTGATTAAGATACGATATATTAATTCCGCACCGTAGTTGCCTAGCCTATCGTATCACTTTGGTACATCAACCACATAAGAGGGCGTTCTTAAGTTACGTGACGCGTTGGGGGGGGGGGGGGGGGGGTAGAGCCGAATCTCACCAAATCTGACGTGGGAGAGAGGGGGAGGGGCACAGCAAATATCACGTAATTTTTTTTCGCGAGAAATTGTGTAAAATTGCGAGTAAACTACTTAGGGTTTCTAAAATATGGCTTTTGAAAAATCTCACGCGAGATAACGCCAGCCTTCTATCACCACGAAAGAAGAAACGTCAAATCACGACTATCGAATCCGAACTTCGGATCCAAAACAATTTCGGGAGTTTGTAAACGTACGATTCGTCAGCCGCCATGAAATTTTTTTTTTATAGGACTGCGGGTGCAAATAAGCGTACGACCCGCCTGATGTTAAGCAGTTACCGTAGCCTATAGATGCTTACAATACCAAAGGCATTGCTCGCATATTGCCGACCTTAAGGGGAGTGGGATGAAGGGAGGGGGAGGGGGGGTGGGCTTTCGGCTCTCTCACTCATCGTACGAATCGCAGCTATAATGGCTGCTTTACGCCGATCTTCTGTGAGAGGGTAGTACTACCCCGGTCGAGCCAGCCCCACCCACCCACCACCTTTTGAAGGATTGTTCTCTAAAGTCTCCGTTCCCTTTCAGTCTGACTTCAGCGGTCGCGTGGTGAACAACGACCACTTCCTGTACTGGGGCAGCGTGCAGAAGGACAACGACGACCAGGAGTATAGGTTCGAGATCTTGGAGCAGACGGAATTCGTGGACGACGCGTGCTTCCAGCCGTTCCGAGGTACGTACTGTACGTACTGGGCTGACCATTGATATCCCTTTTACTAATACTAATATAGATTATACTAATAGTACTATAGTCTGACCGCAACCGCTGTACCGCGCCTTAGGTACGCGAGCGGCGAGACGGGGTGCCGAAGTTGGTCATTCTGCCGTCATCGCTCACGGCGACACTCCCACATCCCACTCCCCACCTCCCCGCGCATACCTAAGGTGCGGTACATCGGTTGCGGTCAGACTATAGTAGTCTTTAAGCAATGTGTGTTACCAGTGATGACTTTTGGCACTGAGGCCCGTATTAAATGCATCACAAAGTTGAAATTGATCTTATGATGCAGTTTTGACGTTTAATGTATGGAACATCTGTCAAAACAGCATCTCAAGTTCGATCTCAGTGTTGAGATCGATTTGTTAAAACGAGCCTCAGTGTATTGACATCGCCACTGCAACTGCAGCAAGGTGTCGCGGTGGTGGACACAAGTAGACACTCAGTGTATACACGGAGTGTCTAAGTGTCTAGTGTCGTGGTGTATCCTTACCTTAAGGTACGAATCCGACGAACGCGGCAGACAACAGATGCCAGTCGGTCTCATACAAATTGTAGCGATGACATGTGCCGCGACGGCAGACGGCATTACAATTTGTATGAGACCGACTGACGTCTGCTGTCTGCCGCATTCGTCGGAATCGAACCTTTAAAGGTGGGTGTTCGATCAACCCGGCAACACAGCAGACGTCAGTCGGTCTCATAAAAAAGTAATGCCGTCTGCCGTCGCGGCATATGTCATCGCCCGTCTGACACTACAGTCTGCTGTCTGCCGTCTGCTGTCTGCCGCGTCCTCCGCATGGCACCTTAACACTCCTTTTATTATGTGATAAACGGCTGAATACTCAAAGGCTACGTTTGAGACGATATTAAGCATTGAGGTTGGCAAACAAGCGTACGACTCGCCTGATGTTAAGCAGTTACCGTAGCCTAAAATGTTTGCGATACAAACATCGCTCGCTTGTTACCGACTTGAAGGGGAGTGGGACAGAGGGAGAGGGGGAGGTCTGTATTGGTGGTATCAGCCCTTTCAACGTCCCACTCCTGGGCACGAGCCTCCCCTTACTGCGAGTGGGATTCAGACCGTAATCCACCACGCTGGCCCAGTGGGGGTTGGTAGATTTCACTTGATTTTGAAAATTTGTTAGATTTTCTAAGATATGCAGGTTTCCTCGCATTGTTTTCCTACACCAAAAGCAAGTGATGATCATATTTAAGTTATGATTCACACATAGATTTAGAAAAATCCAGAGGTTCGAAACGGGGTTCGACCCCTGAGGGCCTACTCTTTTACAAAAGAAAACGAAATTTCGCACGAAATTTCCCGTATGTCCTAC
This sequence comes from Drymonia ruficornis, assembly GCA_947859195.1. Classification (NCBI taxonomy): domain Eukaryota; kingdom Metazoa; phylum Arthropoda; class Insecta; order Lepidoptera; family Notodontidae; genus Drymonia; species Drymonia ruficornis. Next base: position 6,120,296 of record OX401929.1, on the reverse strand, counting down.
TATGTTTCTCATTCATTCCGACATTTCTTACGAACAAAAATTGTTTGACGTCTTCGTCGTTGTCGAATCTAGAAGTCAAACAATTTTCGTTCGTAAGAAATGTCGGAATTAATGAGAAACGTATAGTACGTTTTTTTATACTTGTCCTATTTGGTAAGCAAAGATGGCGTCCAGCGGGGCGATTGCGTAACTTTTTGTCAATGTTTCAATTGGTTTCGTATATAATTGACACAGGATGAACGAAACCAATTGAAACATTGACAAAAAGTTACGCAATCGCCCCGCTGGACGCCATCTTTGCTTACTTTAGTAGGAAATACGCGAAGTTTCGTCCGAAATTTCGTTTTCGTTTGTAAAAGCGTAGGCCGAACCCCGTCTCGAACCTATGGCCCTCTGGAGCCCATAAGACGCTTGTTTAACCAATCGGCTATCACAGCTGCTAAGGGCAAGTTATGGTAACTGACTATTCTTTCTAGTTGGCAAAACGGAAACGTACGTGAAGCGCTGCGTGGCTACCAAGCTTCAGTCGGCCGAGAAGTTGATGTACGTGTGCAAGAACCAACTGGGTATTGAGAAGGAGTATGAACAGAGGCTCATGCCTGATGGAAAGCTGACCGTGGACGGATTCCTCTGCGTGTACGATGTGAGCCTCGTCCCGGGACGGACATGGGAGAAGCAGGTGGGTTACTGGCTTTTTTTATAGGACTGCGGTGGCAAGTACGGCCCTAGATAAAAAAAAACAATGTAAAAGAAAATCCCGCTGAATTTGCCGGATCTTCTCAGTTGAGGTCGCGTTTCCGATCCGGCGGTAGAATTAAGTAAAAGACTGACCAAGTGTGTGTCGGACTCGCACATAAAGGGTTCCGTACCACCGTAGAATAAAAACGTCATAAATACCTATCAAGTTTCTTGTATGATTTAAAAATAAATGGGGTCCCCCCTTTATTTTTAAATTTTATTTTATTTTTAGTATTTGTTGTTGTAGCGGCAACAGAATTACACATTTTGTGAAAATTTCAAGTCTCTACCTATTACGGTTCGCAAGATACAGCTCGCTGACAGACGGACAGACGGACGGACGGACAGTGTAGGCTTAGTAATAGGGTCCCGTAGGCACCCTTTGGGTACAGAACCCTAAAAATGAAAAACTGTCAATTGGTAAGTGCCCCGTAGGCCTAAACAAAATAGACTGATTAATTGACTATGCTCTTTGGACTGCGTTATATCTAGCCTCTCGTGAATCTATGAGTAGCTGAAATCGTTTTTTATATCTAAGAAGATAATTTTGAGTGTTTTGAATATCTGGACTAGACTTCTAATAAATGGGTATTCTTTTGTGTCTCTGGGCCAAGCCTCCTGGCTGTTTTTGGCTTGCGTTTGTATTTATAAAGCCAATAAACAAAACATAGCATTGCCACTATTGAAACTGTAGTTTTTCTTGAGCATGTACCAAACATTTTTAACAAGAGGTAAGGGAACGTACCCATACTACCTGACCCATTTTTTTCAATTTTTTACTCCCCTCCAACCTCAGTGACCACCCGTAGTATATGCCAAAACCCCTCCCCTCCCCCTCTAGTTTTCACGTAGTAATTCATAAATGTGGTTTTAAATCATTTTTGTAAAGAAAAAGTAAAAAACAAATGGCGCGTTTTTTTTTTTGGAAAAAGCGCGAGATTTCCCTAAGGATATTGACTACGAGACGAAAACTCAAACCCCGTCCCCCGCCCCTGTGACCATGCGTGGTATTTTGAAGACCCCATCCCCCCCTAAACGGGTCATGTAGTATGGGTACGTTCCCTAAGACAAATATTCGACCAAATTTACCAATTTCAGAACGAGGTTTCAGCAGCAATCCTCCAAAACATCCTGAAGCTCAAGAAGCCAGTGGTCCTCGTGACTTCGAAGAACGACGAGGCGTGCGACCAAGGAGTCCGCGAGGCGGAGCGCCTCGTGCAGCGCAAGGAGTTCAAGGGCTGCATCCCTATCGTGGAGACCTCGAGCCATGACAACGTCAATGTGGACCAGGCCTTCGTTCTGTTGGCGCAGATGGTTGAGAAGTCGAAAGCTAGGATTAAGGTAAGTTCCGTACGATTGATGAACGCTTGGCGCAGTGGTTTGAGCGTTGGGCGTTCGGCTCACTGCATCGGGTGGTTGTGGGTTCGATTCCCGTCAGAAGTTAATTTCGGAAATGGAAATGTAATTTGACCTGATCTGGGTGTCACTGGGATCACCCCCAGTCCATTGTATGGTCACCATAGTACAAGCGTTGCTTAGTTTGGGACCATACAATTGGTGCGTTAGTTCCCATTACTTAACTTAGTATGCAACGTCGTGCCGTGTGCCTTTCTTTCCAATAAAAAGTTGTCTTTAGAAAACGAAGTATAGTACTCCTCCCTATGGAGGTCCTCACAGGAGTCGCTGAATATGAGATAAGCTGGAGGGTAACGCAATACAAACTAGTTATAAAAATCATTCATACCAAGCTCTTCTGTGGGGCTAGCACACGCACCAAGATAAGACTTTTGTCACGCATTTTGTCGCACCGAGCCGCGCTCTCTCTCATTTAATGAATAGTCTATGAGAAAAAAAACTACTTATCTCGCATTTTGTCTTGTTACGGTCGGCTGTGCTACTAGTGCTGATGTTATATTTGTTATTAGGTCGCGAACTACGCAGAAGCATTGCGAATAAGAAGAGAGACGTTGGACTTCGTGACCGAAGCGTTCACTCAGCTCATCAGAATGCACGTCCAGGACCATAAGTAAGTTCACAATATATCCTTTAGAAACACACATCTTCACGCCTATATACCCCCCCTGGGGGTAGTTACACACATGCCACATTCCGTTGGTGGTATTTTGGTCTCAATATGAAAGTGGGTGTGCATATTGCCATTATACCTGGCTTACTCGTCAATGCAAGAGTCATATAAGCTGTAGTCAGGCCTGGATTAGTGTGTGTAGTGTTTTTGAACATCGCACGACTTATGAAAGACGTTTAGTTTTCCCCAAGATGTCTATCTTCAGAGTAAGGGTCTTTGATAATGAGGTTTGCACATGAAATACGAAAATGTAACAGGTGTACCAGAGTTTAAATCTGTATCAATCAATGCAATCAATCTATTCAATGCAAATATAGATCAATGTTGATGAGTGTTGTATTTTTGTTTCGTCCATCAGGGAGATGTGGTCGGCAGCCAGCAAGAGACTATGTCACTACCCGGAATGGATCAAATTTGTTCAGCAATTCGGAAACGACGGCACTCAAGTAAGTAAAACCTTGTCGCATTGATTTATAACTCAATTATTTGACGACCAGTCTAGTGGTATCAGTGTAGGCCGCACACTGCACTGACTTGCTTTACGCTTAAATTTATGGAGATAATTTCATCATCATCATCTCAGCCGAAAGACGTCTACTGCTGGACATAGGCCTCCCCCAAGGTTCGCCACAATGACCGGTGTTGCGCTGCCCGCAGCCAGCGGATTCCCGCGACCTTCACCAGGTCGTCGGTCCACCTTGTGGGAGGCCGGCCTACCCACGCTACGCTTTCCGGGGGGGCGATAATTTATCGACAGCTAATGAATTTTCCATTATTTCGTAATAATTTGTAGAAACGCTTGTAGAAGGTCGTCTTGGCTAGTGGGTCTGGGGTTCTCGATATGATATTTTGTACTCGAATAATATGTTTAAGTTCATTCTCAGCGTTGAGATCTATTTACTTCTAGTAAGCTTTGTGTGAAGGCTCTGATTGGGTTAAATGCTTGTTTAGGTGGTGTTTCGCCGTCACATACGGAGACTGAAAGAGGAGAGGGCGGCCAAGAAACTTCGGAAGCAGCTCGCGAAGCTGCCGCAAGTGTTGTCCCGGATGCAACTACCCACTGAAGACTTACAGGAGAAGTATGTACTCGTATACTGTGTCCTAAATTGTTCTAATCTTTAATTCTTACGACGCAAGCTAGGGCATACCTACATAGACATATATTTATTTAGTTAGCTATGTTAAATAAGTTATAATGCCGACGCCGCTATACACGATTTGATTTCATGTATTTTTTTTATGGTACTGAGGTGGCAAATAAGCGTACAGCCTGCCTGATGCTAAGCAGTGGAAAAAAAAAGGAAAAGGTTTATTAAAAATACTGAGCTCGGTTAAAGTTAGGTACCTACTTAGACTATGACCGTAATCGTAGCCTATAGATGCTTGCAATACCAAAGGCATTTGGTCGCAAGTTGCCGACCTGGAGACGAGTCGAACGAAGTGAGGGGAAGAGGGGGAATATTTTTGACGTTTTTCGCTTCTAAATTATTTCTTTGACGTTAATCTTATATATTCTACGGTGTTTATGTTTCAATGTTTTTAAATTGACGGGGTTTTTATACCATTTAATTATATTCCCGATACTAATCCAAACCCCACGTATTATTTATCACTTTGAAACACTATTAACATGCATGTGTTGTCCGCAGCGACTGGGGCATGGTGGTCCGTCAGCTGCGGTCGCACCGCGACTACTCGGTGTACTTCAGCGAGGGCGGCGCGGCCGGCTCGCGCTCCGACTCGGGCTCCGAGCGCGACAGCCCGCTGCCCATCGACACCACGCTGCGCGTCGGCGACCGACCCAGATACCAGGTACATATTCTACACATGCAACGGATACTGATTTAAAAAAAATATATAATGGTACTACTCCACCAAGCCAACTAGGAGCTCGGGTGGAATGCGGCTTCCCCGCCCGCAAACCGGCCGCACACCCGCCACCCTCCCGCCCGCCTCACCTCTCGCACACCGCCACCGCCCCAAGGTGCGGGTCACGTCACATTTTGCAGGTTCCTAGTTGGTGCGGTGGTGTAGTAGCATACAGGGTGAATTTTTCAAGTGTGCTTTCATGGCCAAATCCGAAACTATGAGTAATAGCGAAAAGTACTCAAAGGAGTCTCGGGCCCGATTTTGATGAAAACTCAAAACCGGATCATTGGATTTTTGAAATATCGTTTTTTCTAGCCAGGAATCGTGACAGTTGATTTTAAAAAACAAACACAAAAAACACAAACTTTATTATTATTACACCATTCGATAGTTTCGCTGATAAGGAACAAATCCTGGGAAGTAATGCTTTGCGTAAAACTTAAGGAAGGTTAAAGTATATTTTTTTATGTAGGCCAATAAATCACTGCACTTACAAATACTCTGATTTTATTACCTGTTCATCGCCCCCAGTCCAGTACTCCAGAGTCTAAACTGTCTAATTGGCTTGGCCGTATTTGTGAACCCACCATCTGATAAACTTCATAGTAATTGAATAGTAATATTATTGCAGACGCTCGGACAGTCGCAGAAGATCCCGTATGACGTATTGGAGTCAAACGAGGCGGCCGCAGTCTTCAAGACTTTTCTGCACGAGGCCCAAGAGGAACATAGAAATTATGAGTGAGTAATCCCAACTCTCCTTGACCTATCATAAATGTGGTTGATTGGGGACCATTTAGTGGCATTTGAACTGAGCTCCGTGCTTCGGAGGGCACGTAAAAAGTCGGTCCCGGTTGTTCTCATCAATGCAGCAGACGTTAAGCCTTGTCAGAGGCCGTTTCCTCGATGTTTCGTAAGGGTCAGTTCAGACAACGGAATAACGCCCGAGCAAATTACTGGCTTCATTGGAAGGCCGTCCGTATTACCATAGCCTAAAGTAGAAAATCTCGCGACTCGAAACGCGGTGCGAATTGCCGCTAGAGCTATGGTATCACGGTCCTATTTTCAACGGAGCCAGTAGATTGTTCGGGCATTTTTCCGTTTTGTCTGAACTGACCCCTACCCTGACTTCCTGCGGAATCCTAATTATTTTTCGAAAATAAAAGTAGCCTATGTCATAGTAGAAAGATGGATAGTAGGTTATCTTCATAGAAACGCACCGCGCGTATGTGTGCTTGTATGTGTGCGCCATGCGTATCTATGCGTCGCGCACGCACACTCAAACAAAATATAGACCCGGTTATCAGTGCGAAACAATGCATGTGATGTTTAAGTGTGCGTGCGCTACTCATAGATACGCATGGCGCACACATCTGTACTATGCCTATGTTACTCCTAATAACATCAGCTGTCTGCCAGTGAATGTCCCGTCAAAATCGGTCCAGGTCGGAGATTACCCGGAACAAACATACAGACAGTTTTTTTTTTATCGCGGTTTTGTTATATGTACCGTATTTATATCATATGCATATAGTGAAAAGCTGTTATTTTGATATTACAAACAGATATTTGTATGGATAATTCGGTCGACAACAGATGGTGCCAGCAGTTCAAGCACCTCCTGGAAGAAACAGGCTACGTGACGCCCGGCAAGCAGCTGTCAGAAGTGCGGGTGCTGCTGATGGGCCGCGAGTGCTACGAAGCGCTCTCCGACGAGCAGCAGCAGCGCGTGTACGACCAGCACCAGCGACAGATACAGCGGCGGGCTAAGGACAACTTCCAGGTTTGGATAGTAAATTTTACTATAGTCTGACCGCTACCGCTGTGCCGCGCCTTAGGGGGCGTCCATAAATTACGTGAGGCATTTATGGGGTGGAGGTTTAGGGACCTTAGTAAATGAAAGGCGAATAATGACTGAGTAACTTTATTTCAAGTGTCGTCTTTTTATACACACGAATAACAAATATAAAAAGGGGTAGACATAATTTATTTAAGCGCTGAGTACCGCTGTCCGTAGCACCGATGTAAGGCGCGTGAAGATATCGGTCGCGGCTGCGGTGACGGCCCGGGGCTCGCTTGACTCGCCGGGCGCCGGCCGCTGGAGCCCTAGTCCGCGCCGGCGCGTCGGCGGCGATGCACGTATGTAGGGGCCGCCTCAGCTGCGTTCGCGCAGTCGCGCTCTTGCGACGTAATAATGTTTACGTATATGTATGCCACTACAGAGGGGATCGAGCAAAATCTCACCAAATCTCACGTGGGGGGAGGGGGGGGGGGGGGTCGCGGCAAATCTCACGTAATTTTTTTACCGCAAGAAACAGTGTAAAATTGCAAGAAAACTGGGTTAAATTAAGTTTTTTTTTTAAACTAAACTTTACTTTTACTTTATATATTTTTTTGTTAAATTAAGTAAAACATGTTTCTCCTCTAGAATATAGCTTTTGAAAAATCTCACGTGAGATTAGAGGGAGAGGGAGGGGGGCGAGAAAAATCTCACGAAATCCCACCAAGGGGGGAGGGGGGTCGAAAAATCTCAAAAATCACCTCACGTAATTTATGGACGCCCGTCTCGCCGCTCGCGTACCTAAAGCGGGGCACAGCGGTAGCGGTCAGACTATAAGCGTTGTCATAAGGTGGTAGAGCAAAGCTAAAGCCAATCAACTGCAACTCATACGGGGTGGCTCTTCCGGAGTTGTACACTCTCACAGAAGATCGGCGTAAAGTAGCTATTGCAGCTGCGTTTCGTACGATGAGTGAGTGAGCCCAACTCCCCTCCCTATTCCCCTCTCTCTGTCCAACTCACCTTCAGTTTGACAACGATCGAGCGATACTGTTGGTATTGCAAGCATCTATAGGCTACGGTATCTGCTTATCATCAGGCCGGCCGTGTACGCTTGTTTGCAACTTTATACTAGCGGCACGCTATGAAGGCCGGTTTGACAAATGGGAGGGGGAAAGGATGAACCTTATTATAACGGAATAAAATTCATTTTCGCATTCATTTTTTGACATTCTTATTTTTTTAAACGACTAGTTTTATTCCCCCCCCATATGTCTAACCGGCCATCGTAGAATGCCGCTACTATAGTAACATATAAAAAGGTCTCCTCCAGTCTTACTATAAAACTATTTTTTTGCGGCTGCGTTTACGTGACAACCGCGTTTGTTGTATAAGGACTACTCAGGTGCTACTCAAAAGAAACTGGTTAGTAGTTAATTAGTAGAAGAGTTACTAATTCTAATTGCTAACCTATTGTTTAGGAGTTGCTGCTAGAACATGCGGATCTGTTCTACCACTACAAGAGCATATCGCCCACCGGCACCGTCACACAGGAAGACATCAAGGAGATCACCGACGTGCTGCAAGACGACTTCAGGTCAGTAGCCACGTAACAAACAATAAGGGTGCGTTTCCTTTCATGTGGAGCTTGGCGGAGCGGCGGACTGTGATTGGCCAACTGTGATGGTCCATGAGCGGAGTGGAGATTTCGAGCACTGTGATTGGCCAATTCACGGTCCGCTTGCGGTTACTTGGAAGATAAATCAGCTTGGGACTGATCGCTCAAATACACTTTGTTAATAACAGTGTCATGTTAAAGTGTAGCGTGTCTTGCCTTGCTTATTTCGGAAGGCAGCACACTGGAGCTATTGTTTACCAAATTACATTGTATTAAAATAAGTAAATGGCGATAAAAAAAAAAAACAATGTAAAAAAAACAAGCCCGCTGAGTTTCTTGCCGGATATTCTCAGTCGAGCTCGCGTTTCCGATCCGGCAGTAGAATTTAAGGAAAAAATGTAAAATGACAATTTGTAAGTGCCCCCGTAGGCCTAAACAAAATAAACGCTTTGACTTTGGCTCCGCGTGAGTGGAAACGCACCCTTAGGCTGGCCTGCGGGCCTAGCACCGCTCTTCATAGTTCAAGTATTATTCAAACGCGACGCCACCGCGGCTGTGGTAGTGTGTGTATCGCGCGGTACACGACCGTTCGCCATCAAGAGGTAAATAGCGATATCGTGTCACCTCTTTTCCTCGCGCAGTAACCCCGTCTCGCTTGCAATGGGGGCCGTCGTTGTACAACCAGCAAATTTGAATCCTGATCAGGGGGCTTACCACCACTTCTTATAGCAGTTTTGTTTTAACGTTTCAGCTACTTTTTGTGCAATGACGTTTCTTAATGTCATGACAATAAGGTACGTCATTGCACAAAAAGTCGCTGTAAAGTTAAAACGTTCCTGTAATTGAATCGCGATAAGCGGTCGTGGTGGTCGTGGTTTCGAAAACTTATCGCTTGCAGGCTATATTCATAGCTCGCCCCGCCCGTGTTGAAACAAAGGCCCCCTTTTTCGTAAACCATTTGTTGAAATTTTCCTTTATGACGTAAGATTTTAGACAACTGTAGCCTAGGGGTGAACAGGTTGGGCTAACAATCAGAAGATCCCAGGTTCGATCCCCGGTGGGGCATGCACCAATGGATGAATTTTCATCTATGTGCATAATTTACAGTTCGCTGACGGTGAGGGAAAACATCGTGAGGAAACCTACCTATCCCTAGGGATTAGGTAATAGTCAGTTCCTGTATACACGGCGACACGGTTCACCACCTGTCACGTTGGGTTCTGACTATCTAGTGAAACGTGGGCTTTGAGTTGGTTAATACCTCCACAATGTGGTGGTGTATGGCCACTCAAGCCTCTGACTACCCCCGAACGGGGATAAAAGTCGTGACGTTACATTACATTATTTTAGACAACCAAGGTAGCTGCCGCACATTGCACGCAAACTGCAATCTTATTAAGGTGATCAACCGTCAAGTGTGTCCATTGTACGTGTCCGGTAGGTACAAGATGCTGGACCGCATGGAGCAGGACCGCAAGCTGATGCTGTTCCAGCACCTGGGCTTCGTGCACTGCCCCATGCGCGAGCACTGCCCCGCCGGCGCCGCCTGCCTCGACATCGCGCTGCCGCTCGTGCTCAACACCAGAGTCGGGTAACCAACACCATCCGGTCCACTCACCGCTCTCCTTCACCCAGATGTTGAGGAGACCGACACACGCACACTCCCCATCATAAGCTATGTCTCCACCAGTGCGCTTTCACGTTCATCTTGCGCTTTCGTCTGACGCATGCATGAAGAACCATAGCGCATGCAATAACGCGTGCGCTATTCCAGCTCAAAAACAGCGCACGCCCGTAGCGCACGCTGGTCCGCCACTGGTGGGTTCGCGTGCAACATTCCGTACGCACGTACGTACGTACGTATTTTTAGGGTTCCGTACCCAAAGGGTGCCAACGGGACCCTATTACTAAGCCTACGCTGTCCGTCTGTCTGTCTGTCCGTCCGTCTGTCTGTCAGCGGGCTGTATCTAACAAACGGTAATAGCTAGAGACATTAAATTTTCACAGAATGTGTATTTCTGTTGCCGCTACAACAACAAATACTAAAAATAAAATAAAACTTAAAAATAAAGGGGGTCCCCATACAATAAACTCGATATTTTTGACGTTTTTATTTTTCCATTTAGATAAGTCACTGTCGAAACATTATTTCCTCAAAAACGATGTAACACCAGGGCTGCTATAATGAATCCGGTACGACAGCAAAAATCCGTTTTAAGGTGGAAAACTAGCATACAGCCTATCTGATGTTAAGCAGTTACCGTTATCGAAGGTTACCGATCTAAAGGGGAGTGGGACAGAGGTAGGGGAAGAGTTGGGCTTCCGGCTCTCTCACTCAACGTACGATACGCAGCTATAATACTACTAGCTTCTACTACTACGCCGCTACGTAGCTACTTTACGCCGATCTGCTGTGAGTGGGTGGTACTACCCCGGTCAAGCCAGCCCTATATGAGCTGCAGTCAATTGATTACAGCTTGGCTTAGCCACATAAAAATAACTTCTGCGCATCTCTTCGCGAAAATTAGTGTATCTAGGATTAATATTGCTACATTTTAATACATAGTATGTTATGTGTTATATGTGCAGGTCATTGACCTCGGCCGGCGAGTCGCAGTGCCACGCGGGCCCGCCCGCGGCGCCCTGGGCGCTCACCACTGACGCCAGCCAGATCAACCTTATTATACTCGGCGTAAGTGTCATTTTACATTACACCTCTTCTTTATTTATAACTAACTGTGCCTGCGATTTCGTACGCGTTTTAAGATAAAGATTACTTGCGTCCGCGTACTTTTTTTTTGCGCGGAACCCTAAATATTTAAAAAAAATAAAAGTAGCCTAAGTTACTCCTTATAGCTTCAGCTATCTGCAAGTGAAAGTCCCGTCACAATCGGTCCAGCCGTTTCGGAGATTAGTCGGAGCAAACGTCCAGAAAGACAAAATTTATAAGTGTGTTTTTGTTATTAGTACCGTATATACTTTCATATGCATTTAGTAACATGTTATTTTGATATTACAAACAGACTCTTCAATTTTATTTATTTGTATAACTAAATCAGCGGCACGCTATGATGGCCGTTTTGACATGTGGGGAGGGGGAAGGGATGAACCTTATTATAACGGAATAAGATTAAACTTCGTATTCATTTTTTGACATTCTTAAATTTATAAACGGCCAGTCTTATTCCGTTATAATAAGGTTCATTTTCTCCCCCCCCCCTTACATGTCAAAACGGCCGTCATAGCTTGCCGCTAATATAGTATAGATTAAATTAGTAATTTATAGAAAGTTACGATGGACTTACAGCGGCATTATAAATAAAACTTTCGTTCCTAGAAATGCTTTGTAAATCCATTGTAAGCTGGCTAAATGGCTGGCTGTATAAATTGTGCGGTTAGACTATTGCATCCGGGCCTTCATAGTTTAAATATTAAGGTGTGTAACGTGTGTGGTAGGTGGAAGGCATAGCGGGCGAGTTCGGCAAGCGCCTATTGGCCGGTTGCGACGCGGAACGCAGCGTGGCGGTGCGCGGGCGCGCGTGGCGCGTGGAGCAGCGCGTGCGCAGCGACGACTTCAGCATAGACACCACCGCCATCGACGACTTCGCGCCTAACGGTACGTGCTCTATTGCCACCTGCAATCACCAGCCCCCCTAGCCGAGTGGCTTCGTCAACAAGCGTTTCTACAAATCGCTAAGCTTAATTGTATGGAAATGACATTACAAGTCGATAAGTAAATCACTTGGCTGGAGGCTGATCGGTGAAAAGCTGTCCACTTTCATGCAGGAACAGTACTGGCCGAAAGGAGTGGTGTTCAGGCGCTTTCGGGGGAGGCTGCCGTCACCAACACCTTCAAATTAGTTTTAAGTTCTAATATAATATGTATGTTAGTCGGTATTTATAATATGGGCCATCCACAGAGTAAAGACTAAAGAAAGAGGTGCCCTTATTACACGACTGCCCAAAAAAAAAAGAGTGTATATGTGTTTAGGGTTCATGTATGTATGTATGTTTGTATGTTTGTATGTGAGATTCTTTATTCCACCATAACTTATAAATGCCTGAACGGATTTCGATGTATGGGGTATCGTTAGAATCCTTACATCATTCCGGGTAACACTGGGTATATTATTTTTGAAAAAAATCAATATGGCGGCATTATGGCTCAACTTTAATATGTGAAAAAAAAATTTTTTTCTTCCATTTTTACAATATGGGTATCAAATTGAAGGCCTTGATGAGCACAGTCCAAAACTGTAGAAGTTATAGGCATAATTTAACATAGGTAGGGTGTACATGCAAAACAAATATATCATTTTTGGCTGCTGTCACTAAAATGCATAAAATAAAAATAAATAATTTAAAAAATTAAAAACACGACTGCCCTGCCAAAAAACGAACTAAAAAGTATAAAACAAGTGCAGTGTCATTGCAGTCGGGGGCCCTCTTAGATTAAATATGTTCCACAGAACGGTCCCCCGACTGCAATGACACTGCACTTGTTTTATACTTTTTAGTTCGTTTTTTGGCAGGGCAGTCGTGTTTTTAATTTTTTAAATTATTTATTTTTTTAGATATATGTATGAAAAAAAACGTGGTCATTGTTTTTTTCATTTTCATTGTTCTATCTACCGGTAAATAGTTGAACTACTCCCTTCGTTTTATGTCGATGTTAGTACTAGGCCGACCACTCGGCCGAGTTGCTTAGGGCCAGTCCCCTTAGTAATTGGTCCATGGGGCCATCATTGCGTGAAATAAATGGTTATTAATATTAACGATTGGAGGTTAATCAACGCTTGGCGAGGTTAGACAAAGTTGGGTGACCATTAATTGGTATCTGAGCTGAGCGCCTCTGTGCTTCAGAAGGCACGTAAAAAGTCGGTCCCGGTTGTTGTCATCTAGGCAGCAGTCGTTAAGCCTTGTCAGAGGCCTGCGGGCGGCTTGAACAACTCTGACACCAGGTTGACAACTTACCAAACGATAAGAAGAAGTTTTTTATCTGACTAAGGCGGCAAACAGTCGTACAGCCCGCCTGATGGTAAGCAGTTGCCGTAGCCTATAGATGCTTGCAATTACTCATTTACACTTGAGACCAAACATCATCAGTGTAATAACTGAGTACATGTATGTACATGTGTACCCCCTCAGGCCGTGTAGTCGTGAAGGTCTAAATTTAATGGCATTATTATTTTTCAGGTTACTTTTGCGTATACCAAGATCAAGAGTCCTTTGAGTACATCAGAGGTTGCGCTGAAAAGACCCTTCTATCTAGTCTGGAACAAGAAGATAAGCTACCTTTTCAGGTACGCTCAAGTTTTTTCAGTAACCATACAAAGCAAACCGTCTCAGGTGCAATTAGTGACTAAAATTTGCAATTTAATAAAAAAAATCGAAACAGCAAGTACTATTCAGGCATTTAAATAAAAAAAACAATGGATATCATTAAAAAAATACGCCAATAAATAGCTGGCAGTTTAGTCTACACAATGGTGTACCACAATTCCAAATTTGAATTTATTGATGAGAAGTGTATATATTTTTTTAAATTAGGGTTTGCAGTAAATGTAGTGATAGCCCATTGGTTAAACACGCGTCTTGCGGGCATAAGGTCAGGGCCCAGGACATTAAAAGGGACATTAAAAGGAATTTTTTTGTTTGATTATAGGGCCTACCTCTGGTAGTGATGTTCGTTCAAGACGAAGGCATGGACAAGAAGGAACTGACGAGGTTACAGGAGGAGGGGCAGAATCTAGCTGACAAGTGAGTATACTAATGAAAATCAATCACTTTATTTTTTTTACTAGTTGTGTGCCCATACTACAAGGCATAATAAGGATTTGGCAAGGTTTTTTTATGACCGGCCACCAACCAGACGTCAAACCTTCTCGGGAGTGAGCAAGCCCAGCTTCTCGGGCTTTGGATGCCGGTATCGCCATCCTAGAGTGGTGTCCTGCTTCTGACAACACTCAGCCCAGACAAGCCCTCCTCCGGTGTGCCACCAGAGGACTGCCTCGCCTGGACTACCGTCATGCACGGTATTTGTGCTGGATTTTGTCGCCTTGTACGACACGCTGCTAGTCCAGCTCGCGTTGGTCCCCATACAAGAAACTTGATATTTTGACGTTTTTTTAATACGGTGGTACAGCCCCTTTTATGTGCGAGTCCGACATGCACTTGGCCGGTTTTATTAAATTGTTAAAGCATCCCAATGTTATTATTTCGCACATTTGAAACAGCCTGTATATCCTCAATACTTTTGACATGTCATCTTTGCTGGTTCAAGCTTTCTTCAAGGTTCCTTACTATATCGATATATTCCAGTCTCCACTGTTCATACATGGAGGCGACTGTCAACGAGCTGGGGACCGAGGCGTTGACCGCTGACGCTATCCAGGAGTTGGTGCGAGCCAACAGGGAGAAGGCCAGCTATGCGCATCTGTATAGAGACGTTATTGTCTGCTTCGACTCGGACATACGGTGAGTATCTTATTTATAAACAGGATTCAAGCGAACGGTCAGTCAAATGTTAAGCCTATATTTACTTGCTATACCAAAACTATTAATACAAACCCGATACGAAAATATTTCGTTCGGACTTTGAACACATTTTTGAATAGCAGAGTTGCAAAAAAACAGGAAAATTAAAATGAAAACTCTTTAAAACGTGTTTAAATCATTGATTTAAAATCATTGTTTTTAAATGTTTAAAACATGTATTAAACACGGTGTTTAAAACAAGATGATGACAAGATGATTGTAACAACCCTGGTAAATAGTCGTAGAAGTGTCTAAATCACGAACAAACGAGCGAACCGACGACTGCCTGTCCGCCTGGCGCACTGGTTCAACTGCTCGGCTCATTGCATCGCTTGGTTGCGGGTTTAATTACCGCCAGAGGCAAATTTTGTAAAAGGCCTTTCGTAATTTGCCCTGGTCCGGGTGTCACTGGGATCGCCCCCAGTCTATTACGGAAGCTATAGTACAAGCGTTGCTTAGTTTGGGACTATACAATGGAGATCCGTAACGAATTTAGTCGAGACTGCAGATTTATAGAGCTAAGAAATCCATAACCTACGGTGCAAACATTTTTGGTCTACGAGAAAAATTGACGAAGCTATGACCAAATAACTAGCGAAGTTCGCGCGCGGTCCAATCCGAGGGTGCGTGTGACGTTATACGCACATGCCGCACATTACATAAAATGTGTTAGAAAATCGCAACGAATGGACCGATTTCGATGATTTCAAAACTATATTGATAACAAAGCTTAGTTTTAACTATAGTGTTGGTTATGAGTTGATTTGGTGACCTAGTATTGATTCTCATTAGACGACTTCCAACTAATAGATGTTTGGTTATTGGTTGGTCACAGTCCCCTGTGTGTCCAGGATAATGGTGTGCATGTTCTGCGACGACCCGTACTCGCCGGAGCGCGTGCTGAGCCCGCTGCTGCTGCACCGCGCCTGCTTCCTGACCGGGGACCGCTCCATCGTCATCGAGACCTTCCTCGGAGACTCCAAGAGGAAAGTCGAGGTTAGTATTGGTACGAACCAACAGCGAGGAGGAGGTCCTGGTTTTTTGGTACTGAGTTCAACTCAGTGCCAAAAAACCAACTCAGTACCAAAAAACGAGCGGGCCAACTCAGTGGTTTGACCCGCCTGATGTTAAGCATTTACCGTAGCTAATAGATGCTTGCATTACCAAAGGCTTTGCTCGCACGTTGCCGACCTGGGCCCTAAGTCGCTTTGCCATTGCCATAGAGCTGCTATAGTAATCGACCCTCTGATTGGTCGGCCGACCGGATGATCGGCCTATAAATATTAATACTTGATAACACACCATCACGCCAGATTTTCTCGAAGGTACAGGCAGAGGTGGTAATAGAAATATTATTTCAGGCTTTTTAGTGCTCTAGGGATTTTTGAAGTCGGGTTTTTTGTTCATAAAAAATAATTTTATTTTATATCTACTTGGTGTTAAAACATGAAATACTAGTTATGTCAAAATTTGCAAGGGAAATTTGGTTAGACACCCGTTGAAAACAAGTTTAACTTTTTTGTAATAACATTATTGTTGTTTATCGCAGGTGATAATATCAAGCTTCCATGGTGCAAGTCAGTTCCGGGAGGAACTAATACATGGATTCATACTCATATATTCCGCCAAGAGGAAAGCCAGCTTAGCTACTTTGAAGTGAGTATTGTAGTGTGTAAGTATATAATGTAAGTTAGTACGTAAGTTACTAGTAGTATTAAACCAGACGTGTACCAAACAACACCTGTTTTATTGGCCCCGAACACCCCACATTACATGGCGACCCTGCCAGTCATGGCGGTGGTCTGCCGGGGGCTCGGTCGCGAAATAATAATACATGATTATTAGGAAATTAATTAAAATAGTGAAAAATAAAAATATAGTAAGAGGACTGAAAAAATTAATAAGAATGGAGGATTGGAAGAGGCGACCGAATCCGAGGGCGCAGATCCACCACCAGAGCCTGCATCAGAGCCACAACACCGGGGGCTATGTGGAGCACACCAGCAGCGTGGGGCAGCGCAGCGCAGCGACGCCCAGAGACGGAGCCGAGGCCAGAGCCTCGTCTCGGGCCCCAACGAACAAGTGATCAGTGCAAAATAGTGCGTAAATAAGTGAAAGCAGTTATAGTAAAATTAGGCGCAGTGCTATAAAAATTATATAAGAAGGACTCTAAGAGCTATTTGGTTTTATGTTTTTTTTACATTTTATTCTGAACTTTTACACTTTACATATTTTATATTTTATACATAAATGTTTTTTTTAAACCTTTATTTTTTAAACTGAGTGGATATGTTTAATAATTACATATTTACCATTATAATGATAGGAGCATGGAGCAAATGTGTAATGCAAAGGGTTTTAGGTAGCTATTATGTAGGTATGATTAATGAAAGAAATTGAAAGTATTTTTATGAGGCGATGAATGAAACGATGTTTGGAAGCGGTATGCAAGTACGATGAATTGCATCGGGAATAATATGTGATACGAGAGATAACGAGATAGAGTGTGTTGATGTTGATAGTGGTCGAAAATATTTTATTATAAAACCTTGATGAATATGACGAATATAAAAATGAAGATGAAATTAGTTTCGTATGAGGGAAGTAAGTAAATATTAATGGTTTTGTACTGCTATAGTACTTTGTTACCAGATTTTTACGGATTGCGTCATGAGTTATTAGAAGTCGTTGGTGGTCGGTCACACGAAACCGACACCGCGATGCAAGCCGATCGCGAAGCGCATGCATGGTTGCCGCGACAGCACATTCCTTGTAAACTTTGTTCGAACGACTTTTACGGCAACGGAGTGTCATATTGAAGATTTATTGTTATGAATTGACACTAATAGGACTATGTTTGATGAAAAGAATGTTGTTTGATTTAGCGGTTTTGATAGTAATGGCTATGGAATTGAGATATGAAGGTATACAAAAGGAAAAGAAAGAAAGAAGATTCTTTGGTTTGGAAAGTTTTTAAACAGGCGCTTGGTCTGATCAACCAAAGGTCGTGAAGATACTTTAAAAGCCAAAGAATACATTTGAGCAAGGATTATGTCCGATACGGATTTGTGTACATAGGTACTTAAAAATAATAGAAATGAAGAATAAAAAATAAACTAGGTCTGATCATGATTCACGCGAGCCGTAATTGTGAAGGCGCTAAGTTATTTTATAAATGTAAACAATGAAAGGAATATGAGTAATAAATAAAAGAAAGATAAAATGATAATGAAGAATATTATAAAGAAAAGAGACGAATTAAAAATAAATAAATAATGAAAGAAATAATGTCGACAAAGTAAGAAAAATATCTAGCAAGAGATAAATAAATGAATGTACGTATGAAGATAAGTTAAGATCGATCCTACTCTCTGATCATGGTGCGCACGAGTTGCCTCTGTGAGGAAGTCGGGATGCGACCTATTGACAAAATGTTATGATGACGTGTGAAACCTTGATAATGACTAAAATTACTTGGCCTGACAAATTATAGAGTATTAGAGTTATAAAGAGGCCCATGGTATTTTTTTTAAAGTAAAACTTATTATCTGTATCTCTGTAGTGATACGAGTAAGTAGGTTATTGTTTAATTTAGTTAAAATTCACATCCATCAGTTATTTAAAATAAAACAAAAATTATATTTTTATTTTATTTTTTTTTAACGGTGGGCGTGTAGTGTGTAAGTATATAATGTAAGTTAGTACGTAAGTTACTAGTAGTATTAAACCAGACGTGTACCAAACAACACCTGTTTTATTGGCCCCGAACACCCCACATTACATAGTACCACACCCCACCCCACATTGATAGTATAGTAATCTTCTTCCAACTCCTGCTACCCTTTCTTTTGATTAAATTCGTGCGGGTTCCAAGACAACTTAGGTTTTCCCCGGGACTCGTCGAGGGTCAAACCTCGGCGTCATCGTTGGACACCATTGCCTATACTGGCTTACAGGAGTTAACATTGTGGGAGTGTGTGGCGGGCCTAGTCCCATTTTAAAAAAAGTATAGTAAAAAAACACTAACCCCTAAATTAATAGTTTTAGCCAGTTTCAAATGACTATAAAAGCATTTCTCTGAACAAAAGTGATTTGTAATGCTAGTGTAAGTCTGTCATAATTTTCTATTGGGATTTACGTAAAATTGTTAATTTGTTAAATAGAATGGAGCACATTTTTTTCTTTCGGTTTTTGTGATCATTGTATCGTCTCAAATGTCCCTAACTTTAGCTCGCCGTTTGACATTTCTTACCAAAATTTGATCCTTAAAAGCAACATTATCGGCTGGTTCAATAGTAATACAGATGTGGCCAAACCATATTAGCATACTCTTCTCAATCTTCACCACATCGTCTTTCAGTTTACATTTATATTATATCTATACATATATTTTTTGTTGTACGAATATCAAGTGTGTAAAGTGTATAATTTGTGTGTGTCGTCAGCGCGTTCTCAATGAACATCCCGAACCTGCCGATCCAAATGGTGGCGGTGACGGACGGCGGCGGGTCCGCGGCGAGCGCGTTCTTCGGCACCGACCTCGGCCACGCGCTCATCACCGACGGGAACGCCACCGCCGACAGACTCGCCGCGCACTTCACTACCTACACGTACACGCACGCCGCCAGCGCAGACAAGTGTAAGTACACCTTTATCAGCACTGGGAGAGTGTAGGACGGGAGTGGGCAATCGAAATGAAACTGGTAAAAAAAAATCCCAAAAAACTTCGCCCTTTTTGGCGACCGCTTGGCGCAGTAGTCCGAGCGTAGGACAGAGTAGGGCAAAATTTAATTGCAAATCGCAGGTGGTGTCACAATTAACAATTAATTGTGATTTGTTCAAGATTACAAACAAATCAAAATTGATTGTTAATCGTGACACCACATGCAATTTGCAATTAACTAATTGCAATTAAATTGTTTGTCGTCTTCGTCGTCGTCGAATCTAAACGTCAAGCAATTTTCGTTCGTAAGAAATGTCGGAATCGATGAGAAACGTAGTAGGATACGCGAATTTCGTCCGAAATTTCGTTTTCGTTTGGAACATAGTAGGCCCTCTGGCATAGGACTTCGAGATCGATTTCCGCCAGCGGATGATTTTAGAAACGACCTTTTCGTAATTTGCTCTGATCTGGGTGTCAGTGACACCCAGATGTCACTGCAATCGCACCCAGTCCAATGTGTGTACTATTCCACCAAGCCAACTCGCGTTCGGGTGGAATCCGGCTTCTCCGCCCGCACACCCGCCACGCCTTGCGGTGCGGGTGACGTCACATTTAACAGGCGCCAAGTTGGCTTGGTGGAGTAGTAAGTCTGGTGATATTTGTTTGGCAGTAACGTATCTACCTTATTGAAAGGGTTCGGGAGGCCATCTTGACTTCAAATCGCAACACAAAAACCAAATAAAACAGTGACCAAGGTGATGGAGCCAAGCTGTAGCCAATTGACTGCAGCTCATAAACGCGCTGGCTCAACCGGGGTAGTACCACCCTCCCACAGAAGATTGGCGTAAAGCAGCTATTACAGCTGCGTTTCGTACGATGAACCGAAAGCCCACTCCCCATCGCCCTCCTTCCTTCCCACTCCCCTTCAGGACGGCAATGTGCGAGCAATGCTTTTGGTATTGTAACCATCTTATAGGCTACGGTAACTGCTTAATATCAGGCGGGCCGTACGCTTTTTTGCCAAAGCAGTCGTATAAAATAAAAAGTGAATTTAATATTCGTTGTCGTGTCCAGCGGCGTTCTACACGCCGTTCTTCAAGGAGGTGTGGGAGCGCAAGGGCGAGATCGAGCGCGCCTTCCGCATGGAGCAGCCGCCCCACAACCTGCCCGACGTGGCCGCCGCCCGCCCCGCGCCGCCCGCGCCGCCCCGCAACCACTCCTACCATCTCAACCACATGTAACATACTGTTTCATGTACTTAACAAAACACCACACACGACTCAATATCAGAGTTGCAAAAAAACAGGAAATTTAAAATAAAAACTGATTAAAACGTGTTTAAATCATGGTTTAAAACATTGATTTAAATCAGAAGGAATAAATCACCGTGTTTAAAACATGTTTTAAATGATTAAAATATGTTTTAAACACTGTGTTTAAAACAAGGTGATTTTTTCGTAACAACCCTGCTCAATATGTTGGCCACTTAGAACCCATCTAGTGTAGATAGCTGGGGGCTTACCACCACCTCTTAGAGCAGTTTTGTTTTAACGTTTCAGCGGCCATTTGTGCAATGACGTTTCTTATTGTCATGACAATAAGGTACGTCATTGCACAAAAAGACGCTGAATCGTTGAAACGATCCTGTAATTGGTCGTAACAAGAGTTCGTGGTAAGCCCCCTGACCTTTCTTTTGAAAAGCTAACCAAGCTACCAGATGAATACGGCGTTTCGACAGTTGTTCCATAGAATTTCTGTCAAAACGCCATATTTATCTGGTTTATAAAAGTTGTCCGACGATTTTGGCCCTAAGACTAGCTGCAAAACTTGTAGAAGTGACTTCAGTCGTCGATGTCGATGACTTCCGCGATTGTTTACACGGTAGAAATTGCGAAATGCAACTTCTGAATGTTTTGTTACTAGCCTACGATTTGCGGGACGCGGCAGACGGCAGACGACGAAGGCCTGTGCCGCAACGGCAGACCGCATTACTTTGCAGTATTAATTTGTATGATACCGATTCCGACATACGGCTGCAACTGACAATACGCGGAATTTGAAGTCATATTTCGGAATGAATACTGCAAAGTAATACCGTCTGCCGTTGCGGCTCATGCTGTCGCCGTCTGTCGCTGCCGTCTGCCGCGTTAAGTTAGGAGTTCGATGGACGCGTCAGACGGCAGACATCAGTCGGTCTCATAGAAACTTCTGAAAGTTATATTACTAGTCTAAGGCCCGTGTAAATGCAATAAATGCATCTCAAAGTTGAGATCGATCTTAAGATGCAGTTTTGAAGTTTGATGCATGGAACATCTGTCAAAAACAGTATCTCAAGTTCGAACTCAATCTTGAGATCGATTTATTAATACGGGCCTAAACTTAGCTTTACGTAACACTACTCACCAGGAGGGAACACAAGCTGACCAACTCGCTGGACCTGCTGATCGGGCCCGACTCGCGCGCCGACATCGACTCCGAGTACAGCGACACACTCAACAACTCCAAGAACAGAGGATTCTTGAAAGGTAAGAGCGCGTTCTCACTTGTCCGGAGTCGGCGACTTTTAACAGCTCCGGTACCATTGTCGATAAATGATAGTAAGTGATCACGGTGCAACTCACACAGTGAGTACCAGAGTGTATGCTCTGGAGGCAGGACCCACCGCAGGTGGTCCCTTACGCCTTGTGTGCCGTCTCTTTGTACCCGTAAAGGTGGTAAGAGGGGCCTCTATACTAAATCTAAGAGTAGAGAAGAGGGTCCTGTAGGGTGCAGAGGTTTGAGCGTAGAACTCACTGCATTAGGTAGTTGCGTTGCGTTGGGACCGTAGAGTAAGTATGTAAGTTTGGTGATAATAATAATACACAAACGCTCATCAACACAACAACATCAACATCGTGAGGAAACCTACCTATCCCTCGGGATTAGGTAATAGTCAGTTCCTGTATACACGGCGACAAGGTTCACCACCTGTCACGTTGGGTTCTGACTATCTGGTGAAACGTGGGCTTTGAGTTGGTTAATACCTCCACAATGTGGTGGTGTATGGCCACTCAGGCCTCTGACTACCCCCGAATGGGGATACAAGTCGTGACGTTACGTTACACAAAAACGCTCAGCCAAGTGTTGTCGCGGCAGGGTTCAGTGTATACCCGCCGCCGAGCACGCCGCCCGAGCCCGCGCCGCCCGACCACCGCATGCACGACCTGTCCCGTGAGTTTACGACATTATCATAACCGTTATATAGCCAACGGATTTATATTTACGTTATTATAACCAACCAATCACGGCCGGTATACGAAACAATGAATTTTCACTGAAAAACCTATGAAAATCGTGATTTTTGTCTGCATAATTTGTTGTACTGTTTTTGGTTACCGTCATTTCTGTCACCGCCGTAACGGAAATGGTAATATATCATTCATAATCGTCCATAATAAAGTGCCATGTTAACGATGATCTTTATTCCATGGTTACAGCGACAGTGGTTTCAACATTCTCAGTTTTTGAAGTCGGTAATACTCTTTATTTTACGGCAAAACTCAAACAAGGGGAAAAAATATTTAAATATTGCAACATATTTAACCATTGTTTAGATCATGAAAAAATATAGATTCTATGCAAAACAAAAGTGTGCGCTTTGGAAACTGTGAATGTTCGGCAACTGTGTCGCTGACTGTACTGTTTTATTTATACTGTATTTTTTATTATTATTTGGTAGTCGTGAAAGTAAAGTCCATTGTATCTTCTGAAAAAAAAAAGTTTTTTATGAATATTTTTTACATATTATTACTAAGTTCATAAATAAATAAGAAATAATGTTACAACGCAGCGGATCTCAACTGTTCGGAGGACTCTCTCAGCACGCACGAGTCAGGTGACTGCATGACAAACGATACTCTATTATCACGTGAAGATGGTGCAGTTTTGTGTGTAGATAGACACCGTGTATCACTGATGTTTTTTTTTTAATTCAAGGAATGCGATTTGTTTTTATTTTTGCATGGAATAAGGTAGTTTTAGATTTCATGTTGTTTTAGGTAGAGGATTTATTTTGTAAAATGTTTTTTATTATTTGTACGTAAATTAATATTATATTATTAAGA